>CM052442.1:94221624-94249964 GCA_028533085.1 Varecia variegata | reverse complement strand
GTGAATGAGCCAGACACCCCGGCCAGGGAACGCTTCCCAGGCATTTTCTGGAGACTAATTCTGAAAGTGAATAGAGACATTATCTTTAATTAAAGTGGCAATCTGCCCCCATGAGTTTCCCATCCCTAGATGCTTAAACGATGGCCTCTGGTCCCCTCCCTGCCTTCACTTCCTCCTATTAATTTCGAGCCCATCAGAGGGCCAGTTTACTAAATTGGTTTTAATGGAAATTTAGCCAACATGAATAATAATGAAATGTAAAATTATTCCTTAGCTAATGAACAGCCAGCGGCTTTGGGGTTAATCGTTTGCTTCTGGTGTCAGCTTATTTATATTGAAACAGAATTGTAATAGGACTCTAAGCTCAAACTGTTTCATCTCCACCATCGTCTCTTACCTTAGGGTCTATTTTATCATTAGTCATTGTTTAGTAATCGCTCCCACTTTGGATCCACTTGTGAATTAATTAATTACCTAGTTAAACTGGAGTGGTTTTTCTTCTTTAAAAAAAATAGAAAACATCTTTTCTCACCTTGTTATCTACAGACGGTCCTGTGAAGGCATTGCTGACACTAGGCAGTGGTGGTGGTGTTTTATGCTAGCGTTGTGCTTTTATTCCAGAGAGATCCACGTGCACCACTTTAGTCAGTTGGGGTTGCTATAACAAATTTCCACAGATGGGTTTGCTTAAAAAACAAACATTTATTTATTTCCCACGTTTCTGGAGACTAAGTCCAAGATTAGGAGGCTGGCAGATCCTGTGTCTGGTGAGGGCCCTCTCACCAGCAGGCAGCTGTCTTTCCTTGTACCCTCACATGGCAGAGAGAGAGAGCCGAGAGCAGGCTCTTCTGTCTCTTCTTCTAAGGGCACTAATTCCACTCAGGAGGGCTCCACTCTCATCCTCTCATCACCTCCCAAAGGCTTCACCTCCAAATACCACCATGTTGGGGGTTAGGATTTCAACATGTGAATTTGGTGGGGACACAAACATGCGGACCACAGCGCATACAGAAATACCTTCTTCACTGGTCTTTACACCAAGTGCTCGTCTTGACCAGCTGTGGATCAAAGGGGCTGTCACATCAACCCTGGCTAACAATGGCCTCTGACAGCTCCACGGACACCCTCAGTGCCTCCAGACAGAGGGCCAAGGAGCAGGCAGCAGAGGTGCTGTCCACCTCCAGGAACTCACCTTCCTTCCCTAGGACTCAGTGTCTCCACTGAAAACAGCTGGGACTTAGATCAATGCTTTTCAAACTTGTGGGGGTTCTCTCAAAGTTACTTCTTTGGATATTGGTAGAGTGATGGGGTGGGCTAGAAAGGGAACTATTCATCCTAGCAACTCTTCTCTCTTTTACAGATAGGTATCTGAGTTTTTGTTTGGAAAAAAATAAAAAGGGAAGGAGTGTGTTGCACTTTTTTTTTTTTAAGTTTAAACTATGGAACAAATTTGAGGTTGCCAAATTTGGCTATATCATAATCACTCAGGCACCAATACACAGGTAACAAAAGAGAAAATAGAGAAGTTGGATAAAATCAAAATTAAAGACTTTTATGCACCAAAGGACACAATTAACAAAGTGAAAAGGCAACTCATGGGATGTGATGAAATACTTATAAATCATATATGTCACAAGGAATTAGTATCCAGAATATAAAATGAATCCTACAACTCAACAATAAAAACTAAATAACCTAATTCAAATATGAGCAAAAAACCTGAATAGACATTTCTCCAAAAAGGAGATATGAATAATCATTACACACATGAAAAGATACTCAGCATCCTACATCATTAGGGAAATGCAAATCAAAACCACATGGGATGCCACTTTACACCCATTAGGATGGCTGCTCTAACAAAACCCCAGAAAATAACATGTTGGAAAGGATGTGGAGAAACTGGAAACCCTTGTGATCTATTGGTGGGAATATAAAATGGTGCAGCTGCTAACGGAAACAGTATGGTGTTTGCTCAAAAAATTACACATAGAATTACCATCTGACCCAGCAATTCCACTTCTGGGTGTACACCCAAAAGAATTGAAAGCAGGGACTCAAAGAAGTATTTGTAAACTCATGTTCATAGCAGCAGTATTCACAATGGCCACAGGTGGAAGCCATCCAAGAGTCTATCAACAAACATTGATAAACAAATGGAATATTATTATTCAGTCTTAAAAAGAAAGCAAATTCCAACATCTGCTGCTACATGGCTGAATCTTGAGGACATTATGCTAAGTGAAATAAGCCATTCCCAAAAGGACAGATATGGTGGTATGATTCCACTTAAATGAGATACCCAGAGTAGTCAAACTCATAGAGACAGAAAGTATAATGGGGCTTCCAGGGAATGGGGGGAAATGGGAATTATTGTTTAATAGTGCAGTGTTTCAGTTTTGCAAAATAAAGAGGGTTCTGTGGGTGGATGGATGGTGGTGATGGAGGCACAACAATATGAACGTGCTCAATGCCATTGAGCCGCATACTTACAAATGGTTAAGACGGTAAATTTTATGCTATGCATATTTTGCCACAATTAAAATATTTTAAAAAAATCACTCAGGAAGGGGTTTTTAGAAGGCAGTGGTTGGAGTCTGAGAATAAGGATTTTTAAGATAGTCTTAGGTGATTCTGATGATTAGCCAGTCCCTAGTTTCTTCCTGTGATAATTCTCTCTGACTCTAGAGTTCTGTGTGTTGTCCACATCTTTCATCTACAGAGAACTCTATTTTTTTTTTTTTTTTTTGACTCTGGCAAGATGGTGGCTGTAGCAAGGTTTGAATACTGGAGCTTCTGGATCTCACATTCCAGCTACTTATTTTCTTAAGTTTTCTGCATACAGAAAGGAAGGTCTGAACCCAACTCTACACTCATAAATATTTCCTCATTTATATGATTCTTCTCTGGAAACATCTTCAGGTAAGGAGCAGAAATTCTGGCATTTGTTGTATGACCAGGAGATTTCTCTTTGGAGATCAAACCAAAGAAGTAAAGGCCAAGGTGCTCAAAAGCCACAGAACAGCATCAAACAACACCAGCTCCAGCACAACCTCCCTGATCATCACACCAATACTTCTGTGTTTCAGATGGGGAAACTGAGGCCAGAGAAGCCATGTGTCCACTATATGGAGGCCAAGCTGTTCAGTCATGGCTTTTTCTGTTGCAAGACATGTATAAGGAATAGATGGGGAATTTATCGCCTAGTGCAGGATTCCGAGAGAGCCATGAACTGGCCCAGGAGGGACTCAAGTCTGGTTCTAGACTTCCCACCACCTCCCTGCATGGAACAAGTCATCTCCCCGCTCTGGGTTTCAGTTGCTTTTGTGTTCAGTAAAGGGGTTGAACCAGATGATCTCCAAGGTTCCCTTTCCCCCCTCAGGTTTTATGATTTTATGAATTGGCCACTTATGGATCAAGTTTAGGGTTAATGGCAGAATGAGAAGCAGGGTAGCCTCTAGTCAAAAACATATGCTTAGGATTCAACACGCCTAAATTTGGCTCCCAGCTCTGCCACTTACTGTGGATATAACCCTTGGGAGTTATTTAAATTCTCTTATCCTCAATTTGCTTGTCTGAAGAATGGGACAATAATCCCATTAATCCCAATAATCCTATCTCAAAGGATGATTGTGCAGATTAAATGATAAAATGCATGGAAAATATTTAGCCCAGTGAAATGTTAAATAAATTATTAACATACCAGTTAGTTCACCTACTGTGGGCCAAACAGGGTGCTAGGTGCTCTGGGTTATATGGGCCACATCCTACTAATGAGCTTACAAAAGCGTTGATAAAAAGGTTAATTGGTAGTAAAAGATTAACGTTTTTGAAAGAGATTGGTTTCTGATGACAGGTATTTATATGAGGGTGTTAATTATTCTCTTTCTTTTAGAAAGGCCAGGATACTGAAAAAAAATCCTAATTTATTTATCAGTTTTTAAGACTATGTCTATTAATAATTTCTAAAACCCCCAGAAGTGAATTTAGCATTGGCCACCCTGGAGTGGGCCCACTGCGGTTACATCCATGCTGGAATTCACTAGAAGGCCAAAGGAAGGTGCTTTACCCAGGCCCTGACTCCAAGGCAGAATTAGGCTGGCCTGTCTGACACAGAGGTCAGGACCAGCCCTAGCAGAGCTGCCAAGCCACCTGAGTGGTAATATCATAGCCCCAAGGGTCCCTTGGCATCTACTTCGACCACTTTGTCCTTTAGCTGGGGAAGCTGAGACCAGAAAGGGGAAGGACCCCCAGCGTCACTCAGGTACAACAGGGGGTCCAATTGTGATCTTCTGATTATTCATTCACCTGTCTTTGTCCCTTACCCTACTAAGCACCTGTCCCTCCATGGAGGTCTCTGCCCCACTATCCTCAGCTGACTTTCCTTGCAGATCTTGTAAAATGTACCTGTCCTCAGTCCTGCTGTTTACAACCCTTGTTCATTCTGCATTGCATTGAAGGATAAACTGTCCCTTGGTGGGGACATTTGCAGCACTGTGGTAGACTGGTTGGAAAAGATTTCTTAGACTGGGGGCCTGTGCTTTCCTCAGGTGACCCCATTTAGGCAGCACCTACCTTCCCCACAATGTCCTGCTCCAGGGTATGGCCGGCCCTGGATCTGTTCTCCGTCCTGGATTTGAAAGTGGGTCCGAAGTCTCCCTGAGTGTGTAGGTGTTTACCAGATTTACCAGATTCTCATAATCGTCTAGCATGTTTTCTTCAAGGACAAAATTCCTAAGCCCTTTCCTTGGAAATCCCAATTCAGCAGATCCCACGTGGAAACTGGGAATCTGTGTATTTCACAGCATATAGGTGATTTTCAGATTTGTCTGGTTAAGTCACTACTTTCTCCTTCCCCTTCCTCCATGTAACTTGCCGATGAGATCATTGATTCTCAAAGATAAATAATATTTCCAAGTGTGTAAAAATAGTTCTAGAACCTGCTCATCTTTTCAAAAATAATTTATCCTTCTCTTTAAAGCTTGGGGCTAACCATTCCTTTGTCATTCATGACCTTGACAGCTGAACGGTTCTTTCTCTCTCCTCTCACCTTCAGGATAAGCATTGTCATTTTCCTTTGGCAACAACTTCACAGTCGCCCCGCCCAAGAGTCCTCTATGAAAACACCCCCAGGCCAATTCACAGAGAGGAGTAACAATGTGACTGGGAGCAAATCTCTCCTAAAATTATAAAAGGAAAACATCAGCAGCTAAATATATCAACCATGATGAGTCTTCTATTTTTGATCCATTGTTGTATAGCTCAAGATCCAGAGCTCTTAGTGTGCTAAGCTGAAATTAGACTGCAGATATTAAAAGCAATTAATGTTCTTCCCTTTATTTTTATTTATTTATGTAAGTTTCACAATGCAATTACTTAAGAGGCCTTCAGAAGAAATCCTGAGAATCACTTTCAATCAGCAGAATGAAAATGTCGCCTTTTGTGATTTGGCAAATAAACAGTGCGTAGAAATAACTCCCTTACATGTTGCTGTGTACTATTCATTAAGGGCTAATTGCTGTGCTCTCTAAATGAAATGCGGCAAACCATTCCACCTCTGTGCCAGTTTGTTTAAAATCTGCAAAGCTTTATTATTAACGCTGTTTAATTATGTGAATGCCAGCCATGGAGAATTCCAAACCCACACTTTGCCTTCATCATTAGTAACAGGGCAAAAATGAAACACTTTCGACAATGAAGGGTTCATATTTCAAGCTTATACAGTAGCTGCTAAAAGGCTATACTCAGAAAATCAATTTTATTAAAGTCCTTCAAGCACTAAAGGGACTTGCATGCAACTAAGCAATTTTAAAAACATGTCCATGAGCCGTGACTTTTTGATTCATGTTTTTAGTGGGGTTATTTTTGAGTATTTTCAATATTGTCTCCGTACAGTGGGGTCAGAAGTGATTTGGGGAGGGGGCAAGCAGGAGAAGGGAACATGTCCTCACAATTATTCCCTGCCTCAGTTGCCATCAGACATGGGGGCTGGAAATTGGTGAGTGACAATGTGAAGAATTCGAGTAGGCAGGAACTGGGGAGGAAGACAGAGGCGTCAGGAGGCAGCACCTTTCCTTTTTTGTTTTATTTTAGTAGTTTTTGTTTGTTTGTCTAAACTCTGGAAAATAATAGCTAAGTATGGCTCGAAGCCACACATTTACCAGCGTACGCCCTGAAGCCTGCGTGAAACTTCCCCAGCCCCCCAAATTCCACTGACCCTACCAGAATCGTGTTTTGTTCAAATCGCTCACTTGGCAATTCATTTACTGCCTTACTACGATCATCTACACCGATTACTTTCGTCTTTGAACTTATCCGTTGGTGATTTGTGAATCTTGTTTCCTCAGAGAGTCTTGAGTGTTTTGAAGGCAGAGACCACGGATTCATCTCTTGGAACCAGGAAGCCAACCTACTCTTCACCTGAACTGTTACCTTAATCTTAAATTACTACTTAACTTGTCGCCTAACTCTGTTTCCTCTTCCCAACCTTTTGTAGACTCCTTGGTAGGATGTGGCTTATGTCACTAGAGTGTCTAGCATGGTGCTTCGTACACAGCAGGTGCTCACCTAGGTTGGCTGTAACATCGATTGGTGCATTGATAATCTATGATCCATCTGTGGTCCCGCGTCGCCTGCTCCAGTGCTTTTGTCCTTAGTAGGTATGCAACGATTTATTTCAGTATTATTATTTTAGTATTTTAGTATCACTCAGCATTTTAGTACATCATTTTGGAACTAACTGGAAGGTAGTGTAGGAGCGAAAGTGTGGGCTCCCAAGTCAGCCAGCCTGGGTCTAACTCCTGGCGCTGCCTATTTCCAGCCATGTCATCATCCCGAGGTGGATGATTAAACATTTTAAGGAAAGAACTGGGTCTTACGCTTTTCAGTTTTTCCCCTTGTTTCACGTAGTGATAAGAAATCTAGGTTTCGTCATCACACAGCTCTCATTTCGATAGGGCTTTTCTTCTGTCCCTGTGTGACCTTGGGCTCCGTACCTAGCCCTTCTAGGCCGTGGTTTCTTTGTGGGTAAAATCAGGGCAATAATGTCAACTCTTCGGGATCGCTCTAAGGGTCAAATGAGATGATGCATGTGCAGCACCAGTGCTGGGTTGGGCACATAATAAGCTCTATAAATGGACACTACTGACGACAAGAACAAACACACTACGGCTGTTGTTCGTTTTGTCAGGGCAGGGTTAAGGTTTCAGTGGACTTAGGTTTCAGTGTAAAAGTGCAGTGGAGAAGCAGAATATCTGAGTCTAGTTCTAACTGTCTGAGACCCTAAGCAAGGCCTTTCACCTCTCAGTTTTACCATCTTTGAAATGGGTACAATCATACTTAGCCTGTTTGCATCCAATGTTGTCGTATGGCTAACATGACATAATAGATCTAAAAGGAACACCCCAAGCACTATACACGATTACTCAGTGTCTATACAAGTGTTTATTGAGGGTTTGATGCTGGTGCAGCACCTACCGCTGTCGCAAAGACATGTGTGATCAACCCCTATCCCCCAGGATAAGGTAAGACTAACCTTAGCTGAGTAATGAACGTAAGGTTTACTGAGAACTTGCCATAGAGCTTGTATTATTCCCATCACTTTGCAGGTTAACTCATTTAAGCCTCATAACAGGCCACTAGGACAGACGTTATTTCCCTTCTCATTTATAGATAAGGAAACCGAGGTTCAAAGAGGGGAGGTGATTTGCTCAAGGTCACAAAGCTAGTAAGTGGCAGAGCCGGGATTCAAACCCCAGCAGCCTGGCTGTTTGCTACTCTCGAGCTGTTTGTCCCCAGATAAACTGCTTCTCTTTTCCGGGTCTCTGGCTTTCCTATCTTAAGATGAGCACATAGTTTTCCTCTGATCCTCCTTGGATCCCAGAAGGCCTCAGGGACAGAGGGGAGGAGAAGAAAAAGGATTTTAGCACTAAGGATAGAGGAAGGCCAAGGGGAGCAAGGCTTTATTTTAATAAGAACATAAATGTATTTTAAGTTATCAAATCATTAATATTTTCATATACAGCTGCCTTCCTTGTGTGGATGTTTACAAAGTTCAAGTTCATATAAAAAGCTCCCTATCATCTGGTCTATTGCTTTTTTGTTTTGTTTCATTTTGTTTTGCATTTATGTCTTTAATTGGATTGAAATTTATTTGGGCCGAGAGAGTGAGGTGACGCTCTAACCTTGTATTTTCTAAATAGTTAATCAATTTCCTCCCCACAATTTCATTAAATCTTTATTAATTTCCTGACTTATTGGAAATACCTCCTTTATCAAACAAATGAATATGTAAATTTGAGTTTGTTTCTGAGCTTTCTCTTCCTCTGTGGACGCCTGCCTACTTGTGTTTCAATACCACAATTGCTGTTGCTGGTTGGTTAAAATAAATCAACACCCAGTGCCTGCACATTAATAATATTCTACATGGAGAACCTTGGCTATGAGGTCGAAGACAACATGGACCTATTACCATTAGGACTTTGCGTGCCCGGGCAGCCTTCCATCAGAACAGTGCTGTGGTCTAGCAAGACTCTGATTGAAAACATGGTGTTTGCCAATTAGTCATTTGACTTATTCTCCAAATGGTTGGTGGGAAGTCTTGACAACCTGGAACATTTGTAAAAGACAAGGACAAACAAGTTAGTCAGGTGAAGTGCTAAGAAGGCCGGGATCCATTTTTCTTAGACCCTTAAGAGGCACTTAGAGATGGTTTTCCATGCTCACCCAGCGACAACTTATGGTACAGATTTGGGCAAAAGCAGCCAGTTCAGTGTGTGGAAACATCCACATGGCTCGGGGAAACCTCCAGTGAGCAAATATTCAGCCCTTTGGCTCCCACTCAGTTGCTGAGCACACCCAGCCACAGCAGGCACACATTAGGAAGCACTGCCATCCCCTTGGGGTTTGGAGCCAGAGGGAGTGCTACGTGAAGGGTCACCATTTGTTTTCTGAATAGCTTTGGATGAGTCATTGATCTCTCTGAACCTCTGTTTCTTCTTCTGTGAAGTGGGAATAATAATCCTTGCCTATGTTACATGGCTGTAAAGATCAAATGGGGTAACACAAACACAACACTTTGCAGACTTTAAACAATTAAACAAATGATGGTTATGAGTACTATACCTGGATCATGATTCTTTTTATAGGTGAATTATTGAAAACCAGATATTGATTTGGAAAAAAAAGTCAGATTGTTCAACAGCTTTTAAAGTTTAAGCAAGAGTAACAGAATCCTCCAAATCCCCATAACAAGGAACGTGTTGGGCAGAAGCCATTCACTGGGCAGCTAGCTACATGGTTAGTTTCATTTGTGTAACAGGAATTTTTCTACCCAACATAAAAGAGGGCAGTAAAGATGCTATACTTTACAGAGTCTTTCTTCCTATTTTTTAAAAAGAAAATACTTGTTGAACATGGTACATGTGGAAATGCAACGTTGAGCAGCTGGTTCTTGTGCTTCCATGGAAGTCCATGCAGGTATTGGCTACCTGTTCGTTGTACTGAGACTTGAGGTGGTAAAATTTCACAGTAAACTCTTCCAAATAATCATTTCGTCTCATTGTCCTACTTTTATTTCTTCCATTCTCTTTTGAATCCACTTCAATCAGGGCCTTTCCTTTAAGGAAGTTCTTGTCAAGGTTACCAATGACCTTCATGTTGCCAAATCCCATGGTCAAGTCTCAGACTTCAACTTACTTGACCTCTGCACCATGTTTGACATTGCTGCTCATTCCCTCCTTCAGAAAGCACTTTTCTTTCTTGGCTTCTAGAGCACCGCGTTGTCCTGGATGTCACCTTACCTCAAGGACAACCCTTTCTTAACTGGTGGATTTCTACATCTTCCAATATGTAAATGCTGAAGAATCTCCAGGCTCAGTTCTTAGGCCCCTTCTTCTCCCTCCCTTCCCCTTCTCTCCCCTCTCTACCCCTCCCCTCTCCGACCTCTTCTCTGGTTATACTCACACCTTTGGTGATTTTCTTCTCTGGCTACTTATCCAGTCTTACTGGTTTAAATATCATCTTAAAACACATCTAACCACCTAACTGGTCTCTCCTTCCATTTTTGTCACAGTCTTTTATAGAACGAGGAAGCTGAATAGTCCTGCTGAAATCTGAATCTGCTGGTGACATTCCTCTGATCATAAATCTTCAATGGCTTCAGCTCTTACCTGGAAGAAAAGTAGTTAGATCCTTACAATGGCCTATAGGGCCATAAATGATCTGCCCCATCTTCCCAAACCCAGCTTCCACCCACTTTCTCCCTCAGTTACACTGCTCTGACCAGACTTGCCTTTCTGTTGCTCTAGCCTCAGGACCTTTGCACTTGCTGTTCCCTCTGCCTATTTTTTTTAATCAGTCACATAGTTTACAGCCTTACTGTTTTTTTCATGTCTCTGTTCAAATGTCACCCAAACATTGAGGCCACCCTGACCACAACTTGTAAAATAGCAACCCCCCCCCCAACTTCAATATCCTTTCTGCCTCATTTTATTTTTCTTTCTTAAGCTTCTCATCATCTGATACATATTTTGTCTGTGCCAGGCACATAGTAGGTGCCAATAAATATTTGTTGAATGAATGAGTTGCCTGCCAAATGCAAATTCCCATGAAAGCAGGGTCTACCCAAAGAGCTTCGTCTTTCTGGGCTGGAGGGACATCCACGGGTCCTCAGTCCTTAGTGCCCTGCACCAGTGGGGTTTGCTGTGGTCCCCAAGTCCCCAAGGGGCCGTGGAGGGAGCGCAGAGTTCCCCCTAGGCCTCTGTAGTCTGGATCCTGGGCCAGGCCAGCAGTCAGCTGCAGCCGGGGCTTCTCACCTGGTTCGGGGAGCGCAGGAGGGAAGGATGGAGGGTTTTGTTGTCATGGCAGGTGTTGAGACCCGAGTCCTGAAAAGGAGACGGAGCCACTTCACAAGGGAGACCAAAAGCCACACAGGTTCCCAATCATAAACTGCCGGGTTTGCTGTCCTAGGTCTGCAGCGGATTCGTCTGGCCCGATTTCCTCCGGGGAAGCAGTAATGTGTGTCAGCAATTGCTCTTTCAAGTCGGAACACCATCTTTATCACAGGGCACTGGGGCCTGGGCAGGGATGGGGGTGGGCGGGCACAGGCTCCCCCGCCCGCCCCCTGCAGGCCCCCAGCCCCGCAGGCGGCTCGCCGGAGACTCTAGAACACCCCTGGGCTGCAGCCGGGGAAAGAGAACCAAGCCACACAGGGCCGGTTTGACGCTTTTAGTTCTGAGATAGCGATCGTGGAGGAAAATTCCCTGCGTTTGTGGAATCATAAATTTTTTAAGGTCTCTCGGCTCCACTTTTAAATTTAGTGCCTGAATAAAACGTTGGCTCGAGCTCCATATTCGATTATTAAAAATCATACTCCGGCCTGGGAGACGAGTATTCACACATCTGCCCGCTCATCTGAAGACCCACATTTCAAAATGTGGCTCTCATCACAGCAGCTGCTTGGGAAGGGAGGCGGGAGGACTCCCAGGGCCACGTTTGTCCAAGAAGGGAGTTGGACTAGAAAGTCCTTAAACTCTTCCTTGTCTCACAAAAAACATGTGTAAGTATTCTAGACTGCACTTGCTCTGCATTTGTTGTTTACTTTTGCCCTTGATTTTTAAGAAATATGTAAGTGCATATGTATGTGTGTGCGTGTGTGTGTGTGTGTGTGTGTGTGTGAATTAATAAAAGAACAGTCTGGAAGAATCTAGATCAAATTGATAACAGTGGTTCTCTCTAGAGAGGGATCCAGTGTGGGAGGGAGTGGGGTCAAAGGATTCTTTAACCTTACTTACATGTAATGTTTTTCTAGGAATCTGTAGTCTCATATTTATTATTTAATTAGAATTAGGTTTAAACTAGCACACGATCACTATAGATAGTCCAGAAGCCATAGAAACGTGTAGAAATGAAAAAATTTCCAGGTCCACTCATGCAAGGTGTTCATGCCAGTGTTACCAGGACGTTGCTCTTGCTGGCAGGCAGTGGCTTTGCTTCCATTGCCAAAAGTGATGATGCATCTTTTCCCCTAAATAAAAATCAACAATAAAATACCCTGGGGAGTGAGACGTTAAAAGTGTCCATTTTGGCCCATTTAAAAAACATCTGCACGTTTTATTTTTGGTGCATTCTGGATCATAACAGTTCCAGGCATGATAAATATTTACCCAAACGAGGGGAGAAGGGGGAAATTACTAACAGAAAGGGGAGAGGTAGAAGATGTTGGGATAAGAGGAAAACTTCTAATTTCTGTTTTTAAGGAAATTTAGTAAAAAGATAGCTTCCTCCCAATGGTTCTATTAGACCTACAAAAATAACATAGAACACCTGTAGTTCAGGTATGGCTAACAAAGCATAATAGACAGATTCCTTATTTTTTTTAAAAAGTCTACAAACAGCTTATCTGTGTTTTGATAACTGTTTTTCCAGGAACTTTCACTGGACTGTAACAACAGCAATAAAGCACACGTGCACGCACATTTTAAATGCATCAAAACAAACACCATTAACTGGAAAAATCACTTTTAACATTAAATGATTCTCAAAACAATGCCCTGAATATGAGTGCACAGTACAATGTCAGTTTTTAATATTTCAGAAAAATATAGCTCAAAGAGTCACAGCAAGGATATTTCTGTTAAGAACAGGAGAGACGGAATGACTCAGTTTCCACTTTAGAAATGAGCAGATGGTTCTGGGTTAAGAGGAGGAGGAGGGAGAACAGCAGCAGAATCAAGGATTCCAAAGTTAGTAGGAACTACAGAGAAGAGCCCTTCCCGGAACCCCCAGTCAGGCCTCCTGACACTGGCACGGGCAGACACTGGGGCAGTGGCCACTTAGCAACTCTGCTCCCTGCTGTCCCCAGCCTGCAACCTGGGGCTCTGGCGCCCAAGCTCCCTTTGGAGGAGCCTCCCGCTGTATATGCAAGTGGCAGGTAGCAGGAACAATAGGTAAGGTTTCAGGTGGGCGTGCAGGGTCTACATTTGAAAGGCAATTTCTTCGTTTCTTTGCTTTAAGCATTGAGTCTGCCATTTTCAATCATCTCCATAGCAACTTGGCCCTCATGAACATAATTTTCCTGCTCGAGAAGCTTGGTCACAAATGAAAAAGACAATTCAAACAGTAGCAACTTCATCCTGAGAACGGATGCTTCATAACTCTGGGCTAGCAGGGATCTAAAGGGTGTCTGGTCCCAGTTCCACCTGATGCTTCACTCTCTTGTGTGGCATACTGTTCGGCACTTTCCTGTTAAATGCCTCCATGGGTGGGGAGCTCATTACCTCCTCATGTCTGAGAGTCAGTAATGTTCCCTTACATTGAGTTAAAATCCAGCTATAAAAATCCTTCATCTAATGGTCTATGCTGTGGGGTCTTTATAACAATAGCCTGTCACATCTCCCTGGAGTCGCCCAGTGTGTTTTATTAACTATTCCTGGCATCCATGTTTCCAGGTCTCTTTTCTATGATCTCATTTGGCTACCAATGCCCCCCTGAGCTGTGGAACCTTGCCTGGGTTTGGGCTAATGGGTATCTACAATTCATTTGTTCAAGGCAGAGATTCAGTGTTTGAAATAGATCATTCATCAGGACTCCTTCCATGGTAAGTGACAGAAACCCAACTCAAAAGGGCTTTTGTCAAAATAGGTAGTTGATTGGCCCACAGTACTGAAAAGTCCCATGGTGGGCTTCGGGCATGGCTTGATCTGTGGGTCCAATCATGTCCTCAAGACTCAGTTTCATTTATCCAACTCTCTACTCCCAGGGTGGCAAGCTGGCTGCTAGCAGCTCTGGACTTGGACTTCCACTGCTTGAGCCTAGTGGAAGGGAGGACCCTTGTCCCTGATGGTTTGGGCCAAAGTTCTGAAAGAGTCCTGACTCTCACTGGCCTGAATTGGATCATGTACCCATCCCTGCATAGTTAGCTGGGGCCACAAGTATTGTGGAGCTTTAACTGGCCAGGCGTGAGTCAAATCCCCACCCTGGAAGTTGGCATTGGCGTCAACTTCTCCCCAAACACGCATTCCTGAGGATGGGAATTTGCCAGAGGAAAATAGGAGTCCTGTCACTAGAAGGAGGGAGAGTGGTGGCTGGAGAGCGCAGGGGCAGGCAAAGCGAGGGAGAGTCCACGACACCCACGGAAGGTGCGTGGCTCCCGTGGCTCCCGTGGCTCCCGTGCAGGAGTTGCAGATGGGACAAAGAAAAGATCTTGGACAGTTTGAGGACTAGCTCGGCGGGGTGGCCGTCCAGTTCAGGAACGTCCTTCGTAAGCACAGAGACGGTCAGCTTCCCCCTTGGGCTTTTGATAAAAGCTTTTCCTCGCAAGTGGCCTGGCTTTAGCACCACCATTCACAGCTTTCGGGTTGTTGCCACATTGTTCAGAGGAAAGTTGATTTTTACACTTAAATTAGGTTGCTTTAAAAAAAAAAAAAACAACTAGCTGCTCTTCCTTTTCTCTCCCTCTCGTCCCCTGCCCCCCACTGTGTTCAAAGACAACGTTCCTGCTCGGGGACCCACCAGAACCTTCAGGTACTAAATGTAGATTCAGCATTTAGGAAACAAGGAGTCCAAGTGGCGAGAGGGACGGGTCCTGCCCAGCATCGTTGTCAGAAGGTGGTGGGTACCTGGGCTCCGGGAAGGGCTCTGATGTGGTGTGAAAAGAGCACAGTCAGAAAGCTGGGCCCTGCTGGAGTGGCGTCTGCCCTGCATGGAAAACAGCTTTAGGAACAGGAATGAATGTCAATGAGATTGTCTAGTCACCGAAGACAGAATGTCAGGGCCAGAGGGACATCGTGCCTAGACCATACTCTTCAAAGGTTTTGATTAAGATACTAAAAGATACCAAAAATAAAATATGGGGAAAATATTTCAGTACATACAATGACAAGACATTAACAGACCAATTATACAACATCTTCTTACAAACTTGTTTGTTTGGCTAAGACTTATTAGTTTGATTGAGACAAATACCCCATTAGAAAAATAGGTAAAGGACTTAACCAGGCAGTTCATAAATGAATAAATAAGATGAAGATTCAACCTTTATTGCAATCGAGGAAATGTAATCTTGAAGAATAAGGCGCAGTATTTTTGGCCTACCTAAGAAGGTAAAGGCATTTAAAGTGATGATATCCAGGGATGGTGGAGATTTGGACATGGGCTCTTTTACATTGTTTGGGAGCGTATGAAGTGGTCCAATTTTTTTGGAGAGCAATTTGGAAATTTCTTTCAAAAGCTTCAAAAATATGCATGCCCTTTGACCTAGAAAATCCAGATTGAGGAAATATCTTAAAGAAATTATCAGAAGTATTAATAAAGATTTATACATAGGAATAATGACTGAAGCGTTTTTGCAACAGCAAAAAGTTGACAAATCACAATTTCCAGTAATAAGGAATTGGTTAAAAGAGCCATGGAAAATCATATTTTGAAAGAATTTGATGACAAAGGAAATGTTTAAAATATACCAAAATTAATAAGCAAATTACGAAATAGTGTGCATACCATATGAAAAATATATGTGTGTGTGTATGTGTGTATACATATATATTATATAGTTTTAGAGGAAGAAAGGCTAGAAAGATAATCCTAGAATATTAATTATGATTTTCTCTAGGTTTGGGATAATGAGTGATTTGGATTTATCATGTGCTAGACACTGTGATAAACGCTTTATATAGATTAATTTACCAGACAACAACCTTGTGAGATAGTATTATAATTATACCCACTTTACAGATGGGGACACCAAAGGGATGTGCCCACTCAAAGCCCATGCCCCTTGTGTAGACCATGCCCCAGATTCTCAGGAGCTCAGAGTTCCCTGCTGCATGGGCCTTGCTGAGTGTGGGCCTACAGAGCAGGCCAGGGAGGAGAGCAGGACAGACTTTGTCCAGTCACCCTTTGTCTGTTCATGCTCACATGGTGAGTGAGCGCTGTGCAGAATCCCGGTACTGGTTTGCCAGGGTGTCCTGGGGCAAGTCCCTTACACCCTCTGGGTGTCAGTTTCCAGCTGGGGTTAGACTTGCTGCCCTGACGCTGCATGATTTTGCTCAAGAAAGAGGATCTCTAACACCTCAGAGAGGTTGCTGGGAGCTGGAATAACTACCCCTCTTTCTTCTGGTCTCAATGCAAGATATTAACAGCTATGCACACTTCAAAAACGCTTGGAGCTCTCTGATGCACACATGATGAAATCCATTCATTCATTCACTCATTCAGGCAGCTAATTCCCATGTACCACTTTCATCTAAGTGTTCTTACTCAATCCCCACAAGGGCTCTGCTGGGTGGGTAGTAAATGACTTTTTGATTTCTGGAGAGAAGTAGATATTTATGCAGTTTCACTGGCCATGAGAAGAGAAAAATCAAAGACAATTAAGATTTTGCTGGTGTCCCTCTTTTTGAACTCTCCCAGCAAGTCTCAGAAGTAGCCACCATAGCCTTTGCCGTCATCCACTAACCTTTTCGAGAACCCTTTGGGCAGTGAGTGAGAGCTGTCAGTGGCACGGAGTGAGTTGACATTCACAATCTGTGTCTTTTGCCCCATCAGGTCCCTGCACGCTGGCAAGCAGGCTGCTATGGATGCACGCTGTGTACAAGTGTTGGGTGCAAGTGAAGGATCCTGTAAGCCCCATGCTGAAAACGCTCTAACAACCAACTCTTCAGTTTAAACTAAAACTCTAACTCCTCACCTGGGGCTCACAGAGCCACCTGATGAAGCCCTCCACCTGTCAGATCTCACCCCCACTCCACTCTCCAGCAGTCTTGGCTCCAGCACCCTGGCATTCTTTAGACTGAAGGAATATACTAGTCTCATTCCCACCCTTCTCTTACTGTCCCTTCTGCCCAGAAGGCTCTTCTCTGGGATCTTCACCTGCCAGGCTCCTTCTGGAATCAACTGAAACCAGGTACCTGGATTGAGTCACTCACCACTGAGAATCCCCAGCATCTAAAACAATGCTTGGTACACAATAGGTCCTCAGTAAATATTTGATATAAGAATATTTTTTTCCAGGAGGCATCCCTGAGGTCTGCCTGGAGGAGGAGGCATGTGATCTGGGCGCTGAACACTAAAGCAGCTTGCTGGGCCTCTCTTTCCCTGGTCTGCTTCATATTTTTTCCATCTGGACACACACTCTTTCCCAGGATGACCTCATCCGGGCATGTACTTGATTTCAGCTACTATCTTTGCGCAGGCCTCTTTCCACGACGCTGTCTCTCCATCCCTGCCTCCCCCCTGCCCTTTGTCTGTTCTCAGCTGTCCTATTTCTGGTGCTTAATTACAGTCCTGCTATGCAGACAATGACGATGCCATCGTTCTCAAAAGATGATTGTGTCTGCTCGCTCTTTTGTCCAGAGCAGAAAGACGGCAAGACAGTCCAGATCATAAAAATGAGTGCTGTGTTAGTTAGAAACCATTTCAGAAAGTGCCGGAGTGATGCTGTCTGTCACCAGGCTTGCGGGCTCGCCCAAATGGCCCACACGGCTTCCGATCTGCTCTAGGCAGGATGTCTTATTAAATTAATTGCAATTTTTAGACCTAAGCTCTTTTTTTAGAAGTTCTTTTAAAACAGTTTTGGTGTGTGTGTGTGTGTGTGTTTTAATGACAGGAACTGGAGTTTTTCCAACCTGGAGCAAATTTAGACAACCAAAGAGTTTGGGTGGGAAATATGCAAGTTTAGGCCTTGGCAAACAGAGCTATTGTCTTCATTGGATGCAACAGGCAGGGGGCCAGAGGCTAAAACTTTTCAAGGCCCTTTGCAAATGTTCGAGACCCGGGCGGTGAGGGGGCAGTACATCATTGGCTTCAAAATGGGGAAAAAATGCTGTCCGCTGACAATGAATAATAACGTTAGAAACAAAACTAGAAAAGAATTTCCTATTTTTAAGCCAAAATTTAATGTGGGATACGAGTGTAGTTGAGTATATTTGATATGGCATGAGAAGGGCCGACACAAAAGAGATGTGTCCAGGCTGTGCCTGGAGGCTTCTTGGCAAACGGAGCTGCCGGTCTCTCACCTCGACCCCCAGAGCCACGTAGGGTGCTCCGAAGAGAAAGCTTTTGTAGCGGTACGAGAGAGGCTTTTATTCCTCCATCATAAATCGGAGAGTTTAAACTTCACTGGCAGGAGGAAGATTTAAGAATTAAAATGATGAAAACTTACAAAATCTTTCCAACAGGACGGTAATTGCAGTAATAATCCCCTTTGTTATAGAAGCTACTGTATTATGGGTGACCTTGACTTCCATTATGTACTGTTACCTTTAGCTCGGAATCTATAACTCAGGGGACTATTAATTATCTTGCCATAAGTGCCGGCCAGAGTGGGGGGCTTTCTGGGAGAGTAAATGCCACATCGATACGAAGCGGAGCTCCTCTGCTGCTTGGTGGCTCTTATCAGCGATGAGGGTGCAGCAGCCCATGGTCAAAGCCAGATTATTCCCGCCTGGGCTTTCACATGTCCTCAAACTTTTCTGATCGCCGTGACCTCCATCCGTGATCTACCCCAGCACGTAAAACAAAACAGTTGATACATACAATTTACACGCTCCTACTTTTTCATCAGTCACATCCCTGGGGTCTCCCCTCTGCTGCTAAGTGAAAACACTCCTTTTTCAAGTATTTTTTTTTTCCTTGGAGTAGTTTTTAAAATTTACATTTTGTCCCATGGAATTATACACTCCCATCTTCCATCATTTATTATCATCAGGCAAGAGAGTATTACTTATACTATGTCCAGCTCAATAGATGCTGAAAATTCTATGTTGGGGTGACACAAAGAAGATATATATATATATATATATATATTTTAATGAGCTAGAAATCAGATTAAATGAAGGCCTTTCGTTTGCTATCTTTTTCTAAAAAGGGCCAGCTCCAACCAATGTTCTGACGACTCAGCATTCGCTGGAAATTTTATCCTTTGAATTCAATCTTCAGTTACAGCCAAGAAACTATTCCGAGAAGTTCTCCACAGTCATGACCAACCCCAAAGCAGAATTTCCATTTTTCCCCACTAATGCCCTAATTGAATTTAGGGGTCGGTTGTGTTTTGCATAGGCGTCCACCCCACATCAATGGCATCGGTTCCAAGACAGCCGTACGGAGTGGATCAGATAAATATGGGCTGCAAATGTGCTGATTTACCCCAGCTTGTAAAACAAAACAATTTACGTATACAATTTAAACATTCTTTCTAGTTTTTCATAAACCACATCCCTGGGGTGTATAATTGAGATTTCCTTGCCACCCAGAAGATACGGAGATAGTCCGCTGGGCTTTGTTCCCCGTCTGCGGGAGAGCGGCGGGAGCGCGGGGAGCCGCTTCCCAGAAACGCGCCGCTGGCAGCTGCGGATTCGCTGCTGGCGGATGCTGGGCCGGGCGGCGACGCTAGGGAGCAGGCTGACACCAGGATTGCGGGTGTGCTGCAGACGCCCTGCCGGAAAGGGCAGAAGCCCCTGCCCGAAGAAGAAGCCTTGCCTGGTTCCTTCTTTATTTAGGCTTTGGGAGAGAAAAAGGACCCTAAGTGTGCAAAGGGAAGGAGCACGCGTTTGACGCTCAAAGGCTCCCGCCAGCTTGAGCCACATGGCCGGGAACAGGGTACCCACGTACTATACAAGAGCAGTGGCCGAAGGAAGAGGGGACGTTTTCTCCCTCGGTTCTCCTGTGCTTGAGCGCTGGAGGAGGGGACGTGGGTCTTCCCGTGGGGGAGGCTGTGGGCTGACGAAGGACCTGAGATCGGCCTCGATAATCAAGCGCCCCGGCACCTTCCTCCTAATTGATGTCATAAGAACTACAGTAAGGTGACGCAACCTAACTGTCCATCCGTAAGAGAAAGAGAGAGAGAGAGAGGAAAAAAAAGAATAAAGGAAACGAAAATGACAGAATCACAGAGTGGAATATTACACCACAGTTAAAAGGAATGAATCAGACTGTCAAGTGGCAAAAGCAAGTTGTAGAATGCTCAGAGCACACTCTGGCTTACGGTGGCCTATGTGTGTAGTAAAAGCCCAGAAGTGAAGGCGAGAAGGAAACACACCACACTCAGTCCAGCCCCTGGAAAAAGAGGAAGGGGACGAGAAGGATAAGACAGAGTGGGGGTCAGACAATAGAGATGTCGCTTTTATGTGCGTTATTTTAATTAAAGTGATCTGAAGCAAACATGACAGTTAAAAGATATTTTTTTCTTTCTGGTTTATGGGAGCTTGTTTGTTTTTATTATTCTCTGTACCTTTTTGTATTTAAAGAAGGTTTTTTTTTTAAAGAAAAATATCTGGAAATCTGAGTGTGCCGACCACAGAGAGAAGCCCACTGTGAACGTAGCTCAGACCTTGGGTCCCCAAGTCCCCAAGTCAGAATATGGCTCAAAAGTTGTAGAAGTCAGTCACCTTTCTAATTTGAAATTGCACCATTTGGGTGTAATTGAGTCTTTTTTCTCCCCCGCCCTTCTCCTTTTAGTCAAATTAAACTTATTGATTAGAGCCCATTAGTATGTAATGGATTGTTAATTTGACTCTTTTTACAAATCATATTTATCTGCACCAATAAAATATTTGGATTTAATATTCATATGTCACATTTATGGTGATGTTGATTGAGGGCCAAGCAATTTGAAGTGAAAGCAGACACCTTGTCCTTTATCCACACAGGGAAATGCACAATTAGCTCCATGAACTCTTCCAAAGGTGGAGAATTAAATGCAAAGGAAATTAGAGAAAAGGAGAGACACGGCCTCCTCCCACTTTGCAAACATGAAAGAAACTGCATACAGTGTTTGCATGCTCTTCTCCTGAATCGGAGCACCCCAGTGTAGTATTCAAGTTATTTATAATGTGGTTGCAAAATTCCTACTAGGAACAAAAATCAGATCCTTGGTAAACATCAGTTCAACTCTGGCCTCTTGTACTCATTTCTCCTATCGAGGAAAATAGAGCCCAAAGAAAGATCAGGTCCTTGACTGCTTTTGCTGGTAGAGGGCACTGAGCAGGCAGTTGCTTAAAGGGAAAACATGAATATATTTTCTGTGTATTTCAAATAGATATTAACCGAATGTTGCAGGTGATGTAACTGCTGGGAATGCGGGACAAAAATACCTAAAACTGCTACCATATATTGAGTGCCTATTCTCTGCCTGGCTCCCGGAGTGATGATAAAAATATTTAACATATAATACAGCGTGAGTGAGTCTCAGCCAATTGGAGAAGATGCCCGCTGAAAGCACAACTGGTAAGCTTTACTGATATACCAGCCAAGTTTCTGTCCCGCTTGTTTCTTGAACAGAAAATGCAACATTTAAGTTATCTAATGCTGAATTAAAGGAGCAGTATTTGCCTGGGATAATCATGTATTTGATTTTTTCCTTTCTTCATGATTTTTTTAATTAAAAAAAGTTCATGTTTATATTTGTACCAATCTTAATGCATCTGTATTTTTTTTTTTTTGGTTTGTTTGTTTTGTTTTTGCAAGCCACTTCAAACCTTTTGAGAGTACATTTTAAATAAATAAAAAATAAATACATGCTTTTCCTGATCCTGGCCAAATCCATTACAAAGAGAACCCAGGCACCATCAGAATTCCTTTGTTGCCCAGGGGGTTGTCCTATCAATATTGCATAAAGCAGGCAGGTCATTGGCTAGGCCTCAGAATTCTTTTTGTTATTTCAAGGGTTTGGAGTAATATTTGTTGTAATGAGTGCCAATCTGTAAAAATAAAATTTCTTTTTGCAAGGTTGTAACAAAAAAGTCTTGCCCAGCTAGTAACGTGGGCTGTGATGATATTTGGTCCACTGTCTTTGCAGACAAAGAGGTTGGCTGGTCACCATTAATGATGGAGCAAGATTGCTACAACTTTTTTTGACAGCCAGCTTCGGTAGAAACTATAGGCAGCCGATTGTCAAGTCATTTTACTGAGAGCAGGAAATTTCCATTTGTCACTTAACAGCCATGTGTCAGAAGCAAGATTCTTTGAACATGAATTGTGATTTTTTTTTTCAGTTATCTTTGGAGAATGCGTGCTCTTTCACCTATAGGAAATGACCTAATATTTGACATAGTAACCTTTATTAAAAAACACATGCAAGTTTTCATATTGAATACCATCAATTTTTTTTTCTCTCTAAGAAACCCAACCCCCTTCATAAGCAGTCATTATCCTAGATAAGTATGTGGTGAGCTAGGATACAGAGGGGAAATGGAAAGTTTTCCTGGACTCAGCAGAAATTTGGTGTCGGAAGCAGAAATAGCCCCTTGTTAAGTGCATGGCTAATAGTTGTGTAGCTCTTCCTTTTCTGCCCAGGATCTAGAGGATAGATTTTTACACGAATATGGGATGGCTCCGGACTGAACTGTAAAATCCTAGACGGGGAATAGATTCCATTTGTTTATTTCTCTCCGCAAGACTTAACAAAATAAGTATTTGTTGATTACATGGTAAATTTGGGGATTAGAAACATCTTTAAAATCTTGATCAAGTTACTTCAAACTCTGGCAACCGTGTTTTATCATATCTGGACTGAGTATAATAATATTTTGAGGATTAATGAAATGTTGGGCAATTCTTGTGCTATTTGGCTGTCGTAGGAGCTGAGTAATAAGGCAAAAACATTTATAAAATACATAGTAACGATTTATACAGTAAGTTATACTCCCTCAGGCAAAGATGTTATATAAACCACAAGGTATTTGGCCACTGCAACATTTAAGACATCTTAAGATGCCTAAATACCATGAGATGTATAAATATTTTTAATAGTTAAACAAATTTAACTTTGAAAGTTCCCTAATATTCTATGAGGTTTGAGGTCGGAACTTGTTTTTCTTTTTTGTATTTGAATGTGCTTCATTTAGGTTGATGCAAGCAAGTTAGAATGGGTGCTTGATGGCATATCAGAAAGGATTTAACTTAATTCCACCATAATGAATTAATTCTCTCAGTGACACTGTTTTCATTATAGATTTAATGACATCACCTTGGCCAAGATTCAGGAATTTAGAACTCTAAGTTACCCTGAACTATCTAAAAACGAAAATGGAAAGATGACTGGGCTTTGTGTCTATGCGTACTCCGACTGCGGATAAGGGAACACAGAGAATGTCTATTATTTTGGGTAGCTGAGTTAAAAATAAAACTCCTAACACCAGTGAGAAAATTGGCTTCCACATTCTCTTAAACTGTCCTTAGGGACATTCATCTTACAAAACTGGAAACCAAGAAGAAGAAGAAAGCCCTAGTGTTTCATTTCATTTGCTGATGTCATGATTATTTGTTGTAAACATAAAAGGATGAATATGGGATCTTAAGTCGTAATTCAGGAACAAGTTTTCACCAGTTAAGGAAAGGGGGAATGGGTGTAAAAATATGTATGCTGCATTTTCCAGGACTGTGTCTGATTTCCTTTTGGATTTGTTTATTTTCTGGAATTAGAGGGATGGAGCATCCTATTTTTATAGGCTTGTATTGTTACCCCAGGAATGTTTTGGCAGACGCAAAATTAGAAACAAATTTCGTGTGTTCTCCAGTGCCCTTCAAGGCCTTAAAGGACAGGAACAAAGTATGGTGGTTTGTCATCGGAGCTCCAGGAAGCCACAAGAAAACAGAGCTTAGGCACCAAATTGCTCAAAATGGGAAAGAAATGAAAAATGTACAGCAGATGCTCCCAGCCTGGAAGTGTCACCCTCAGGAAGAAGGGACAACCAGTAATGCTAATTGGTCTTGAACAATGGCTGTTTGCACTGAGACATGAGAGAAAGAGCCCCGTTTCTCTCTGATTCTGTTCTACAGACATCTTTCCAGGATTTGAAATTGATAATTGTAGACACAAAGATACACTTGGCCTAATTTGCCAGCCTATTTAGAGTCACGTGTGTCACCCCGCATGTCTACTATGTGTGCAGATGGTTCCTGCCGGCTTCAATAAAATTGGAAAACACAAAATCTGTATTTTTTTTTTCCTAGACAATTGAAAGGGGCTGGTTGTCAGTGCCCTGGGTGTTGAAATGAGAAATGTTATGCTGATGTTTTAGCAATGTTCCCTATGCTTCCAGACCAGTAACACCACCAAGCTCAGTTATCTGGGCTAAATTTGGGGTGAACGGTGGAGCCAATCAATACTGGTCTCACATCTGCACTAGTGAATGCTTTAGCGAAGCAGATACCATTGCTGAGTTCCGTTTGGAAACAGAACTCCTGCTTCAATCAGTTCAGTACTTAGTCACTCAGTGATTTCCAAACATTACTCATTTGAGTATCACCTTTATGATTTTTTTGTCATATCCAAGTAACAACTGTACCATTATTTACTTATTTTTCTTTTTCGAATAGACTTTTTTTAAAAAGTAAAATAAATATATTTTAAAAGGAAAATTTATATCATTTCTACAAAAGGAAATAAACAACCAACAAACAACATTTACCACCCGTGCAAAGTAACCATGAAAATAATTTGTTGCTTGTCTACGGCTCTCTGAACCCCCGGCTTTCTTGTTCTTCATTTAAAAGGGAGATTATTCTATGTCCGAAAGGTGCTGGAGCTATAGTAGCAGCAGTGGAGAGGATCTCTCTGATAATTACAAGGAGGTGAGGAACAGTGGAAAAAGGACTAAATGACTTGCATCCCCACGCTGGAACTCAAAACCAATCTTGCCCTCAAGGTGCTTCCATCTATTGGGTGAGAAAATATTTGCCCATCGGAATTGATAATATATATCTATATTATTTTTCTAGATATGTGTGGAATTTTGCAGCATGCACTCTAAGTTCCGTAGGAATTTAAAAATGCCAGGCTAACAGCTGCCGATTCTGCGAAGGCACTGGTACATGTCTCTCCCGTGTTTACCCACTTAACCCTCAAGCAAATCTAACTACACAGGCATCTCACTTTACAGTGTGGACACTGAGGCCAAGAGACTTTAACTGGCACCAAAATCACACAGGTGACAACCCAGTTCAGGTTGACTACCGTGTAGAAGTGTCAATGTCTATGTTTTACAATAAATAAAGCTCATTTATATTTGGTATTTTGTTTCTAGGCAAAAATATATGCTCCCTTAGAAAAGAGCCCGCCTTCGCTATTGGTTAGCTATTGCCACAGCAATGCTGTATAACAAGCCATGCCAAAATTCAGTGGCTTAAAACAGTCATTTATTCTTGCTCACACGTCTGCGGGGCGAGTGGGGAGATTCAGATTTGGGCTGCAGCAGCTGAGACGGCTGGTCCTCACGTGTTGCCCATCCTCCTCTGGGGACCAGCAGGCTAGGAGGGATAAGATCTTCCTAGGGTGAGGGCAGAGGGGTGACAGCGGAGAAGCAAACGAGCAAGCCTAACTTTACAAGCGCAGCCATGCAAGCACATGCAAGCTGCTACTGGCATGACTGCGCACTTTCCATTGGCCAAAGCAAGTCACAGGGCTGAGCCCAAAGTCAAAGGCAGGGAAATATACTCACCTTTGGCAGAAGAGACAACAAACACATGACAGATGGCACAGATTAGGGATGGGTGAAGCATCAAGAACCACTAATGCAGTCTGCCGCTCCCTCTTTTAAAGCACAGGAGGATGGTCTCCCTTGTCACTTCATTGGTTACTTGTTTACCAAGTTCAGTTCAGTAGCAAGAATGCTGCAGTGCAGAAAGGCCGAATGCTATGCAACTGTTGTCCCCCCCCATTCACGGGGGAGACTTCCAAGCCCCCAGAGGATGCCTGAAACCACAAATAGTACCAAACCTTATGTATACTACGTTTTTTCCTATACATACCCTATGATAAAGTTTATTTTATAAATTAGGCACAGTGAGAGATGAACAACAATGACTAATGATAAGAAAGATCAATTATAACAGTATACTGTAATAAAAGTTAAGTGAATATGTGGTTTCTTTCTCAAAATACCTTATTGTATTATACTGAGGGTAACTGAACCCAGGGAAAGCGAAACTAACATAAGGCGGACCCCTGTCGTTGCTAAGTATCTAATGCACCTCTCTTTGTTTCCATTAGGAGGAAATTGAAGCTCAAGGAGAGAAAATGCCTTTCCCAGGTGAAAGAGCAAGTGGGTGGCAGCGTGGAGCCAACCCAGGTCTCTCGACCTCCACCCAGCCTGTTTTCCACTCTACAAAATCAGTGAGATCACGATCAGTGAAGTTTTCTTGTAGTTTTCGTCAGCAAAACAAACGGACTATTGAACTCCACAGAGAACAAAATGCCTTATTTGAGTGAAAAGAGTAGTGCAATGAAAATGTTTACAGAATTACCATAGAGATATTTTGGATCCATCTCTTCATTGCAACTGAAATTAGATGTTACACGTGAACATAGGCTCTCACTTAAGCTAACATTTTGCTAATACGTTCAGAGATTGGCTTGTACTGCTTGAAAGTATTTTAAGCAAAAATATTAGTATTGTCATTCATATCATGCCATTTCTATGGTTCATTATACTTTAGTCGCTGCAATCAAATATTCTAGTTTTGTTTATTCTCAGGGCATGGAAAAATTTTCATTTTAGGCCTTGATAGTATTATCTTTTTCTTTCATTGATAAAGTCAATTTCAGTTTAATTAGGTGAATTTATTTAGGTGAATTACTTTGGATTCATCCTTTCCAAAGGTAAAAAAGGAAAACAGCATATCCCTAAGGAGACATGTGTCTCCTCCAAGTATTGACTGAGCCCTGCTTTGGCTGAGGAAGACCTTGGACCAAGAGCCTGAAGGTCAAGTGTGTCCTCTCCAGGCAAACCTTCCCTGATGTGTGTGGCTTGTGCCCAGCCCAGACGATGCAGCCAGGACGTCTGCCTGATCTGCACCCTGCAAGGTCAGTACCATCTCACACGTGCTTGAGCTATGAACAGTCTGCGCAGCACAGAACGATTTAGAATCCCTGCCAGAAGACAGGGGCCAAAATTCAGGGATGAATCAGAGAACTTTCAGAACTAGAAAGACCCAAGAGATCATCGCAGTCCCTCATTTTCATTTTCAGGTGGACAAAGAGGCCCAGAGGGATGAAGTGTCTTGGCCAAGGTAGGACAGCTTGTAAATGGTTGAGCAGAGGCTTGATTGGGTTGTTACTTATGGAAATGTTGATCTCCCCACAGGGACAGCTCCTTGCCGCTGAGTTTCTGCTGACTTCATCTCTGCCGTCCCTATTAACTTATTAGTGTCTTCAGAACTGACACGAGGACTCCCAGCTGCTCTGCGAGTTCTCCCCAAGCTGCAGTCCTCTGCCTGCTGTAGGAAGAACTTGATAAATGTGAGCTGTAACCAGTCCTTGCATTCGCACTGTATTTTATGCATTTAGAAAGCATTTTATACATTGAAATTATGTGCCGTTGATTTGGTAATTTCACATTCCCTGGAAATGACTTCAGAAGGAAAAAAAATAGTAAATAGACATTTTAAGATATGAAAACACAAAGATGTTCATGACAGTGACTTTTATAATAGCACAAAGTTTGTAACAAAGCAAAGGTCCAACAACAGGGGACTGTTAAAGTAAATGGTGGTTATGTAGAGCCATTTCAATGGTGCAAAAATGCTTATGTGATAATATTAAATGAAAAATAAGATGTAAAACTGTATCTACCCTTGATCACAACCTGAAAATGCAAACAAAAATTTTTTCCAAAAATCTGACCCCAAATCTTGTATGTTAAAAAGTTGGGGAAGAGAACAACAACAACAAAAAACCGCAAACCCTCACATCATTGCTTGTTTTGGCTTCGTTAGATTATAGGTAAGAGTTTGACACCTGTAATCCTAGTACTTTGGGAGGCTGAGGTAGGAGGATCCCTTGATCTCAGGAGTTCGAGACCGGCCTGAGAAAGAGCGAGACCCTGTCTCTACTAAAAATAGAAAAATTAGCTGGGCGTTGTTGTGCATGCCTGTAGTCTCAGCTACTCCAGTGGCTTGCAGTGAGCCACAATGATGCCACTGCACTCTGTCCAGGGTGACAGCGAGAGACTCTGTATCCCCCCCTCAAAAAACAAACAAACAAAAAACTGTATTTGGGGGTTCTTTGTTTTCTTTAATGAGCATTTATTATAGAATCAACTTATTTCAAAATAAAAGCCATACCCACATTTATTATCTCATTTGATCACTGTAACTTCAGATAAAATACACTTTGTCACCCACATTACATAAACAATGCAACTGGGGCTTCTAGATTTTTTAAAAACTTAACTTAAAAACTTGCTCTGACTCGCAGCTGTGACTTTGAGCATGCAGCTGAGTCACTCAGGTCCGGGAAACCTGAGCAGCCGTGTGCGGGAGCCACCTCGTACCAGCTCGCAAGAACTGCCGGATTTTCAGGAAGCTTGTGAACTGGTGTTAAACACAGCGATTATGTCTATACT
>CM052442.1:94203239-94221124 GCA_028533085.1 Varecia variegata | reverse complement strand
GGGGCATGGGCAATATATTTAACCAGAACGGTTGTACCCTCATAATAAGCTATAATAAATAAATAAATAAAATTAAAATATATAACCTTTCAATTAAGTAAATCATTTTAAACACGGAGATAATCCAGACTGAAAACTCATCACTTCCTAATTATTTTTACTATATTGATGCCTTTGAGATTATTTACTTCTATTGTGTTAATATCTGTATGGTGGAAATGCTATATACTTGTGTGCTGTTCTACTGTGCATCTCTTCCCAACTCCAAGATCAGTGATGTCATGTTGATTGCTTGAAATCACCCACGGTGGCAGTATTTACACCACAAAATCAGCAAGTGCTAGAAATCAGGACTGCCCTTTGCCCCACCCTGGAAAGCTAGTTGGTTGTCAAACCAAGTCACCACTCCCTGGAGCTGTCCTTCAGGGCCACTTGCTCCAGGTGACCATTGAGTCATTGGGTCACTCAGTGGACTGCTATAGCGAGAACCAAGGAGGAGTGACAGCTCAGTCCTTAAGGGGCACACTGTCACGTTCAGTCACATTGGGAGATGGAGCTTAACCTGGGTGAGGAAGAGCTCAGGATTGAGATCATTACTGTACTTGTAGGGCATTTAAGAAATGGCCTTCTGACTCAGTCGCAGCTGGCATCATGGGCCACTTGGCTGGATTGCAGGTGGCCCTGCAGTGGAGGCCCGTGAGTGAGTCGGCTTTTCGTCTGTGCTGGAAACGCATGTGGAGGCCAGTAGGTGGGAGAGGAAAAGGAAGGCCGGGGGATGTCTGTAAGGAGGGAGAATGTAAGAAGAGGTCTGTGGCAAACTTATCCCAGGGAAGGTTATTAACGACTACCTTAAAAATATATTGTAGTAATTCATGCTATTGGTTAAAATGTTCATACAACCAGCAGGATTTATAAGAAGTGAAAAGTAGAGTCACCTCCTTCTGCCCCTACTCCCCAGCTGTTGTTTTCTATGTAGCCTTCCAGACAGTTCTATGCAGATATCATATTTCTCTTTCCCTCCCCACCTCCTGCCTGCCTCCCACTCCCTGGAAAGTCTTGTGCGATGTTCCATAACTAGCTTTTATTTCCACTTAAGGATATAGTTAAGCTTTGACTTTGGAGCTGCATGTGTTATTTTTCTATGTCAGATAATTAGCTCACTTTATTTTTCTTTATTTTTTTAATGTCAGCATATTATGGGGGTACAGATGTTTAAGTTACATATATTATTGCCTTTGCTCGACCCGAGTCAGAGTATCTCACTTTATTTTTAAAGTCACCGGCTATTCTATTGTACGAATGTACTAAAATAGATTTAAGAAGCCTCCTTTTAATGGACATTTAGGTTACTTTCAAATTTTTACTACTATAAACAATGCTGCAAATACACTCTTATGCAAGCAAATACACGTGTACAGTTGTATGAGTTTGTGCATGAGAAAAAAATTCCTGGAAATGAAACTACTAGGTCAAAAGTATGTATATTTTAAAAATTTGATAGCTATTACCAAAGTTACACCAAATAAGCTTGCTACCAATATATGCTTTCCACATAGACTTTGAGAATGCCTGCTGCATTTCAGAGGCAGTAACTGTGGGCACCATCCAAACTTTCTCTTTGCCAGTGCAGTAAGTGAAAAATGTTATCTTGTCATTTTCATTTTCCAAATTACTAACAAGTTTAACCATCTACTCATATTTTCATTATCTATTACTATTTCTTTTGAAAAGATATAAAATGTTTATGTACTTTGCCCATTTCTTTATATTTTTGCAGCTTGTCTTCTAATTTTTTTTGCTAGGTGTTTTGCCACCCAAAATATTTTTCTTTTTCTTTCATCAAATTTATCAATTTTTTAATTTAATAGTTTCTGGGTATTGGCTCACACTTAGAAAAGTTTTCCACTGCATTTTTATTAAAACAAATTTATTTGCATTTTCTTTTAATAGTTTTATGATTTCATATTTTATATCTAAATATTTGAGACATCTGTAGTTAGAAGTGCATTAATGATGCATTTTACGTTTTTCCAAAATGTAGCTAGTTTTCTCAGCATGATCTATTGAATAAGACATAGTTTCTCTATTAATTTTAAATGCCACTTTTATTTCTTATAGGATTCCCACATGGATTTAGCTTGACTTCTCTTACTTTTCTTTCTTCGATCTGCTTCTCTAGCCCTGGGCCAGGACCATACTGTTTTAATTACCACAGCTTTATAATATGCTTTAAATATAATCGTGCTAGTGTCCCCTCCCCATTATTTTTTATTTTCAGAATTTTCCTGGCTCTCTTATAAGATTGTTTTTCCATATGAATTTTGATATCTTTATGTCAAGTTGATTTAAAAAAATCTCTGTAAGATTTTTTTGACTAACGAAAGTTTTAACTAATAATAACCTCCTTTTTGTGAAAGGCTCTTTCTGACCCATTTTCTCTTTTGTTACTCATAATGATGCTAGTAATACCAAGTCCCCTTTACAGGTAAGGACCTGAGGCTCAGAGAAGTGATGACATTGGCCCACAGTCACCCAGCTCACATGGGGCCAAGTCCTAAGCCTCAAACCCAGATTGTCTGATTCCTAATCCAGTTCTCTTTCCATCAACCCCAGAGAAATATAAATGAGGAATTAGTTTAGAGAAGTAAGGAGGAAAATTACATGAAGAGCCTGAAAAAGAATCAGTTAATCTGAACTCATTCAGAAACCAGGTGTATGCTGAGTTGTGCAACATGCCTTGTCAAATGAGGCCACCTGTCTACCTACATTGTACAATTCCAACCGTCCTCGAGTTGGTCCCTATGGATGACGATGCAGCAATCTGTAACATAAAGTGCCACTGAACTTTTTGTTAATAGGATGTTTTAGGTACAACCACACTGCTGCTTTGAGCTGCTTACTTAAGAATGGTGACAAAAAAAAAATATAACTCTGAGACTTTGATCTTATGTTTTCAATCTGACTGTTATAAATAGATAGGATTTCAACTTAAAGATACTAATGATTTTTTTCACTATGCAAATTATATTGGTTCCTTAGCAACAGAACAAATAAGTGTTTCCCCTCTAATTCTGTGTATGTTAGTTTAGAGAAGGCACACAATAAGTTAATTAGAGAGTGGTTGGGGGTGATTTGTTAATGTCATATTAACATGCTGTTTGCTTTTGTAGCACCCAAAGACTGCAAAATGTATGGATGCCATTTCTAGCATGGTTGATTTTTTTTTTTTTGGTCTCTAGAATATTTTGCTAACTAATATTTTGATCAAAGATTTAGAAGTGATATGTGATGCCTTTGGTTGCAACTTCTAATTACAGAGGTACTCAGTTTTAGGGAAAACAGATATATATATATATAAACATCTAATCAGAAAATGAAGAGAAATCAGGGCGTTATTAGAATCCCAGCATATCAGAGGTAATAATTCCACAGAAGTCCCCTATTAGTACTCCTGGGCCACGTTCCAAGACCCCCACAGATGCCTGAAACTGCCTTGGTACCGAAGCCGATGTACAATATATTTCATCCTTATTCAGTTGAGAACGTTCACCTTTTCACTTAAAGTCAGCATTTTATGGCTTCACTTTGGCATATTCGAATTGCCAGAATCACTACTCTTGTGCTTTGGGGACATCATGAAGGAAAATAAAGGTAACTTGAACACAAGCACTGGGTACCCCGACAGCTGATCTGATAACCCAGGCGGCGACTGAGCATCTACAGTGAGCATCTACAGTGTGCATGTGCTGGACAAAGCGACAATTCACATCCTGGGCAGAATGGGGCAGGACAGCGCAAAATGCCATCACACTATTCAGAGCTGCACTCAATTTAAAACTTACAGATTGTTTATATCTGGAATTTTCCATTTAATATTTTTGGACCACAGTTGACGATGGGTAACTGAAACCTTGGCAAGGAAAGCCATGGATAAGGGGAGACTATTACAACCCTTTCCTTTTGCTGGGGGGAGAGCTTGGACTAGAATGAGCAAATGACTGACCTGAGAAGCCAGTGTCTGTATGTGACTGAGCTTCTGCTGAGACACAAGACTCCTGTCTTAGTCAGCCAGGGCTGCTGTAACAAAATACTATAGACTGGGTGACTTAAACAGCAGGGGTTTATTTTCTCACAGTTCTTGACGCTGGGAAAGCTAAGATCAAGGGGCCAGCATGGCTGGTTTCTGGTGAGGGCTCTCTTCCTGACTTGCAGACAGTCACCTTCTCACTGTAGCTTCACATGGGGGAGGGAGGGAGGGAGGGAGACAGAAAGAGAGAAAAAGAGCAAGCTGTCTGGTGTCTCTTCCAATAAGGGCACTGATCCCATCATGAGGACACCACCCTCAAGACCTCTTCTAATCCTAAGTATCTCCCAAAGGCCCCATCTTGAAATACCATCACATTGGATAGTTTAGGGCTTCAACATATGAATTTGGGGGGTTCAAACATTCAGTCCATAACAACTCCCTATTCTGTTTGCCATCCCCCCTCTTATCCCAAGCCTTTGTCCCTGTGTTCCTTAAATAACCAACTCTTTAGTATCTCTTGTTAAGGTTTTGTTTATATTTCTGTCTGTTTTCTATTCATCTTGAACTTGATTTCTGCCAGAGCTACCCCTCTGTTCCTTCCTCCCCCCGTGGTTCAGCTGGCCTGTGTTACAGCTGATTCATGGACCATTTTTAGGGAGTAGGGGTAGACAGAGGTGGTGTGTCCAGCAGAGAAATTCTGTAATATACAGGATAAATTCTGAAGTAGAAAAGCTAAAAAGAACTTTGAGGAAAAGAAAACATCAATTAATCAATTAAAATTTTAACTTGGTCCAACCTGAGCCTGGAAGACTGGCTCCTACAAATAACGGTGGTGAGCAGAAGGGCTATCCCACCATTAGCAAGGCGGTGACCAGAGAGCACACTGTCACCATTCACGAGTGCACCCATGGGGTGGGCTTCAAGGGCACCCAAAGAGATCTGGAAATTTGCCATAAAAAGGAGATAAGAACTCTAAATGTGCCCACTGATACCAGGCTCAACAAAGCTCTCTGAGCCAAGGGAATAAGGAATGTCTCATACTCCATCCATGTGCAGTTTTCCAGAAAAAGCAATGAGGAAGATTCACCAAACAAGCTCTGTATGTTGGTTACCTATGTACCTGTCACCACTTAAAAAAAAAATCTGCAGTCAGTGTGTATGAGAACTAACCACTGATTGTCAAAAAGTTTTAAGACCACGCAAAAAATAAAATAACGAGTCTCTTATTTTAATTATTTCAATTGCACAACTTGTTAAGTTTTGACATATGTTTACACATGCTTAAACCACCAGCCTTATTTTGATGACTAAAAAGTTTAAGGCAAAGACTGTCTTCTGTTTCACAACACCTGCCAGAAGTAGGAAGAACAGTTTAAGGAACAATGATATGGACTTTGTACTGAGAGACAAAATCAAATTTTCAGTTAGGAATGCATTTAGCTGCAAGGAATAGAAAGCCCAGTGCATCTTATGAACATTTATTAACTTTACAGTGAGTCTGGGCTGTGCACTTTCAATATTACTGGTTCAGAATATAAATGATGTCCAGGTTTACACTCACGGTCCCCGTTAGTGCCACTGCTCTGGGCCTCATGACCTCAATGGTCTGTCCAAAGGCTGGAAATACAGAGAGGCCAGAGGTGAGAGGGCTCCTTACCCATCTTTTCTTTTTATCAGAAAAGAAGACTCTTTCCCCAAAACCCGCAGGCGGTGTTCTATTATATCTCGTTGGCCACAACAAAGACAAGCTGAGCTGCAGAAGAGGCTAGGAAAGTATCTGCGCTGGGAGGACAGCAAGGACAGAGGGGCTTGGGCACACTGACCGGCGGCCACAAGTGACTATACATACTGATCCTGCTAGCAGCATGCCCGGCCCCTGTCTCCTTGGCACTCACCATTCCCGTACATGGGAATTGTGTTCTCCCATGAGGGGCTGAGGGCTTTCTCCTGGGACAGGTAGGCAGGCCCTGGGTGCTGGGCAGTTACACCCCTGGGATCAGCCCCAAGGCAATAACAAACTGTAGATGGGGGATACATACCCCAGCTCCCTTGCCCGTGAGTGGGACAACTCCAAGGCATATTTCACACTGTTTCCCAGTAGGGACAGAGACCCAATTGTCCATAGAGGTCACGTGTTCTTCTGAATTGGTTTTCTGGCCTTTTGTCTGTCTGTCTGTCTCTCTCTCTCCCCTCCACTCCACACTGGTATTTCCTGGAATCATCTTCCCAATAAACCACTTGTGTTCAAGTCATGGCTTAGAGTTAGCTTCTGGGAGAAATGCGGCTGAAATATTAGCTATGGGAGCCTCTTTAACTTCAGTTTTTCTGGCTGTGGACGGGAGATAATCACCCCACTTGGGTAGACCATTCGTGAGGGTCGTGGACAAAACCTATGTGAAAACACACTGCAAAATGCAAAGCGTGACTGGGACACAGGGACAACGTGGATTGCAAAACGCAATGTGTTTTTTCACCTGAGCCATCAGTTTAGATTCCACGGATGTAATTTCACCCACACTTGCCAAGGACTGAGTCTCGGGACAGAGACTCCTTCCTCTGCCAGGTACAGGAAGTGCAGGTGCTGAAGTGGCGCCTTCCCTCCATCTCAGCCTGGCTTTGGTGGCTGCTGCGGCGCTAGGACTCCAGTTAGCTATGAGCCTCCGGAGACGGGGTGGGGGTAAAATGGTCTGCGCTGGTGCACTGCGGTCTTCAATATTCAGCTTACTTACAAAGATAAACAGTGAATTCTCCGTCAAGGGTACTCAGCTGGAAATCTTTCCAAACAGCCTCAAAACTTTTAGCCCTGGTTTCATTTTCTCCACAGGGAAAAACGCACCTCGATGTATCAGATACAATCACCTTAATGAAGACAGGCTTTTAAAAATAAGAAGCAAGGCCGTCTATTTCCATGCCCCTGAAACACTCGTTTAAATATGGCTTGAGGTTTCTTCTCTATTTTTTTTTTTTTTTACTTCAAAGCTGGAAACTACAGACCCTCTTCTTCTAACTCCGAGTATTTTTTTTGGTGCTTTCCTTCTGACCTCCTGAAGCAAACCTGTTCTATATTTGGGCTGCCTGTGTCTATTCTGACTTTTCCTGGTAGTGGCACCTATGTTGTATATTTCTCCAGGTCCATTCTCTGTCCTTCCCCGTGGCCCCGGAGACTGACCTCCACAGACCGCATCAGCAGGCTCCCTTGCTGTCTGGATTTGCCTTGGAAAGTACTGGCAGGTGCTCGGAGGGCACGAGAGAGTACGGGCATTAGAACCCTGACACCCTTCTTGCTGCGTTGCTGCTTAGCAGTGGCGGCTTCCTCTCCTTACCGCCCCAGCTCCTGTCTGGGCAACCTCTCCTGCATCTCTCTTGGGTTCTACCGCTAACTCCCTCTCCTGGCTCCTTCGGGCTCTAGGGTGGTGATGGCTTTCCGTCGCGGCTGGTCTCTGGGTGCCTCACCACTCCGTGTTGGCCCCCTTGGTCCACACTGCTGTACACGGTGGTGCTACATTAAACTCTCTCCAGCCACCCCTTCAAGGATGCCCTCTGCTTCCTGCTGGTTGAGACAACACCCCAACTTCCTTTTGAGAAGTTACCTTTCTCCCACTGGACAGAGCCAGTGGGGCATTTAATCAAGGGGCCCTGCCTTTCTTTAGCCATGATGAGGATGGTGTGGAGGAACACTAGCAGATGCTCTGCCTCTGGAATTAAAACCGAGAGCAGAGTAGCCACAGGTTTGAGCACAGCTGAAGCTCATTCCGGAGACTCCCAGAGCTGCTCTGAGCAGTGGCTTTTCCAGGCTTGGTCCCGCAGCCTTCCCCTCTGTCCTCTGGGCCTCCCCAGAACCTTCCAGTCAATTTCGTTTTTGCTTAAGTGAAGCTGGTTTAGATTTCTGTTGCTGACCACCAGAGAATCTGCATTGTCTATCTCCTAAGAGCTCTTCTGGGCACTGCCTCCCCCAAGCACCCATGTGGCCTCACCCAGAGGCCTTTCCCTTGTCCCTTGGGGCAATCGATCCTTTTACCTCCCTTCAGTTATTGCACTTTGCTAGTTAGTGAATTTTCATAGCTTCCCCGCTGCTATTCACATGTGCACCCGTATCCTAGGGTAGTGGCTTTCCCTCATATTTTCCAGGTGATGTCCTTCTGTGATTGCTGGCTTTTGCCTGTGGTTCCTGGGCGTTTGTGCTGGTGTAGGACTCCAGACCTGAGCCCTCCCCCCAAATGCCAAACACTCTTAGGAGGCAGACTGTTCCCTAAATTAGTTGAAGTCTGGAGGCCTTAAATATAAAGCTGGCTGAGGAAATGTCATTAGCATGACATGGTTTGAAAGTAGACACAAATGCTATGTTTGAAATGCAAGGGTGTGGTTGGCTTTCAGAAAGATACTTTAAAAATATTGGAAGTAGTCCAGCATGGTGGTGGCAGCTCTCTAATAAGCATCCTGATGATACCTGGGTGACCTCATGAATAGAGAGGACTAGAAGCTTCTACCCACAGCAGCTTGAGGCAAGAGGGGGTTCCTGGGTCTCAAGTGTTGCTGTTGCATCTTCTCCCGTGACTAGCTGAGGAACAATCTATTATCTGCAGGGGATTCCCAGGTTGTTGGAACAACACCCCCCTACCCCACAACTATGCGAACTGCCCCCTGCCTGCAGTGGTGAGGCGCTATCTCTCTGCTGTCCCTCTTTGCCTAAGGACTAGCCCTTTCCTCTCCAACAAATCTTGGAAGAGGTGACTTTTGTTTTTTACATTTGTGTTCTTTGTGTAAAGTGCCTGCTTCTAATTCCACCTCTAGAACTGGTTGATACATATTTAATTAATATTTATTTAAGCCAACCCACCACCTCTTTAGAAGCACCCCTCTTTCTCTTTCTACTGCTTCATAGGATGCTGTCCTTAGAAGACCAAGGTCATTGTTAAAAGGGTGTTTGGCCTTGCAGAAACTTTAGGGATCATTTCAACCATCCTCCTCTGTAGTGGGTTGAATTTTGTCTCCTAAAAACCTATGCCCCAATTCTAGTCTCTAGTACCTGTGAATGTGACATTATTTGGAAATAAAGTCTTTGCAGATGTAATTAAGTTAAGGATCTCAAGATGAGATCATCCTAGATTTAGGCCGGGCCCTAAATCCAATGGCTGGTGTCCTTGTAAAAGAGAGGAGGAAAGTCCTCTTGACGACAGAGGCAGTGATTAGAGAGACCAGGAGCCACCAGGAACCAGAAGAGGCAGGGAGAGATCCTCCCCCAGAACCTTCTGGAGTGTGGCCCTTCCAGCACCTGGAGTTTGTACTTCTGGCCTCTCTGACTATGAGAAATAAATTTAAGCCACCCAACTTGTGATAATTCATTACAGTAGCGTCAGAAAACGAACACACCCTCCCACTTACAAAGGCTTAAACAGGGAAGCACTTGGCCAGATTCTCTTAGGGATTAGAGGTGATAGATCAGGGATTAGGATCCAATTCCTTGACTCACAACAGTTGTTTTTTTCTACATTGCCCCCTTTCATGAAGCCGTCCCCCTACTATGCACATGTGCACACACACCCCATGACAGCGGCTTTTCCTGGTATTTTCCAGGTGGTCTCCTTCTGTGATTGCTGGTCTTTGCCCGTGGTTCCTGTCCGTGCTGGTACAGGACCCCAGACCTGAGCCTTCCCTAAAAATGCCAAATACTATAAGGAGGCAGACTGCTCAACCATAAAGTGCTGTAGACTTATGTCAACACCCATGGCTTAGCTCGTGTCCCACTCCCGCCCTGGAGTTCAGAACAGAAGTTGGTCCCTGGTCACGCATTCGGTCTGTCAATCAGTCTGTTGTATCCGTCTGTCCCCTCCTGTGCCAGGCACAGGGCTGGACACGGTGCAGGATCCAGAGACGAACCTGATCTGCTTCCCGCACTCAGGAGTTACGGTCTACTTGAGTTGGGGCAGAGTAGGGGAAAGAGCGTGTCTGTGGAACTGTAATTCAAGTAGAATCATATTCCCTGAATTTATGCAAATGCCCCAAGGTGAGCATATGCCCACGGCTGCTGTGATTCTGCCTGCTGTCCCCTCAGCGCACGCGGTCCCTGCGGTAAGAGGTGAAGGAGGCTGTGGAGCTGCCCAGCTTTCAATTGCTCCAGGTTCTGCATGTCTCTCGTGGCTCAGTCAATCTGCCCGAGTAAGATTCCAGAGTTTCTCCTACAATCTGCCCCTAAATGCAAACCAACTACATCATCCAATACTCAACCGAAGAAATGCCAATCTATTTCTACATTAGAAAAAACCCTGGCTTTATTGGAATGTATCAGAACACATCATTCCCAACGTGGTGACTGGCTTCACAAGGGATTTTCAAGCATAAGTTGGCTTAAACGCCATCTTTGTCCCCCTAAGGCCTGCTTATGACGTGATGTCACTGCGTAAACCCATTCCAGCACGGATGTAGTTATCTACAGTTAGTGCTCCTTGTAGACACCATTAGCCCTCAGGGGTGGGAAAGCATCTCTTTTTCCACTCAATGACTGTATGCATGGCTCTCCTCCTCACCCCTTTCTTCTACCTTAGATCACCTCTGTACACCTGCCGGCTCCTCCCCACCAGACTGCCAGCTCTCTGAGCACAGGCTACACGTCCAGTTCATCCTGGTCTTGCCACCGTGCCTGGCACAGTATGGAACACCCAGGAGTGATTAATAACCATCTATACAAAGAACAAATGCGTCTACTTAAATCCATGTTTTATAGCTTCTGGCTCAGGCTTGCCCTCTCTCTGAAGAATGTGGCATAATAAAAAACAATTAAAAGATAACCCACAGGCTGGGAGAAAATATTTACAAAATAAAACAGAGGATTTGTATTGAGATTATAAAAGAAAAAGATTCTACAAATCAATGAGAGAGAAACAAGTACACAGTAGAGAAATGGGCGAAGGATACAGACAGGTGAGTCACCAAAGAGGAAAAGATATTCAACTTCACTAGTAACAAGAAAGCTGGAATCAAAACAACAATGAGATGCTACTGCATACTCGTTACACTGGCCAACCTTTTAAACATCACACAACATTGAGTACTGGCAGAGTGCGGGGCAGAGGTAGTTTCATAGTGCTGGAGGGAATGTAGCTAGATAGGGACACTTTACGGGACAATTTAACTGATTAAAATTTTAAAAGCACATTTCCATGACCCAGATATCCTACTTTTCAAATCCACCCTAAGTAAACACTTGCCTCTGTGCCCAGGGAGGCATATACTAACTAAGGTGTTCAATTTAGCAGTGTTTATAAAAATTAAATTTGGAAGGGAAAATTATAACAAATATATAAATGGAAAACAAGTATGTTAGTATCGCTCAATAAAGAAGAGGCTAAATGTCCTATGAGAAACTCCAACTTTGGATCACTGGGCAGCAGTGGAGAGGAGTGAGTTACATTTTTGCTTACTAATAAACATTATTCTCCCAGGTGGTTGACACCATTTATAAAAGAAACACACAAAACCTAATGCTATCTCTACATACTTGTGTGAATTTATATATATTTATGTAATGCAAAGGAAGGAGTTAGAAGGCAACACACCAAACAAGAAAAGTGCTTACTTTTGGGGAAGAAGATACCAGAATACTTTTTGGGGGGTTGATTGTGGGACTGTGGCAGAGACTGGCTGGCTGGTGCCTGTACCTCTTTCCTGTTCTTTCTGGTACCCCAGCGAGGCAGCACTTCCCAGCTTCTCTTGCAGCTAAGTGTGGTCATGTGGCTCAATTCTGGCCAATGGAAAGTGGGCAAAGGTGTCAATTCCAGGCCTGGCTCTTTATAACCTTGCACCTGGCACCCCCTGTGCCTTTTCCTTCCTCTTCACAACCTTGGGAGCTATGTGTTGAAGACGGTGGAACCATGAGATGGAAGGAGCCAGGTTCCTGGACCTTTTCTTGAGCGAGAGCTGCCTGCAGATCAGAAACGCTGGAGTGAGAATCCCTGGTATTTTGGTGTTTATCCTTGCTGGGAACTAGCTTCACCCAAACTAACACCAGAATTTTAGTATTGATTGAAGTGTTTTTACTTTTCTAATAAGAATGCATTCAACTGTCAAGTGCAATTAAATATAAATTTTCAAAGAAGGGTGGACTGAGCCCAAACCTGAACTCAGAAGGATGGCAAAGTGCTCAGAACCCCATGTGAGTGGTAGCCGATGCCCTTCTGGGTCTCTGAAGCACCAGGTGGAGTCCTGCGATGCCCCACCAGGAAAACTTCATTCTCCCCTCTATAGAGGAGCTGGAGAAGAGAGTCAAGAGGTGTGAACTGCAGCCCTAACTCCTGATTCTACCACCTGGGAAAACTTAAGCAAATCCCTTTACTTCCCTGGGCCCCAGCTCCGTCCTATGCAAAAGGCAAACTGTTGGGGTAGGTTCCCCAGCAAGCAGACTCTGAGACTCTGGGGTGTGTCAGGGAGCGCTCTGACCTGCCAGGGGTGAAGGAAGCAGAGCTGGGCAGAGGGAGAAGTTGAATTGGGATGCAGTTGAAATAAAGATTTCAGCTGATTACACAGGAAGCTGGGACAGATTTTTAGAGTTATCTCAAATCGGGACAAGGAGGCCAAGCCTTTGAAATTGTTCCCTAACAGGACAGCTTTGGGATGCAGCCTTCCTTCCTTCCCTATCAAGGGCTTGACCTTGAGACCCAGCAGCAGCCCACACCTCCCGGCAACTGGGGAAAGGAGAGCCTTAGTCCTGGGGCGGGGATCTGGGCAGTGCACCTTGAATTTGAAAGAGCTTTTCTAATTATAAAGAGCCTCCTCATAGGAAGTGATTTAAATGTATATCAGACCATCCTCCAAAACAAATAGAAATATTTATGGGGTGTGTGGTACCCCATAAATATACACAATCATTATTTGTCAATTAAAAACAAATAAATTTTTTTGAAGTTTTTTAAAAATTAAAGAAATTCATATAAACCAAAAAATAATAATTCTGTTATTAACATTCTTCTAAATGATTTCTCTCCTCTCCTTCTCTCTCCCTCTCTCTCATTTTGGTTCATATATATCACTGAATTCAATTTCCTAATATTTATGTAGGGCTTTTGCATCTGTGTTACAAGGGAGATCGTCCTGTAATTTTCTTTTCTTGTAAAGTCTATGTAAGGCCTTTATATCAAAGATATGGAAAAAAATGAAATAGAAATAGAAATAGACGAAGGTCAGTTGGATTTTTGCTCTCTTGATCCCTGTAGGGGTGTGGGTGCCAGAACCCTCGGGGAAATGAAACCCCAAAGCATGAAGTCCAGAGAGGTCCCCAAGCAGAGGCAGGTCTGAATCAGCTGGATCTGATGATTTCTCTGCGTGTTTCCATTCGGCAATGATGAATTGCTAAATTCTTAGTGTGCCTCTGACGGTCTGAAACTAATGGACACCTGACATATGTCAAAAAGTTGAGGGCCAGGCCATTTCAGGGTGCAGTTGAGGGAAAGGGACTCTAGATGATCATCCATGCTGTGACCCCCATCTGTTTGATTATATTAAACTGCTGTTTGAATTTGAAGTTGGGAATGTGAATACTTTAGCCAACCATCCACAGGTACTAGAAACACTGTGCTGGAGGAAGTATATCCAGTCTTTATGATTCTGCGCAGTGTGTTATAGATTCGCAGGATTTTACAAATGTCAAATGTGACCCACGAGTTCTTATTTCCTGCTCATAGAACTTGACAATCTATAGTGGGGGTTACTTTTGTTGAGAACTGGGGAGATGAGCTCCTCATTGATTCTACAGGTAACTTTTTCCAAAAAGGGAACAGTGTTTTCCAGGGGAGTTGGATATGATTTGAGATATGAGATGAAAATGTTAGGATTTGTCATTTCTTTTTAAAATGAGCATTCTGTATGTATTTATATTGAACATATTATACTATACTGCATGTATGTAATTTATAAACGTATATACATCTATGTTTGGGGTACTTCCTTGAAAAATTTTTACTAATAGGAATATACACCTGTGGTCTAGAGAAGAGAAAATTTTAGGAGATTACTGGCCTCATCTTTAAGAATCTGATGAAAACTAAGGATACCCTCTGCCCAGAACACTGCACATGTATGCACACTTCTGAAAACTGTTTTAGGGGGTTCAAGGAGCTTCTAAAATTCACCTGTGGATCCCAGGAAAAGGGTTCTTATTTTCAGGTGTCCTCACCCAGGGATTATTCTAGATGTCTTTAGGTCACTCTGGCAGCTGGTCACCCAGCGGGTCCTCAGTTATGGAGCCTGACAGTTGGTGCCATAGGACATCTAATGTTCCTTTTGGCCGGAGTCTTCTTGAGCCAAAAGTAATGGACCCTAAATAACCAGGCATCTCCTGCCACCCACCTCAACAGGACAGCCCCCGTAAGCACGACAACCCTTTGTATCCATCCCTCATTGCTCACATTTGTGCACACACACACACACACAGACACACGCAAATTTATTATTAACACATACTTTTCGGCTGGGCGTGGTGGCTCACGGCTGTAATCCTAGCACTCTGGGAGGCCGAGGCCTGTGGATCGCTTGAGGTCAGGAGTTCGAGACCAGCCTGAGCAAGAGCGAGACCCTGTGTCTATTAAAAAATAGAAAGAAATTATCTGGCCAACTAAAAATATATATAGAAAAAAAAAATAGCCGGGCATGGTGGTGCATGCCTGTAGTCCCAGCCACTCGGGAGGCTGAGGCAGTAGGATCACTTAAGCCCAGGAGTTTGAGGTTGCTGTGAGCTAGGCTGACGCCACGGCACTCACTCTAGCCCGGGCAACAAAGCAAAGCGAGACTCTGCCTCAAACAAAAAACAAAAAACAAAAACAAAAAGACACATGCTTTTCATTATAAAGCAAAATCTTGCAGGAAATTTGGCAAGATAGAAATGTATAAACAAGAACAATTAAAATACTCATCATCTCATCCTCCAGAGAGAACCACTGTTTTCATTTTGGCACATGACCTTGAAATCCACTTTTTTATCCATCCTTGTCCACCTGTGAAAGGATTATTTTTAATGTTGATTAAAAGGAGCTCCATCTTCTGAGTTTACCCTGAAATACTCATGCTTGTGTTTTAAAAAAATTAATTTCAAACTCCTTTATTGATTTTTTTTTTTGAAAAAAGATTTCTCTTGAGCAAGAATGAGAGAGATAATTGCATTTTAGTATATCTGGCCAAAAAGGAACAAATACAGAAATACTGAGGTTCCCGGGATCTTGAACTCAAGGGCAGAAATTTGGGCCTTTTCCTGTTCATATGCCTTTGATTTACTCTCTAATTTTGCTGTAAAACTTTTTCCCTTGAAGGACCTTTTCCTTTTTTCCTTTCTGACTTCCCCACCCCTTCCACATTCATTCATTTTTCCAGCATAGGTTTTTTTGGTGTCTGCCTTATGTCAGTCAGAACTCGGTGTAAGGAAAAAGGTGAACAAAACCAATCAGCCCAGCTCCAAGTCTACTTCATCCTTCCACCTTTCTCTTTAACATCCACTTGGAGGCATTTATTTATCTTTCCTTTGTAACTTACACCTCTAGAAACATCCCCCAATGCAGGTGGCTTCTCTGACCGTCAGTATTCCATAAACTGTCAGATCCATGAAAGAGGCCTCTCTCTGCTGAATTTATGGATTGGCAAAGCCATTTCATAAAAAATGATTAATGATAATTAACATTTTAACTTTGGGCCATTTAATGGCACCCGACAAAGGGGTCAAGTGAAACTCATGGGTGTCATATGTCAAATGTCACAATTATGTGATGGGGCTGAATAGTAGCTGAGGATTCGATGAAGAGGGTGTGTGAGGAACTGCACATGGAGCTTCTACACCCACCCCGGGGGGCCTGCTCCCCCGTTGTCTGAGGTCAAAGGGTTACCACCTACATCCCAAATTAGAAGTATGTGGGCTCCAGTTTAAATTGTCTTTGAGAATTCAGTTTTGTAATAGTAATAGTCCCCTACTTCCTTCTGCTCTGTGTGTTCAATACTCAGCAGGCTTCACACTAAGAGAAGGCTAATGAATGTCCAGTGTTAACAAAAGTCATTCAAGAAATTGAACATCTCAGCCTCGCTCGCTCTGTAACTTGCTCCTCACCCTTTGGTGGCTCTAAGCTGACACCCTTATTTCACTTCCTCACCCCAATTCAGACTCCCCCTCTGCCTCTCTCCCACTTGTTCCTTCCCCTCTCTTCTTGCTCTCTTGAACGTTTACAGATCACTCCTTGGCAATACCCTGCCTGGTTCCAACCGGCCCTCAGGAACCCCCTTCTGGAGGGCACCCCACCCTCTGCTCTGCCCCAGCCTCACAGATGGCGCCTAACTACCCACCACCAACACAAAGTGGAGCATGAAGTGAGACCAAGAACCAACATGCTTCAGAAATGGAAGTGCGGTCTCCCTGGGAGGTCATGAGAGGGGTGATCAAGGACAAGACAAGATGGCGGACGCCATGTACTAGATCTGGCTAGTGAGTGAGTCCTGGTGCCCAAGCAGTAAGGAAAGAGAAGACAGAAATAGTGGGTGTCCATACAACGTTTCCTTATGTTCCCAAAACATTTATTGAAAAAACGTAAAAGTGAATCTATTTAAAGAAAAATAGGAAGTAAATATAGTACAAGTTTGGATTGGTCTAAATCGTGAAGGTGAAATGCAGAATAGCAGCGGCTGGTAAGCTCTGAAATGCAACACGGCAGGTTTCAGGGAACGGTGCTAGTGGGTACGTTTGAGGAGCAATGGGGACTAATGACGAGTTTTCCAACGTACTGGAACAATTTCTCACTGTTCGGCCGCAGCAGTCCCCATGTGCTGCAGCTCTTCTGACCTTGCCTTGCGTGCCAATGTCAATAGCTGTTGTCACCAGTCGATGGGCCTCCCGTTTGGTACTTAGGGATTCTCTTTATGCACTTAAAAGGCATCATTAGTACCAAGTGGCTATTAAAGCAGTCTTGCTGTTCGGAATGATTTTCTGAAGCAAATGCAGAGGAAACGTGTTGAGGGTTGAAGTCATTAGCTGCGACCACAGAAGGACTGACCGTGGGCAATTGTGCCATTAATCTTGATAAGGAGAAGTGTGAGCAATTCATAAAATCTGCTGGGTGAGGTTGTTCCCTAAATGGACACACGAGAGAATGACCCTGTGTCTTTGCTTTAGGTAGAAGAGACACGTGTAAGCTGTGACCTCAACTTGGCATAATAATGAGCAGTGGTGACAGAACAGGGACTCCAGGCCTTGCCGGGGAGACAGGCCTGTGGTGGGGCTGCCTGGAGTGTAGGAATATGAAAGAGGTCACAGCTGACATTTCGTACAATGCATCCTGTGGGCCAGGCACAATTCTAATGCTTTAGATGTTAATGGTTTAATCTTCACAACAGTCCTGTGAAGTAGGTGCTACTATTATTCCCATTTTAGAGATGAGGAACCTGAGGTCCAGAGAGGTTATGCCACTTGTCTGAGGTTGCACAGCTAGTAGATGGCAGAGCTGGGACTCAAATGCAGGTAGTCTGGTTTCAGAGCCTGTGTACTTGCCACTTTGCTATGCAACGTGAATACATTAGAGTGAATACATTCAGGTTCCTTCTGCCTTCACTTGGGGAGGGGCGGGGAGAAGAGCATAGGCTTTGGGGTCATGCAGACCTGGATTTGAACTTCAACTCTGCCACTTCCTGGCTGTTGGACTTTGGATAGGGACTTCACTTACTTAAGACTCAGTTTTCTCGTTTATAGAGTAGAGAATTGTCATGAAATTATTAACAGATGAAGTGGCAGACACTTAACAGCACTTGCATACACATCACTGCCCACTTCTTCCACACTGGGGGGACAGAGGCTGCGCTGGCTGGGCCAGGACACTGGTGGGGGAAAGTGGAGCGACAG
>CM052442.1:94157844-94202739 GCA_028533085.1 Varecia variegata | reverse complement strand
GACCAGAGCCTCTGTGCTGAGGGGCCGGCCCAGACCACTGCCCAGAGAGTCAGCACCCTCTTCCCTGTGCCTGCTTCCTAACTGGCCTCTTCCATTCTGGGTTCTGGAGTCTACAATGGACTGGATATTTGTGTTCCCCCCAAATTCATCTTTGAATCCCTAATCCCCAATGTGACTGTATTTGGAGACATGCTTATGAGGAGATGTTAAAAGTTAAATGAGGCCGTAGAGTGGACCCTGATCTGATAGGTCTGGCACTCTTAGAAGAAGAGCGAGAGACACTGGAGTTCTCTCTCTCTCCTCCCTGTGGGAACATAGCGAGAAGGCGGCTGTCTGCAAGCCAGGAAGAGAGCGCTCACCAGGAACCGAATCTGACAGTACTAGGATTTTGAGCTTCCCAGGCTCCAGAACTGTGAGAAAATAACTTTCTGTTGTTTAAACTACCCAGTCTGTGTTACTTTGTTATGGCAGCTAACTAATACAGTCTCACGTCCACGTATTGAATGGGAAAGTACAGTCTGGAAGTGCATTCAAACCGTACCTTCCACAGTGATCCAATTTTGGTAAAGACGGCTACAATTTTTTTTGCTACCCCTCCCATGGAGCAGTAGAGTCAAATTCCCCTCCTCTTGAATCTAGGTGGGCTCTGGGGACTTGCTCGACCAATAGAATGCAGTGGGAGTGACGGTCTGGGACTTCTGAGAATAGGTTATAAGAAGCCTTGCAACTTCCGCCAAGACCTTTTGGGCTTCTTGCTGTAGAAACCCAGCGGCATGATGTGAGGAGCCCCTAGCGGCCCAGGAAGAGCCCTGCAGGGGGTGGAACAAGAATCTGCATTGAAATGGATTCTCCAGCTCCAGCACATGGATCAGAAAGAAACCATCCCATTGAGCCCTGCCCTAATTACAGATCCATTAGAAAAGTCAATGATTTTGTGGGGTTTCTTTTTCCACCATTAAGTTTGGAGGTGATTTTTCCACTGCAATACAGAACTAGGACATCAAGAAACACTTCCAAGGGACATCCTCCCCTGTTCAAAGCCACCTCTCAGTTGCCTCCGGGGTGACTGGGTTGGCACATGTGCCTCGGATCTCTTGTGTGGAGGAATCGCTCCACCGTAAATCCACCCTATGGGCAGACAGCTGGGATATATGATGGGCAGGGCTGAAGGAGGTCTCTCCAGTCTAGACACTGGTCTTGTTCCAAGATCACATCTGTCTACAAGCTCCTTTATCAACCATGTGGTAAAATGTAAACATTAGACCCCATTTTACTATGGGGGAAAACAAGAAATACATAGAGTTCAGGGAGAAGCCGCAGGCTTTTAGACTTCAAGTTTGTCAATCCCCCATGCAAATTTTCTAGAAAATGCTGAGGCTAGGAAGAGAAACAACCTGGTTGTAGTTCATTGGTTCTTAACATTGGCTGTACATCAGAATCACCTGGGAGCTTTAAAAGCCACTGCTGGGCCCCACTTCTAGAGACTGTATTTAATTGGATTTTTACCTGGGTAAAAAGCAAAATAACACAACAGCTCCACCCCCCAGCTGATTTTATGCACTTCCAGTGTTGAGAACTACAACTCTAGACTCATCATCATCATCATCATTGTTCTTGGGTAGGTTTCCAAAGACTATAAATAAAGCCCAGTTGGGATTTGGGGACAGTACAAATGAGGGAAGGCCAGTGAGGGAAGACACCAGTCTTTGATAATCCCATAAATAATAATCATGCTCTACATTCATACAGATAAATTCACCAAAGAGTAGAATATGTACCACTGGCGATGTGATGTGGGCTGGTCCTGGTGTTCAGTAATGCCGAATCTCAGAATAATCCAAATTATTCCCTTTTCAAATCTCTTGCAGTCCTCTGATTACACAAAGGAAAAGTCTCTTTGGTGCTAGCTTGTCTTTAACAACTCTTCAACTCTTGCCACCCACCCAAATTCAAACATCACTGATCTAAATCCTTGTCCCCATAGCAGCCAGGTGAGAGAAACATAGAACTTAAGAAAGAGTCACATCCCAACCTACCAGGAGAAAGCTGAGTCTTGGAGACATTTGGTGACTTGCCCAAGGACTCAGGTCCCTGTTCCCCAAACCCCACAACTTAACTTTTAATGAAGAAAAAATTCTGCTGATAGAGTGTGTCCTCTGCCATATAACCAGGAGGTGCACCTTAGACTCCATTTCTTACTCTGATCCCAGAGTAAGAGCAAAAGGAGTCTTGCTGGGTGTACGGGAGGACGCAAGGAAGGTGAGAGAAAGAATGAGTCACGAAAAAGACTGAGACTTGGTTTAGGAGACAACTTTCAAAAGTTTTGTGCAGAAGGAATTGGTTCAAAACAGAGATCTTTCTAATACCAAAGCTGCAACTGGCTGTGTCAGAGACAGCCAGGGTGAAGAGTCCCGTCCATCAGTTCTTTCATTTGCTTAAGATATTGTCTTTCCTTCCTAGTGGCTTTCCTCAAATGTGTAGATTCTTGACTGCATGCTCATGTTCAGGGACAGAATTCTCTTGCATACCAAGGAATGGGGGACTCCTAAAGTGCTTCCAATCCTGGGATCCTAAATTGTCTTCAGGCAGCTGGGAGAGGCAAGTTAGCCTCCTAGCACTCCTCATCCCCCTCCAATAACAACACAAGCCTTTGAGCTTCAGGATGGGGGTGAAAAAGAACTGAACTGGATGAGGAGATTGAATGTGAACCCAGATTAAATCCTGCAGGAAACGTTTGCACCTGGTACTGGGATGTGATTCACTCTTGGCCAACAGCAGGTGTCCTAAGTCTTCTTGCTGAGCTTAGAGTCTGGCCACTTGAGCCACCACTACTCGGGACAGAGGCCCACCAGACCACCAGGGGTGCTTGTTAAAAAGGCAGATACCCCAGCCCACCTCCTGGTGTGACTGTTTAGTTGTAAACTGATTTTGATGGTAGAGATCCATGGGTTACATTGTGTCTAGCACTGACCAGGGGTCATGTCCCAGGGAAAGGTGGGCAATGTGATAGGTCGATGACGCTCTTGGCTAGGATGTGGGGGTGAATCCAGGAGACATGAGTCCTTTCCCATTGGACATTTCTGAGAGAGAAGGAGGGCAACCTAGGAGTCCAGAGCATGAAATAGTAGAATGTAGACATTTAGAATCTCATAAATCAGTTATCTCTTATTGATAATTGAATAAAATAATCCTAAAATAATAGAACACATAGAGCTTTGTGGTTAAAGAATTGGTCTTTAGGGCCTGCCTTCTTTACTGGGAAGCTGGACAACTGACATCGAGTTACCTAACCTCTCTGAGCCTGTTTCCTCTTTCATGAGCTGGGCATACTGGTACATATAATATATTCCTTCCTCAGATTGTTGTGACATATAAATGAGTCAGCATTAAAGATGTGGAAACAACCCAAATGCCCATCAATTCATGAGTGGATTAGTAAAATGTGGTATATGTATACCATGGAGTATTACTCAGCTATAAGAAATAACGGTGATACAGAATCTCTTTTGTTCTCCTGGAGAGAGTTGGAACCCATTCTATTAAGTGAAATATCCCAAGAATGGAAAAATAAGCACCACATATACTCATCAGCAAATTGGTTTCCCTGATCATCACCTAAGTGCACATTTGGGAATAACACCAATTGGGTATCGGACAGAGGGGAGGGGTGGGGGGAGGAGATGGATGTATACCTACATGATGAGTGCTATGCGCAGTCTGGGGAATGGACACGCTTGAAGCTCTGACTCGGGGGGATGAGGGGGCATGGGCAATATATATAACCTGAACTTTTGTACCCCCATAATAAGCTGAAATAAAAAAATGAGTCAGCATTTACAGGGTCTGGTGCAGGAGACTAAATGTGTGTGTCCCCCCAAAATTCATATATTGAAATCTAATCTCTCATGTAATGGTATATGAAGGTGAGGCCTTTGAGAGACGATTAGGTCATGTATAGGAAGCCCTCTTGAACGGGATTAGTGACCTTATAAAAAAGACCTCAGAGCGTTTCCTCGTCCCTTCTACCATGGGTCTATGAATCAGGAAGTAGACTTTCACCAGATGCTGGACCTGCCGGCACCTTGATCTTAGACTCCTCAGTCTCTAGAAACGTGAGAAATAGTAATACATGTCTGTTGTTTATAAGCCATCTAGTCTATGGTTTTCTGTAATGTCTCAGTCCAAATGGACTAGGACATATCACGTTGAGTCTGGCACATGGTAAGGGCTCCTGAAGTTATTATTGTTAGCAGGGTCACAGAACCTTGGAGCTAAAAGTGATCACAGAGATCATCTAGTGAGTCCAATGCCCGTCTAGTGACTCCTGGCAGGAGAAGAATCAATAAAGGGAGAACTCACTGGATGTGGGTGGCTTCCCCGTGCAGCATCCCCTCTCCTCCAGGATGCCTAGACCCCTGGTAGCCGCCCAGCTGTGAGAAGGGGCACATTAACCATGGAGGGAGTTCGGAGGTCCAGCTCCTATGATTCTCCAAGCCTGAGAGCCTCCACTTTCTGCACTTAACCACGCTCACTTTGTAGAGGTCATGGCCCAGCTGTTGGCCAGGCAGGCTGGGCTGAGGAGGGTAGGGCTGCATCCTCCCTCCCCTTGCTCTGGTGTTTAATCAAAACTGTATTCAAAATATGATTCTGGGAGATTATACTGGGAGATTTGCAGAAGACTCTCAGCGGGGGCAGAGATGGCGGGAACAGATTGCCACTGGGGGCCTGAGGCTGGGATAATCGCAGGCTCAGACAGGCCATTCTCAGGCCCTTCTCCGGGACCCCTGGAGCTCACCATCGGCCCTGGAGGGGACACTGAGTACCAGGATGGAGACCAGACCATCCTGGTAGTTTACAGCGGGAGAACTAAGGGGAGAAGGGCTTGTCCAAGCCATATAACAAGGTCGTAGTGCAACTGAGAAGGTAAAGCAGGTTTCTGGGATTCCTGGTTACCCTTTTCAGCCCTCTCACACCCCACTGTCTCCAGCCAACTGGGCTCAGATCTTTGGGACAGACTTAGGCTGCAAGCTCCTGCTCTGGGCTGGGGAAGGTGGGGAGAGGCAGCCTAGGCCTCCCAGGCAAGAGATGTTTCTTGTAGCTGGAGAGAACCTTCTAGGGCAACACCTGAGGGCCTCCTTTCCCTAGGGCTGAAAGGCTGGAGGTGGTGCTCAGGTAAGAATCCCCCATCCCCCACCCTCTGTATCCCAGTCCCTGCTGAAGCACATGGCCTGGGTTTAGGTGGGTTCCTTCTCCAATCTGGCCGTCAGTTTCCTGTCTCCAAATGTTGACTCAGTGTGATTCTACGGACTCCTCTCCCTTCCACAAAATGTCTAGCCTGAGCCCCAAGGAACAAGCTCTGCCACCTCTGCAGTCTCCAGAGGGGTCTACCTGGCCCCCAGGAGGGGGTGGGGTCGAGAGCGCCTTGAGAGAAACCTCCAGCTAATGCTCTTTATTACAAGCTTTAATCCCGCAAAGCCTACTGGAAATAATGTTTATCTTTTCGCAGTTTAATTTTCCGGACCCTAAGCCGCGGGTCAGCGAGGGCGACTGGAGTGTCCCCGGGGAAGCTAGGAGTGGGAGCAGCTGTTGCCCAGGAACAAAACGAAAGCAGGAAGGGGGTCTCCCAGAGGAAGCCAAGAAGAGAGGGGGAGGGAAGGCGTGCGGAACCGAGAAGGGGCACCGGACCGAGTGGAAAGCAGGGTCGGTCTCCACCACCGACCTGTGTGACGCTGAGCCAGTCCCCTTTCCCTCGTGTCTGGCCTCAGCTTCCTCACCTCAAGAAGAGGTTTGTGTTTTGTCATTCATGATCTCGAAAGTCCCTTCTGACTCCTAAGAGTCTTTTCTATAGAAAAGCGGAGGTGGGGCCGGGAGGTGTCCACCTTCCCCTCTTCAGTCTACGAGGGTCTTAAAACGTCATGCCGAGGAGGCGCATCCTTCTCGCCCCAGACGTCGGTGGCTGCATCCGGGCTGGCCTGGAAGGCCTTCCCCCAGCTAGGGTGGGCGGGGGCGGGGCCCCGGAGACCCGGTTCTTGGGCGCACAGCCCCGCAGCCTTTCCTCCCGCCTTCTCGCCCCGCCCCCACCTGCTCCTGGAGCTCGCCTCTAGGGCACTGCCCGGGGTCCCTCCTTCCCCAGAGCAGCGGTGCGCTCACTCGCTGGCTAAAGCAGAAGCCTCTAGACCCGGGACGCAAACTCAGGCAGCCTCAACCGGCCGGCATTGCGCCAGCACCTTTCAATCTCTCCCCCCAGCCCCCACTGCCGGACACCGCTGGCCAGGGGGACAAAGCCCCGTCCCTGCCGGTCAGCTCCAATTGGTTGGCCTGCACCGGAAGCGTTTGCTGACACTTTTGATTACACAGAAAGAGTGCCCCTCTAGCCTCTTGCTGCCCTGGCAAACTGACTTCAGGCGGTTCGCTTCTAGGAGAGGAGCGCGATCCTCCATCCCCTCTCCCCCCAATAAACTTATAACCCAAGTACACCCCCCCGGAAACAGGCAGCTTCCGGACAAACATCCTGACATCTCCCACCACCTCGCACACACATGAACCAGGGGTCTGGGCCAGCGGGTCGGTTACACAGCGTTGGGTCCGCTAAGCTGCAGTTGCCACGGCCTTGTCTGTTTCCTTGTCAGTTTCGTTTCTCGAAGTTAAAGGACTGAGGTCTGCAGCCCACGCCGCGCTGTCCCCCGAACCTCTGAGAACCCCTGGCCACATTCCATCCTTGCCTCCACCCCTACCTCTCCAGGCACCCCGGGCACAGATAGGCCACACAGCATGGGTTCCGATTGATTATTTTTAAGGACAGAAGGGGTGGGGAGGGGGGAGAAGACGCACATGGTTCAGAGGGGACAGATCAGCGATGAAGTTACAAAGTGACAGGGCAGGGGTGAGGGGCAGGGGTGAGCATGAGAGGAAGCCTGGTCCTGTATCCAGAGGAGGAAGGGACACTTGGTAGAGTCAGCGCGCAGGGCAGACCCACCCAGCCTCCCACTTGGCCTTCCCCAGGTGCCCTGCCGCCTCCTCTGTGGGATCTGCTAGGGTACCAGTCTGCCCACCACCCCCAGCTCTGCATGCAAGGACAGCCAATAGGAGGGTTTCTGCGTGTCTGTCTCTTAGGTGAAGTGAGAGCTTCTGGTCCCTGGCAAGGTCTCTCAGCTTCTTAAGGTGGAAGTGGGTTTGAAAAGTGGGGCCCATTTCCAAGATTCTTCGGCAAATGGCAGCCATTGCGCTAACCTGCTGAGAGAGGAAAGGTTGATTAAAACCCGAAGGGCGCTTCCTGGCAATTCTTAGGAAACCAGAGGTCAGCACATCTAGTTGAAAGGCAAGCAATTTGGCTGCCCAGAGGTAACGTTTGTACCCGTTATGTGTAAATTCAAAGAATAGCGTAACCCACTTTTCTAAGCCAGTAGCTAATCCTGAGAGATATTACTGCAAAGATCAGAATCTGACGGTACTTGCTAGAGGCTGCCTAATGCTTGAGGAACATCCCTTTGTGGGGTGAAATCCCCCTTCCACCAGGTTAACACAGCCACAGAACCAGCTATGGACAGTCACTACCTCCTTGGGGATGAGACCTTGGGGATGAGTGCTCTCCAGGGACAGCACCAACCTGGGCTTGAAGTTGTTGAATTCAAGGGCATGTGTACACTACTTAGGGGTTTTAATGGGCCACAGAGAGGGTTGCAAACTGGACTTAAGCACTGACCTTAAGCCCAGTGTGTGTCTGGCCCACTCCCTTAGAGGTCTGTGAAAGCCCTGGTGCCTGCCTAGCCCTAGAAAACCCTTGGAACCAGCACAGCAGGGGGCCAGCTGGTCTCCTCTCAAGGCAGGCAGGGACAAGGACACTTGAGCTAGAGGAGCATGCTCATGCACACCTGGTGCGGAGATCTAGGTTGTCCATCTCTGCAAGGACTTTCTAAGTGATCCTAAGTAAATTATTCTCTGCCTCTTAGTTTATTACTATTATTTGGCTTTCAAAAGAGGGAGCACTATAACTTTTATCTCCAAGCTTCCCTTTGAAGGAGTGCTGTGGAAAAATGTCACCCCAGGTATGCACCTGAGTCAGGAGAGGCAAAAAGGGGGTGCGATGGCTAGGCAAGGGCGATGGAGTGGGTGTTTTTAGGACAGACACCCCAGCGCCGTTGGGGGTCCACTACCTTCTGCTCCAGACGAGTACTGGCACTGCACTGCAGGCTCCCTCCTCCACGGGCACGTTGCGCAGTTCAGCGGTAGCCCCTGCGGGGCAACCCTGGAGTTTCCAAACGCTTTGGCTACTGAGGAAGACTCCTCGCACTCGGAGTCTCCGGGGCCCGCGGGTCGCCCGGTGGAGGCTGGAGGCTGTACGGGAATCATGTGGCACTCAGGACTTCATGGCCTGGGCAGGGTTGGGGGTGCACCTTCGAAAGCGCTGGCTGCCGCAGTGTGCGCCAGAGACCAGATGCGCGGTTTCTCGCTGCATGGGTAGTGCAGGGTAAACCTGGGGCCGCCAGGCTCGGCCGCGAGGAAGTCAGCTTCTCCCGACCCAGGGGGCTTATTGAAGGAGAAGCGAGATGCCGCCAGGCCGCACTCCCTGCGCTCCAGGCGGCCCTCTTGCGCTGGGGCGCATGGCCGGGGCAGCGACTGCGCGCTCTTATGGAACTCTGCCAGCCTGTCCGCGGCTGTGGCCACTGCCTCCTCTTCTTCAGCTTCCTCCTCCTCCTCCTCCTCTTCCTCCAGGTCTTCTAGGTCACTCAGCCTGAGCCCCCTGGCCTCCTGGCTAGCAGTAACGTCTGCAGGAAATCAAGAGCGAGTGAGAAAAGCCCCAGGGCCCAAGGGAAATCCGCGGGAGTGCCCATCCCCGAGAAGCTTTTAGCAAGGCGCGCCCTGCACTCAGGGCATTCGCGTTGTAATTCACCAGACCTGCCATACCGTCCCTTACACTTGCGCCAGGACTGGCCGCCTGGCCCCAGGAAGAACTCCCGCCCCAGCCCTGCCCCCACACCACCCCCTTCACCTTCTCCTCTCCCAAGAATCCCCACGCCAAGGAACGCTCGCCACTTTGCACTGCCCAGCCCCAGGTCTCAGTTTCTCCATTGTAAAAAAGGGGGTGGGGGCACAGTTCATACCCACAGGTGACTGCTGTTAAATTATTTAAGTCAATAAATATTCACTGAGCGCCAACTATGTGCCTGACATCATTTAAGTATTAGATATTTAGGGTACACAACAATAAGACATCTTCTAGTGGAGCTGCCATTTAGAGGGGTTAGACAGATGTCGCCTATGTACACTTCCTCGTAGTGGTATAGCAAAGGAAACAAAACAGGTTGGCATAATAGAGGCTGAGAGGCTACTTTGTCTTGGGTGCGGGGGAAGACCTGTCGGAGGCAACACTTTGAAGTTGAGAAGAGGGTTCTGTGGGGAACTCCAGGCAGAGGGAAGCGCACTGGCAAAGGCCCGGAGGCACGCAGGGAAAGCTAGTGCAAGGGTAAGCGAAAGCACCTTCCCGTAAAACCTGTAAGGCGGGTGGCGAACGTTTTCCGTACCTTTAGTGTCACGGTTTAGGCAGCCCAGCGATTCCTCCGCGCCGCCCTCTGCCTTTCTGTCCTCCGCACCTTTGTTCTTGGGCGCCCACGTCATCTTGTTCTCCTTCTTGAGGCGCCGGCGCGCGTTGGCGAACCAGGTGGAGACCTGGGTGAGGGTCATCTTGGTGATGATGGCCAGCATGATCTTCTCGCCCTTCGTGGGGTAGGGGTTCTTGCGGTGCTCGTTGAGCCAGGCCTTGAGCGTGCTGGTGGTCTCCCGGGTGGCGTTCTTCCGTCGCCCAGCGCCGCTCAACTCCACCGCCCCGTACCTGGGGGGGTGACCCCAGATGGTGTTTTAAGATGGGAATAGGGGCTGCGGGCAGGGCAGGGGACGGTCTGTGGCCTGGAAGTGAGCTTCCGCGCCCCCTCCCTTCCCTCCTGCGCCATCCACCCCGCCTTGGCAGGGGAGGAGGAAGGACATGCAGTGCCAGCCACCAAGGTGCCCCACTCCTTACCGATCATATTGGTACTGCCCCAGAGTCGGCTCATAAGGATAATACGCTCCAGGTTGTGCCAGGCCAGGTGTAAAACTTCCTGCAGCCTCCTTGAATTCATACTGCGGATTCTGGTGGGAGGGGAAAAGAGAATCCAGGACTATATATTTGGAGAGGAGGAAAGTGAGGTAATAGCTAAGGGCGTGGACTCTGGGGTCAAGTTTGGTTAAATCCCAGTACCACCACTCACATTGGCTGTGTGACCTTGGGCACAGTTGTTTAACCACTCCGTGCCTCAGTTTCTCCCTTGGTAAAGTGGGGACAACAATATACCTATAGGTTATTGAGGAAGACCATGCTGGTGGAGCGCTTGGCAGAATCCCAGCTGCAGAGTAAGCAGTTCTTAAATACTAGCTGGTGTGATTACTGTTCCCCCAGCACATCAGCTGAGGCATTTCCTCAATTTACTCTCCCTCCCTCCGGGGCCATTCCTTGATTCTGTGTATCTTTATGACTTTGGATAAAGTATTTGAACCCCTTCGCACCTCAATTTCCTCATCTGTAAATTGAGAATAGTGATGAATTGCCTACCTCACTGGATTAATAGAAGTGCAAATGTTTTCTAAACAATACGGAATTCTGAAAACTGTAAAGTGCTGTAAAGATGTATTTTTTTTTCTTATACGTAATCCTAACCATTTCCTTTTCTCGGATTTGTGCGTCTTTCCTAGATTTTCCCTGCGTTTCACCCGCCGCTGGGGCTGGCTCCTGCCCCCGAGGGCGGCGTGTTCTGGCGCGCGGCCCCAGGCCCCACCGCGGTACTCACCAGCGCCCCATACAGCGCGTGCGGCTCCGGGCCGTAGGGCAGGTAGCCAGGGTAGCTCTGGGCAGTTGCAGCGGCCGCGTAGGGGGCTCCATAGATGCCCAAGGCGGCGCCCAGCTCGGGCCGCGCACTGCCCAGCAGCCGAGTATCGTAGGGTGCGCAGCAGAGAGCGGGAGCCGGGGTGGAGCCCGAGGCCACATCTGAGACTGAGCGCGGGCTGGATTCGCAGCAAGTGGCGCTGGAACTTGCAGACACCAAAAACTACGGGGGAGGGGGCGAGAAAGGGAGCACTGGAGATCAGAGGCCGGCGCCTCCCGCTGGCAGGAGCTAGAGGAAAGGAGGGAACTGTCGAATCGCTCCTTCATTCATTCCTTCATTCTACATTAACTAAATGCCACCATGGGCTGAGCATTCTGTTAGGTGCTGGGATGGGAATTATCCGATAGCAATTTATCCAAACTGCCCTCATAGATGCGCCTAGGCCATTGCTAAGGCTCCAGACTCCCAAGGGGTCCAGGAAATATGAACGTTCTGAAACCCAACTTAAAGATGCCAAATCCTTCGCCCCCTTCCCTACCCACTTCACAGGACCCACAAAGCTGGAGCTAGAAGTTAGCCTTACAGGCCATCATCAACGTCTCATTCCTAATCCCATTTTCTGGATAGGAAATCGAGGACCAGAGAGTGTATGAGACTTGTCCAAGATCACACAGCAGGTCAAAGGTCGAGCTGGCACTAGATTCCAGGAAAATATACCTGGCACTCTAGAGAGAAGCTGGAGAATAGTGGTGGATGTCTCCAGAACTTTCCCAATAAATTTTTGTCATTACACAACACCCACCCTGCATTGGAACCAGAGAGCTTGGACTCACCCAAGGAAGGGGTAGAATAAGAACAAAGGTCAACAAACGAACAACAACATGGTGAGATGGACAGCACTCCGGCCGTGAAATTTTTTCCCCAAGCCTCTCCCGGCCATCTGTACAGGAGGCTTGACTGGAAGATCCCTGGGGTCCCACCCACCTCACTAAGCGCGTGGTCAGAGTGCCCACGTTTCGGGTCACACGATTTTCCAGCATGCACTCGGGAGTGAAACGTTCTCATTCAGGGATTGGGGATGTCAGAGGAGGCGGTGGTACATTACCCTGGTTTGCTCCCTCTGGCTTCCTCTGGGGACACCAGAGGAGGAAGCTTACGGGCAGGCGTGTGCACTGGACATCCCCTCCACCCAGTCTGCCCTTTTCCTCCATAGACGCGCCTCTTACCTGGGAAGCGCCGCCGTATGGGTGTCCAAAGTGTGGGAAGGACATGGTGGCTGTCCCTGGCCCGCCTCCCTCTTCCCTTTCGAGTTCCCGTCTCAGCCCAGCTGTTCGGCGCCCGCAGCCGTGCAGCGCTTCGGTTCCTTACGCGGCTGCGGGTGCCCAGCGCCAGTTCCTCCGCCCGCTTGGCGCGACTGGAGGCAGAGCCGAGGGCAGCCCAGCTGCCGAGCCTTGAGCTCCAGAAGGCCCCCCTCCGGCCCGTGGGGTCCGGAAGACAGAAGGGCCCATGGATGGGCAGGGGAGAGAAGAAGGTGCGGGTTCCCAAAGGCGCGCGGTGTCGAGGTGTGTTTCGGCGCTGCGCGGGGCTGTGAGGCTCCCAAGGTGTCCCAGTCCAAGGTGGCCAGAGGCTCAATGTGACGTCACGGTAATCCCGGGCCGCCAGACGGGACCCCGGGCCCCGGGGCCCCGGGCCACCAAGCGTGCCAAGCGCAGCCAGCCCGTGCGCGCGCGCACTCTCACCCACACTCGCACTTGCTGCGGAGATTTGTGCGGCTGGCGAGGAGCGTGAAAGACCCTGACCCTCTCTGCTCGGCGCTGAATCCTACCCCTTTTCGCCTCAAGCTCACGCGCGCGCGCACACATACAATCTCTCCAAATTACCCGGGAGAAGTAGGAGAAACGCCTCCCTCTGCGCCGCGCAGGCCCCGGGCGCAGCGCGCTCACCTCCTCCCCTTCGGCCCCAAGGAGGCGAGAGGCAACCAGGGCGGCGAGGGAGGGGAGAATACAAAAGAAGAGATAGGAGACAAGTGGGGGAGAAAGGCAAGAGGGTGAAGGAGGAGGGGAGAGGAGAGAGATGCGGAGTCTGGTGAACAGAGGCGCGCAGGGGAGGAGGAGGGAACTGGGGTGGGCGCAGGCTGGGCGGAGGGTAAGCACTGGCAGGTGGAGGAGAGCTGAGGCTCGGGGGACGAGCCTCCATGGCTGCAGGAAAGTTTGTTCCCGCCACAGGCCCGGGGCTCCTTGGAGCAGCACCAGACGGCGTCGGTGGATCCCACTAGCCCGCCCATCTTTGTCCTCAGGGATCTGGTTCCCCGTCTCAGTCTCCCCAGGAGTCTGCCTAGATTCTGGCTCTAAGCCCTGACCATGGCCAGGGCCTTGACCTTGGGGTTTCTCTGCAGCCGCTTGGTCCTCGAGTGGGCAGAATAGCGCCCCCTCGAGGCTGAGGTTCAGGATCCCGCGGATACGGTCTGGAAACTCGCCACGTCTGACCCCGGCATCTGCAGACTGCGGGCTAAGGCCCCTGGGCATCTCCTCGAGGGCGAGGCTCCGCTGCCTCGCGCGCGCCGCCCGCCGTGTCCGCCCGGGATCTAGGGAGCCCGAGGAAGGCGCCCGGGCCGGGCTGCAGCCGCAGCGCTCCGCTGGGGGTGGCGCTGAAGAGCCGCAGTGGAGCGCTCCGGGAGGGCGGCCCATTCCCTGCGCTCCGCCCCGACGCCCAGCTGGGCCCAACGGTCTGGCCACCCCGTCACCCCATCCCAGGGGTCCTCAGAGGGACACTGATGGGCGGGGAGGCTCGTTGGTGCCCGGGAGGGGGCTGCGTCCTCTAGGCCTGGCCCCGGACAGGGGACCGCCAGTTGGTGAGCTCCGTAGGCTCTGCACACCTGGAGCCTCAATCCCCAGGCCCCAGCCGCTTTTCTGAGGGTCTCCAACCCACGATTTCTGGGGGTGAAAAGGGACTACGGGTCTGATGGGGGAAGGTCTACAGCGGGTGCTGTCGGGATCAGGTGGGGTTTGTGGGCCAGAAACTTCAGAAAGCCTCTTCTTTCACCTCCAAGCTTTATAAGGTTAATTAATTAGTTCAACTTCCCAGAGGAGCCATGGGGGTTGGCTCAAGGGCCCAGTTTTCTTTTCTAGTTGAAACGCTAGAACGTGTGGCCCAGAGGAAAGGAACAGCTATGGCTTCTTGCAAGGCAAGGAGGAAGCCCAGAGACAGGGGCAAGGTCTGGGGTCCTGGCGGGGAATCCCTCATCTCTGAGTTTGCCTCTGGCACCTTGCGGAGCAGACTAGTAGGCCCGGGAGCCACTGACCTCTTTAGAATGACATCTCTGGCTTTTTTTTTTTTTGTCCTTTTTTTTCTTTACACATTGTGCAGAACACGCAAGCAGCTTAAAGAAGCCACAAACCGCAGACTCCTCTGTCTAAGAGATTATTAGCATGAGGAAAAGCTCCCTTCTAAATATTAACAAACACAGCTGCTACTGCCGAGTGCTGTTACCTTGGAGAAACCTTGCGTTCAACCCGGGAAACTCCTAGTTAGAAAAAGAATTATAGACATCGCCGGATTGACTTAGTGATAAAAATTCACCATAATAGATAGATCCCTTGATTTTTCAAAATGCACTTTGGAGCCATCCACACATTTGCAGCTTGGATACATCTAAGCTATTTTTTTTAAGTAAGAATTGGAGAGTATTCATTAAATTCGTCCCTTGGGGAAGATTACTGCTAATTAATTAATTGCAAACATTTCCAGAGGGAAGGTATGTCAATTGTAAAGTAATAAAATTAGATAGTCGAAATACTTACTCAGCAACTTTGATTGCCCATTTGTTCCTAAGCAAAAAAAAAAAAATTTTTTTTATGACATAAAAATGGGGCTGGTGGTGGAAAAAAGGCATTAACTCTGTCCCTTGGTGATACGGTTGCAAAGGAGAAACTACCATATAGGAATTATTGATTTTTAGCTGATTTATAAGACCTCTGTGGTATCGATGCCGTGCGCAGGGCCTCCAGGCCTACTTCTTGTCTTTGCTCTTTAGGATTAGAGAAAAGCAGCACGATTTTTAAAAAGAAAAAGGAAAGAGGGTGAAAGGCAGTGGTGAATAAAACCAGGAGATAGGACCATGAAGATATCTCAGCATTTTTCTCCTGTGGAAAAGGAAAGAGCATGTTTTCTGTTAAGGCACCTTTTCTATTGTCTTCAAACTTGCTGTATGGTTTTGGTGACTTCTCTTAGGATGTTTCCAGGGAGGAAGGCCTTCTGCATCTCCCTGGTTTTCTAGCCTTGGGAGACCTTGATTTAATATTTCCTTCCGGAGGAGAAGCTGTGTCCATAGCAAACCTTCCCTCCGTGGCTGACATGTGATCGTTACCAGCTGGAGCATTTAGTGGGGTTCTCTAAAAATGGTGATTATGAAATGTGCCTACTCTTCTTGTTATTTGGGGACCCTCATAACATAACAAAGCCGGTGAGTTGAGCCAATATCAACCTCTGTCTGGCAGAAACCTCAGGTGAGAAGTCTGTTTCTTGCAAAGTCTGATTCAGGGAAGCTGCGGTGGAATATGCTTTCGTCCTCCTGACGGTTCGTAGGCTCCCACTTTGCCAGCCCGATGCTGTAGGCTTCTCCACCAAGACAGCTTTTCATTGCTTTGTTCAGTGCTGATTAATTTAGTTTCAGAGAAAAATCCCCAATTGTATATGTGTACACATAGCATTTTATTGAAGCAAGTAAATAAATTCATCCAATACAGACCCTCTCAGTTATATTTAAGGGAGTCATTCCACCTGAAGTATTTTACACAAATGACATAGACTATTTTGTATTGTGCACCATGCCTGATAGTTTCTCTAGCTGCTCATTAAAACAAATATGAAACAAAGTAAACAGTCAAAGGCCTGTTTGTACCAGAGAGCGTGCTAATCCACATTGTTTATTTGAAGCTCATATTGTTTTGCTTTAAATGCATTAAAGTTCCTGAGCAGGCAGAGTAAAGGATGTGTGTTTGACAATAAACTTGAATGCAAGTATCACAAGAAACAAGCAAACCTACAAGAAAAGAGAAAACAAATCATCTTGCATTATTTTGGGTGAAAAATGCCTATGATTTTCTAATGATTTATAAAGACAGCAGATTTTATAGGGGAAAAAAGCAACAACATGAAATGCCCTAAATCAACTTCAAATGCCTCAAACCACAGATGGAATGAGTGAGTACAGGGGCATAATAACAGAGTTGAAAATATGCTAAATTATATTTTTTAAGAATAGATCTTTTTTTAGTGACTGTTTTTGAACTGAGAAGAATAAAATTTCCTCAAATCTATGCATGAATGAACAAGTGCATCTGGACAGATGCATCTATAATTTATACTGATCAGTCACCGCAGGTCTCGCCGAGTAAAGCCGAAATGAACACTAATTGTTTTGACGGAAGTAGTGTGCATGGCATCTGATTGCAAGACACAGTGAGTCCCTGCCTTGCCTGAATACATATTGTCAACAGCGACTCTGGCATCAGGAGGGAAAAATAAAAAGCCACTAATTCCCAAATGAGAATGTTGATGTCTCTTGTCAGAAAGGTGACAAATAGAAAGAATTAACTTCTTTGGGATAAAGTAAAAAATGAGACTGAATGCAGAGATTCCAGTTTGCCAGCATTGTACCTGAGCTTAGAGTTAAAATTGATGGGGTGTTAATAGCAATAAAAATCCTTTGCACTGGTTGAGTGTTTGGGAGTTATCCTAAACATTTCTGCTTTATCTTATTTAAGGCTCATGATAAGGATACTGGAGAGGTGAAAAGCAAGTTCAAGATCACATAGGCAAGTAGATGACAGAGAAAGGACCAAAATGCAGACCTCCTGATTTGGGGTCTTTCCACACGACCATATTTCAAACACATATCAAGCATATAGAGCCAGACTCCGCCAGGAGCTGTTGCTAACTCCAGTTGGACTGTGTGAATTCCCATTTTGTGTGCTGTGATGGCACAGTGTAATTTAGCAGAGAAAATACCTAAAGAGATGCCCTTGTAAGGAAGTAAGTTTGGGATCTGTACCACATGCTTTTCTATCAATCTGTATGATAAAAGAGCTTATGCACTAATTTGGGAATTTTAGAAACTTAATATGAATCATTAATTAAATGGCAAATTGCAAACAGACCCAGCTGTGACTGATACATATGCGAAATAACCAAAACAGCCACTGGATAAAAATCAAAAACAAAAATAAAAACCCTCCTTAAAAAAAGCAATCTAGCCAAAATAGCATGTCTATATCTACACTGGCTTAAAAACAATTAACAGAATTTCATTATTGACTTTTTTCAGGAAGAAGAATTTTTGTTTTAAATCTTTGCTTTTTGCATCAGTAGGTCGGGGGGGTGGCGCGGGGGTTGCTGCATTAACTTCTCACTTTCAAAGCAGTTTTTAGGTATAGAAATTCTTCATTGTTTTTATCCTGTGGATGATGACATCTTGCTAATGATAAGCTCCAGGCATCTGATGTGTTTTCAAGGAATTAAACTTTAAAGTAAACAACAGATGTATGGATTTGAAAACCAGGGAATAGTTTTTGAAGTCTAAGTCTTTGGGGGAAAGAAACGCATGTAGGAAGTAAAGACTTTAAAGGGACAACATGCAGGGACTCACCGGGATACGATGCCATACCCCTCTTTTCCTTACGTGACAGGGCCCAGGAGCGGTTCTTGAGTGCACAATTAGGGAATGGATCGAATCATAGCCTAGACGAATGGGACAGTGGGCCGTGGTATTGCTGGCTCCAGCTACGTTAGGGCTGTGTGCTTTTGCATACTGCTCTCTAACTGAAGCCTTGCTAACATGCAGTGGATATTTTGTCATTCTTCCCCCTAAAGGATTTCACTGCCGTGGACTTTACGGCTTCAATTAAAATATGAGCAGCTTTAAGCCGTATACATTTTCACGTTATCATCGGCCTTCCCCCAGTATTCTCTTTCCCTGTGGTTTCTCCTACTTTTACAGCTGAGCATTAGAACTGGCCAGGAGCCTTCTTCTTTGTGCCACCTGGGGCCCACTACTTTAGGGAAGCTGGGACCATTTGTGATGTCACATGCTGGCCATGTTAATTTATGACAAATCTTCACAAATCAATAAAAATATGGAAAGTATATCATTTTTAAAGAAAAAAAAAAAGAGAGAGAGAAACACATGAGACATGCCCATTAAGGGCATAGCTGTTCTAATACCTGCATGTCTGCTTGGGTCTGCAATTAAAAACATTCTGACAATAAATCTCCTTTCAGTCTCTTTTAATGCTTTTAACTTTCCTGAGGGTTCAAATTGGTATCCCAAAAATGTGCCAGGACATTCACAAGGTATTTTATAGACTCATAAATAAATACGGCAATTAATCTATGCTATATTTCTTTCATATGTGATGACAATTTATTATGGCATTCACCCATTCGGTGCACAAAAACTCTAATGCACTTAAAATCGGATTTCAAACCAAACATTTTATGGGAAAATATAGTATTGATCATTCATTTAAAGACATCATGAAGATGATTCATAACCTGCTGTAAAAAAAGATCTCATGAGGTTCTTACAGATGAGTGGGGTGGTGGGAGAGTCTATTCATAAAACCAGAGCTATTGGATCTGGTCCTCTTGTTTTCTTCATCTATCTTTGAGTTTTCCAGCACAGATTACTTTTGCATGTTGCTGTTTTCTAAAAAAAATCGCCTTCTATGACATTTTTCATAGTGACAGAGGTTGTGGAATTTCACAGTGAGTATTTTCTGTTGCAACGTTCTTTGAAATTCTGACTGCAAACAGAGATTCAGGGGATTCAGAAGATGTTTCCATTACTTTGGAGTCAAAGCTGTTGTGTGGTCACCATCCTCCTTGTTCACTAGTGATGGGCTGTGGTGGCTGTGAGCAGGGTCACACCCCTGCCAGAATATGGTCCTAGGGTACTATGAATCAATGTTTCAGTATCTTTTGTGCACATACAGCATGAAGTAGTACTGAGATTATAAGAGAATTGAAGGGTGCTGATCCTTCTCTTCGAGTAGCACCAGCTTATCTGGAAGGAAAGACACATACCATTCATTCGACAGGCATTAATTGAGTGTCTACTAAATGCCAGGCTTGGTTCTAGGAGACAAGAATTCAGCACTGAACAAAAGCTCATTCCTGCCCTCAAATAGGCTGCATTCTAATGAGTTAGATATTTTCACATCACCCTGCAATCACTTACCAAGCACCATAATAATTTGGGAAAAGGGCTGAATGTTTATTGAATCCTCAGAAGGTTTTAACCAGAATGTTAGGCGCTTTTTATGTTACCTTTCATCCATTCATTCACCAAGCGTTTATGGAGCACTTGTTATTAAAGAGCACTAAGTTAGGGGCTGGAGATTTAGTGTCAGCAAGACAATAAAAATCTCTGCCCCTGTGGACTTCACAGTCTAGCTGAAATGTAGATATTATTTGTTTCCTTTTACAGAAATTGGAGTCTAAGAGAGCTTAACTTGCCCAGTATATTAGAGCTAATATTGACAATCTGAAGTTTGAACTCAAGCTGCTGGCTTTGAAGTCTTGGGAAAATAACATATTTCAGATCAAATGCTTAATTGCCAAGATGACATGTCTTCAAGAAATAACTATCTCGCCTAATATGTAGTTAATCTGAGCTGCCTTGTTCTTTTCATATCACGTGTTTGGCTTCCCCTGCCCTTTTATGTCTAGGAAACACTAAGTATGTACAGAAAATGAAAAAGTTGGGGCAGCCAAGTAGATGTTCCGGTGTCTTTGACGCCTATACCTGTGGATGCTCAGCTGATATTTTCACATTTGCCTTCAGCTGATAACTACTGCCATATATAATGTCCAAATGACCATGGAAATACGTTTTTCATAAATATTGGTTGATGCTGCTGGAGGAAGGAGTATAGCCAGGTTGGAATTTTAGGACTTCGTGCTTCAGTTGCCTGGGATCTACTCACATCACCTGCTACAGGTGTATCACTTCTACAACTTGCTCTTTCATTCTCCCAGTCACTCTAGGGCTTAAATGGGGCAGGTTTTCTCATCTTCTTTTCACAGATGAGCAACTGAGGTTCAGAAGGGTCAGGCCACTGGCTCAGGTCACATAACTGATTAGCATAAAGACAACCCAGGAAACTTTGGGTGTTTGAATTCTTGCCTGGTCCTCTTAGGGGCTTCTGCACCTTTGGCAAGAAAGAATAAAGTCCTTAAGAAAAGTCTGACCTTGGAGTCACACACAGGCTTTAGGGGGCAGCCCAGCAGCACTTGCTGTGTCTGGGAAGGGGTCACCCTGCCTTTGCATTTTGGTTTTGAGGCTGGATTTCCCCTGGCAGTTTTAATGCCACATGTGCCTCTGCTTTCTGGTTGTTCAGGTTTGCTCCAGCCACGAGACCAAAAGAGAAAGAGAGCGTGCAGCGTTCACAGCAATCACATAGGCATCATGCTAAGCACGAAGCATTTAATCAGCAGTATAAATTCACTCTGGTGTGGGTCTTCTTGCTTGTATTTCTGAACCCTTCTGCCCCAAAACTGGCATCTTTCAGAGCAGGAGCTAGGTTTTCTCCAGGCACATGCCATTCTGAGTCTGCAGAGATGGAGGCATTGGGAATAATGTCTATCTCATGGCTGGGAGAAAATGGACTCAGCAGAGACAGCATGAAATACACAAGCAGGATTAGACTGTCAGTGTAGGCCGGAGAACATAAACCATTTCCTGTGTCACTCTTAGGCTGTAGGGCAGGGGTAGAGCAGAGGGGAAACCTGCAACTATAATTATAAAATATAAATTTATACATATATAAAGGGAAGCCTGAGAGTGGATATTAACCACTAAAACTCCTTTTACATTATAAACACCACAGGGATATGGAAAAGTAGTGTGGGAAATAAGGGCATCTTTTTGCTTTGGGACTAATTTATTGCTCTAGATTATGCAGTTAAAGGAGAAAGGGAAAATTGATACTTGGTTGTTTCTCTGTAAAAGTTACACATGAGTAATGCGAGGGTCCTGCCCTTGGCTATAAACACATGATGGTGGGGAACAAGCCAGCCAAGTGTTAAAGGGAGCAAAGCACTGGTTTGGGAGCCAGAACTCTGGGATCGAGCCCCGGCTCTGCCACGGATTGCCTCGTGAGCTGGGGACAAGGTTCTTTACCTCAAGGAGCCTTGGTTGACTCATCTGCAGAATGAAGACATTGAGCTCAATGATCTACAAAGGCCCTTTCAGCTTACATCTATGGGAGTCAGATCACACCTCCTTTTCCAGGACTCTAAAACCCTTCTCCTACCTTTGAGTGCAGACTTTTTGGAAAGTTCTTTTTATGGTTGGTGGAGTGTCAGAATCTTTAAAAAGTACAGATACCCAGCCTCACCCTCAGATTCTGATCAAGCCTACAGTAGGGCTCATGTATCTGTATTCAAGAAAAACATAAAATAAAAATAGAACATGCACATGGTAAAAAGCCATGCTACCTGTGGGCCACGTGGTTGTTGTCTAACTGATACCGGGTCCCTGGTCCTGCCTTGCTGAGAACACCTTGATGTTGTCTGAAGTGGCCACCTGCAGTCAGGGCCACCTACTCCTGGTTTTCTAGCATCTTCTGTTCTGGGGAGAGGATCACACCATGTGACCCAATTCTGGCCAGGAAGGCTCAGAGGAAATATGTGTGGGAGATTCTGGGAAAGCATTTGTTTTCATGGTAAAAGAGGACAGAGGCAGTGGTGTCATCTCTCCCTTCTTTTGAACATGGACACAATAATTGAAGTGGTAGCCTTGATTCATTCACTCATTAGGTCAACAGATGTTTACTGAGCACTACTCTGTACCAGGTAGGGTTTTAAGGTGCTGGGATACAGCTGTGAACAAAACAAAGTCCTTATCCTCTAGAGCTGACATTCTAGAGCAGAAACAATGCACACAGGTAAAATATACGGATGCTGGATGAAGATAACTGCCATAGAAAAGAAAAGAAAGCAAGAAAGGGGAGTCGCCATGAGTGTAAGGCCAAAATAATTGTAGAAAAGTAGCCCTGATAGCCAGGGAGCCAATAAACCACTACTTCTGGACTTCTAGGTATTTAAGACAAATAAACTGGTTTTGTTTAAGTCTCTGTGAATTTGGTTTTCCATTAATTACAGCTGAATGAATTCCTGAGACACTGTGTGTGTATGTGTGTGGGGTGCAAAAAGACAAATAAGTCATCTGATTATTTCATCCCCACTCTCCAGAGGCATGGACTCCTAACACTTTCTTGGCTGCCTTCCAGAATTTTCTATGATAATACAAGCCATATAAATATAAGCTATACATGCAAGGTCTCTCTCTCTCTCTCTCTCTCTCACACACACACACACACACACACACACACACAACGGCAGTGTGGCATGGTGGTGGGGAGCTTGGGTGCTAGATAGTAAAGCATCATATACAGACAGCCTAAATAGTAGCTCCACCATTTACTGTGTTATCTTCAACAAGTTGCTTAGCCTCTGTTTTTCAATTTCCTCCTCAGTAAAATGGAAATAATAAGCCAACCACACAAGTCTGATGATTTTAAAAGTTACTATGTAAAGCACATAAAACTGTCCCTGGTAGTTTGTAACTGCTCAGAAATATTAGCCATGTTACATACAATGAGTATCATCCTATTGTGTTTCTCTTCACTTAACAATCTATTTGTATATCTGTCCAATATGCATAGAAAAATTACCATTTTTGACACCTGTGTAGTCTGCCTCAGTATGAAGGAGATAGTATTTTTTCCCTTTAATATCCATGGGACATTTGGAGGGTGCCCTTGGTGGAGGGCCATATTCTGGAAGGATCTGTGCCCACACAGAAGCTGGCCAACGGCAGGAGGAGCATCAGCTGCGATTGGCCTTCTTTTCTCTTTGTTGCCCTTCACTCCACACACTCCCGTCTCCCACTTCCCAGCCCACGCTGCCTGCTCCCCTTTAGTTATGCGCAGGACGGGGCTGCATTTGTGATGTGCTCTCCTTCAATATCTAATAACCGATTCTAGACTTTTCTTCTATGAGGACACATCTTCTGTTTTGGGATGGACTTAAAAAAAAAAGCAAACAAACCCAGAAGTCCTTTTTGTACAGAGTCATGTGATAGCTAACGAGGAGCATCAATCTCATGAAGGAAGAGCTATTTAAATAACTAGTCCAATGAGAGACAATGACACTAAATCAATCGGATGAAAGTAATAACACAGCATGTTTTGTACAATGGGGGAGAATAAACACCAAGGGTAATGGGAATAACTGATCTTAAGTAATCTTGCCTTGCAGATGTGTGCAAAGGATCCAGAAACAATCTGGCTGTTGCGGACTAGTTGGGTTTTCATCAGAGAAGAGAGGTGTTCCAGGTAGAAGAGGGAACGGAATGCACAAAGCCAAGGAGTGAGATACTCAGGAATCCTAATAGCAGGACAAATGGGGTGGGGTATATGGGATGGAGACAGAGAGGGTTGTCGGGTGGACTGAGAAGGGTGATGGGTCCCGCTGAGTCACTGAACAGTGGCAGGCCTGGGTTCCGCCAGGGTGTCATGCATAACACCACCAATGAGATGCTGTGGCTTCTAGAATCCCAACTCCTGCCCAGGCGAGCACTCCGGGCTTCTTTCCTGTCTCACCAGCTCTGCCATTCTGTGAGGGCTCCAAAAGAAAGCAGCTGTAGCTGCCGAGTTTTGGGGAGGAACACAGAAAAGCGGGTCTTGGGCAGTGGAGAAGCTGAGGATGATGTGTCTCTGTCTTGAGAGTGGGTGGGTTAACATAGGTCTTAGGATTCTTTTGGTTGCAGCAACAGATGGACCCTGGCTCCCTTCAGTGAACTGAGAAGGCTACATTTCAAGGGCAGTGGGATGAAAGGGTGGGTTAGGCATCCCACCTCGGGAAGCAGGATCCAGAGATCCCAGCAAGAGGCTCAGGACTTTCTCTCCAGGGAGCTGCCATTAAGGAAAGTTGACCTCCAGCAAGTTTGCCCCTTTTAATAAGTGTCCTATTCCTGAAACAGAGACTCTGATTAGTCCATTTTTGGTCCAATATCTTTGTGGCTGAGGCAATCAACTGTGGCCACAGAATGGTGGGGTGATGGCACTGAGGGTTGAACTGTTGTGAGCCAAGCGGCACCCACCCCACCCCCCATCCAAAATGGTGGCTCATGACTTGTTAATCCTTGGGAAGAGTAAATAAGCACAATCTCTAGGAATGAGGCAAAGCTGTCATCCATTTAAAGCTTGGCATGGGGCAGTTAGAACTACCCTTGCTGGATGGAGGCTCTGAGAAATTTGGACTTTATAATTTATGAAGGCAACAGGGAGCCAACAAATCCATTCAGCACACATGAAATATTTCAAGTGAAGCACCAGGGAACTGGAACAGGTCTTAGAGAGATGGATTTACATCTGGCAATAAAATCCCAGCTCTAGTAACCTTTGCACTTAGGTCTGGATTTTGTCTGGATATTAAAGCTTTTATAAGTGTTTAAGAGCATGAACTCTGCAGGGGTTGGAATTTCTCTTGCCTTCTCCCTCCAGGGATTGGGCTGCCAGGATGAGGTTGGGAGGGCTACTACCTCTCATTCTCCTGGCACTTGAGTGCGTTTCATCTCTGCCAGTGGATGCACTTGGCTCCGCGGTCTCTTGGGTGACGTACTTAACCGTGCTGAGTTACAAATGTCCTCACCTGTGAAATGGGAGTGTCCTTCTAACCTCACAGCACTGTCATGAACACTAAATCCATACCATATTTGCAATCATTTTGCGAATTAACAAATGAGTGAATGCGATTATTTTGTGATCTTGCTGGAGTTTGGTTTTTGAGGTAGAAAACCCTTGCTTTGGACCTCAGCTCTGGCTTAGGGAAGTCATCTAATCTCTCTGAGCCTCGGTTTCCTTATCTATAACAGGGGCACAGTAGTGCCTATCTTGTGATGCTATTGTGAGAGCTAAGTGGTAGTCCATGGAAGTGGTCGTGTAAGGGTCTGAGCACAGGGTCATTGCACACCCGTGATAATCCTCCCCACACCCTCTGGAAGTGTTCAAGAAGCCAAACCTAACCTTCATGGTGGATGGAGGTGTCTCCAGGGATTAAGAGGTCTTTAGAGTCCCTATTTGTGGTAGGTAATCATAGTGCTCACTGATATACACTTCTCCTTTTCTTCCTGGGCATGCTGGAGGCAACAAACCTCCTTGCAGTTGGACAAGTCATGTTACTAGTTTGGGCCACAGAACCATGAGCCATGTGAGTCACTCCCAGGCTGAGGGAGGGAGAAGTCTCTTTGTGAGATGCCCATTACTCTCTTCCCCCGCTTCTGCAAATGTGCAGGCTTTGTGTTGACACGGCAGAGCTATTGGTTCTCTGAGTCACTGCACAGAGGACAGTTGGCCTTGAGACCCTCAGTCCTGCAGCAAACTTTGCATGAATTAAGCCACTGAGATGTGGGAGATATTGTTACTGCAGCGTAACCTAGTCCATTCAGACGAATACATTTACTTACTGCCTCTGTGACCTTGGACAAGTAATTTAACTCTTCTAAGCCTTACTTTGCTCATCTGTAATTTGGGATAAATAATAGCATTAACTCAGGTTGTTAATGATATGATGCACGTAAAATGCTTAGCACAGGGTTTGGCATATGGAATGTGGCAGCAATTACAGAAATAATGGTAGTGGTGTGATGGTGATGATGATAATGATGATGATAACAGTGACAATGATTTAGAAGCTGGACGTGATCACTGACTCAAACCCTTCCATTTAAGCAGAAGAACCCAGGCAGTTTCAAGCTCGGGAGGGTACATGTTGGTACATGGTTTATTGTATCATATGGTACCAATTAAGCACCAATATCTATGGTTGTCTATACAACTTCCTAGTCTACACATAAAAGGATAAACACAATAAAATTGACCTCATTTGGAAAGCTATTAACCAGAAAGTTTGGCCAGCAATTTGCACTTCTATTCTTAGTGTTATTAATTACGTTTTTTATTTAACAAGAATGTGAAGTCAGGCATCGTGCTGCACGGTCCACTGCAGGAAGGAATGAGAACTGGCCTGTGCCCTTAAGGAGCTCATAATCCATGCGATGTTAAAAATAATTACCTTGAGATACTGCGTGGGATATCTCTACTCCCACCTTGCCCTGATACTAGATGGTATGTTTGCAGTGTGGTTTCATGGAAAGAAGTTGAGCTTTGTGGACAGACAGACTTGAGTCTGGATTCCAGTTCTGCCACTTTCTAGCTGTGTCTCTGGATAAAATTCTTGACTTTTGTTGGTCTTAGTTTCCTTATCTTTAATAAGGGTATAATAATAACAATTGCTAATGTGTTGTAGGAATTAATTGCAATATATGTAACATACTTTGGGCAGGGTTTAGTATTTAACAAGTGCTCGATAAACATTAGCAATTCTTAAGTTTCTTGAGGACAGAGATTCTACATTATTCTGTATTCCCAATGCTTGGATTATAGAAAGTGGTCCATCTGTATTTATGAAATAGCAGGCAGAGAAAATTATATTCCATAGGAAAGTAGTTTGGGGGAAAGCACTTCTGGTGGTATTTGAGATACATATTTTGAATCCATTTTGGGTTATGCACAAATCTTCATTTATTTTTAATTAAAAATTATGGACCTCTGTTATAGAATTATGCTACTCATATTTTTCAATTCTCAGCCAATAATTACCATTGTTTGGGTGAGGTCCCTTCTTGCTAACTTTATTTCCAATTTTTTTCATAATTCCTATTCCCACCCCCCTTCCCATGATATACATATGTGTGACATATGTGAAATAAATAGTGTGGTTTTGTGCATGTGTTTGTAATTAATGTGAATTGCATTGTTCTGAAAATTTTGCTCTGTTTTCTACTTTTCTCATAAAAAATTCTATTTTTGTGACCTGTTCACACCTCTCTCTCTATATCTCTAGTTTACTATTCCTCACTATTGTATAATATTCCATGTAGTCATTTGTTACTAACCAGAAAATTAGATTTACCAAAATACCTCAATTCTCCATCCAAGGCTGCTACTGTACTAAAAATGTTGTTTTCATTTTGTATGTTGGGTAAATAAGTCATCAGATTATGGCCTTATAATGCTATTAGAGCAATGACGATGGCACATGCCCCCTTGCCCACATCAAGAATGATGGTTGGAAAGAACTAAAACTAAGTCCTTTGCTGCCATGTTTCTCTGCTGTGTGAACATGTGCATATGTCCTTTTGGCCACATTGTACTTTCTTGTGTTTTAGATAAATATTCAAATTTACATAATTGAAGTGAATTTCCATGGTGCATGAAAATACAAACTCAGGGCTATGATGTCAATTAGAACAATTCATAGCCTGCAGTAAAAACAGCCTGAGTTTAGAGGCAGGAGATCTATATTCAAGCGTGGGTCCTGCTACTTTTAGTTGACTGATGTGAGCAAAGCCATCGTACCTCTTCTATCAAGTGGAGAATAATAAATATGGGATGTCATGAAGCAGAGATGACGTAACAATTAGACAGGCTAGAGAAATGTAGTGCTATATCATAGATATATTTGTTTCAAATACAGTTTTAAAACTGGGTGTGATTAGCAAACATTCAAGTGTCTGCTCTGACATTGCCCCTTCCCATTTTGTGCCCATGAAACACATTGGTAACTGAGCTAGACCCAACCTCAGGATCCCTTTCAACTTAGCACTCCAAGAAGTCACTGCCAACTGATTAGGAACTGGGTTGCACTCGAAATTTCCTATTTGCCATTCCTGATTTAGACACTGTGCTAGGTCCATTGGGGAATAGCAGAGATGAACATGTCTGCAGGTCTGTCCTCAGAAAACTTGAAGTCAAGAATGGGGCACAGGTGCGCGCCTGTAGTCCCAGCTACTCAGCAGGCTGAGATGGAAGGATCGCTTGAGCCCAGGAGTCCGAGAGGCTGCAGAGAGCTATGATCACACCACTGCACTCCAGCCTGGGTGACGGAGACCCTATTTCTAAAAAAAAAAAAAAAAAAAAACAAAGAAAGAAAGAAAAAGAAAAAAAAAAAAGAATGGGACACACAGACACAATGAATTCTGATTCTGAAACAGGGTGAAGTATCTTATGATAAATCTTTAAAGAGTGATGGGTACACTGAGGACTGGGAGATTGATTCTATGCATAGGTGTCCTTGAAAGCTTCTTGGAGCTGATGGTGTTTCAGCTAAGTCTTCAAAGCCAGAGGCCCTGGGGAGGTGCATATGCAGGGAAGAACATTCCAGATAGGAGGAAGAAAATAGCCAAGTTTAAGATGTGAGAGTACAAAGTAGGTGTGGAGAGCAGCTCAGTCTGGCTTCAAATCCAGGTGGTGTGCTGTAACATAGGCAAGATACACTGAACATTGTAAGAAGTTTAGAATATTTTCTTCTGCTGCTGCTACTACTATTAGTGCCATTCCTAGTACTAACTGGTATTTATTTCACATTTACGTTGTTCCAAACACTGTGCTAAGCTCTTTGGATATATGATCTCATTTGATAATCATAAAAAAACTCTATGAAGTATTGTATCAGTTATTAACATGCTACTCCAAAACCTAGCAGCTTAAAAGAACAATCACTAATTATTTATCGTGAGTCTAGAATGGATCTGCAGATCTAGACAGAGCTTGGCTGATCTCAGGCTCACTCATATTTCTGGGTCCAACTGATGGGTCACCTTGGGCCTGGCTGGTCTTAGGTGGCCTAAGCTGGGTCACTGACTGTTTTTGCATCCTTCCGGCAGGCTAGCTTGGGCTTGTCCATACGCCAGTGGCAGGACTCTGAGACAGAGAGAGGAAACACGCAAAGCCTCTTGGGGTCCGGACTTGGAATTGGCACACAGTCATTTCTCTTGCATCCTATCTCGTCACATGGCCAGCCCCGATTCAAGGAATGGGGCAGCAGGCACCACCTCTTGATGGGAGTTGCTGCAAAATCACACTGTAATCACTCTACCACACGCAGTAGCTGCCATTGTTATCTCCACTTTATGCATGAAGAAGCTGTGGCTCCAGGCGGTTGGGTGTCTTGCCCAAGTTCACGTAACTGGCAAGTCAAGAACCAGGACTTGCACTTGGTTTAGCAGGCAGTGGGGAGCCAATAAAGATCTTGAGCACAAGATGACACTTTCAGCAGAAAAAGAAGTGAGGGCTATTTCTATGGCTAAATGATGGCACTGCAGAGAATGCAAATCTTGATCATTCTGATATCAGCACACTCTATTTTTGTCACAAGTGTACTAAGGTCTTGGAACTTTGCATTTTCTTTGCAGTGCTCTGTGGTTATGGTGTCGGCTTTTGAAAGACACCCTTACTGGGGCTGCCTTTTCTCCAGGCCTTTAATCATCTGTGCTTTCCAGGAAACCAAGCACCACCATCCTTTCAGGGCAGTGTTCCCAGCGTGTCTTGTGAGTGTTAGGCATCTCCAAGCTGAAGGGGCTTGTCAATCCAAGGACTCATGTAGGTAGCACCGCAGCGTCCTTGCATGGCAGCTGCCATTGGCTGAGTGCTCCGGGCTCTGGAGACTGCAGGTAATTAGTGTGGACCTGGCATCCTCAGGCACCTCACCTGCCATCAGCAGGGTGTCTAGGTATAGGAACATGGGACACTTCCTGGAGCCAGAAGCAAACCTGAGATCCAACCTTAAACAAACTTGGGCTGCAGAGCTGTGCGTGCACTAAGTCAGGTGACTGGAGGTAAAAAGGCACACAGTGGCTTCATTTTCTCCTAGGTCAAGGGTAAGGGGACTTTCTTAAGTCAAGGTACTCATAGCTCACAAATCCTGAGCCACAGTTACCATTACTATTGATTAAAGGTGGCCACTTGCCCAGGAGAATCTAACATAGCTTAGTAGAGGTTGGGAACATGTGCTTTGAAGACAGACAAACTCAAGGTTGGATCCTGTACCTCACTTCCTCTCCATGTGGTGCATTGGACAAGGGATTTAACCTCTCTGGGCTGCAGTTTTCTTTTCATAAAATGAAGATGACAATATCTACTTTTCAGGGTTGTCATCAGAATTTAGTGAGCTCGTACACAGAAGCCCTCCCTATAGCTACTCTGATGGAGAACAGGGCTGCAGCATTGGAAGAAGGAAATCTGAAGTCTTGCAAAGCTGTCCAAGAAAGAGCAAATGTCTGCAGAGAACCTGACCGTGGCTGCTCCAAGCCCGATATTCCATAAGTCACAGCTTTCCCCACTGCTGCTGTGCCCTGCTTGGGGAGACCCACTGCATATGCAGATCTAAAAACTGGCCACACAGTAGAATCACTTAGGGAGCCTTAAAAAATCTCAGTGCCCAGGCCCATCTCTGGGTCAATTAAATCAGAACCTCTGGGGAATGTGGCTCAGAAATCAATGTTTTTTTTAAGCCCAACAGGTTGGGACTAGGTTCAGATGAATGAACTGCCTAGTTTGCAAAATTTAAGGAGGCACTCACTCTCAGGTGGCGACCCTGCACTTGAATGTCTTGGAGAACAAGGGCATCCTTAAATGCTGCCCCCTAGGCACCTCGCTGGCTCATCCTAGTCCTGGCTCTGCATTCCAGGGGATTCCAATGATCAGCCAAAGTTTTAGCGATCATTAAAATTATGACCTTACATAATGTGCTCATGGGCCTCCAACGTGGCCTGGCCCCAGCCTCACTCTCCGGTTCTGCTCCCTTTTCTCCCTTTCGCCTAGCTATCCCCGTCCCTGACAAATGGAATCAACCGTTTAGCTCCAAACTTCCAAATCTTCACAGTGTTTAGCAGACAAAGGATCCTTTGGCTAAAAGGACTCACTCTCTTAAGTGTATAGCTTAGTGCATTTTTCATTTTTTCCCTTGACCTTTCTTGGGGAACCCCCTGCCCCAGACTCCAGTGACTTGCCACAAGACGGATCTGCTTAATAAAAAAAAAAAATACCAAAAACCAATAAACAAAGCTCTCTATATCATAGCCCCTGATGGCTGCTACGTTTATGATGTCATCTTGCAGTAGGCGTTCCTGGGAGAGTAGGGATCACATCTGTTCGTTGTCATGGCACCCATCTCATAGTAGCAAAGGGCCTGCCACACGTTAGGCACTTTCAGAAATGAGTGAATGAATGAATGCGCCTATGTTTCGACCCCACTGGATCTCCTCCTTTTGGACCTAGTGGTCCAGTTTCACCATCGCTCCCTTTGGGAGCAGCCTGAGGTCAGGCAGCGACTGTGAGCATCACACCTTGCACACAGTGGGAGCTCAGGAAACATTTATTGCAATGAGGCAGAGCACCCACTTTCCCTGGAGCTCACGGTCCTTGTGCTCAGCCTGGAGGAGCTTTAAGAAGCCCCCAAGCAAGGGTGCTAGCAACGCTCTCCAGTCCAAGCCAAGAAAAGACCAGCGCTTGCAGGAGGAGCCTGCGCCTGCTAGACCCGTGTGGGGAAGGCGGGACGAAGCAGTGGCTTGACAGTGGGGCAGCCCAGTGGGGAAGGCCTTGGGCGCCCCTGCTCCGGCAAGACCAGTGGGGAGGACAGAAAGGCCTCTTCCTTCTTCCCTAGTTGGCTTCTAGGGCCTGGGGTAGGGTTTGGGATGGGGGAGAGGGGGGAGGGTTGGAGGAGAGGGCCTGGAGCTCAATTTGACATCAGATATGCCACCAGCTGCCTCTCTGTGAGGACACACACCTGCAAAAGAGGACTGCAGTTCAGACCTGTGTGTGTAGCAGCCAAAATCTTTTTTTTATTAAAATGCTTTGTGCTCCAGGATACAAGGGAGTTAAGCTGATCTGTCTCTGAGAATATGTTTGCCTAGAGCACACTATTAGATACTTTGTCTCCTTTAAAATAATACTAAGAGATGGGCTTTATGTCTCTCTGCTCCTGCCCTATATTGCAGCCTGCAGAAATGGGGCCAGGAGAAGAGACCCTTCACCCTTCTGGGAAGGGCCTCGAGGCATCACAAACTGAGGTCTGTTAGACTGCCTGGGTCCCCAGCGGTGTGCAGGCTGGAGAAAGCAAACTGGCTTCATTGTTAACACGTCATCTGTGAAAACACGGCGTGATCCACCAGGAGGAAGAGTGTGTCTCCGTCCCCTGTTACAAATGCCGTCATGTCGTTCATCAAGGCAGTCCTCACGGATAAAATATTTTCTCGAGATCATTTATTTATAAAGAAAATCGTGCCTATAATGGCATCATTACGTTCCCCGTTAATCAGCTCTCCGTCTTTCACACTGTGTTCAAGCCCATTAGTATTTGGAAGATAAAATATATACATTTGATTATCCCTGGGCACCTCGTCATTTAAAAAGGAAGAAGAAGAAGAAAAAAACTGACAGCAAATCCTTTAAAGCGATTGCTTTTTCTGGGCTCTGTGCACAGAGTTCTGTGTTTCTCTGAGCACATAAAGGTGTCTCGTAACACATATTACGGTGATATTCTCGAAGGCTTTGGTCATACGTAACCACCTTCTTAAGTGGTGCAATATGCATTTCTCCTGTGAACTTGGGGCCTCACACACACGATTCTCCAATTGCAAATAATAAAATGTGGGTGAGATTAGTATTTCTAATTCAAGAATAAACCAGAAGAAATGTTGTGTTTAAAACTGCATGAACACTGGGACTTCGTGACACACCAGTGAGCAGCAAGTGACTTCTCTTTTTGCCCAGATTTGAAGAACTGCCTCAGCCTGCGCCTCTCCATTTAAATATCTCTTGCTTGGGCTGCCACAAAGAGCCTTTGTACATTACTCTGAAAGCCCTAGGCGTAGGATTATGTGTTCTTACACGTCTTATTTTCGGCATCAGCAGCAAAGTATACCAAAGGCAAATTTATGTTTAGAGTTATCAATAAAACATAACTGGGAGACTGCTAAATTAGTAATCATAAAAAACCTACCCAGTTTTCTCTCTCTCTCTCTCTCTCTCTCTCCATCTCTCTCTCTTTTTTAATATTGCAAAGCAGCTTTTAAAGTATTTGCCTTTGGTGCGAGGGTGGTCTCCTAAGACAACGTATACTTAAATATCTCAAAGGTACCTCAAGGCCTTATTTTTGAATTGGGGTATCGAGGGAGAACTAAACTAAAATCTAATAATGGTTTTAAGTTAAATGCCTTCAAGTACTGCCAAGGGCCTTTACAATCAGATGTCCATCATGAAAGGCATAATTTATCAGCAAGCTGGAAAAGATAGCATTTGCGAGCAGTTGTTATTAACTCAAATGAATAGATGGGGTTGCCCAGGCCTCTGAAACTCTATTTCAATCTCATGGACACCAAACGACTACACATGAAACCATTTAGCCGAGAGGGAAAATTACTCCCCATCTCACCACCACAACACTGGGTTTTCTGATGGGAACATAAACAGTGAGACGGACAGAAAGCTGCCCACCCTGGGCAACGTCAGGGCAAAGTCTAGCGGGACAGGAGAAACCTCTTTCTTCACGGTGGGTTTCCCTCTTGGAAAGTGGGCTTTCCTTGTCATGGGATAACAGAGCCATCCCAGCATCCTCAGAGGCAGCAAACAGACAGGCATCTGGGTGTGGTTGCTCTTTGGTGCCTAAATCATTTCCAAGAGGTCGAAGCACTGACTAGAAAACAATTATCTCTCTCGACTGCTAGAACGTAGGGGCTGGAAGGCCTCCGAGATCAGTCGGCAGGGTGGTTTTCATTTTCCTTTTAGCCTCAGAACTCTTTCTTCCCTCAAAATATTATGCAGAACTCTGATTATACAAGAGATAAAAGCAGAACGCTCTGGTTATCATGGGGCTGGGGGGTTTCAGGATCCCACCCACTAAGACCTCCTCCTACAAGGACTTTCGTGGACTGCTAAGGGCTCAGCAGAACGTAGTTTTAAAACCACTACCTATTAGACTCACTCACTGCCCTTTCACAGATGAAGAAGCCAAGACTCAGAGAGAGTAAGTGACTTGTCTAAAGTCACACAGCTTGCTAAGGACAGAGAGGGACCAGTAATGCCAGGCAGGGGCTTTGCATGCTATAGTTAAGATGCAAAAGCAGAGAACCTGCTCTGTTGGGCACACCTTGCCCACAACGCCCTCACCAGCCTTGGAAGCAGCGCATAACCTTGCTGTTCCGTCTTTCCTATTTCTCGGTTTATTCTTCCTGGCAGCGAGCAAGAATACTTATCATCAAGCAATTTCAAGATGCCAAATAACCCTGGTGACTATTTCTATCTCTTTATTATTTTTTAAACATTGGCTGCTTGCCATGAATATTTCATCTTCCCAGTTTACCTTGTGACTCTGTAGAGAAGCTGGGACGTTCGCTCCCGTTTGGGCATCTGTGGTGCTCTAGGCCCAGGGCCTCCCGCCAGGCTTCCGCCCACTCCAGCCATGTGGCCCCAGCGCGAGCGGCCCAGTTCTTCCAGAACCCCAGCCCCTCACCGCGGTTATCCGCATTGGACACCGAGTGGACCCCCAAGACATGAAATGCCGAAGTCGTAACTCACCACCATCTCTACCAAGAGAGATTCTCATTTGCAGTTAGAGAAAATGAATTCTACCTGCTACTGCCAAATCCAAGGTAGAGAGAATAGAGCCCCGGACCCCTGAGACGTCCTGGCAGTTCCACCCTTCCTTCAATCGCGCGCCATCCACAGGGCGCACTGTGGGTTAGAGGTTGAGGGTTTGGGGTGTGGAATCGCATAGATGTGGTCACTGACTCTTGACCTGGTCCAACTCAGTTTATTGCTGTTTTTGTCTCAGTTTCTTCATCTGTAGAATGGGAGGATAATAGTACCTGTCTCATAGGGCTATTTCAGCTGAGCACTTGGTAGGAACTCAATTTCAGGAGAGGACCCCAGGCTTGGCTGAAGCTTGAGCCCTCTAGGACTTGGTCCTGGAAAATCAGTCTTCAGCTCATTCAATCTCTCAATTCAAGGGTGTGTCCGTACGAGTGAGCAGGGAGAAGGTCAGAGGCGGCGGAAGAGTCAGGGCAGATGGGAGCCAGTAGAGCGTTAATCATTGTCCCCACTCCCCGTGAAAATGGCACACAGAGCTTCCCACACTCGGTGACTCCTCCCTCCATGCAGGTGGTGTCCTCCCCACCCGGGGAACTCTGAGGCTCTAGTGGGTGCATGCGTTATCTTCTGCCGGGTTTAGCATCTCTGTGAGTTTCTGAGTCCTTTGATATTACAAATATTATAACTTAATATTCTCTGAGTCTGTAGGCATCTTTCCATCAATAATGTCACCATCCCATTGTAACAACAATACTATTATTATTTTCTTTCCATACATTCTGCAAACCAGTTTGAGTGAGGGTGTAGCCCTTGCAAACAAGGAGCCCTAAAACTTTAGAGACATCTGGACACTGATCACAGCCCCCAAAGATTGAGTTCCCGCTCTGTTGTTTTGAATCTTTTATTGAAATACTACAACTAGGCTGACCTACAGGCAGAATTTAATACATTGTCACAAGCATTTTCTGAGTGCCTCTGGGAACGTAAGAGGGAAGTGGCAACATAGTCTGACAAGGGCTCTAAAAGACAGGGAAAGAAAGATCTGTGGAAGGGTAGGGCAAAGGGAGCCTGCTTCCAGCTCTGGGGAGGGGGAAGAGGCTCACAGAGAAGGTGGCTTTTGCTCTGGGTCTGGAGGAGCAGAAGAGCATCAGTGACAGAGGACCTGGGTGCAGACAGCGCAGGGTGTGCAGCAGCCAGAGACTTTTCCTTGTGCAAATATGTTGAATGTCAAACATCACATGGATTGGGGTTGGCAGTACCAACTGGTAAAAACAGTGAATAGCAGCACTCTTTGCATGGTTGCTGTCTGCCAGATTTCTTTTACACGCTTTACAGATATTCCATCACTGGACTCTCATATACCCTTTGGCTAGATCCTGAATTAGTCCCCCTTCACATAGAAGTTCACATGCATGAGAGGCAGGGCTGGGATTCAGACTCCTACAGAGTAGTGTGACACTCATAACCATGACTTAATGGCCCCACGTGCCCAGTGCCGGCTCTGGGGAAATGCTGATGAATGGGACAGGTGTGGTCTCCGCCCTCTCGGAGCTCACAGTGCTGTGTGCTGATAACAGTCCACACTTAGCTCTTTCTCATGTCAGCGTTTTTATGAATATTGTTAGACATGGTAGAATCCTCACCCTCTAATTTTGTGTGGCTTTTAAATTTGTGTGAGGATGTTTGTGGTTACATCTTAAGTGTGTATGTCCCCAGTAGCTCCTGATTTTTGTGATTCTGGGCATGCTGATCGTACCCCTGCCCCAGGTGGAAGGTGAGTGAGACCAGCCTGGACCAATCAGCACGTTCCATCCACCAGCTCCACTTTTAGGTTCAGGAGTGGAAGTGTGACATCATCTGCCCTGATCATGTTGGTTTTCAGGTCTTTGTCTGGAAATACCCTCCAGGATATGAACAAAGAAACAGGAAGCTCTAGCGACTGAAGCTAGCTTGGGACCGGGAGAGGAAAAGCTTGCAGAGGTTGGCGTCATTACCAAGCGAATGGAGCAGAGAAATCAAGAGAGAGAAGCAGGGTCCTGATGGCATCGCTGGGCTCCTGGATCATGCCTCACCTGAAGCCTTAGCAGATCTATGGATTTTATAGTCACAGAAGTCAGTTTGAGTCAGGAGCCCATTGGAATCCATAACATTACAGCTTGGGAGGCTGTGGTGGCCTTCGTTGGCCTGAGAAAGGGTCCTCTGTGTCCCAGTTTGCTGCTCATTCTTTGTGTGACCTCAATTCTCCAAGTCTCGGTTTCTTTATCTGTAAAATGAGAAGGTCAGATTGAAATAGAAGTAGCGATGATGATGATGATTGCCACTTATCGGGCACGTGCTGCTCACCGTCTGCTCTGCGGAGGTTCCATATGCAGCATCTCATGTAGTTGGCCCAGCAGCCTCGAGAAGTAGTAACACGAGGAAGCTGACACCCGGAGACACTGAATCATTTGCTCAAGGCTGCACAACACAATTACTGAGATTCCATTTGGATATATAACGCTATGGATCAAATTTTTTCCTTTTCTTTCTTTCTTTTCTTTTTTTGAGAGACTAGCTTCCTCACTGCAAAACTGGCCTCATAGTCTGTGAGCTCTGTGAGGACCGGGGCGGGGGCTGTGTTAGTCACAGTTTACTGCCCAGGACCAAGCACGGTACTCAGCAGAGAGGGCATCGAACACACATCGGGTGAATGAATGCGTGGCCAGATGACCTCCAAGAGCCCATCTAGCTCTAGAATCCTCTGAAATCTGCCTCATACTCTTTGCCTAATGAGGGTTCCCAGAAGCATTTTTTGGGTGAAGGGCAAGCCTCTTTCTCCTCCTCTGAGCTAACGCTTGCTCCGCCGACTGCGCCCCACTAATGAGGGGACACAGCCCAAGGGGACCGTGTCTCCAGGCTAATTATTTTGCAGCTGCTCTGGCCACACAATTCAAAATATTCAGGGTATTGTTGGTGTTTTACATCTTGCCACTGTTGCCCTTGTCAACTTCCAAGGGCATGAAGCCACGGCCCAATGGGCTAGCCCTTTCAAGGTCAGCTTGATGGCAAACACAAACTTAATTGAGCTGGAATAATAATTTTTTTCCTTTGCTTGATGTGCAGGTGACAATACTTAAAATATCGACATGCCTTAATACTTTTAAATTCAGTTGTTTGCTGATCAGCTGCAGCTACTTAAATTGACCAATCTATCTTGCCCAGCTGGAGATCAAGGGATCAGCACTTAATTTCATTCCCTGAATAAAGAATTTTTTTTTATATCCACATGGAAATATCAGAACATGAAAGGTTAAATCAATATGGAGTTTTACATTGCTTAAAGGGCATTTGCATCAAAGCAGCCCTGAATGCAATTCACTTGTTTAATGAATTTTTTATGCTTATTTAATGAATTTCACAAAGGTTTGGTGTTTTTCATAAAATGGATAAGGACTTCCAGTTTTATGAAATAATAAAAATGGAACTGAAGTTATGAAATGAGCAATCTCATTAGTTAGGCATGATATATTCATATGAAAATGTACATGTCTTTGTATTATTGCCTGGGCACCATTATGCGAACAGTGACTTATTATAATAGCATGGCAAATATTTCTCTAGTTAAGATATCAAGAAGTGACAGAAGGAAATTGCATTTTCTCCCCATTTCTAATAATGACATAATTAATGCTCATTTAAAATAATTACCTGGGCATTGTTTCCCAAGAGTGCCGAGGCCTAACTCACTGGTAAATGCGTCCTGAGATACTTTTGAACTTCAATAACTCAAATGATGTCTCTCGCTTTTTAATTAGTTATTTGTTGAGGTAAGAGTGATCCCTTGCCTCTCCATTTTAATGTCCTGGCGCACAAACAGAATACACAAGACTAATTCTATCAAATACAGAAGAAATATCTTGGAGAGAAAGAGAGAGAGAGATTGAGACTGTGGTATTAATTCTTCCTTCCTGGGGCTTTGTTTCTGGGTTATATATTTCTTTGGATTTTGAGCTTCTTGTTGAGTGTCTGGAGTTTGGTGAACTAGTCAGGTACTGATTCATCTTTGATACTCAGAGGTCACAGGGTGCACTGATTAACAATTCAGGCTTTGAAACACAGATCTATGCTTTGCAACTGTTTGACCATGGGCAAGTTACTTAACCTCTCTGAACCTCAGCTGTGAATGAAGGATCGTTCTTTGTAGTTCCTGCTTCCTGAGGTTATGGGCAAGACTGAATAAGCCCAGGCATGCAAAGCACCTAGCCCGGTGTCTGGCATCTGGTAAGCACCTCGTCACGACAGCTGTTGGCTTAGGCGGTGTAGGGGAGAGGCTGGGCCTGGAATTCGCTGGGTGCTTCAGTGCAGAGTCTGAACAGAAGTCGGTGAATCAGAGCTAGGCAGGGCCTCACTGGGGAAACTCGAAACTGTTTCATCTCACTTTCTCTTCCTATTCAAGAGGACAGGCAGCTGGAATGCTCCTCTGGCATTCGACACTGATATCAACCTCAGCAGCATTAATAATACAGTGCAACCAAATTAATTCTGGCTTTCCTGATTTCACAGAGGGGACAAATTCAGATGAACACTTCAGTGAGCATGTTTGGGACACCCACTGGGTGCTGGGTGCCAGCAGAAGGTCCCCTAGAAAAGGGAAAAGCATAGTTCTTTATTTTCAAGGAGTTTGTAATGTTGGCAGGGCAATAGGAAACAGGATATAATTTTATTGCCAATAAAACTCCTTATATCTGTATAGCACTTTGTAGTTTTCAAAAACCTTTGAAGAATCACATAAGTAGTTGAGCCATTGGACTCCTTAGGACTCTTTTGATGGTACATTGAGATAATTTCACTGGGTGCAGAGAATATTTAGCATTGTAGTTAGCAAATCGGTCCCTGCAGTTACAATTGGGTCTCAGCTTCAGCTCTGCTGTGTGGCCTCCTGCAGGTCACTCAACCTCTCTCAGCAGCAATTTCTGCATCTTTCAAATGAATGATGACCCGCCAAATTTAGTGGCATATGAGACTCATCCCCTCTTCTTTCTTACAACACCAAAAATAACTGACTGTGTGTCCAATGTGCCCATATTCCAGGTGGAAACAAGAGTCAGAGAGAGAAAAAAATGAAAGATGCTACTCCCCAGTGGCGGAGCTAGGTAATTCAAAACTTCACAGCCAAGGTTAGTAAGTGCCATTGCCTTTCAGTAGTGGTGGTGGTTGGTAAATTTTTACTTTATAAACTTTTAAAATACAACTTCAAAAACCACGGGCCACAGGACTGATTAGAGTTTGAGTTATTCCTGCCGTTTTCTGTATGCGGTGATATATGTTATAGACAGACACATACACATGATTTTTAAAGCCACGCCATTGTATGCTCTTTGAAGTTAGTCAGTTATTGCCAAATATCCAGAAATTAAGATTTTCTACTTGATTCCAATATATGGTCTACTGTGTTTACAATAATAAAATAATGCTCTTTTGCAAATACAATCACTTTAACATAATTTTTAATAATAAAAATATTCAATTTCTTCCTCTTCCTTCAAATTTTCTTCTAATATATTAGGGGATGAATCTTAGTGTATTATTAAGTTCATAACAAACCTAATACTATTTCTTTAAACTCAGGCATGTTGGCCACATGACCAGAGATCCTTTCTAAGCCAGGACCCTGTCTTTCGTGTGTCACCTCCACACGCCTGCATGTTCCTGCTAAGGATCCAGGTCCTGACCAGAATTCCCAGCAGACACACCTGGGGAACTTTGGGACCCGAGCCCACGGCCCCTGCCAGGGCCCCTCATTCATAGGTACGGGGTGGGCCCACCCAGCTGGGGGAGTGTGACGCAAACACTGCCCTGGCTGTTCTGCTTTGTCCCCTGGAGAGAAACCAAGGTTCTGAGACCTGTGGAATGCGGAAGAAACCTTGAAAGACTGTGGCATGGATTCCAAACAAAAATGGCGAGGGAGCAAAGACTAACCTTTCCATAGTGCTGCTAGGTTCAAATGTGCCTTCACGCGCAAGGTAGTTAATAACCTCATTTTTTTTTTTTTTAATATGGGAAGATGTTTAGATTTACAAGTAAACTCCCTGTCTCACCGTATACCTCCACCTCCCACTCGGACTGTCTAAGGGATCAGGACAAACCTTGGGGACACCTTTGATGCTCTGTCTCTCCCCTCCCTTTACTCTCTCCTTCCCCCCATCAGCAAATCCTGCTGGCTCTACCGTCAAAAATTTCCATCCGGAAACCAATCCCTTCTCACTGTGCCCATCACGCCGGGTCACGGGTCACCGTCACACGGTACTCAGATCAGATCCGCAGCAGCCTCTAACCTGGCCTCCTGCCTTCCCCAGAATGCAAATCAGATCGTGTTAGGCCTCTGCTCAGAACCCGTTTCGTTCAGAGTAAAATCCTGCACCCATACGGCTTCAGGCACAGGCTCCCTCTCTGGCCTCTCTTCCCACTTGCCCTCTGTCTTATCGCAGAGACTCTGCCCCAAAGTCCCAGTCGCTCTCCCACCTGTGTGCTCTGCTTTCCCTCTACCCGGAACACCCCTCCTCCATCATTTCAGTGTCAGTCCTGTCCCCAAGGCCTTCCTGGCTCTCTGCCTCAGGAATCCCCCCTCCCCACGCTGCTCCCTTCACTGGCTTTATTCTCTGTAGCTCTTAGGATGACTCGACACAGCATCTGTTCATATGTTTCCTTGTTCCCCATTCCAAGTGGGGTGCAGCGTCGTATCCCCGCTGCCTGAACAGTACGTGCATGGAGCAGGTGATGTGAGAACTCTTGTTGAATGAATGAATGAATGAATGAATGTCTAGGCCCTAGAGTAACCTTTATTCAGCCTCTGAAACTATTTCCCTGTTTCCCCCCATCATGGTGCAGGGACAAAGCGGGACTTGTTTCAGTCGGGCCTGGGGAGGGTGAGTACATTGTGTGACTGTTCAGCTGACCGTGTACTGATTCCAGGCTCACTCATAAGAAAGCCTAAAATCCAGGTGTGGTGGGTGCACCTGTAGCTATGGGGAGGCCGAGGCAGGAAGATCCTCGGGCCCGAGTCCGGGGCTGTATTGTGCTATGCCAATTACGTGTCCACATTGCGTTTGGCATCACCATGGTGACCTCCTGGGAGCAGGGGACCACCAGGTTGCCTAAGGAGGGATGAACTAGCCCAGGCCAGAAACAGAGCAGGTCAACACTCTCATGCTGATCAGATCAGCAGTGGGATCCTGCCTGGGAATAGCCACTGCACTTCAGCCTGGACAACACAGTGAGACCCCATCTCTTAAAAAAATGCTCTAAAGACAAGAGCAAAAACACAACAGAAACCATCTAATCCTTGAGCTTTTCCCTCCCATTCACCTTGTCCTCCTCTGACTAGAGAGTCATTTACAAAATCCAGTTCAATGAAGTTTCCAGCTAATTGAGGTTTCACTGAACATCCTATATGATGTGTTGATTAAGCACCTCTCTGTGCTGAGTGCCATGGAGGGTGGGGAGGTACGAAAGTGAACGAGACGAGGCCTGTGCCCTCCAGGTGCTGACAAAGCCAGGGGGGAGAGAGACAGACACACGGGCATTTACAACCCAGGCAGAGCGAAGGGCAAGTTAAGCAGAGCTGACAGCCTTGTGCTTGGGGCTGGGGGGTCCATTACATCAGCTCTTGCTCGGTCCAATTTATCACCACCACTATTACTAATCTAATAATAATAATAATTTCTTGTAGGCCTGCCTTCTTGGGTATCAAAGGGTTATTTTTCTACTGCCAAAATTAATGATAAAAGAAAACAACTCATTGGAATTAAAAGCAGTTGTGCTTGCTGAAGGTGGAGAGGGGCATGGGCTCTTTCTGGGAGGATGTGGGACATGTGAGTATTTCTTTGAGGACCCCCCCCACCATCCTAATCCCGCCCCCCACCCGGTCCCGTCCTCCAGCATAGCGTCATGGTGTATGCAAAAATCAAAGTCACGTTGGGTCTGTTTCTATCAGCTTTGCCCTTTAATGTTTAACATCTGGAGGGAAAATGTCCTGAAACTTTTCAAAACAAATGAAGACGTGCATTCTAGGTTTGTGGTGAGATCACAGACAGGGCTGGTCACTTCTCACGTTCCTGAGGTCCAAGCTCGCCAAGGTATCCCACATTCCCCACAAAAGGTTCTCGGAGGAGATTTCTTGGGGGCTGGGTTTGCTTCTGCGTGGTTTCTGGATTTCAAAGGCTGCTTGGCATGGTGGTGGGCCAGCAATATTCCAATCCCGTTTTCCGTTGTATTCCATTAGCCCTGGGTCTACACCTTCATTCTTATCAAACAAATCCCAGATCATTGGTATAATGGATCCACTATTAGATTTTAGGGCAAACATTGAAAATAACTATGGATATAGCAGAAAGGAAGCTTTTTGTCCTATATTGAGAATCATGAAGAGTTGGCATGTTATATTTCAGCTGTCACAAATAAAGATGACCATGGAACAGTCAAGTAATGCAACCGAGTAAAGCAGGCTCAGGATTTAGTACACACGTGCAGTTTGTGAGTGGAGGAGTCTTGAAAAGCAGGAAGACCTGTCTTCATCTCAGAGAAGAACCATTGCTCAGCTCTAGTCAGCACCTGCCAGGCAGGAATGCGGTGGGCACTGGCAGGAATCTGGATTTTTATGTGATGCAACAGCCTGGTGAAACCTGTCTGACTGCTACCAAGGCTGCGGTTTGCCAGCACCGTCATATATTAGTAAAAGCAATATCTAAAGGCTTGGTTATGGTACTTGGCACCCAGAAACATAGGTGGCATTTGCACCTCTGCATATTCTACTTCGTGAGGTTACGTGCCAGGCTTTGTCACACAAAAAAATCTTTCCCAGTTGTGCAGTACCGGGCAAGACACTGAGCACTTTCATAACAATTATAGGCCCTATTTTGCAGATAAAGATGAGCTTATTTAGTGGTATCTGTCTGGTTTGAGGTGGAGTGGGAATCTTAAACCTATGATTCTTCTCCAAGTATAATGCACTTTGCTTTCTTTCCTGCTGTTTGAGTATGCAACTGTAGGACATTAAAAATAGCTGCAAGTTCTTGGATGCTTCTCCCACATGAACTCTGCCCCAAATTCCTGACGCATGAAACCAGGACATTAAATGATACCTTGGTTATTGTTTTAAGCCATTAAATTGCAGGGAAGTGTGTCAGTTAGATAACTGCAATCTCTGAATGAAGTATTATTTATTTTATTCTGATTTATATAAGTTTATCAATATCGATATAGTAAATCTGCAGAATGTAGAAAAACATAAGAAAGAAATTAACCTTCTATCTAAAGATTGTCACCAGCAATATTTATCCCTCCAGATCTTTTCTGTTTTTCATTTTATTTTTTAGAAAATTGAAATCAGAGTGGGTTTACTGCTGTGTAATCTGCTTTTATCACTTAGCTCATCGTGAACATTTTCCCATGTGATGAAACACTCTTCAGTGTGATTTCTAATAGCTGCACAGAAAATTTGTGTCATGGATATACCGTGACTTATGTAACCAGTTTTATATTGTTTGCATACTTAGTTTGTTTCCAGATTTTCCACATTATAAATATTGCTGCAATCAATATCCTTGTCTGTAATCATTAGTTCATATCTCTGATTATTTTTTAGGATGCATATTTACAAATGAAATTATTAGGTTTAAAGTTTATATACATTTTTCAGGCTTTTGAACATTGGGAAATTGCTCTGTAGACTAGCAATATTTGAAATGACAATTTTCCAATAACTTTTCAAATATTGGTATTAATATGATTATTTTTTAAAAAGTTCACTTTTTTTACCTATCATTTTTTTCTAGTACTGTCAGGCACTGTAATAACTGCTGACAACTCTATGAAGTAAATGTAATTATTAGGCTAATTTATAAAGAAGGAAATCAAGACTTAGAAAGGTTAAATTACTTGCCTAAAGCCATACATCGATTTGCATGCAGGCCTGTCTGACTCGACACTCTGAACTCTTCTAATATGCTGCTTTGCAACTCTTAGAAAAGTGTTATTTTAAAAAATTGTGTTTTTCTGATATATTCTGTTGCCAAACATTTTTCCATGTCCATAAACCATTTGCATGGCTCCTATTCATATCTTCTTTTACAGTGTTTCTCTATTATGTTCATATTTTAATCATTTACTTGTAGATGCTCTTTGTAAATAAAGGGCATTAGCCTTTCATATCTGTTGCTCAGTGTTCTCATTTGTATTTTTTATTTAATAAATGCTGCTTTTCTACTTACAAATTAAAAAATTTAAAGATATATTCTAATAAGGTGACAAGTAGCAATCTTCTCAGAGTATGCAAAACTTCAGAGCTGGGAAGAACTTCGGAGGTTAATGTTTATTTAACGTTTGTGTGGGGAAGAAGAGACCTGGAGAATGAGGTGCCTGTTCTGTGGGGAAGACCAACAGTGTAATCTCCTTCAGGAAAAATTGCATGTCGTTTTACGTACCTTTGCATATGGGTAGAGAAAATAAACTTGAGCAAGCTAACAAATAAAATTTCGAAAACAGAACCTTAGGCCTTTGTTTTTGCACTT
>CM052442.1:94038023-94157344 GCA_028533085.1 Varecia variegata | reverse complement strand
ATGTTCATTAGGAGTATTGTTACATAATTTTCTTTTCTTGAATGTTTTTGAATGGGTTTAGTATTAGGGTAATACTGACCTCATAAAATGAGCTGGGAAATATTCCCTCCTTTTCTATTTTCTGAAAGATTTTATATGGAATTGGTATTATTTCCTCTTTAAATGTTTGGTAAAATTTATCAATGAAGTTGCTTGGGCCTAAAATTTTTTTGTGAGAAGGTTTTAATTTATAAATTCAATTTCTTTGATAGATATAGGGGCATTTAGATATTTTTTCATCTTGTGTCAGTATTACGTGGTATTTTTCAAGGAATTTGTCCATTTCATCAAAATTGTTGAAAGTGTAAGCATAAATATGTTAAAATATTGTGTTATTCTTTTAATGTTTGCAGGAACTATAGTGAGGTACCCTTTTCATTCCCAATATCGATTATTTATTATTTCTTTTCTCTCTCTTTTTTTTCCGCCCTTTCTCCCCCACTCCTTTCTCTTTGAATAGTCCAGCTTGAAATTTATCACTTTTATTGATCTTTTCAAAGAAGCAACTTTTGGTTTCATAAATTTTCTTTTTTGTTTGCATATTTCTTATTTCACTGATGTCTACACTTTTTTCTTTCTATTCACTTAGGGATTAATATCTTATTTCTCTAATTTCTTAAGGTATAAACTTTAGACCTTTGTCTTTTTCTAATACAAGCATATAAAACTCAACATTTTCCTCTAAATTCTGCTTTATCTGCAGGCCACAAATATTTATAAGTTGTGGGCTCATTATCACTTAATTAAATCTACTATTTGCTTTTTATCCTAAGTCTTGACCCATAGGCCATTAATATTTAGTGAGTGGTTCATTCCCATGTATTTAAAGATTTTCCAGGTATAGTTTGTTATTGATATATCATCCCTTCCTGCTTTGCGACCAGAAAGTGCCTCTAGGTAGAAAGCTGGAGAGAGTGGGTTCTAACTTAGCGTATCTCCCTTCTCTCAGAGACGTGCTGTTAGATAAAATACAGAACACACACTTCAATTTGAATTTCAGATAAACAATGAAAACTTTTTAGTATAAATATATCTCAAATATTGCATGGAATAGACTTATACTAAAACAATTAGTCATTGTTAATCTAAAATTCATGTTTAACTGGGCATTCAGTATTTTTATATGCTACATCTGGCAATGCTATTCAGGGATCACATAGATCTACACTGTCTGTTGTCCACCATCTGACAATAGTTGATGTATGCATTTTTTTCCTTCCAGTTTTCTAGTTGACAATAGGAAATGTCTAGTAAAGTTTGGTACTGGTTATTCTGCTATGGTTAGAAGTAGAAGTCTCATACCTCCTTCTAAAGGCAGATGAATGAGTTCTTGAAGAAAGGGACCACCTCTATGCCAACTGCACCAAGTTGGATCCTTGGTTCATCTGGAGCAGTACTTTGACAAGATAACTCCATGAAAAAAGGTGTTTTGGTGAAATATATTTGGGCAGTGGTGCATTCTCCACTTTCCCCACAGAGACTCGCAATACCCATCAGCCTACTGAAGATTTTGGAAAGTTCTGCCTAATGAAATCTCATTTTTTAAGTTCAATATCTTCCAGTTATATTTGACTACCAGAATACTTTTGTTTTTCTATGACTTAATACTGTAAAAGATACAAAATTTTACTGGCCACAGACTCAGGTTGTGCAAAAATGTATTATAACTTCTTCAAATTTCTTCTGTAACTTAATCTAATTTCTATCTTGATTAGCCTTCCACTTAATGATATAGAACTTTACTTTTCTCTAAAATATTTTTTACTAATTTTTAATACTTTGAATAGCATTGCATTTATACAGTGACACACTCATAGAGTGTATCTATATATATGTATATATATTTTAAAAAGCAATATAGTAAAAAGTTTTTCTCTCATCCTGTCCCTACTCTGTCTAGTTCTCAACATCCCTCTGGGTAGCCACTTTGATTAATTTCTTGTGTGTCCCCCATAATGTCTTCTGTATATTCAAATAAGCATGAATTTATTTTCTTATTCCCCTCTCCTAATAAAATACAACATCTTGATTTTTTTCACTTAAAATATTTTGAAAAAATTTCCATATTACTGCCTATGACAATTTCTTGGTTTTGTTTTATTTTTACAATTTCTCAATTTTGTTTTGTTTTTTATGACAGCCTAGTATTTCCTTGTATCATGAACATTTGAGTTGTTTCCACTCTTGTGCTGGTAGGAACGACACTGCCCTGGATAGCCTATATTTATGTCATTTCTCCCCATGAATTTATCTGCAGGATAAGTTCTCACAATTATAATTACTACATCGAGGAGTATCTGCATTTGTAGTTCTGATAAATATTGCTAATTTATCTTCTATAAACATTGTGCAATTTATTTTATACTACTAATGAGTGAAGCATGCCTATTACCCAAGTGCTCCCAACAATAGAATGTATTTACTTACACAACTTTTGGATTTTTGCCAATCTGATAGGTGAAAAACAGTAGCTTAACCCACTTTTAATAAAAGTCAGTTATATTTCCCAAGTCTGTTTTTCTGTTGGATGTCTGGTCTTTTTCTTATCTATTCCTGTAGATAGTTGTTACTTGTATTTTCTTTTTCCGGGAGGTCTTGCAGAAATTTCTTAAAATTTTTATTTTATCAAACACATCAATCTATTCTTTTGTGACATCTTGGTTCTGAGCCATAATTAAAGAGATCGTTGCCCTTCTGATGTGATAAAGACATTTCCCATGTTTTCTTCTAGAACTTCTATGACTTAATTTTAAAATTTTAAATGTTTGATGAAGTTTGCATTTTCCAGATGTGAAGGATGGACCAACTTTATTATTTGTTTCTTCTCATTGGTTGTGTAGTTGTTTCAACTTTACATATTGGATCGCTCATTGTTTCTCTGTTGATTTGAGATGGGGTAGCAACAACTAGTCAATTTAGGGTAAATTTAGTCAATTCATATTTTCCCCAGGAAAAATAAACGCCTTGCTCTTCCCTGGCCTCATTGCAGGAGCAGAGCCACAGAGATTCTTCTCTGGGGTTCCCGCTTTTCACTGGGAGTTCTAGGGACTTGCACTTGGCTGGGGGATGTCCCTGGCTGCCCTTGTTTGCTCTTATACCCTTCATACATGACATTTAGGGCTGCACCTGCTCATGGTGAAACCTCAAAACCTTGGATTTCAGAGGCTCGAGAACCTTTTCCTTCAAACTATTACTTTGGCCTTGAATTTCCAGAGTCTATTTTGAAACTCAAAAATTGAAAATGTTTCCTTTCTCATTCCCTTCTGAACCCTGAGGGCAGCCACCTAGAATGCTGGTCACTGCTGTTGGAGTGTTGGGAGGAGCAGAACTGGCAGGAATTACTGACCGAGGAGGCTTGGGTCAGTATTTCAAAATATGGCTTCATCACGCCACATCGTCAGTGAACACAGTACTTGGGCAGTGCTGGTTGGAAGCTTGAGATACTTTCATTGTTGGAAGTAGCACTTAAAGTATGAGGGTCTCGTTCTGGTTGTGGTCTTTCCAGGTCACTTTGAGGACACTGTGTGACTTCCCCTCTTCGAGCCTCAGTTTCCACACGTGCGTTGCCGTTCTCCCTGTGAAACGCCAAATCTGACGCAAAGGCAAAAGCACTTTGTAAACCTAAAAGGACTATGCACATGCAAGGCATTACTATTATCTTCATACTCATCAAAAACATTTACTGGGGGCCCCCCTGTGTTCCAAACACCATTCCAAGGCATCTGTTCTAACACATAACAAATACCTCTTTGAGATGTTTTTAATTGCATGCTAGCTTCCTTTCAGACCTGATTCATTTCTGATCTGAACAGCAACAAAGGGAGCTTTTATTGCCGAGGTTCATTTCTGGAAATTAAATTTCCATTTTCAACACTAATGCTACTGTAATTCACAGTGGTTTCTGTCTCTTTTTATTGTGTCTGACAGCGACCAGCCTATCAGCATAAGTGGCTGAATACGAGTATGTAAATGTACAACATAAAAAGACATTTTTGAAAAGCAGGGGGGGGGGGTAGGGGGGAAGAAAAACATTTAAAGTAGGAAATTAGAGCAGTTATTGGATCCCACACCATGGTTAATGAGTGCGCAAAAAGCAAACAGTTTCTGGCTCTGGGACCTCGAGCGTTACAGCCAGGGCAACACTTCTCCTGTTTTTGGAAGGAAATCAGTAATAGCCTCCACACATGGGAAGCCTTCAGTTTGCATTTTTTAATGCCTCCAGGGAGGACAGGGTTTCTGGTTTCAAATCTGTTAAATTTTTCTTTAAAAGACGGGTTTTGTTCAGAAACCAAAACAAAAATTAGCATATTACGAATATATGCAGGTCACGCGTTTGCCCTGGTGTTCAAAGATTTCATCAAGCGTAGCTTGCAAAACATCAGTGAGTTCCTGAGAAGCAGGGTGGGACTTGGTCACTTTTGCTTAATTATGTAAAAATCTCTTAAAAGCCCCACACCCTGTTTTTATTAAGTATTATGCATGTAACACCTGGCAGAATGCCCGTCAATATGTTAAAAGTAGCCATTCCTGGGTAGTGAGTTATGAAAGAGTTTAATTTTCTTTCTCTTGTTTATGTATTTTCTAAATTTTCTACAACAGAAGAATGTGGCTTTAGAAATAAGAAAAATAGGAAGTACGAAATACAGAGAAAAATGAAAACTCATCAATAGTTGTGCTTCTTTATTTTGCTGCTGGTCACAGGTCTTACGCAAATGCAACCTCGACTCAATTCAAATTAATAAATACACTTCGAGGACCTATGAAGCGCTGAGACTAGGCTATTTTTACGTCTCCAGGAGTTATCTTTGTTTTCCCTTTCACAAGTGAATCTTTCTGAGTAGTCCTTCTGCTGTCTAGAGACTGGATGGCTATGGGAAACTGGTTTGAATGGAACATAGAAAATTAGGAAAAATAAAAAACCTTTCCTCCCTCATGTAAATACAGGCCATCGTTGTGCTTTGTTATTTAATATTCTAAGTGTTGGAGATACTACTCCTGAAAGCAGGTTTATGCAATTAAACTTTAGAGAATGGTCGTCCTGGATTCAGGACTGTGTCCCATCTTGCTGTGTGAATTTGGGCAAATCGCTCCAGGTTGTGGGTGGACATTGGCTTAGTAGGTGGAATCAGGTTCTGAGAACCAGAACCAGGAATAGAGGGTGTCCAGCTAGAAAAAAGACGGAAGAGTGAGTCAAACTGACTCATCAGGGACGGCTAAGAATCTGTAGTAGAGATAAAGTCTACTTTTCTCCCCCTCTTCCTCCTCCCTCACCTCCTCCCCTTCCTTCTGCTTCTTCCTGGTCACAGAGCTGGAACCCATTCCTCAGTTTCCCCTACTGTTAGCGCTGGCTTTGTGACTGTCTCAGCCAACGCTTTGTGAGTAGCAGTGATGTGTGCTTTTTTTGGCCCGAGGATGTGTGGAAGCATATGTCCTTCCATGCTCTTCCCCTTCCTCTGGCTGAATGCAGGTGACAAGACCTGAGGACATGGTGGAGCCACACGACAGCATGGGACGAGGTCCCTGAGTCACCACATGGGGGGAAGCCCCAGCTGATCAGGAACATCTTCCTGTGGCTATTACGTAGGATCAGTGAAGGTCAACTGGGTCTGAGGCTTCCTGCTGTGGGTCTGTTTATAACAACAGCCCGCCTTACTAATGAAGAATCAACACCAACCTAAAGAGTTTGAGGCAGGATCCGTAGTGTAGAGGTAGAGCCAAGAGTTGGCTGATAGGGGTCTGAGTGATCCCCTCTAGTGACACATAGGTCAATGATAAGTATGAGATGAGGACAAAATTGTGAGGGCCCCCATGGCTGGCCTTTGTTAATCTGTGGGGATTTTTAAGAACCAGAGTTTGCTTGGTACAATTAGCTTCCTTGGGCTTTGTTTCCTCATCTGTAAAATGGGGGTGTTGGACAAGATCATGAATAGCAAGGGGGCTTTGTCTTGAGAGTCAACACTGATAGATTGGGCAGGGCTATTAGAATACTGTGTTGAGAAGGATTCTGAGGTTGGATTTGTAGGAAAGAGTACTATAGCCAATTAATGGTACAGAAAGACATAGACGGAATCTACATACCAGTGGCTCCCATAATGAGCCAGATGTTCTCGGACATCTGCAAACCTCATGATAGGTAGTTCATTCAGGCTGGGAGTGGCAAATGTGTTTAGCTGAGGGTGACCTCAAAGACAGACAGGTGGAAGACAATCTGTCTCTAGTAAGACTCTTAGTTTAGCAGTTTTAACTTCAAAGATACCAAACTGTCTGCCATTCATATGCATGGAAATACTATCCAGGTTTTCATTTTCTATTTTGCTCTAGGTGTTTCTAAAAGAGCTCAGTGAAAAGAAATACTAGTGAATTTGACACTTGGAAAGGGTTCCAATCGGGTGCTAACAAGGTCAGACTGATTCAGCTAAAGATCTTTAAAAAAAAAAATTGACATGTTGTGGTCAGAGACCCTGGAGTGAGCAAATAATTTTGACAACTTGGAAATATAAGAGATCCACCAACGCGGCCCAGAGGAGTGAAACTAACTCATCTTTTTAAAACCTGTGAGTGTTGTATCATGCAGTTAGGCACGATGACCAGAGAGCCAGGAGGCAGGGTTCTGGTTACAACCTTGTTGTCAATTTGCTGTGTGGCCTTAGACAACTGACATCCCCTCTCTGAGCCTCAGTTTCCTCGTCTGTAAAATCAGGTTCTAGACTACATAAATGGTTTTTGAACTGTGTTGCTTGGATCCCAAAGATTCAGAGATGATGTATGGGGTAGGAGGAGGGTGGGGCTGAGTGTGTGGGGTCCCGGAAACGCCTTCCTCATTTCCACAAGAGCAACCTCCCTGTGTCTCCTCTATGCATGGGCACAAGTGTGGCGCTCTAGTGATCCCTTTCTCAGCACCCCAGCTGGGTGATGCCTCCTTGTTGACGGGTCGATCCATCTGGCTGGGCACACCCTGGGGGGCCGAGCAGAGGAGGGCGTAGGTTGGGAACTGCTCCAGCAGCAGGGTCTGCCATCTGAACACTGTGCAGCTGCCTAAATATTTTGCCTCCATGTTCCTCCCTGCAGCTGCCCCTGCTCAGGTTCATCTTAATTAAAGGGGAGCTCTCATTCTAGCTCTGGCTTTTTGTGGGTTCACCCCCAACCTGACTTGATATTAAATCTCCAAGTGTGGCTGTGGCTCATTTCTGGTTTTATTTGGACTTGATTTTATTAGTGTAATAGTAGTGGTAGTATTCACATATTAATCAGAATAATGAATACAGTCCTATGTTTACAAACCACTTCAAGTTTTAAAACTACTTTTACTTACATTAACCCATGGCAGAGAACCCATCCCCATTCTGTCTTTTTTTTTTATTGTTTTCTTTAATTGCAAATGGGATATGCAGTCATAGTTTATTAAAACAACCAACTTTGGACCCACGCTGCCATGGTTTGAATTTTGGCTCCATCACTTACTAAGCTGTGTGACCTCGGGCAAGTTACTTACCCTCTCTGAACTTCAATTTCCAAATCTGTAAGCTGGGGATAATATAGCACCTACTTCATAGGCTATTGTTAAGCTTGAATGATTTAAAATGAATAAAGTGCTTAGAACAGTGCCTGGCATGTGCTTAGCGCTATATAAGTATTTACTACTTTTTTTTAAATCAAAATTTAAACAATTAAGGAGCAAATAACGGTAACAAGGGAAAGCCTGGCACCTGTCCCTTCTCATCATTGGATTCCCAGTGGGGCAAAAATTGGTTCTTGGAAGGGGTAAGAAACAAATCTCTTTTTTAAATATACATACAAAGCACGGATACATATACAGTATATTAGCAGATATACAGTGTAGCTGTGGTTTTAAACTTGCATGCGTGGGACAATTGAGGGGAGATTTTTTTTAAAAAGGTTGGAACACTGTTCTAATCCCCCTCCCAGGGGAACACCCGGCTCTGTGTGTGTCCTTAAAATTTTCAGTTATTTTTTTTCTACAACGAAACTGCTTCTGTGCACTGCAATGTGTTTGTTCTCCCCTAGCTCATCTTGGTCTCTCTCCATGATGCAGGCGCATGAATGCTGCGCAGTATGAAGCTGCACCGAGATGAACCATGATGCACGGGTCCCCTGCATGGGGGCCTTCGGGCGGACTCCAGCGAGTGTGTTCTTGAATACAAGGTCAGATTCCCACAAGTTCAACTGTGGGGCGGGAGTGGCTGTGATTTTAAAGTTTCCATAGCTACTGTCAAGTTGCTCATTGGATCATCGGAAGAATTCCGAGCATGATCAGTGGACGTGGAAACCAGCTCAGAGAGGCTAAGCATGCGTGGCAGAGAGAAAGCAGCCCAGCGGGCTTAGACTTCCCATCCTCTGCGCCGCGGTAAAGGCAGGTGCATTTCCCTGGAGTGTTCTCTTCCTCTGGGCTTTACCGGTGGAGTGAGGGCTCCCTGGCCCGCCCTTGACTCGCCTGCTCGGGACCTTCACCTTGCAGTTTCCAAGCCGGCCCCACCTTGTCGCTTGAGGAAGACATTCTGTGCTTAGTGAGGTCTGAAAGAAAATGCAAGAGGTTGGCGACTCCAGCTGGGCAGCGGGGCTGCTGGAAGTCCCAGGGAGACCCCTGTCCCACCCAAAAGGAGCATCACAGCCTAGCGGCCCCTCAAGTGTACCCATCGCATTCCCTTCGTCCCAGAAACAGACCCTTGTGGGCTTCCTGCTTTTCATCCATTGGCTCCTTAAACGCGCGTATCCCTACACTTACTTGAAACTTCGCACAACCTAACACCTGACTCTCATCGTCTCCTCTTAAAGTGCTCATGGCATATCTTACCTGACCCAACTTTCTAAAACAGGACTTCTCAAATTGTGATGCATTTGTGAGTCACCAGGGATCTTGCTAAAGTGCAGATTCTGATTCAACAGATCTACGGCAGGCGGCATTCTGCCTTTCTAACAAGCTCCTGAGCAATTGAGGATGCCGGGAGTAGCCAGGTTTATCTAAAACAGGATGAAGCATGTCTGGTGCTCGACGGAGCCGTGTATCTGGGATCATTTTCCTTCCACCTAAAGCAGAGACCCCGGAGGATGCTGCTTCCGAGCTGTGTTTCCCTCACTCTGGGCTCTTGGATATATCCTGTGTCCCGAAAGGTCAGGCTTCCTCCTGCCATTCTGGAAAGAGCTAGCTTTGTGTTTAATTAGAGGAGTTGTGTGCACCCCTATTGTAGTCCTGGAAGTACAAGAAAATGGATATTTGCACCCTACCCCAATACACACACACACACACACACACACACACACCCAGAGTAACTCCTCAACATTTCAGCTTCAGCTTCTGATGCCATCTGCAAGTTGCTCCTTGGGGGCTAAGTCAGTATTGCCCTCTTTTCTTGAAATGCTTTTCTATGCAAATGCTCTAGAAGAAGGACAGTTTCAGATCATAAACCTCTTAGTGTTTCAGATTCTCTTGGTTGGGGTGGGGTGGGGATGTCAACGGGCTAAAATGGGAACCCAGATCCCCTGAGAATACTACAAGTGACCAGCCTTCAGTGAGTGCCCACTGTTAGCATTGGCAGAAAAGTGAGACTCGAGCAGAGGAAGTAGGGGACGGGCAGTGTGAACAGACAGAGTGCCGAGTAAGAGGACACACGGGAATAGTAACAAGACAAGGGTAACCCAGTGTCACAGAACGGTAGCCTAAGAAAAGTGAGACATGGGCAGAGAAGATATGAAAAAAGCAATGTAAACAGACTGGATGCTACAAGAAGACACTGGAACAATAACAAGATAAGGGGAACCACAAGTGTCACAAGAAACGTCACAGCAACAACACAGGACACGTCACATAATACAGGTTTCCCCTCTCCCCAGTGGGCTTTGGGCACCACAGTACATCAGGCCTAACCATATGGGGTGAAAAAACTCTCCCTCCCGACAGCAGGAAGGAGACAACGGCCCCATTGGTCAAGGAAAGAAATAAAGGAGATGAGACAACGTCATGAAGGAGGAGAGGCCAGACGAGAGAAACAGGAGGACACAGACCCCAGTGCCACTGTCTGCTGGGACGTGTGCCCGCTCCTATTCCTTGGGGAGTGTACTGTCCCTTGCTGAGTAAACTTTCCCTTGCTTACACAAATTGCTGCATCCCTCGCTTTCATTCTTCCATCTCAGGGAGACAGGAACCGAGGTGCTCACATCAAGCACTGTAACACTGCTACATATCAGGAAGCCTTCAAAGCACTTTCTGTGTGTTGCCTCACTCTGTCCTCAAAATGACCTGATGAAGTGGACAATATTGTTAGTGGCATTCATTTCACACAAGGAAACTGAGGCCACGAGAGGTTGAATAATATGCCCAAGGACACAGAGCTGAAAAATGGGGGAGCTGAGCTGTGGGCTGCAAGAGTCCACAACGCAGGGTCACACCCACCTTGCTCTCCTGCCCCTTGGGATGCAAGAGGAGGAAGAGGAGTAGGATGCAGTGGCTACAGGGGAAGGCAGGGCTAGTCAGAGGCAGATGCTCCCTGATCACTGCTGGATTTAAGCTTGGTGTGAACTGTGGCTTCTCCACGTTTTTTGTCAGTGGTCCAGAGCACAACTACGGGCAAGTCTTGCCATCGCTGTGCCTGTGGAGGAAGGCGTGCCCTCTCCCTCTGCAGCTGCTTGGGTGTGACGGTCCTGACCTGCTCCCAGTCACTCGCCCCTGCAAGGTGCCTTCAGCTGCTCAATGGCTTCCTGAGCCCTCTACCTCCAGGCCTTCACCCCTGCTGTTCCCTCCTCCTGACGCCATCTCCCCACTCACTTCTCCTGGGGGATGTCTACTGCATACAGTGGCTCACAGCCGCCCCTGCAGGAAGCCTTCCTGGGACCTCTCACTGGGCAGGTAACCCTGCATCCCTGTCGCCTCCCACACCTTCTCAGCACTTCCATTCCACGTTGGCATTCTAAGAGGTGGAATGGCGGAGTAGTTCAATGACAGATTTTGAAACCAAACTGCCTGAGTTCAGTTTCCAATTTGGTCACTTTCTAGCTAGGTGGCCTTAGGCAAGTCACTTTAATGCTTGATGCCTCAATTTCTCTACCTGCGAAGTAAGGAAAACAAGGTAACACACATATGCATCCATATGCTTCAGAGTTGCTTTGAGGATTCAAGGAGTTAATACACGCAAAGTGCTTCAAAGGGGGCCTGGCACATAGTAGGGCCACATTTATACTTATCATTATTGACCATGTCTTTGACTACAAACCCAGGGAAGACAGAGACTGAGTTTCTCCTTTCAGAACTGTTTGTATGGCACTTCAGTGTCTCCTGGTGCCCAATGTATTGCCCGGCACACAGTAGGGATATAATGCATGCTTGTGGGTGAACAAATGAGGTTTTTGGACAAAGCCCTGTCCTGTCACATGCAATTACGGTTCTTTCCAAACCATCAGAAGTAGACCTCTGGCCCTTTCCTCATTGCCCAACAAGCTAGAAAAGGCCCCTCTCTGTGGTTTTCTTCTCTGTCCCTGGAAGCCCAGAGCTCCTGGGCAGCAATTTATGCCTCTCATTTTATAAAGGGGAAAATTAGGACCGAAAGGGAAGAAAATCTTCTGGAGGCACCTAACCAATAGCATTGCTGAAATGGAGCCTGGACCTCCTGGTTTCTGGCCCAAAGAACTCAGTGCTCTCTTTCCCTCTCCCTCTCCCCCTCTCTCTCCCTCTCCCTCTCCCTCTCTCTCTCCCTTTCTCTCTCTCTCTCTACCCCCACCCTCCCGTTTTCAGGTGGGTCCTGGAGTTGAAATGGAGCAGAGACCAGACTGCATGATATTTTAGTGACCTTCACCCTGTCACATATCTGCCTCCCTGACTGGCCCAATATGGTAGATTGAATTATTGGCCCAAATTCGTTGCTCCTCTGTGTACCCACACCCCTTTTCAGGTGGTTTTTAGCTTCTCCCATTATAGGTGTAACGCACCAGCCCTCGACCTTGGCCTCCGTCCTGTGGCCTGCTCTGGCCAGTGGAATGCGCTTGGCTCTGCTGCACTTTGCCGTCATCAGGCTTCCCTGGGGAGCTGCCACCTGCTTGGTGTGAGCCCCATAATGAGCACATGAGCAGCAGGTCCGAGCCCTCCCGGTGGCCGGAAGCAGGGCTCCCTGCCGGTGCCGGCAAGACCAGCCAATCCCCAGCCCAGCCAGTCACGTGGGAACTGCATTCTTATCGTGGGATGTCTCTGACAGCTGGTGGTCGTCGGTCACTCAGCATTATTGGGGTGATAATGGACTGAAAGGAAAACCTGGCTGTCTCTTTCTGTCCTGTTTGGTGACCCTGGGCTCTGCAGGGGACCTTGTGGATGAAATCAGGTGGCAAATGTGACTCAGTGTCTCAGCGCTGAGAGTCCACGTGGACTCAGACCCTCGTCCTGAAGTTGAGCCCCAGCCCTGCCTGTCACAAGGCTGGGTGACCTCAAACAAGCCCCGTCCCTTCTCCGGGCCTCAGTTTCCTCATGCGTGAAGGGAGGAGGTGTGAGTGAATCGCTCCAGCCCTAACACGTGTGCGAGTCCGGGTGGATGGGAACTTCGAAAGACATGAGGTATAACTTTATACCGAAAAAAGACAGCAAGGAGCAATAGGAGGCTTAAATCCCACACAGAGCGAAAAGCAAACAGAAACACCTGGAGAGAGACATTTTAAAATCAAGGGGTGAACTCTTGGAAGAATATTAGTTTCCGGCAAATAGTCACGTAGAAAATGTCCTGCCAGACGAGTCTAATGCTGTGACATGTTAGATCTGTTACTCCCTTTTGATCTGGCAGACCTCGAATTACCAAGGCAAGGCTCCCTCTGTGTGTTTTAAAACACGGAGCAGCAGCGGTTAAGAGCTCAGCTTCTGAAGTCAGACAGGCCTGGGGTGGGAGCTGGGTCCTTTCACCTCCCAGCCTGTGACCTTGGGAAACTGCCCCCCCCCGGGGCTCCTCCCTCATCCTTAGGTGTAAGGTGGGAGAATAGGAGCTTGGGTGCATTGAGTTCTTCATGGGGTATATTGAGCTCTTCACTTTGAATTAGGTGATTTAGTCTTCACGTGGGTCACTATTTATCACCATCCTCATTTGACAAAGGGAGAAACTGAGGTTCAGAGAAGTTAAGTAACTTACCGGAGGCTGGGGGAGCGTCTGGGAGAAGGGGCTCCTCACCGCTACCCCATGTGGTCGGCCTCACCCAGGGCTCAAGTCAAATGGCTGCTAGGAGTGCCTGACTGGGGGCGAGTGCGCAGACCGTCCTACAAAGGGACCCAAATAACACAAAGCAAAGTCACCTGGGAGCACCTCACCCATTGCACAGCCGCTGTGTCACACACCGGCATGACTGGAAGGAGTTTCTCTTTGGCTTGTCTCTGGGCTGGTGCAAATGGCAGAGGTCTGGGCTGGGTTTTCTTCCATTCATTTTATTTTTTTATAGCCAACAATGGCTGAATGACCCGGGAGTTTCATTAGTTATAATTATGAATGCCCACAAAGGACAAAAATAAATACAGATGCACACATCAGTCTGGGTCTCTTAGAGGAAAGTCGACAGATATCCGGCTGATCCTGAGCGGGTCGGTCGACTATGGAGGTGGGCTGCCTGGGGTCGTGGTACGCGAATCTCGGTTCCCTCTCTAGCTCCACTGTGGGTGTGAGAGGTCACTTCCTAGAGAATGGGCATTGTGTGGCCCTCCTGGAGGGACACAGGCTGAGCTGGAACGGGGAGATGGCAAAGCCAGAGGCCTGATTGGGGGCAGGGAGGAGGGCGGTCTCTGCAGTTTCCCAGTGTCTTGGAAAAGCACGTGGGTGTCACCGGGCACCGTCCTCTGCAGTGGCAAGACTGCCACGTGGACAGAGCTGTACCGAACCCTGGAGAAGGCTTCAGCCGGCAGCTCGAGTTTCGGGGTCAGATGGTGAGCTGGGAAGGAGTCCTGCCCAGAAGCTAATTAGTTGAAACTGCTGTATCACAGGAATTAAAGGGCAAGTTTCAAGTAACCAGTACCAAAAAGAAAAAAAAAAAAAAAGAGAAGGCCCCACTGGATATAGGCTAATGCTGAAATTAAGAGCGGAGAAAGAATAAGTGTAATTTACAGGTCAGTTTCTCTTTATTACTTACCTGAGACATTTGTGTGCTCCTTCACTCATTCTTGTATGTATTCAGGTGGCATCAACCACTTGTGGCCTAAACATGTGCTTAGGGTGTGCACGAGGTAGGGGACTCCCCTCCCCTCCAGGTTCAGCCTCAATAGACTTTTCCTGAATTTTTAAACCCAAAAATCTAGAAATAAGCTTTTAAAAAATTTAGCATACATATAGTTTTATGTCTTACTATTGTTTTTATTTCAAATTACATATATAAAGTTGGGGACTCCGTTATCTTTCAAGGCTCTGGGCCTGGATCTGGTCCCACATTCAATAAGCATCAGTGGAGTGCTCAGTGCCACGTATTGTGCTGGGTACTGGGAAATGGCTGCTGTACGAGTCGGGGTTCTCCAGGGAAACAGAACCATAGGATAGCTCGATATTTAGCTCTATAAAATAAGCAACTGGCTCACACAGTTATGGAGGTTGACAAGTGCCAAGGTCTGCAGTCAGCAACCCGGAGGCCCAGGAGAGGCAATGGCGTAGTGCCACTCCGAAGGCCAGGAGGCTTGGGACCCAGGAAGAGCCATTTCAGTTTGAGTCCAAAGGCAGGAAAAAATGGATGTCCCAGCTTGAAGGCACTCAAACAGGAGGAGTTCCCTCTCACTTGCAAGAGCGTCGGCTTTTTAATTCTATGTAGACCTTCAACTGATTGACGAGGCCGCCCACATTAGGAAGAGCAATTTCCTTGACTCAGTTTACCTAGTCAAACATCGGTCTCATCCACAAACACCCTCACAGACACACCCGGAATAACATTTCACCAAACATCTGGGCACCCTGTGGCCCAGTCACGTTGACACATAAAATTAACCTCACACCTGTGAATAGAACTGGTTCCTTAATTGAGTGCTGTGGTTGTGTAAGTGAAGCCATCAAAACAGGAAGGAGGGAGACAGCAGACAAGTGGACAGACCTCGCCGAGAGCTTGGTGGAGGCAGTCGAGAAGGTGTCAAATTCTGTGTGTGGAGTCAGAGGGTCTGTGCTGGAAGTTTGGTGGTGCCATCAACAGAATTATTTCAAGCCAACAAACTGGTTTAAAGAGCAAAAAGTAATAGGTGAGTCTTCAGTAGGGTGACCATCATTCTGTTGTCTTGGTGTCCCACTTGGGTTGGACTTTGTCCCTAACAAAAATATACCAATTTAAACGACTAATTGTATCGTCACCTCTAATCTTTGGGCAGGTTGCTTTTGAGCTGTCAATATATCTTTCAATGTTGGGAAAGACTGCTTAGCATCTAACTTACATACTTCCAGCTGCAATCACTGCCTGCTCTTATAGTCCTGACATCAGTCACATCAACAACCGTAGAACAACTAGCACTGGTGAAGTTGTGCGAAACATATTCTGGGCACAGGGGTGAAGGGTGAGCTATAGTGATGAATAAGACCTAGGCAATGCATCCAGGGAACTCTGTCCTGAGGGGCTACAGACAAGCAGGCAGATAATTATAGCGCAATGTGATTAGAGCTTTGAGAGGAGTAAGCCCAGGGCTCAGGGAGCCCCACCAAGAAGTGTCTGTTTGTCACTGGCCACTGCTGTGGGCATATCTTTCCACGGGGTTCAATATTAATTAATGGACAGTAATTGAGCACCTGGTCTCCCTGCTGTCACCCTCACTCCCCTGCAGTCCGTACCCTACACTGCCACCAAAAGAGATCTTGTTTTTAAAGACTTTATTTTTTTTTTTTAGAGCTGTTTTAGGTTCGCAGCCTAGCAAAAAGGAAGCCACAGAGATTTCCTGTCTGCCCCTCGCCCCCACACAGACACAGCCTCCCCCGTTATCAGCATGGCCCCCAGAGTGGTACGCGTGTTACGACTGATGAACCTACATGGACACACCATCATCAACCAACGTCTGTAGTTTACACTGGACTTCACCGTGGTGTTGCACATTCTATGGGTTTTGATAAATGTGTAATGATGTGTATTCACCGTTATCGTATCATAGAAAATTGTCTTAGTGTCCTGGAAACCCTCTGTGCTCTACCTATTTATGGCTCCCTCCCCTCAAAGCCCTGGCCACCACTGATCTTACTGTCTCCATGGTTTGCCTTTTCCAGAATGTCACACAGTTGGAATTATACAGTGTGGAGCCTTTCAGGTTGGCTTCCTTCACTTCGGAATGTTTGTTTAAGTTTCTTCTATGTCTTTTCATGACTTGATAGCACTTTCTTTTTAGTGCTGAATGATGCTGTATTGTCTGAATGTACTACAGTTTATTTATCCATTAATCTGTGGAAGGACATCTTGGTAGCTTCCAAAGAAATCTTTTTTAAAATGGAAAGTTGAGAGGTCATCGTTTCTTTCAACACTCCCACACTCCCCATTCCATGCGACTAACACCCAGGTTCCTCATCGTGGCCTGTCCTTCCAGCTCTGGTTCCCGGCTACCTTATCCCCCGCTAGTGTAGTGCAGGTAAGAGAACACCTTCCATCTCTTGGGCCGTGGAGTGCAGCGTTAAACCCAATGGATGGAGACAACCAGGCAAAACTTTTGCTCGAGTGAAGAGTGGGCCGTCTCATGAAGTAGTCCCCTGTCATTGGATGTATGTAAACAAAGGAAGGGGGACTGCCTGATAGAAATATTTTAGAAATTAAAACTTTAAAAGGGGTAGTTCTACTACCTAAAATTTAAGGTCCATTTTAATATGTTATCCTATGAAAGAGGTATTTTGCTTATACGTGGGAGAAGTTCTCCTTCTCACCTGGCTCCTTAATCCTTCCCAAAAGACAGGAATACTAACCTAAATCAAGGCAGATTCTAGACCTTGCCAGGCTATGGAGCAGTGGGCAGCGTCACAGGGCACTCACGCAGACGCGCCTCACTGTCTGCACACTGTTCTCTCCAGCCTGGAAAAGGGCCATTAGAGACCAGGGCTGGCTTGGCCATTTGTTCTCTTTTATTTTATTTATTTATCAAATTCTCACATAGCACTTACTGTGCACAAGGCACCATTCTAAGTCCTTTCCAAACGTTAACTCTAGTAATCCTCAGAAAAATCCTAAATGGTAGATACCATTATTATCTCCGTCTTACAGATGAGGAAACTGAGGACAGAGAGATTAAGGAGTTTGCCCAAGGTCACACAGCTAGTCAATGGTGGATCAAGATCTGAAGCCAGGCAGTGTGGTTCTAGAACCCATGTTCTAAACCACTACAGCCTCACTGCCTCTTTTTTTTAAATGAAAGCTTCAGTTTTTAATGTCTTTCTGGTGATCTGATTGGATCTCACTGGGGAATGAGTGCCTCCCCCACCCCAACCCACTTGCATACATGGGCTTACTTTGTCAGCCTTTGGGACCAGGGCTGCAGAGCTCATCGCTATGGCTGTGCCTTCATTGAAATTTTCTACTAAAAAATATTTCAGCCAGTGCAGAGACCTGTCCTGGGTCACAGGAGGCCGGGGAGAGGCTGTGGGTGACTGTGTACAGAAGACATGCCTTCCCTGGTAGAGTTACTTTCTACTCATCTGGTGGATTTCAATTGAATTACCACTTCCTTGGGAAGTCTTACTTGATCCGCTGCCCTACCACGCCCCAGGGGTGAGAGTCAGGTTAGGCTAGGCTATGCTGCAGCAACAAGCAACCCCCAAATCTCAATGGTTCATCACAGCTAAGGTTTATCTTTCAATCATGCCACGTCTCCTGCAGATGCAGGTCATTCTCCAGGGCCCTGGTCCCGCATGTGCTAACTCCAGGTTATTTCCATCTTGTGGCTCAACCTTCTCAACACATTGCCTCAAAGGGGAATGAGAGCCTGGTGAATGGAGGGGTGTGTTCCAATGGATCATGTATGCTCACATTTCATTGGTCAGAACCAATCGCATAATGCCAAAGGACTGGGATATTAGCTTTTTGAAGGCCCAGGCAGAGGAAGAGAACTGGATGTGAGTGAACACTAGTCATGTCTTCCACACTAAACCAATTCTCCTTCTTACTGCTTTCATATCATTGTGTATCTTAGTTACACTTCAGTTTGTCATTACATACTTGCATGATTATATGATAAATGTCCATCCTCCCCCAATCGCCATTAAAATATAACTTCCATGAGGCAGAGACAATGTCTGTATTTTCTTATTGTTGATTGAATGGATGGATGGATAAATAGGTGGATGAATGGATGGATAAGTGGATGGATAGATGGATGGATGGATGGACAGATGGGTAGATGGATGGATGGGTGGATGGGTGGTTGGATAGACGGATGGATGGATGGATAGGTAGATAGTTGGATGGATGGATGTTTAGTGAAATGAACGGATAGGTGATTGGATCAATGAAAGTGTAGTGAACCCTTTGTATGAAAGATGACACATTCACAATTCACCATTACTTACATGTGTCTGTTGTTTTCTCCCAAGTTTCAGGGCTAGCATAATCCTAACAAAAGTTAATTAACACTTCCTAGGGGATTAATCTCTGAGACCTTTCAGAGGATTAATTGCTGTTTGGTGTTAAGGGTGCAACCAAAATCCTCAGAAGTTGTAATCTCGAACCGAGGTCCCACCTCTTTCCCCGGACCCGCCTCGCTGACCCGCGGTCCTCTCCATAGCCGTGAAGGGCGATGGAGGTGTGAAGCCGCTGCTGGGCAGTGCTCCTTGCCTCAGCCACATTACAGCAGCGATCGCTGGCTCATCATCACGGGGCACGGACAGGATCAGAGACAAACGGCTCATCTGGGACATCGGCAGAAAATGTGCTTCCCACCCCGAAACGGCCTGTGTTGTTGAAATGGATCTGCTTTTGAGACGGCTGAGGAGGAATCTGGGGTCCACTCCAGGGCAGGGACTTTGCAATCTGTGGAAGGGGCCCTGCAGAAGGAGGAAGGAGATGCAATCCTCGGAATCTCTTTTTCTCTCAGGACCACAGATTGTCTCCAATATCACCCGGAGCTTCATCTAAATAATCTGCTTGCCCCTGTAGCTCTGACACGGTGAGCAGTCACTGTGGGGAAGGGTTTCCAACCAGTCAAGATGGCAGCAGTCTTGCTCCTGGGCTGTTCCAGCTGCTGCCACATCATGCCTCCTCTCCGTTGTTGAACGTAATCTTACGATAAATGGAGTTGTCATACACAGTGGCCATCAGCAATGTCACTGCTATATTCGAATTCTCCTCCATCTGGGCACGTGGTAAAACCACCCCTCCCAGCCCTACCAGTGTTGCCGTTGACTTGCTTTGCTCAATGGGGCGTGTCACTTCTGGGCAGAAACTTAGGAGTCCACATGCGATTTAGTCTCTGCTTCATTCCCCTGCCACACAGCTGGCGACTCTCCAGATGAAAGAAGCCGCAGTAGCCTGGATCTCCGACTGGCCATGTGCCCCCCGCTGACCCGCAGAGGATACGCAGTGTGAGCAAAACTGCCTTTGCAATGTTAGGGCCCTGAGACTTTTAGCCGTTTGCTGCCGCAGCCTTTCCCAGCCTCCCCCTCCTAGTGTGCGTGGCTGTTTTACAGCACAGGTTACAATACTGATCTGGGAACGTGAGTGAAAGCGAGTCCCAGGGTGGGCGACAGGCGGGAGGTATTGTGGAACACGCATTAAGAGCAGGATCTCTGGCATCAGGCAGTCCTGAGTTTGAGTCCCTGCTGTGCCACTTGGAGGCTGGGTGACCTGGAACAAGCTACTTTACATCTCTGGGTCTCATTTTCCTTCTCTGAAAAATGGGGCTAGGACCCAACTCATAGGCTTATTGTACGGTGTGAATGAGAAAATACGAAGAGCCTAGCAAGGTGCTTCCCAGTTAGTAAATATTTAATAAATGTTGATGCAGCCAGAGTAAAACACATTCCACAAAGTGCAACCAGTATAACAGTTATTGCTTTGCTAAACAGCTCAATCTCTATGTTAAGCCAAGAGTTAGAAACCAGCCAATTTAGTGTTGTCCGTTTTCCCTGGGGATACATCCTTGGTCCAGCAGGGTGCCAGGGGGAGAAGGGGGGCCACCTTCATCTCTGCTGGCGTCTGCTGAGTCACCCTCATTCCCGTCCGGCGTCCAGTCCTCTGTACTGGTCACTGCTGTGACCTCCTTCCTCCTGACCTCCTGCTTCCTCCTCAGTTTGTCAGCTCCCCGGGCTGCAGCTGGGCTGCTCAGAAGGTCTGAGAAGACCACACCTGCCTCCTGTCTCCAGGCTGCTGGATCCCTCCCCACAGAGGCACGGGGACCCGTGTCCTGGGGCAGCCACAGGAGACCCCGCGAGGCCGTGCGTGCCTCTGGCTAGACACAGCTCTTTCTTCTGCTCTCCCGCCACACTGCGGGTCTTGTTCCTTCCGTGGAAACAGAGACACTGGCACCTTCAGCTTTGGAATTCCTTAAACATACCCGCCGGGGGGTGGTGTGGGTGGATCAAATTTTAAGGCCCTTCACCCAGACCTGGGGGTGTCCAAATGCCCCTTCTGATTTCTTTAGATTCTCCTCCGCCCCCACGGGCTACTCCGCTGATCGCAGGTAAATATCGCCCTGGCTCATCATGTCCTTGCTAAGCAGATTCAGGGGCCTACGATCCCAGCTCACAAATGCTTTCTCTGCTGTTTCTGTCACATCCTTTCCTTGAGGCAATGGATGCCACATGGCACAGCTGCCTCAAAGGTAGGAAGAGGTCATGGGGTAACAGGAAATACCAGGGAGAAACAATAATCGGTAAGTATTTAAAATGACCACCCCACATCGTTAGCTATTACTCTAATTGTTATTATTATAATCATTACCGACATACTGAGTTATGGGTTCTTTTATTTAATAAGTTTACTCCTTTCACCTTGGGCTCCCCTCTCCAAATATGAAAATACCCATATAATTAAAGCTCAACTCTGGCCTTACTGACTCAGAAAGTATTTCCTGACCTCAAGCCCACACCTGTCTTCCCTCCTCTCAGCTCCTGTTTGAGTAGTCTCTGACATATAGCAATATATATTTTAAAAGAACTTTTTGTGTGTATATATTTCATTTTGCTTTCTTTCTCAAGGTATCTATTGCTGCACACAAAGTACCTCCAAAGTTAACACTTAAAACAATCATTTTATTATGTTTATGGAGTTTTTGGGGTCAAGAATTAGAAAAGGGGACAGCTGGGATGGCTAGGTTCTATGCCACGATGTCTGGGGTCTTTTCCGGGAAGACCTCAAGGGTGGGGGCGACCTGGTGGCTGGGGAAGGAATGATTTGGAGATGTTTTGACTCCCATGTTAGGCATTTGATGCTGACTGTTGGCTGGAATATCTACATATGGCCTGTTCATGTGGACTGGGCTTCCTCCCATCATGGCAGCCTCAGATTTCTTACATGGCAGCTCAGGGCTCTAAAGGCAACTGTTCCAAGAGAACTAGGTGGAAGCTCTGTTGTCTATTATGAGTTAGCCTTGGATGTTACATATCACTACTTCCTCTTTAAGTCCCAAGCCTGCCCAAATTCAAGGGGGAGAAACAGAGCCCACCTCTCAGCAGGAGAAGTGTCAAAGACACACTGTACAGACATTTGGAAGGGAAGATATTGCAACAATCTTTGGAAAATACCATCTGCCACAGTCCCAGAAAACTTCCCTCTAGGACAGAGACCATGACTTAGTTCTCTTTGAATATTTTCCAGACCCATCACACAGTATCTTGAAAGGAATACCCACTCAGTAATATTTATTGATGGATGGATGAACTGATCTGTAGTGGAGACAGCCACATGAATATTATGGGTTAATACAGTTGGCGTTGAATAGCATTTTATAATTGACAAATCATTCAGGTATATTCATCATTCATATCATTTAAGTATCACAGTAATCCTGCCAAGGAGCTGTTGGTAGCCTCACTCAGGAGTTCTCTGAGGCCTCAGAGAGGACTTGTCCAATGTCAACACAGCTGGCAAAGGACAGATCTGAACCCAGGATTTGCCTACCAATACAGAACTTGTCCCCACACAGAGTGGCAAATGCCCAGTTGAAACAAAGGTGCAAAAAAGGCAGGTAAATATGACTCCCTCAGTGTTTGTCTTAAAGTTTTTTGCCAAGCCCTAATCCAACATCTGCAGGCTGTTTCTACTTCCTGCTGTGCCCCTTTCCAGAAGGCTCCATCAGGAAATGACTCCAAGTTTGGTGTCGAGAGCCAGGCTCCTGGGAACCAGAGATGGTTGGCAAATGGGCTTTGAACAAACTTGTCTCATGAAACGCTGGGTCGGTTTCACAAGTGCATAAAATAACAATGGAATCAAAGACATAAACAAGAAGGAGCCTGTAATCGTCACCAAGCTGGGCAGGCGAGACGGGAGGGAGGCAGCTCCCGACGCTGTGCCCCTCCTGTTTTCTTTGCAGGCGATTCCAGCACTCCGGCCATCTGGTCCTTGTTGTGGGTGGTTAAGTGAAATGGGCTGCCAATACAAATAGCTCCACTTGAGGTTTGTTTGCATAAATTGTTTTGAAAGCTTCACGACGAATTTTCTGGATTACTTGCCGTGGTAGGGACCTCGGCAGAGGAGGAAATACAAATTCAGGGATGCCAGTTGGAATCTATTAATTTGCTTACGGCCCATCACCCTACCTCTACTACCTAACTGCCTGTGTGACCTTGGGCAGGTGAATTAACCGCTCTGGTCTTTTCGTTTTCCCATCTGCTCAATGGGAGGTGATAGGCATAGCAGCTACCATATGGGATTACGGATTTGAAACAAGATGATGCATATAAAGTGCTTAGCTCAGGGACTGGCATGTGGTATGTTCTCAATAAATGGAAGAAATTAGAGTCTTTTTCTGAAATGAGAGGAAGAACAGCCCCATTTGGTAAACAAACCAGACTGCCCTGGGGTTGCATCCAAGCTAGGTGACTTGTGTCTGGGTGACCTTGGGAAAGTTTTTTTTTTCTCTGAGCCTCAGTTTTTAAACTTGGAAAATGGGCAAATAACAGACCATGAAGACAACACGAAGCCCCGGATGTAAAGCACAGAGCATGGCAGTGTCCCCGGTGCTCGCAAGGACCGCCATTGTTATTCCATAACGGCTGTGGCCGGGCCACCTCCCCCTGAGCTTCAGCCCTTCGCTCTCCAGGTCTGGGAGGCGCAGCCATTCTGTCTCCCGCGTTTGCTCGGATTGCGTGGTGGGAGCTGTCTGGAGCAGTCTGCTCAGAAGCAGCTGCATGGGGCTCACTGGGAAACAGTCATTGCTGCTCTCTGTCGCAGTGAGGAGCAAGGAGTGGGGGCGCAAGAGTGCATTTGACTCGAGACCCCAGCAGGAAAGACGTCAAAACTGCTGCCTGCACGCGTCCAGCGGGTGAAGAGTGAAGGAGTGAGGCGGGGTGAAACCACAGGGCATAACGGGACTGGGGCATCTCCAGGAAGGGGCTGGGGGATCCCCAGGGCAATAGTCCACTGTAGGGTGATTCTTTGGGGGCCAGAGAGAGAGAGAGACACAGACAGAGGGGAGAGAGAGAGAGATTAGAGAGGACAGATAGAGAGACAGACAGGAGACAGAGACAGAGAGACAAATGGGGAAGAGGAAGAGACAAGGAGTCAGGGGACACACAGGAGAAAGAGACAGCGATGGAGGGAGACAGAAGGAGAACACAGGGAGAGACACAGACAGACACAGGGAAGGTGGGGCAGAGACGGACAGACACACACATAGAGACAGACGGCTATATGCAGGGGAGAGAGAGACATGTAGGAGAGTGAAATAGGGACACAGAGATAGTGCAGGAGAGAGGGAGAGAGAGGCAGAGACAGAGAGGAGGAGATTTCAGTGGCTGCCGGCAGTTCCCGAGGCCCGATGAACAGGAAATGGAGTCCACTTCACCCTGCGTGGACGCCCCGATCTCTACACCCAGGGACCAGCAGAGGGGTGGCGGCCCCATCTGTCCCTTGGATACCAGCTGCCCACAGACCCCTAGCCTGCCACACTGGCAGGACCTTTTGGGCTTCCGGGGGCCTGACCGAGTTCTTTTACCTTTCGGCCTTGCAGTACCAGCTGCAGGAGCTGCCCAGCTGGAGGCAAGGCCGGAGTTCGCTGCCACGCCAGTGAAGGCATTTCTGCCGATGACAGTTAAATTGTCAGGGCCTCTGTTCTTCATTTACATCACAGACTAGAGAGTCCTCCTTCGACTCTCCTAGATGAAAGCCAGCTGCCCCGTCCCGACCATTGTGCATTTTGCTCCACTTCATTCAGTCTTCTTTCAACGGCAACCTGCCGTCTGCCTTGACAAGCCATAGTGCTTAATGGTATTTTATTGCGTGATTTCACCAAACCCTCGAGTTTTTCACTTATCCTGAGCTAATGGACTAAATCTGGACCCATTTGCTAAAACAAGCTCTGTTTTAGCAAGGAGCAGAGTGGTTACACATAAATCAAGGGTTTCAGGTAAAATATTAGGTTTCTATCGCATCTAACCAAGCAACGGGCTGTACTTCTGTGTGATTGGTGTGGCAGCCGTCACAAGCCACATTTGGAACTTGCTTTCCTACTGGGAGGGATACACAGCACACGCTATTTTGTCTGTTGCCCACAGTCATTTGAGAAATGTTTGTTGAGCTTATATTATATGTAAGTCCTTGAAGATATGCAATTGAAAAGCATGCCCCAAAGGAGATTACATTCCAGTAGGGGAGACACACACACACACACACACACACACACACACGCACACAAATATCTCTCTCTGTATGAAATATATATATGCAAATACATATGTGTTTGTACAATCTGAAGTAGAAAGGGCTCAGTGGCTTAAGGGAGGACCAGTAGGACAGTTCTCAGGGTTTTCCCTGGAAAGCAATGTACCCTCAGCTTTGTGGAATAGGTGGCTTTGAGGGTGCAGCTTCAAGAAATCTTGTTTTAGTTGACGGCAAATGGGTGTGGTGGGATATATGACCCAGATGGCCAGGTGGTCAAGTCTAGTTGAGCAGGTTGTATACTGACCAACTTCAGTGGGTGCTAGTCACATTGCCTCTGAGGAAGATGAGCCTCCTGGAGTTGTGGAATGCAACAGCCCTTCAGGTAAAGGGAAAAGCAGGAGCAAAGCTCAAAGGCAGAACAGTTTGTGTTGTGAGTTTTGGCTGGAATGTAAGGGGCCTGGAGGTTCTTGGAAAGGAGTAAAAAGTTGGAGTTAGGTCCAGGAGCTAGAAATTTGTTCTGAAAGAAGTGAGGAGCCATTGAAAGTGTTGGAGCAGGAGTTGGAAAGATCTGAATTGTGCTGTGAAAAGACTCAGGGGCAGTAATATGTGACATAGACTAACCGTGCGGAGGTGAAATACTGGGGTGAGAAGGAAATCTAGGATGTCCGTGCAATCGGGGCCACCATCTCCAGGCCCCTCTTGAATCAGCCACAATTGGAACATCCTCCCAACTGCTTTATCTAGAAACTGAGCACTCTCATCTTTCACTTGCCCAATCTGCCTCGAGGCCCAATCATTTGACAAAGAGTTGTTCCTTAACGTGAGAATTACTTTTCATCCATGGTGACAATGAGACCCAGAGACAGGAAAGAAGAGCAGACCTGAAACCTTCCTGAAGATCTAACGATGATTACTCTGCAAGACCAGAAAGCAGGGGTTTAGATAGTTGGTGTCCAGGTGAAGGGGCCAGAACGTGGATGCCGTCGGGCAAGCACCTGGGCAGCTGGCATACAGCGCCAAGCACAGCATCCTGAGAGTTAGCTGTGCTGGGGGCCCTAGTCCTTCCTTGCTACCTTGTGTTGCTGTGGCTGCCAGTGTCCCCAGCTTTAAAATGGATTCATCTCCATATTGCTGCATTTATATCCACATATAATGGATCAAAGTGGCAATGGGCTAATCAGTTATGGGGTGAGGATCTGTAGGTTTCATTTACTACTAAATGCTTATTTCACCCGTCAGTTATTTAAAAGGCACTGCAGTGTGGTCATAATAAGGTAGGACCTGCCTGATTAGGAATTCAACTCTGCTCCCTAGTAAGGAGGTGACCTTCAGCTAAAGAATTAGCCTGTCGGTGCCTCAGTTTCCTAATCGTTACATCAGTGAGGATAGTAGTACCACTTTATAGAGTTAATGTGAAAATTAAATGAGCTAATGAATGTAAAGTGCTTTAAGAGTAGCTGGCAGAAAGTAAATGCTCAGTCATTGTTGAGTATTTTGATCATTATACCATTATTGTTTTCATTAGCCTCTTCTCTGTTCTTAAGCTTTAGGATTTGAGAGGCGGACCTTAAAAACCAGTTGGCATGTTCTGTGTAACAGATACTCCTCAGAGCAGACACAAGAAATATTTAATAATTCTGGCCTCATCTCTTGAGACGGCCGTTTCTCCATCTGGTAAACTTGATCATCACTGTTGTGCATCTTCTCTGAGTCGCACCGGGGTTGGTCTTTTGGAGTTAGTGTGTCACCAAACACGACCCATCAGAAAGGAGCCGACCTCCCGTTCTGCATCTGGAGTTCCTCGCTCAGCACCCGGACTCAATCAGCTCGGAGTGGAAACAGCCATTGGCAGTGGAGGCACCACCAGGCCTCAGCGTGCCAGAAGGAAATGTCTTTTTGGTTATGCCCAATAAGTACAACAAACAAAAAGAGAAAAAATAAATAAATTTGGACAAAGTGATTTCAATTCGTGTGTTTTGAAGGAACCTGGAATAACTTAGGAGAGGGAGATGACAAATATATGTTTCCGGAAAACATTAGCTAAAGCTGCAAGCACCGACGTAAACACTCACAGAGCTTCTGCAGGGGGAAGCGTGCCACCCCATCTTGCTGCGTTTAAGTCCGTGTATGACGGGGTAGACGTGGTGACAGACGAGCCAGTTATGGGGTGAGGATCTGCAGGTTTTATTTACTACAAAAATGTTTATTTTATTGGTTGGTTATTTAAGTGAATGGGTGGAATACAAATCCACTGACAAAAAACACCTTTCCATTCAAAGATAAAATATTTGAACTCACTGTCCAAAGATCTTTGGAAACCCCTGGGTGACTGGATTTGTCTCCAGTCCTGGTGAGATGCTGACAGAAGTTTCTGATTCAGGGTTGCTTTGTGGTCAGTAAGGGCCTGCCTGGTGGGGCCCCGTGCTGAGCACTTTTGCCTGCTGTATCTCATTTAAATCCACACAGACAGGCTCCTCTCCTTCAAGACTGGCCTCCTTTTGGCAAATCTTGTCGGGCATTCGGATGACAAGCGAATACCAGGTTGCACCCCGGAAACCCTCTGGAGTGGGCCTCCCTCCAGTCCAGCCTTGCGTGGCCCCGCTGAGGGACCATGAGTGGACATGGCCACAGGGTGTCGCTGTGCCACTGGGCTGGGCCAGGGCGAGCATTTATCTGGCTGTTAAAAAACCCCTGTCTCTTAAGGAAAACAGTGGAACAAGAGTTGGGTAACTACTGAGACGGCCCTTAATTATAATGCAGACCTTGTCAAAAAGATGAGGTTTACCGTAGGAGGCATTTGACATGACTAACTTTCACATGCTAGCTTCAGTTTCAAATGAAATTTAAGAAAGAAGAAAAAGAGAAGAAAAGCAAGAGAGAAATCAAATGAACATTCCTAACCTTAATCCCTCGAGCTGTGCTATTTTGATATGTTCTGTGGTTGTGTTGTGGGATGAGGAATGTCACAATGCATTTTTTCCCCTCGTCTTTTTCTCTCTTTTCTTTCTCTTTTTCTTTCTTTTATTCTTCTGACAGCTTTATTTTTTCCCCCCTCTTCCAAGAGCCACAAAAAAAAAAAGAAATGTTTTTCAAATGAACACAGGCAAGGAAGTGTCACCCAGTGATGGATGGACGGCTCACTGTGGCTCAGCTTTTGATAATTAAGTTCTACTCTTCACAGACGAAGGCTATTCTGCCAAATCTAAAATACCCTGGAAAATGTAAAATTAGAACCTTATGAGTAAAAAAAAAGATTAAAAGAGCTAAATACATAGGTATGTAGTTTGGCTCAGTGGTGACTGGGGCAGGGTGGGGTGCAGAGAGGGGGACGCCTACTCATCTGCGCAGGGACACATGGCAAGGAACAAGGGGATATTTACACACCAGGACAAGTTCGAAATAAGGGTAAGCAGATGACCTAAAATAAATAAATAAATAAATAAAAGGAACATTTATGGCAAACATCACCCGATGGAAGCTAATATTTCAATTGAGGGAGGGCCTCCAAGGGGAAGTATTAGATACTTCGGCCCTTGCGACATTTCGTGAGCATTCCCTAAACACAGGCGGGCGAGACTACAGAGAGGCTGCAAATGCCTCCTGGTTTCCCAGGGGTGGGGCGGGTTTTCTTGAAGCTCTGATTTCTACGTCTACAAAGCTTACGTTAAGGGCCCCCGGGTTGCACACCATTAAGTACAATTTGCTAACATGAGATGCTTAACTCCTGGAGACTGGTTCTAAATCCTGAGCTGGGAAGTCCATGCGGCTGTCCCAGACCCCCCGGCACGACATCCTGGCCAAGGTCTGGGACCGCGTCCCGCGGGGCAGGGTCACAGTCTCCCCACTCGGGGCCACCATCTTGTGTCGCTGCCTTTGCGGTTCCCCCGCCAGGCGCAGGCTGCGCTGGCGGCAAATCCAGCCCCGAAACCGGCCTGTCCTTTCACCATGGATCAACACCGCCGACCACAACAAGCACCAGGAATGGCCGAGTGATTTATTAGAAGAGACTGCAAAAGATACTTTAAAAGCAAATTCCCTTACCCCCGTGTAATGTACCAAGGGGGTGGTGGCGGGGGAAAGGCCAGCAGCCCATGTGGCCATTACATTCTTGGCAGAGAGCACCCTCTCGGTTGGCTCACCCGAGTGGGCAGGGGCCGGGTTTCACTAACCGTTCCTATCTTGAGGACTCCTGGCATTCATTTGATCGCCCTGAACGCGGGATCCTTATCTGCCCCAGTAATTTATCTCTTTGGAAGGAGAAAGCAGCGGCAAAGACAGATGCAGCTGATAAATACACTATTTTCCAGTGTACAATCAGCCTCAGTTCAGTGTAAAAGCGCTGCCGGCGGGGGCTGCCTTTTTGCTGTGAAACTGATATTTCCAACTGCCCCAGCGGAGGCTCCTCCCCACCCCCGCCACTGTCGGGGAGGACACACTTAAGGAGCCCAGTGGGAAATTTCTCAGGTCTGTAGGGAGCAAGGGAGGGATGGAGAGGGAAGAGGGTATGGCCAGGTCAGGCCTGATTGGTCTTTCCTCTTTGCAAGAAGTCCATGGATTTTGTTTCTGATTTTTTTTTCTTTTTGCTTCCGATTGCAAGCCTGGCCTTAAGGGCAGTCTGGCCTGACCCCAGGCTGGAGGCCAGTGAGATAGCTTAAACCTGCTTTCTGTCAGAACTCCCTCCCCACTGAGAGGGCCTGGTGGGAACCCAGAGATAAAAACGGGAACTGACTTCTTCCATGGCGCAGGAAAACAAGCAGGAGGAAAAGAAGACTTCCGGCCCCGCTGTCGGCCGATAAGCCTAATTGGCCGGGTCTGCCTGCTGCCCATCGATTATGGCTCCTAATAAAGCGCTATTGATCGGCACGTGGTGTCACGGGGGCCAGCATGGGCGGTGTTCCCGCCTCCGTTATTTCCCCAGCAACCTCTTCTGGGGTCCGCTTCTTGGCATTGTAAATTGTGTCAGGGGTGGGAAGCCCGCGCAAGTCTCAGGGACCCCGGAACAACTTTCTGACTGCTCCAAAATCCAGCCCCTTACCCCTGTGGGGCAGGATAGATGCCTTAATTGGATTCAGGAAGAGCTGAATTGCTAATACTGTTGTGAGTGTGGTTTATGTTTTAATTAAGCCTCAGAATTAACACAAATGCTGCTCAGAGCCCACAAGCCCACGTGGCTTGGCTGGAGAAGCAGGGTGAGGGCGGAGATTCACAAAGTCTGGGCTGGACTGGGACCCAAGAGCCGAGGCAGGCTGTCTAGAGATGTAGAGCGTTATGGTGACAGCGTAACGAGTCAAGGCAAGTCACCTCACCTCCCTATCCTCCCTTCTCTCATTCGTAAAATCGGAATAATAATAGTACTTACCAAAAAGGGATGTTGCAAGAATTAAATTACCCCCCCCAACACACACACACACACACACACACACACACACACACACACACGCATGAATCTTAGAACAGCACTTGGTCCAAAGCATGTGCTCAATGTATCTTAGCAAATACTAGGGGGCTGTTTCCTGTGTTTATACATTTCACTCCTCAAGTCAGGGCCATATTATGATCTGCAGTGGCCCTAAGCGTTGAGAACATGATGCTGATAGAGGCCAGGCAGTAGGAAAGCCCAATTCTGAAAGCATATGGTGGCACTCGGGCAACTCTAGCTATGGACAACCCAAGGCCCAGCCACTCTGCCCCTGGGACATTCCCACACAGGGCCATCATGAAAGGATATCAAGAGGAAATTCATTTTCTGGTGGCAGGGACTTGGAGACAATCCAGGGGTTTATCACTGGGGAAATGAGAACATGCACCATGAAGAACTGCGAAGCAGTTAGAAGCGACAGACAAGGTGTATACACAATGTTGGGGCTGGAACTTCGATGTATGGTATTACGCTGAAAAAGTAAGTATCACAATGAGATAGGTAACTCCATGGCATTTATGTAAATTAAATTAAATATACATATACACAGTAAATACACATTTTGTAAGGACACATGAAATCATAAAGATACATGTTAGCAGGGTTGTTTAGGGGGAAGGAAGGAAATGGGAGGAAATTGGGAGTTAATGGGAAAAATCAGATAATCAAACAAGTACAATGAAGGGGAACTTGCCCAGACCAAAGTATCATGAACCAAGGATAAAACTAACTCAAGTCCCTGCCCTTGATGTCCAAAATGGAGACTGTTTACCCTCATGTGTTCTGAAAAATAAACAGATTATATATTCATACATTACATATATATACATATATTACATACGTTCTGCATACATGCATTAAACTTTGAAATATATAGAAAGAAGTTTAATAAATTTATGGTTTTTCCTCATTAAATCTTTTTATTTTGGAATAATTTTAGATTTACAGAAAAGTTACAAAGATAGTACACAGAGTTCCAGTATACCCTTCATCCAGCTTCCCCCTTGTGTTAACATTTGCAGAACCATGGAGCATTTGTTATGTCTAAGAAACTAACATCAGTGCCTTACTACTAACGAACTCCCAAACTTTATTAGCATCTCTCCATTTTCCCACTAGCGTGGAATACAAAGTATTGCAGTACATTTAATTGTCTTGTCTGTTATTATGCCTCTAATCTAAGACAGTTTCTCGGATGTTTTTGTTTCGTGTGACCTTCACAGTTTTGAGGAGTACTGGTCAGGTATTTTGTAGAATGTCCCTGATTTTGTGTTTGTCTGATATTTAGACCAGGGTTATGGATTTTTTGGGGGTGAAATATTACAAAGGTGAAGTGCCTTTTTCATCCTTTTATATATCGGGAGTACATGATATCACCATGATTTTTCCACTAGTGATGCTAACCTTCACCATTTGGTTAAGGTGGTATCTTCACTGTAAAGTTAATGTTTTTCCCTGTTCATATTCTTTTCTTTGAAAGGGGTCACTTAGTCCAGCTCATACTCAAGGGGAAGAGAATTAAGATCTACTTCTTAGAGGGGGGAAGTATCGACATATATTTCTCAATGTATTTCTTTCTTTTTTATTGTGGTAAAATACACAAAACATAAAATTTACCACCTTATCCATTTTTAAATGTAGACGTCTCTCAATGCATTTAAACAATAGCTTTGAGATATAATTCACACACCATAACATTTACCCCTTTAAACCATAAGAATCAATGGTTTTAGTATCTTCACAGGATTGCTTCACCATTATCTCTAAGTTTAGAACACTTTTATCACCCCCAAAAGAAACCTCGTATCCATTAACAATTACACTCATTCTTTTCTCCTAGCAGCAACTAATCGACTTTGTGTCTCTATAGATTTCCCTATAGTACTCTGCACACTTTATATAAATGGACTCATACAATATGTGGTGTTTTGTGGACTTTTCACTTAGCACAATATTTTCAAAGTTCATCTGTGTGGTACCATGTGTCATTATTGCATTCCTTTTTATTGAGGAATAATATTCTATTGCATGGATATTTCACATTCTTTTTATCCGTTTATCAGTTGATGGGCATTTGTCTTGTTTCTACTTTTTGGCTATTATGAATAATATTGCTATAGATATTCCTGTGCAACTTTTTTGTAGACATATGTTTTCATTTCTCTGATATATGCCTAGGAGAAGAATTTCTGCATCATAAAATAACTCTATATTTAACATTTGGGGAAATGCCAAACTGTTTTCCAAAGTGGTTTCACCATTTTACATTCCACCTAACAGAGTATGAGGATTCTGATTTCTCCACATCCTTGTTATTATCTATCTTTTTGATCGTAGCCCTCCTACTGGGAGTGGGGTGAGGTAAAGTGGCATCTCATTGTGGTTTTGATTTACATTGCTTTAATGGCCAGTAATGTTGAGCATCTTGTCATATGTTTATTGGCCATTTGCATATCTTCTTTGGAGAAATGCCTATTCAAATCCTTTGTCTGTGTGAAAAATTGTGTTGTCTTTTTATTATTGAGTTGCAAGAGTTCTTTATATATTCTGGATACCAAAATTTTATCAGATGTATGATTTGCAAATATTTTCCCGTCTGTAGATTCCGTTTTCACTTTCTGGATGGTATGATTTGTAGCACAAAAGCTTTTGATTTTTATGTGTCCAATTTATCTATTTTTTTGTTGTTGCTTATATTTTTGGTGTCAGATCTAAGAAACAAACCGTTGCCTGATTAAAGGTCATGGAGATTTGCTCCTATGATTTCCTCTGAGAGTTTTATAGTTTTAGCCCTTACATTTAGGTCTATGATCCATTTCAAGTCAATTTTTTTTGTATGGTGTAGAAGGTACAACTTCATCCTTTTTTCTGTGGATAACCAGCTGTTTCAGCATTATTTCCTGAAAGCACTATCCTTTCCCCCACTGAATTATCTTAGGACTCAATGCATTTTTGAAATATCAACATTTAAAAAAAATTTGGTGTTTTCCCAAAGCCCAAGCTGTCCATTCAGACATTGTTCATGGTAGCAGTTTAAGGTGATATTGTTCAATGGAAAGAACACTTTCTTGGGAGGAGGGGGTGTCACACAGCCCTGAATTTGTTTCCTAGCTCCATACTTACTGGCTGTGTGACTTCACCTCTCTGGAGCATCACTTCACTTCTCTGAGCCTCATCTGCTTATCTGAGGAATGGGGATAACACCCCCTTACCCTGTGCAAGGTCGACAGTAGACTGCAGTGAGGGGACTTATCAAAGTGCTTTGTGAAGCAAAATGTGAAATGTTTGATGTAAGATATGTGCTTTTCTTGTCCATAGGCATTGATTAAATTCTACTGGATTTTATTGGCATTGTCTGGTATATTTGTTACCAATTGCTACATAACACGTCACCCCCATTTATTACCTTGCAGTTTCTGTGAGTCAGGGGTCCTGCCGTGGTTTAACTGGGTCCTCTTGCTCAAGGTCTCTCAAAGGCTAGTCGAGGTGCTGGCTGGGGCTGCAGCTGTCTGAAGTCTCAACTGGGAAAGAACCTCCTTCCAAGCTCACCTATGTGGTGTTGGCAAGATTCAGTTCCTCTTGGACTGTCCGGTGGAGGCTGCTTCCAGCTCCTTGCCAAGGGGGTCTCTCCATAGCATGGCTTACGACATGGCAGCCGGCTTCATCAGAACAAGTGAGAAGAACCAGTGAGTGTGTGCAAGATGGAAGTCACGGTCTCTCATACCCTAATCTGGAGCCATAGCCCATCACTTTTGCATATTCTATTTGTTCCTCGCAAGTTACTAGGTGCAGCCCACATGGAAAGGGAAGGGTTTCCACAACAGTGTGAATGCCAGGAGGTGAGCGTCATTGAGAGTCATCTTAGAAGGCAGCCTACGTGTCCCGTCAGGGTAGCAGGAACCACGTGTTTGCAGACATCAGAGCTTAGGGTTGTGCCTTGTACACAGTAGGCCTTCAGCTGGTATTTGTTAAAAGAAGAACCCCTTCCTATAAGACTTACTCTAACCAGCTGCTTTGTACCATTAACTTCAACTATTAGGAATTCAGTTCCATGTGTAGTTAGGCAACTAAAAACATATCCCTGGTACACGGTGTTTAAGCAGGGCCATGCCAGCCACTTGCCTGTTTCATTGCCTGCCCTTCCCCGGAAATCTACATTTCCCAGGCTCCTTTGCCAACTGGCTTCTAGATAGGGGCATTGATGGGGCTGAGAATAGGAGAAAGGGAGAGACCTGGAATGGGCCCTGTTTTCCAAATCAGACCCTGACCAATGCATCCTCCTTTAAAGTTTTAGAACATTCTGTTTCCTTACGTTATCTACTCTTGTTAGAGCCCAAGACCACCCCTATGAGAGGGCAGGAGAGGTAGCAGATGCTGTCCCTACTTTACAGATCCTCATCTGGGCTGCAGCTCAGTTTGGGAAGGGGACTTACCTAGGGTGACACAGCAAGTCCATGGTATCAGGACCCAACCCCAGAGACCACACCCTTCTGCCCAGGGCCCTGTCCAGACATCGCTCCAGTTTCTGAAAGGATCCTGTGACGTCCAGGTGTCTTCATGTTCCCTTAGGCACACCCCTGGCCATCTTCGCATTCCGCAGTGGTGCTTTCCCAGCTTTGGGTAAAGAGGCTCTCCATGGTAACGCTCATGCAACTTCCGCCCAGCGCAAGAGCTGAGGATGAAGGCAAGGATGGGTTGAAACCGGCCACACTCTGCTCGCTAAGCTGTGCACCTTGGCTTGAGGCCCTGCCTTCCCAGAGGAAGAGGCGGAAGCCTTTCCTAATTCGCTCTCCCAAATGGAGCACCTTTTTCTAAATTTCTCAAGGTGCCATACAGATAAGCAACAGCTCTGCTCAGAAACCCCTTTGAGATGGGATGGAAGCAACTTGCCACCTCTTGAGAAAAATGCACGTATTCATCCAAAATTATGTATTCTTTTAGGAGTTCCAGGCTCACCTAAGGACCACTGCACTGCTGCACCCGCTAGGGATCCACTGAGTTCAGCTTAATAACTACATGCCATAAAGCAATCTGGGTTTCCCAAATGCCACTCACCACCTAGAAATGTTTTAACACTTCCTCACACCATCTTTTCCATTGTTTACTGAACATTTTCTTTAAATTGACTTCCTATATTTTAATTTAACTGAAAAAGGGTACTTTATATTATTACCATCATATCTATGAAATCACAGGGTTGGTGTAATGGTTAAGAGCCTGTCTTTGGAGCCGGACTGCCTGGCTTGGAGTCCTGGTTCCACTATTTATTAGCTGTGTGACCATAGGAAAGTTACTTGACTTCTCTGTGCTTCTGTTTTTCATCTGTTAAATGAGGCTAATAAGAGTATCTTCCCTATAGAATTGTTGTGAGGATCGAATAAATTAGTGTATGGAAAGTCCTTTGAACAGTTCCTGGGATATAGGAAGCACTCAATAAATGCACTTAATTATTTTTTCAGTGCATTTTAAAATAGACACTAAAATAAAAAGTATCATGTGTGTGCCGCCCCAAATTATCCTGTGTAGTCCTGTAGCTCACACATCTTACACTTTGGAAAATGCTGCTGAATGGTCATGATCTTTCAAGAGAAAATGCACACACACACAGCCACACACAAACACACAGACATACACACACACAAACACACACACACACACACAGAGCACTCGGCAAAAGAAGCAGGAAATCCCAAGGAGGAGATAAAGTGACTGATAGTGGCTTTGGGAGGATACCGAGAGGGCATCTGGGGGTGTGTTTGCTTCTGGATTATAGTGACAGAGCCATAAGGAAAAGCAGACCCTGTTTATCCTGCTCGATGCCACCTCCAGCGAGGCCAGGAAGCACATCCGCCCCTATCTAGCAACACGCTGCTGTGAGGCCCTTGCTGGTCCCTCTCCTTGCTGGCCGCTGGGAGCTGCTCAAGGAAGGAGCGTGCGCCACCTCTGCAGCCCAAGCACCTGCACACAGTGGCCAGCAGGGAGGGGTTGTGGCCAGGCCTTGGGGGGTATCATTTGCAATTTTTTTTTTGCTATTTCCTACACCTTCTTCCTGGGGCAAACATAGCGTGATTCAGCTCTAGGGAGGCTCACCGTACTTCACTTTCAGTTCATGTGCTTCAGAATTGAAGGGCAGGAGCCTGTGACCGAGGCTAAGCCAACCTGCCCTTTCCATCCTTCTTGCCATGGTGTTTGGTTCAGGGCTGGGCGTATGACCCAAGTTGGACCAATCAGAACCAAGCTCACTCGACCCTGCGACCTCCGTTTGAGTGATTAGACAAGGGACCTCTCTTTCTCTAAACTTGAGAGTATATAAGCCTGAAACTGCCAGAGATGCCCGAGAATTCTAGCCAACCCATGGGGAGCAGAATCAAGGATGAATTCTGTGGCTATTATTTGAGCCTGGGTCACACTGTGCCTGAAGTCCACAAGACTCCTGGATTTGTTGTTTGCAAGTGAAAAATACAACATCTGATCTCAGGGAAAATTAGCCACCTCTTTAAACAATTCTAACTGGGGAGCAGGGGAACAATTTGGTGGGATGCAGCTGGGGAACGCTGGTGGGTGTGACTTTACAATAGGAAACCAGCGCTATTTGCTTCTTAGTTTTGTGGAAGAAATTATGGTCACTAGCTATATGTACGTCACCTTCATCCAGATGACCAGCCAACCGCAGTCTTGGGCATCCCATGAGAATAACAATTCCTTACAATCACCTGGCATGTTTCAGCTTATAAAGTACCTTCAAACACATTGTCTCTTTTGCTGCTTTTGTAGCAACTTTGGGAGGAAAGCTGGACAGAAATTAGTGCGCCCAGTTTACAGATGAACAAACTGAGTGTTAAGGGCTGAAGGCCCCTGTCCTAGACACATATCTGATTAGTACCAGAGTCAGGACTTGTATCCATCTTCTCGTACTATGAATCTATGGCTCTTCCTAATTCATTAGTAGAAAACTAGAGATCCATGTCAGGACACCACACAGCAGGGTGGGCAAGAGGGCAGATCCTGGATTCAGAACACATGGGCTCAAGTCCTAGCTGGGCTGCACACTGGCTCTGTGGGCCCAGATACTATTTTGCCTTTTGTACCTCAGTTTCCCTGTCTATCCAAAGCGGATGATAATGACACCTACCACATAGGTGTCATCCCTTTTGACAGTTGTCAAAGTGGATGTCAGAGTACATTGTGATAAGGAGTAAAAGAAGCAATCCATATGAATTATTCACAGGATAAATATTGAAAGTTAATGCACATGATGATGATCTATTTTGATTCAGAAACACAGGCAGGGCAGTGCCATGAAGCCTCGGGCTTAGTGGGGAAATAGCAGAGACAACTCCCGGGGGCGGGGTGGGGGCAGTGCCTGCAACTCCTGACAAATCCACTTCTGTCCAAATGACTTGATGTAGAAACTGATGCTCCAAAGTGGCTTGTGGTCAGGTTTGAAGAAGAGAAAGACAATTTGTAACTGTGATGGGGGAAGAGAAACACACAGGGGTGGGGTGTGATACAGGAGGGCGGAGCTCCGGGGATAACCACAGACATGTTTCTAAGTCGAGTCCCTGCCTTTCCATTGGGACAGCGTTTCTCAAATGAGCATGCGTCAAAATCACCTAGAGGGCTGTTAGCACACAAATTGCTGGACCCCACCCTGAGAATTTCTGATTCCATAGGTCTGGACGGGGCCTGAAATTTGCTGCTGGCCAGGGGACCACACTTTGAAAATCACTGCTTTACAGCCTGCCAGGGACACCCCTATTTTACACATTAGAAACAGTCTGGGACATTTCATGGAATTAATTTCCCAATTGAATTGTATTTTAATTTTAAAATAACATTTTGTGATTTTTTTTTTTTTTTTTAAGATCTGTCACCTGGGCTAGAGTACGGTGGCGTAAGCCTAGCTCACAGCAACCTCAAACTCCTGGGCTCAAGCCATCCTCCTGCCTCAGCCTCCTGAGTAGCTGGGACTACAGGTGTGTGCCACCATGCCTGGCTAATTTTAGTAGAGATGGGGTCTTGCTCTTGCTCAGGCTGGTCTCAAACTCCTGACCTTGAGTGATCCTCCTGCCTCGGCCTCCCAGAGTGCTAGGATGACAGGAGTGAGCCACCGTGCCTGGGCCACATTTTGTGATATTTTAGTAGGCATTCTTGATTTTTAGAACTGGTTGTTCTCTGCTTTTCTAACTCACCATGTGTAGCTCATGCCACATGCTCGCACGCATCATGGGGTGTGTGTGTGCATGTGCGTGTGTGCACAGTGCATTCTTTTTCTTGGAGAGAGTCTCCCTAAACCCAGCCTTACTCAAATGGGGGACCCAGTGCCTGCAAGTGATGTCTCCCTACTCCACGCACACACCACCCTTTCCAGGCAGGACCAATATCACTCTCTGGACTTCCTCTAACTTTTCTGGAAATGTGTCTCGTGGTTGCTGAGGTTTTTAAAAAGCCCCAGGTATTAGCTAGCGCTTACTGAGCTCAGGGGATGTGCCAGGCCTGTGCTGTAACTTTACCCACAGCACTGCATTTAAGCTTCAGGACAGCTGTGTGAGTTGGGTGCTACTGCTGCTCCCATTTTAATAAGGAAACCAAGTCTGAGAGAGGTGAAGTCACTTGCTCAAGGACATACTAATGGTGAAGGCAGGATTTATATCCAGGAACTCATTCCAGAGATCATGGTCTTTACTGGCTTCATATCATATTTATTTTATTCACAAAAATGTCACAAGGGAATAGGGCCTTGCATTTGAAAATTTGATTTCAATGTCCCTTCAAATATTACCACATTTGTTCCTTACTGTCACTGTGGGACAGATGAAACTGAGGTGCCCACGGTTCAGGCCACTCATGCATGGACCCAGGTGTGTGGGGCTGGGCCTCAGGTCCTCTCCGCGACCTGATGGTTCAATCCATGTGACATTAATTCCGATTCCCTCGCAGGTTCCCAAGGACTAGCTGGGGGTTGCAGTACTGTTTTCTACAAACCACAGTTATAAACGGATCATTAGGTTCCATCTCAGCAAAGGCAAGCAGCCCTAAGAATGTCTCTGGGGAGTCAAGAATTTGGACTAGCACTACGGGTAATAATAATTGCAACGCTATTAAAAACACTAAATAATGAAACAAACAGCACGTTGGGTGCTTTCTAGATGTCACGAAATCCTTACCACGGGCTTACAAAGTGCACAGAGGGGGCATGATGCCCATTTTAGAGATCAGGAAACTGAGGCTTGGGGTTGTCAGGTGATTTTTCTAAGGTCACAGACCTAGTATGTGCCAGTGGGGACTCGAGCCCTTGCTCCATATTCTCATCGCTTGTCCGCAGGCTGCGCTTCTTCCTCCTTCCATTCATTTCATGGCGTTAGCCTTTGTGACCCCCATGGCATCCCACTTTGCTCGGAGGTCCCTTCTGTGAGGCTCCCCTCGCCTCTAAGAGGTCCGACCCACTGTCCATTAGTCCTCATTATGGCGTCTGGAAGGCCATCCCCACGTGAATCTTTAACCACTCGGCACCTGATTATAATGTAATAAAAGGCTCATAATGTAAATTGATATGTTACATTTATTGTTGTTTAAATGATGAGAGAGAAGAGAAAGTTCATAAAATATTTAAATATTTCCTCTCCTTCGAGGGCTGTGAATAGAACGCTCTTCCCACTCTGTCCCCGATGTATTTTTTTTTCTGCCCCGTTGGAGGCGTCACAGGCAACCGGGCTGCAGATGCCAGCACGCTGAGCAGTGTCGGCTCGTTTCAGGCTGGTCTCTTCCGATTTAGGAAGGGATTATTTGGTTACACCAATTTAAGAAAAAAAAATTGGGAGTTCATCTGAAGACTGTGTAACTTGCATCAGTTATCAGCCACCGCAATGCTGTGTAACAAACCATCCAACACATGATCTAATTTTCCACATGACATGATTCGAGCTGCCGGGTTGGAGGGTTCGGGGTTGAGGCTCACTGCAGCAGGGCATTCCTTCCGGGCTCTGCTCGGCTCACGTGTCTGGGTCCTGCAGGTCAGCTGATCTAGCACAGCCTCAACTGGGCAGTCTGGGTGACCCAGCTGTGCTCCGTGTGTCTCATCCTCCAACAGGACAGCTGGGCTGTGTCCTCGCAGCCGAGGCTGAGGAGCAACAGCGTATGTGGAAACGCTCAAGTGCTTTCTCGAGCTTCTGCTGTGTCATGTGCTAATGTCCCCAGACAAGTCTCAGGACAGTCAAGAGTGGGGTGGCGCGCCCCTGCCCAGCGTGGAAGACACTGCGGGGTTACACAGCAAAGGGTGTGACTACAGGAGGTGCCATTAACACAACCAGTTTAGCACAGAAGCCCACAGCAGGGAGGAGAATGGAGTTTGTGGATCGGGAAGCGGAACTGGCAGCCATCCTAAACCAAGACAGTGGCCGTCCCCGGGAAGCCACGTGGTATCTCGTCTCTACCACCCTCTGAGTGTCTTCTTCACACTTCCCTTCTGCCTCGGAGTGGCTTTTCCTGCTGCCTTTGCCCACACTATTCGTGCCTTTGTGCCTTTGCCGGCATGTCACCACCCTGGCTTTCCACGGCCGGACACATCAAGCACGTTCCCAGTGGTGTGTGTCCTGACCTCGCTTTCCTGGGGGAGACAAGCCCATCCCAGCCTATCGACAAACTGTGCCCCGTGTCAGGAAACCTGAGTCTCTCCTTAAACCTGTTCCTTTCCTCCTTCCCCAGCTGTGTTGATGGTTCCACCCACCACACGGGAATAGGCTAAAAATGTCAGAGCCGTCTTTCATTTTTCTTATGCTCCACCCCCATCCAAGCCATCACCAAATCCAGCACATACTACCACCAAAATATAGGTCAGATCCATTCATTCTCCACCCGCCCCCGCCCCCACCATCTGGGTCCAAGTCCCCATCCCTCCTTCCGAGGCCCGCGGTGGCCTCCTGGGTCCTGGTCACTTTAAATTCCATTTCCCACTTTCATTTCCTCCACAGCACTTACCAAGACGTGAACCATCTTACTTGTCTGCTTACCTGCATCTGTCCACTCACAGCAGAGGGTAAACTCCACCGGGATGGGGAACTTGGTCTGTTTTGGTTAGTGCTGGTAGTCTACGACAACTGGTGACCAGCAGGTGCTCAATGCTGAGTGAATGGAAGGGGGTGGGTCACCTAGTGCATCCCACCATTCCTGCCCATCCCCCCCTCCCTGCCCTGCCTTGGTGGGCCATTCTCAGAAAAATGGAAATGAGCAGAGAGCACCTTCCAAGGGGCTTCCATTGACTACAGTCACAGATGCCAAGACTGGGGGAAGAACCCAGGGCCATGGAGCTGCCCAGGCTGAGCACGGCTTTTGCTGGGCCCAGGAGGCCAAGGGTCCCTGAGCAGTGCACCCCTGCAAACGGGAGGAATTGGGCAGACCCTGCTTCAACCTACTTATGATGAACAGTGAGGATGCCTTTGTCATTAGCACAACCGCCGGCCTTCAATTAGTATGAAAGCCTGTCCTCTAATTTCCTCAACAAAGACGTCCCAGCAGGACCTCAACTTAGAAATAATTTGTCAGCAGTTAGATTCACAGGATGACAGAGCGGGAAGAGTCACTGCAAATACTTGAGAGGAATAAAGCTACATCCACTTAAAAAATATCCTATAATTCTGCCTTCTCCCTGGCCTACTACCCAGCTAATCCAAATGTGTTTATTTATGATGTCTAGCTTCTGACTTCCCAAAAGGATTTGACGTGGCTTACATTAAAGGCTCATTTCAAATAGAGAGAGTGGATTTAAAAGGAAAGGGAGCCCGATGACTCCCTGGACTCCCCAGAAAACAGAGGAGGCAGCGAACGCAGCAAGGACACTTGAGCTTGGGTACTGCCACCACGGGGCTTGCCCATGGCAAGGGCCAGTTGTCCAGGCCAGCCCAGCAGTGTTAGCTTCCTGGTGAGTGGTGTGGGACAGAGAGGCCAGCATGCACTGGGCAGGTTGGCGTCAGCTATGGGCAGGGTGAGGGGTCGGTACCCGGACATTGGGGAAGGCTCCAGGGAGATTCCCAAGGCTGCCCAAGAAAGAGGACAGAAAAAGGGGATGACATTGAGAAAGGATGAGAGCCCAACATCCTCATGGGGTAGGGGAGGGTGGGGAGGTTATTCTAGATTTGGGAGTACCACTTTGCAAAAGACCTGATTACCCCAAATAACAAAAGACACCTGCAAGTTACTTCAGAGACACACCTGGCTTACTGAACGCCCTTGGAATTTAGCAAAACATTTGCTGTCTGTAAGCCCTGAGCCCCAATACAGCTCAATAATTTGGGTGGGGTTGACCAGAAATTGTGAGTAGGGGGGTCTGACTCCAAAATTCAGGGGCTCCTGTCTGCAAGGGCAGGGGGGCATCTGAGCCTGACTGTTCTGTACCAACCTGCCCTCTTCATGATCCCCACCTGAAAAAAGGGAAAACCAGTAGGAGCATCATCTGCTACAACCACAGATGCTTTCGGTTTCTTCATCTTTCCGTTGTGAGGGAAGGATTTGCATGCAACTGCCACGTTTTTTGGAGACCATGGTATAATCATAATCCCGGCAATAATTATTCCTTTTCCTTTCTGCACTCGGCCCCATGGTATGATAAACTACTTTCTCTATTTCCCAACTTTCTCTCTTCTTTTGTTTTCTTCTTCTCAGCCTTGCCAATGACCCCTTAACGCCCCAGGCCCCCAAACCAAGTCTTCATATGTCTGTCATCCTTCCCCTCTCATGGCAATGACAGCAGTGTATGTACAAACATACTTCTACGGGCCAGACAAACCACGTGGGGGTAGATAAGCACAGATTCTGTCTTTAGGGAGGAACCACAAGATCACATGGGACGGGCAGGGTGCAGGGAGAGTAAGGAACTGGGACCACTAATGCAACTGATCTGGCACGTTGACTATCATCAGTGCTGTTTCTATTTAAACACAGACTTTGAATCACAGTCTTCCCCGCTAGGGCTGGACAATCTCGGGACTCCCCAGCTTACACACTTTTCCAGGTGACTCTGACGCGGGAGGTGTGGCTTAGGGAATCCTGCTCTAGTGGCACAATCAACTGATGAGAAGAATTGTCTGGGACTCTGATGAAACAGATCAGATTCCCAGGCCACCCTCTGGAAGATACCGAGTAGAGCCCTGAAATCTGGATTTTAACAAGCGCCCCACAGGGAAAGTCTAGTGATTGGGGAAGTTGGGAGTCACCTTTCCAATGCAACACATGCATTTATTAGGTGTGAAGATAGAGGCCCAGAAAGGGGAAGTGGGGTGATAAAGGTCATCCAAAAAGAAAGCTCCAAAGTGGGCCTCAAATTAAGGTGACCTGGCTCTCACCTGGCCAGGTGTCTTTTCCAATATACCAAAATGACTAGAAAAGTCACCTCCATCCTGTCACCACACAGCCCCAGTGGGATTCAGAGTGTCTGCACAAACGAAATGTCATATTTTATCACCCAACCTTAGTTTATAATGGCCCCTGGTTTGCTATCACAAAGACCTCCAGCAATCAAGGTTTAACACAGCACATAGATACTCTCTCATGACACCACGAGGGGTTGTAGTAGCCTTGGAAATGTGTCACCCAGACCACTCCTCTGGGAAGGACTGGTTGCCCGGCCTCCAGCCGTCAGCTCCCCGAGGGTCTGCCTGAGCTGCAGAGAGCCACCTTGCTGGGGTCGTGCCCTCCCCGGGTGGTGGGCAACTTGGTGAGGTAGGGGTACAAACGCCTGGTCACTGCGGCCTGGTGGGGACCACTGAGGGGCGGGACCCCAGGGCTCCCTGCCGCGCTGGCTGTGTCTCTGTTTGGTTGCATCACAGCTCAAACCTCTATCCTCAGTCCTCTAGCCGCTCAAGGATCACATATGTTGAATTTTAAAAAAGAAAAAGAATCTCAGATGTTGATTATCTTGTACCCCAAACTCCACTGAATCTCCTTTAGGAGAACCCAACCTGCAACAGGGGTCAAAGGCAACCATGGCGGTGAGGAGGGGGGGACTTCAGCCTTTGGGGGGACTTCAGGGGAAACTGAGGAGTGTATCAAATAAAATGCGAGCCTTTAGAGACAGCTTGGCCGGCAGGAGTGCAGGAGACACCTAAACATTTAAATCACCTTTTCCTATTGATTAAGGTAAATACTTCCCTGATGGTGCTAATCAATACCTCTATAAATCCCTGATGTGTGATAGTTTTACTGCATATTTAATGTTTCTGTCTTTAATTGAGTTACATCCCCCTCAGCCCCAAATGATGAACTGAAAGTTGGAAATCATGTTGGCTCTGACAAAAATGGGGAGTATTTTTTTTTCTTTGTTTCATCTTTAGAACTGAACCCTTTGAACGTAAGTCAGCACGCCTGACTTGGTCACCAGTGGTTGGCCTCATCTCTTTATCTCACTGGGCCCAGTTTTCTCACCTGGAGATGGGAAAATAGATGCTTTGCTTAGGTAAAGTAACTGGGAAAGCCAGGAAGCTGCCTCAAAGCAGGGAGCCGTAAGAAAACTTTCCAGAATCTTCTATGCTACCTACAGGGAGTGGACACAGTCGTCCTAGAGCCTGGTAATTCCTTCCACTGCCCTCATTCTGCACCGCCGCCAGCTGATTGATTTGCCCATTTAGTCAGCTGAGTGTAAATATCCACCTGTCAATCACTCCATTATGCTAAGTGCCCAGCCGGCCCTGAATGGTGATTTACACTCTTCAGTGAGGGCTCCAGTCCTCCCGGCAGCTGTGCTTGTGCACAGTAGGTAGGGCAGGGTGCAGTAGGTTGCATCCCCAGGGTCTACCCCCGGACCCTCAGGGACATGGTCTTGTCCCCAAAGAGAGGTCTAACTGAAAGGTGGGACGAATTCTCAGATTCCCTTTTCACCGCTAGCCCTGCTGAGGGCATCTCAGAATCTAAAGCAAACTGATTTCTTCCTACAGAAAGATCTGCAGCAGTGGTTTTCAACTGGAAGCCACTTTGCACCCCAGGAGACGTTTGGCCATATCTGGAGATGTTTCTGATTGTCATAATTGGGGGTGTGCTCCTGACATCTAGTAGGTAGAGGCTAGGGATGCTGTAAACATTCTAAAATGCACAGGACATGCCCCCACACCAAGAATCACTCAAAATGTCAATAGTGCCACTACTGAGAAACTCAGATCTACAAGGAAGAGAGAACGTTAAGAAAAACTGGGCATTAGACAGCTCAAAGAAATTTCCACTGATAGGTGATGACTTGTTGCAAGACTACTTTGGGAAAGGCAGGAGTTTGGCGGGAGGTGCATGAATGTGGTGGTGGTATTGGGAAATGGAACGACTGGTCAGAATTTCCCGGAGCTGACACAGTCCGGGAGATACAGAACGGGAATCCTTGTCTCCTGAAAAGCACTTCAGGGCTCTTTTCAACATCAGAGATAGGAAATCATTTTAAGGGATTAACTGGTAGTGGCTCTCCAGAGCCTTGTGCCCAGTGGGCATCTGAGCCTAGCAGGAAGAGTGCTGGGATTGATTTGTGATGTCTGTCACCGATGCAGGAAGGAGGCAAGACAGCACTGGGCAACATGTTTACCTTCCATGCAGTTCACCATTTTCCTTGTCCCCAATTATCCAAGAGAAACCTATTTAAGGGACATTTAAAAATATTTAGAATCTTGTTAAGCTAAAACGACAAGAGATACTTTAAAATATCCACATTGCTCAAAAATAAAAATTTCCGATTATTTTAGTAATACATGCTTTTTAGAGAAAATAAAGACAAATAAAGAAAGGAAAATACAAATTCCCTCATTCCATGCGTAGCCACAATAGATATTTTGATAGTTTCCCTTTAGACTTTTATTCTATACTATATATGCTCTTCCCTTAAATTTCCCTGAAATTGAATTCATGATGATTCATTGCTTTTTAAAAAATTAACACTAAAATGTGTGCATTATCCATGTCATTAAATATTTTTGTAAGTATTGTTAGTTCAAGTCTGTAATGATATGCCGCAAAATGAATGTGTTAGCATTTATTTAATAAATAATCTGTGGTTGGACACTTTTCTCCAGGTTTTTTTTTGTGGCTGTTGTTGCATGATGACCTTGTACATAACTGTTTTTGCATGTGGATGATTATTTTCCTAGAATTAATTTTTATAAATGGAGTAATGACTGGCTCCAAGGTTATGAGAATTATTAAGGTCCTTGACACATATTGTTAGATTTCTTTCAGAAAGATGCCTCTGAGTTACACTTCTATCAGGAAGAAACATGAGGGCCAGTTTCTCTAAGTTTTCATCAAAAATGATAATTTTTAAAAATTGCTGTATTTTAAATAAAAATATTATCTTATTTTAGATAGTTACATTTATTACTGAGGTTGAACTTTTAAAATGATTGCAATTATTTGTATTTTTTCTTGTGTGAATTGTTTGTGTCCTTTACCAGATTTTTCCTTGGGAAATTTTTTTCTGCTTTTCTTTGACATAAACTCTTTAGTCACACTATTCTTTATTCAGATTAGTAATTTGTTATAAATATTTTCTGCAGTCTGTTGTTTGACTTTTATGTATGTGTTTACGTTAAGAAATTTTAATGTGTCTGGTCAAATCCTTTCTTCTCTTTTTATTTTGGGATTTGTTTCTTTACTTTTAAGGTAAATCATTCCTTCTCTATCTTAATCATATATAAATATGATTTATATGTATATATACACACATAGAGAGAGGCTTTTAATTATATGAATACCATTTATATATAGTTTATATAGAAATATATATAGTTTGTCCCACCTCTTTAAAATTGTTTTTGGTGGGTGTATTTAGCGTCTGAACTTTATTATGAGGCAGGGTAAAAAACTAATTTTTTTTTGCTTCAAATATTTAATCAGTTTTCCAATTGGTTCTTATTACTGAATTCTGCACTCTATCCCTGACACGATGCCATCACATGTGGAATTCTTACACTTAATAGGGTTTGTTTGTGGGTTAGCTGCTGCTTTGCTTTTTTCTGCAAGTATCTGTAGCAGTTACTAATGCTATTCCCCAACATTTCTGCTGCTGGCTTTCAGGAATGTGGTTAGATTGCGTTACTTGGGTTCCTGAGGGCTGTATGGAGTCATCTGACTACTCCTGGCCAATGAAATATGAGCAGACATGATGGGAGTCTTTTTTGGGCTAGCGGCCAGTAGGAAGCCAGCCAGAGCTCTGTTCTCCACCAGTGACACCATCTGCTGGAGTGAGAAGTAGAGCAGAGTCCCTGTCAACCCACAGTGGACATGCACCAGAAACAAGATGTAAGTCTTTGTCTATAAGTCACTCATATTTTGGGGTTGTTACTGCAGCAGAAACTAGTGTGTGCTTGTTGAAATACATACAGTAAGTCTTCACTTAATGTCGTTGATAGCCTCTTGGAAACTGCAACTGTAGGTGAAACGACATATAACAAAACCAGTTTGACCATAGGCTAATTGACATAAACAGGAGTGAAGCTCCCATGGCGTTTTTCTGGTCACAAAAAATGAACTTCTAAATCAAGATCCAAAACACTTCTGATACTAAAAACTGAAATAAATATGAGATATACATGCATTTAAGAAAGATTAATAAAAACAGGGAAGATAATTATTTACCCACTTATTCCAGTTCAGGGTTGAGGGTGGCCGGAGCCTATTCCGCAGCTCAGGGCACAAGGTGGGAACCCACCCTGGAAGGGTGCCATCCCGTGGCAGGGCTCACACACACACACCCCCACACTTGCTCATTGTGGGACCACGTAGACACACCAATTCACTGACTGTGCACAGCTTTGGGATATGGGAGGAAACTGGAGTATCGGGAGAAAAGCAGACATGGGGACAATGTGAAAACTCCGCACAGACAGGGACCCCAGCCAGGAACCCATATTTCCTTTTCTCATGGGTGTTATAATGAAAGGACATTGAATGGGACGACATTGGAGGACCTGCTGTACTGTCATTGTAACTGAATATATTTGATCACATGATCAACTAAATCAGTCCAGTTGCTTTTCCCTTCCTTAAAAATGTTCTGAATAGTTTTGCCTATCCGTACTTCCAGAAAACCTTTTGATTCATTGCATCAACTATTACCTCTCCCTGCACTCCCAGGTGAATCTCAGTGAGGTTTAGTTTGCATTGTATGAAATATATTATCACATTCAGAAATAATTGACATCCATTCAATATTTCATCTTCCCATTCAGAAACATGGCATCTTATGCACTTAGTTTACATATTATTTTATGTACTTCCATAAAATCTTTTTGTATGTTGTGTATATTTATTATAAAAATATTGTTAACTATTTTATGTATATTGTTGTCTTATGTCTGAGGTCATTGTATCAATCAATATTATTTTCTCACTGGTTTTTGCTGCTATTTAAAAAAGCTTTCTATTCTATACCTTTGTTATTAATTCAGCTATATTACTGGATTTTAATTGGCTCTAATAATTTTTCCATTCATTGTTTTGGATTTTTTTTAATCTTTATTTTTTAAATTTAAATTGTATATGCTAATTTGAACAACTATTTTTCTTATGTCAAATAGAAATGACACTGTGCCTAGATCAAGTAAGACATAAATTATTTTTGCATTTATTAGTTTGGAGCTATAATTTATATACCAGTAGGTTTTCTCTGAAGTCATATGCTTTTGTTTTTAACTCTTTATAGAGAACAGTATAATGAACGCACATGTACGCATCTCCTAGCTTTAAGAATTTTCAACACACGACCAATCTTGTTTTATCTATACTACCCCAATCCCTACCCTCAACACACGCAAACACACACTCACACACACACACACACACACGCACACACAATTTCCCACTGAATGATTCTGAAACAAATCTTGCAAGATCATATCATATCATCTGTGTTTCATATGTTCATAATTTTAATGAATGATTAAGTCATGACTTCTTTAATTTTAATTTTCCGAATTGTACACGTTGTCCCTCAAACCTGTGTTGGCTGCCCCAATATGGTTCCACTTTTCTTTTTAATTGAACAGAAAATACTTGTTTATGATAATCATTTTTAATTGCAAGCATTAGAAAGGGATATACAATGTAAATTGAATTGACGTCTTTTCCCAGGTCCCAAGTACTTCTTTCTCAAGTGTGTCACATATATTTTTCCCTTTGATATTCTAGGTAAACATGTCATCTGCGAAAACAATGTCTTTGCCCCTCTCAAATTCTGACTGAGGCTACAACTTCCAGCATAATCCTGGTTATGCTGTTTGTCTCTAAGCAAGTAGAAATGCCAAGATTCATATCCATAAACTCTGGTGCCAGAACACATGTTTTTAACCACTATACAAGACTTTAATACAGTAAAGAAGTATGCTTTTCTTTCCAGATTACTAAGAACTGGGTGTCGAATTTGATCGAATTCCCTTTTGGCATCTATTGAAATGATTGCATGGTTTTATCCTTTGATTTATTGATGTAACATTTTGTCTTAATAGATGTTACTAATATTAAACCATTCTTTATTTCCTGAGATAAATAATACTTGGAACTATATTTGGTTTGTTATATTTTTAACATACTGCTGGTTTCAATTTGTCATTTTTTTTTAATTTGGAAAACGTTTGCATCTATATTTATAAGTGAGATTGGGCTATAGATTTCTGTGTTATCTTTGTCTTGTTTTGCTATGCTATAGGATGAATCAGGAAGCTTTCAAGTTTTCTCTAACTTTGAAAAACTTATCAGTGTGTAACTAATTTGGCCCCCTGGAAGTATGAAAGTATTTGCAAGACAGTCTAGCCCTAGAGACTTTTTCAAAGGCAACTTTTTGATAGTTCTTGAAATGTTTTAAATCAATTTTGAACAATTCTATTTTCTTAGAAACTGCCCATTTCACTGAGATTTTTCAGGGAACTTTATTTAGTATCTAAATTTATAAAAGGTAGTCAATTTTTAACTTGATGACAAAGATAAATGTGTCAATTTTAGAACATTTGAAACACATAGAAAAGCAAATTTGAAAAATCTATCACATATATTTCAAGTCCTTTTAATGTTTCGGTCTATAAACTTTATCTATTGGGCTAGCTAACCTCCTGTTTTGCTTAATAAAACATGAAAAACTTTGCCATTAGTTTTCAAAAATGTGATTTTAGTCACTGCATAATATCTTATACTATCGATGTACCCCATAACTTATTTATCCAGTATATTGTTTGACATGTAAGTTACTTATAATTTTTCTTATGAATAATGCTGAGATATATAGCTTTGTAAATATACATATATGCATGTATGTGATTATTTCCTCAGCATATATTTTTAGAAATAGAATTAAATCAAAAGTTGTGGATATTTTAAGTTTTTTCGAGTCCTCATTTTCGAATTTCCTTTTACAAAATTTGAACTACTTTTCAACTCTATAAGCATTGTATGGGCATTTCAGCTTGCCTGAACCTTCACCAACTCTATTACCTTTCAAATATTTTTATCATTGTTTTTTATTTCTATTTTTCATTATTATTGAGAGTAAGCATTTTTTTCATATATGTTGGGCCTTTATAGTTCTTATTCTCTGAGTGGCCTATTTACATTCTTTTCCCATTTTCTATTGGTTGTTCATATTATTCTTACTAATTTAGTAAGACTTGTCAACCACAGATATGGAAAATAGTTTTCCCAGTTTGTCATATGCTTTTGATTTTTAATTTTTTGAAGCACAAAAAACTTTTCTTGTTTATGTAGTCTGTTATTTTTTTCTTTATGCTTTCCTCCTTTATTTTTATACCAGAAAATACTTCATTATTTTATTTCAAAAACTCTTATCTCTTGTTATATTCTCTTTCTCATTTCTGATTTTATTTGAATTTTGCTTATAGCTTTAAAGAGTCAGCTCATACATTTATACTATGCTTTGTTAATTCAATCATTTTTAATCTATTTAATTGTTATCCAGCGTTCCTTGGTTTGCAGTACTTTGTTGTTCATTTATGAATTTCTTGAAGCAAAGTCTTAATTCATTTATTTTTATTCTTTCTTGTTAAATAATAAAACAATTTATTGCTTTACATTTCTTTTCTCTAAGTGTAGCTTTGGCGGCGGCTCATAGGTTTTGACAAAACATTGTTTTGTTCTCATTTTATTATTTTCTAAATAGCCTGTAACTGAGGTTTTTATTCTCCCTTTGACTCAATAACTATTTATGGGAACTTTTAAACTTATTTATTTATTATCTGAGTTTCTAGCATTTTCCTTTGTGGCTGTTGGAAATGTTTCCATTTATTTTAATTCTATCAGGGGGAATTTGGCCTATAAACTTCTCTTTTTTATCGAGGCTTTCTTGATGACACAGTATGTAGTAAGCTTTTGAAAATGTTCGGCTAACACTTGAAAAAGTATCTGTGGGGAACAAAGTTGGATATATTCTATATCTTCAGTCTTATTAAATATAGTCAAATTTTCCCAGTTTATCTGATCTATTGAAGGCATCTAAGATTTGTTAACCCTTTCAAATCACATCTTTTACTATTCCTCCTCATATTTCCAAAAAAATTTAAACGTTTTGAAGGTTCATAAAGGTTTATTGTTTGTTCATTGGAGATTTTATTTCTATCTTAATAAAATGACTCTCTTTTAAATGTAAAGACTTGAATTATAATTGGCTTTTTTTTTGTTTCAATCTGCCTTGTTTTTCTCTGTAGCACCTTTTTTATACCCCCTGTCCCATTTTCTTTAGACATGATACATGGAAATAGAATGTAGTCCAGTTTTACTTCTACTCCTATTAGGGAGTCTTTTAATAGGGTATTTAAAATCCTTCACATATACCGGGAGTGGTGGTTTGCTGCCGCTGGGTCTGGGTGCACCTGACGGCTTAGGCTGTGCATTTAGAGCACTGAGAGACGTCCAGGGATAACTTCCTTCTCAGGAGAAGAGAAAGTCACTCATGAGAAAAACTGCCTACAGGCAAAGACTTAGAGATTGGGGAGGGGAAGTGATTTTTTTTTTTTAAGGACAGTATAATGCCTCTTGCTCGTGTGTATCCCCATCTGAGCCTGGGGTGGGAGGTGTCATGTGTGACAGAGGAATGGGGAGGGAATAGGATGGAGGGCAAAGACAGAGAGACAGTCAGACAGACAGACAGAGGTGGCACTAACATCGCTGCCAGTTCTGTAGGGTGTGGCCCCTCAGGCAACTTGATCTCAGAGCCCTTCTAATACATTTTGATCCAAAAGAGAAAAGACAAACCTGGTCTCATCATTGCCACATTCACTATGAGATGCCTCGAGGACCCCGGCACCTGTGTGTATCTGTAGGTCCCAAGAGAGGTAGCAGTGACATCAACTGGACCTGCTAGGTACCTGGCAAGGAGCACAGGAGCCCAGGGGGTATAACCTGGCAGCAGATTGGACTTGGTGATGAGCCCATGAGGGACTCCCCCAAAGACTTCAAGAAAAACTTGACAACGTAAGGGGTACATTTCTGGGACCTAGGACCCTGTATGTGGAGACAAAAGCAATCACATGGGTGATTACTGTATCCAGCACCCTATTTTCTTCCTCATAGGTTGGTGCTGCCTGGGGAAATATAAATTTATTTTTAGAACCAGCATGTGTGTTCTCATTTCTTTCATTTTATTTTCTCTTTTCTGTTTTAAATGATGTGTTTATTGATTTTCTGCTATAAGCCCCATGGGTTTTTCTTCTTCCTTTCTTCTCCTCTTATAATTTGGGAAGTGCACTTTTTAAATTTCTTTTTTAAAAAATTATTTAATTTTTTTATTGCTAAATTTCCAAGGAAGGGCTCTAGCTCGAGTTTGAACCACAGTCTTCCCAGGGGTTCAGACAAGCCTGGCCAGCTTCAGGGAGGCATCTGCCAGGAGTCTATTCTCATGAAGGACTGAGGGGTGTCCTGGGATATAAATCATCCTGAAGGAAGAGAGAGTGACATGTAATGACCTATGGCAGACTAAAGATGGCACGATGGTTCAGGCCTATAATCCCAGCACTCTGGGAAGCCAAGACAGGAGGATTTCTTGAGGCCAGGGGTTTGAGATCAGCCTGGGCAACATAGCAAGACCCCACTTCTACAAAAAATAAGAAAAATTAGCTGAGCATGGTGAGGCAAGTATGTAGTCCTAGCTACACAAACGGCTGAAGAAGAAGAATCATTTAAGCCCAGGAATCCAAGGCTTCAGTGAGCTATCTTTGTGCTACTTCTAGCCTGGGTGACAAAGTGAGACCTTGTCTCTAAAAAAAAAGGAAAAAAAAAGATGGCCACAAATTTTGACATTCCTCTGATTGAGAATTGGTATTCTATGTTCTCTCTTTTTGAACCTGAGTGGGCTCTATGACTCCTTGATCAATAGAATATGGTGGAAGATTCACTGTACCAGTTTCTGAGACCAGGCAAGTTCTGCTTCTTGTCTCTTGAAACACTTGCTCTTGGCACCCAGAGCTGCCATGTAAGAAGCATGACCTTCCTGCTTCAGGTGGAGAAACCCTGAACTACACAGAGTGAAAGGAACCCCTCTGAGCCCAGCCTTCCAGCCATATCACCAAAGGTCTGGTACCAGAGTAGAGAAACCATCTTGGAAGTGGATCCTCCGAACCCCCCCCACCTCAGCTCACACCATGTGACTGACTCCGAGATGAACCATCAGCAGAGCCCTTCCTGGATTTCTTTTCAAGAATCATGAGCAAAATAAAGGGATTTTTGCAGTCACTTAGTTTTGGGGTAGTTTGTTACACATCAACAGATAACAGACACTAAAATTTTGTTCTTGGAGCAGATTTAATGACTGTGAGTGGTCATAACCATTCATTTTTCTAGCCCAACCCTGCATGGACTTACATCTAAGTACTGTATGGACATTAATAAAATCTGGTGAAATCTGTTTTTATTTATGGGGCTTAAGCAACACTGAACTAGGAAACCTGTTAACAAACTGTAACAAAAAAAAGTAGAAAGGCCATCATCCTCACTTTTCTTCATCTTTTCTCCATATTTATCATCTTCCTTGCAACATTTTCATCTATTTTTTCCCTTTCTCTTACATTCTACAGAATTTCTCTAGTTTATCCTCTATTCTATGGCTTGATATTTGCAGCATCAATTCTGCTCTTTTTTGTATGAAATCTGGATTTTAATTCTGCTATTGCATTGTTAGTTTCCATATAATTCTTCTTGATCTCATTTATTTTTATTTGCATCTTATTCTGTTGGTCTTAGCTCATACTCTCAGGGCTTGGTGCTCTATTTTCATGGAAACCATACTCTTAAGAATACCAAACAGTTCCCTAACATTGTTACTGCTTTCTTGTAGATTGTTTTCAAAGACCTACTCATCTTCATCTTCAAAATGTTGTTCTCTTTTCTCCTCCGTAGGTTGGGACAATCCACAATGTTGGCTTTTTTGTTCTGTTTCTCAGGAAAGCTCTCTCCGTACACAAGGCATGTTGGATATCTTTGTTCAGTTCTCTGTTCACCAGTGTAATGGGAAAATCCCATCCCCAGTCTAAACTAAACCGTATGGCATGCTGATGGGCCTGATTTTAGTTGGCTTAGCCTGTCTTTCACCTGGTATGGCTCCACTCAACCAAAATGGGGCATCTTCTCCTCCCTCTGTTTGAGTCCTCTCCTGTTTGAAAGTTTGCAGGGTTCTTCCTGTCTCCAAATCCTCCCCTCTGGAGCTACATCTCAGCAGGTAGACACCAAGTTCTAGGACTGAGAAAACAGATAAGGAAACAGGAGTCAATGAAGCACCTCCTCTGAGGGGGAGTAAATATGAGAGATCTGGGGAAGAGCTGATTAGAGGCAAGTACCACTCATTTCTCTTTCCTCAAACATCAATAAATCTTTACTAAAGGAGAAGGTTCTAGATGCTCTCATGAGCGTCTTTCTGTTTGCCACTCCTGAGCATTGCACACCACTTCACCTCCCCAGGCCTTTGCGTGTGCTGTCTGCCCCACCTGGGGTGCCCCCCCCCCCATGCCCACCACACAGCCCCAGAGTCCTGTTCACCCTTCAAGGCCCAGTGGTAACGCTGTCATCATCTTCCCTGTTTAAACTTTGCTCTTCTGCTTTCATCTCTGCTCTGCACCCCACAGCACTCGAGTGGGTTTTATGGACCTCACTCTGTTGTGCATTTTAGCCATTGCTTAGTTGCCATCTGTCCCGCTGAAAGACGGTAAGTTCCTCAAAGACAGAGGGTTCACTTTATTCACTCTTATGTCCCCACACCTAGCAAGGCCCATGCTTGGCTCAGCGTCTCACACCTAGTAGGTCACATAAATGTTTATTGAAGGGGTTGGTGTTGCTCCTGTTTGATCTGGTAATTGACTAAACTGCCCAAAGTCTATGACACTGATGGCAGAAGCAGGTCTCAGAGAGAGGATCCCAAATGTTATAAGACCAGGCCTTGGCACAACTGTTGGCAGTCTGCCCATGTGAGGGGTGGGGGTGTTACCCCTCTCTTTGGGTGGCTTTTTAGGTGTAGTCTGTTTAACAGGATCAGTGGTGTGTTGTTGGGGAATGGCTTGTGAATCATGGAAGACCTCGAATGCTGCACTCAGAGTTTGGGTAAGCTAAGAATAGCACCACTCACTGGCCATATTTATTCACCTTGCTGTTCCCCAGTCTTCTCATCCAAACATGGGGATAATATTAGTATCTACCTTGTAGGGTTGTTGTGGAGATTAAATGAGTTACTTCATGTAAAGCACTAAGTGTAGAGCCAAGCACTATAAACGTGATGCAGTTATCATTATCCTTATCAATGAAGATTGATTGGTATTATCTACCTGTGTTGAGAAGGATTCTGAGGGCTGAGCTAGGCTCAGCTGGAAAAAATATGCCATCAAGTGTGCAAGAAGGGGAAGCGGAGCTCATAGACCAACTGTTTGTTGGCCTTGCTCTAGGACAGTAGGAAACTGAGAAGTTTTTATTTCAACAGGGTACTGTGGACATACAGTATAGATCTGGCAGCTCCTAGACAACTTGTAGAGCTTGGTTCCACAGAGAGGGCAAAGGAATTCCTAATTCCTCATAGTAGAAATGACTGTGTGTATGCACAAACACACTTGTACACACATCATGCACACGTGCAATGCAGACTATGATTAAGAAAATACCTTCAATTTTGTGATCCATTTTCTATCCCCTTCTATGCCCTCTGCCAACTTTCCTTCTGGCGAAGTAAAGGGTTAAGTGTCTAGAGAGGCTCCCAGGCCCATTTTGCATATGAGCATTTCCATGTTAATAGAACATTTAAGGGGAAATGCTCTCTGTCAATTGATTGTATAAATATTTTATCTGGAGTAAGTGGCAGCCATGAAGGTCTCTGGAAGACTTTCCCTGAGAGCAGGGTGAAGGATAAAATTAGGGCGTTATTGTGGAAGAAATAAGACGCAGCTGGGAGTTGCAAACACTTGATCCAAAGTGTAAAAAACGGTCCCCTCGCTTCTGTGCAGCCTGGAGCCTGGGCCGATTAAATCCATAATGGAATGAGTAAGTTTGGGCCGCATAAATTTGTCTTCCTTCCCCAGGAATCCTGCCCGCCACCTGGCTAGATTAATGGCCAGGAGCCGCGCACATAATGAAGTGCGCTACCCTGGCACCCGCTCATGAATTTATTATGGTGTCCACAATTGGGCTGGATGGCGGAGACATCTTTATAAATCCTGCATTTAGCGCTGCCGAGATGAGCACTTCACTCCTAATGGCGAGCCTGATTTATCACCAGGGGCTCTGCTCCTCCGCCGGGCCCCTCCCCGGCACTTCTCGAAGGAAATACAGGTCATCTTGCTGATGGAAATGAAATGTGAAGGTAATTAGAGGATGCCAAATGGAGATGGGGAAGGGGCACCGTGGACATTTTAAATATGTTGGTCATCTTTTTCCTTGGAGCAATTATTTCAGGCTGATTTATTTTTACAGTTTATAATCACTTAACTACCTGTGGCTGGGGATTTTTTTTCTTTAACCCCAAGCTTTGGAGACAAGAGACAGGGCTTTTGATTTCTCTTTCTTAGGGTGGTATAAATTCATTTGGAGCCCCTCAGGCTCTGAGTTCCTTTGCAGTTTCTCAGCCAGAGAGGCTGGCTGCCGAGGGAGCCCCGGCCAGCTCCCCACCGCAGTACTCGAGTTGTGTGCAGCCCTCAGCAGCTTTCAGGATCCGTCTCCAGGTGAGGATATGAAAAGAACTACCTTTCTTGGAGGTCACAGGGGCTGGCACAAGATGGGTGGAAGAACAGATTGACTAAGAATGGTATCGGATGGTCACAAACTCCAATCCTGGCTCCTCTGCTTCTAACTGGCTGACTCTGGATATCTTTTTGCACTTTTCCAAGCCTCATTTTCCCCATCCATAAAGTGGGTATAATAATAGTATCTCCCTGAGGCCACTGTGAAAATGTTTACAAACTCTTAGCATAGTATCTGGCTCATAGTAACCACCCAGAAATGTTAGATAATTGAAAATTATTCAAAGTCACCACACTATATATAATTAGTTCAAAGTATTTAACTGGAGAACTATGTTTTAGACACTATTAATGTAGACTTAAGGCTCTACCCTGCTACCAGGGCCTCTCTGATAGTGGGAAATAGGAAAGCAAACAGACAGTTTTAGTACAGAGCTGCAGGAATGGTAAGAACAGGTACCATGGGGGCACAGTGGAGGTGCTCCCCAAGAGGGATTTCAGAGGTTCTGGTATCAGGGAGAGCTTCCTGGAGAAGGGAGACTTTATCTTTAAACCATGAATTATAGTTTACATGGCACTTTTATATGTAATATCTTATTTAATCTTCCTAACTATCTTGAGAGCTGTATGATTTACAGGTAAGGAGAAGGGGAACAGAGAGGCAAGGTGACCTCCAGGAAGCAACACAGAATGGGAGATGGAGCAGCAGATTCAGGGTCTACTGACCTAGACTGGAATCTTGGCAGGGCGCTTGGCTTTGCCTTAGTTGGGAGTCCCTTTGCCATAAAATAGCAAACATATTAAAAGGCACACTCCTTTCTCATTTAATATAAGTTGAATAAATATAACTGTTCAAGAGTTTGGTTGAGATGCAGTTGATTAGGTAACATAGTGTAATGTGTGTGTGTGTGTCTGTATGTGTGTAACCCCTGATGCTTTTAAGATTTTTCTCTTAGTCTTTGGTTTTCAGCAGTTATTTTATGATGTGTGTTTTTCTCTGTGCTTCTGCTTGTGGTTCACAGCACTTCTTGAATGTGTCTCTTGATGTCTTTTGCAGTTTTGGAAACCTCTCAGCCGTTATCTTTTCAAATATTGCTCTTTCTCTATTCTTCTGCTTCTACCTTTCTGGATATTTTCAGATTACATATTTTCTGCCCACATACCTTCCAGTCCCTCAATCCTCTTTTCAGCTGTATCTAATCATCTGTTAAATCCATTTATTGAGTTCTTAATAAACTCATACAGTTATTGCATTTGCCACCTTTAGAATTTTTATTTGATTTATTAAATATAGATTCCAAGTCTCTGTTCAAATTCTCCATTTTTTCTCTTTTCTTTTCATTTATTTATTATTTTTTTTTGAGACAGAGTCTCACTCTTTCGCCCCAGCTAGAGTACAGTTGGCATCATCATAGCTCACAGCAACCTCAAACTCCTGGGCTCAAGTGATTCTCCTGCCTCAGCCTCCATGGTAGCAGGGACTACAGGCATGCACCACCACACCTAGCTAATTTTTCTAGTTTTAGTAGAGATGGGATCTCACTCTTGCTCAGACTTGAACTCCTCAGCTCAAGCAATCCTCCCATCTCAGTCTCCCAGAGTGCTAGCATTATAGACTTGAGTCACCAGGCATGGTGGCTCAAGTCTATATTTTATTTGTTTTTAACATAAGAATCATAGTAATTTTGAAGTCTGTATCTGATAACTTCAGTATCTGGATCACCTGTGAGTCTGTTCTATTGTCTTTCTTATTCTTTTGGTTCTGCCTCCCGCTATGTCTGGTAGTTTTTACTGAATGTCAGGGGCTTCAGGGGCTTTAGCTTCTAGCGGGCAGTTAGAGTAGAAGCAGATCACCTTAATCCAATCAGGTACTGCAATGACTTGTGGTTGAGTTTCAGCCCCTCCATCCCTGGACTTAAGTAGTAGCAGATTCCTTGGCATGGTATGGAATTGAGTTTCCCTCAATCAATTTCTCCTCTCTTTGAGATCTTGGTCCCTTGAGTCTTGGCTACTTGGTGTTTCTCTGAAGCTTTCAAACAGTATTTTAAAAATTTTTAATCTCGTTTTTCTAGCTATTCTCAATGGAAAAGTATGCTATGAACTCAGCCAGAAGGGAAAGTTTGGCATGCATTAATTATGATTTTGCAGCTTTATTTTTTAGTTTGGTGCGTATCATTTTTATTCTGGTCTAAACTTATTTTTATAGACTCTTTACAAGATTGTAGGCCCTGTGCTTCTGGTGACTAATAAGAAAAAATAAGAAAAGGTTTTGATCCCTACTCTGCAACTTACCAACTGAATAAAATCGATAATGATAAAAGCAATAGCTAATGTTTATTTAATGCCAGAAACTCTTCTAACTGCATATATTATATACATATTACATATATTAACTTATTAAATCATTGTTGATCCTATTGTAGAGATGAGTAAACTGAGGCACGGAGTAGCTAGCCTCCAGGGTGGCCCCTGGCAGGCACTCTCTGCCTCCCGGTTAGCACACCTTTGTGCACGGCCTCCCACAGTGTGCCGGGCTTGATCTGCATGACCAACAGACTACGGCAGAGAGGATGGGATGTCACTGTCGAGATTAGGTCATAAAAAATACTTTAGCTTCTGTCTTGATGGTTTGCTCACACTCTCTGTCTCTCATATGTCACTTGTTCTCTCTCTCAGGTGACTACACTGGGAGAAGCCACCTGCCCGACACAAGCAGTCCAGTTTCAGGGAGAGGCTCACGTGGCAAGGCAGGGAGGCCTCTTGCTAACAACCACGGAGATGAACTTAGAAGCAGACCCTCCACCTCGGTCAAGCCTTCAGATGACGGCAGCCCCCACTGACAGCTTGATGACAACGTCAGGAGCTAGACTGCGACCCTGAGCTAGAGCCACCCAGCTAAGCTGCTGCCGGCCGCCTGACTCTCAGAAACTCTGTGAGATAACACATGTTTGTAGTCTTTGGCTGCTAAGTTTGAGGGTATTATTTTTTTTTAGCAGTGATGGATAATTAACATGGAGAGCTTTAGAAAAGTTCACACCGCCAGTTCATGGCTGAGTGGCAAACCAGATCAACTCTGTTGTGAGGGGAGAAAAAAAGACCACCGTCTGAACATTTAAAATTCAAAAATTTACAATTTAAAAACAGAATTGTGTTGTTCATAAGGACTGAAGTGTGGGAAGGAGGAAGGAACGAGACCACTAGCCAGAGGCCTGAGACCCCCTCAGCTCAGTTCCTTGTCACATGAGGAGTTTTGCAGGGGTGCAGTTTCAGACTTTCTCCAGGGGGAGCCCTGCAGCCTTCAGGGCAGACGCAGGGGAGGGGAGGGTGGACCTCGGAGGTGTAAAAGGAAACCTCAACAGGCTATTCTTCGACTATTCTTGGAAACGAAGCTGTGGCTGTATGAGGTGTTGACAGAAGGGTGAGATCCTGCCCTTCATACGATTTCTGCTACTTTTCTGTAGGTTAAATGGAGTTCAAAATTTTAAAATTGCTGTTTGAAAGAGCAGGTAACAGACGTGTGAAGGGTATTTTGTGTTTCTCCAGTCCCACGGCAAGGATCTGCCTTGTTGAGACTTTCCCTTTCTTTCTCTAATTCGGACGGGTTGTGCTCTTCTTTTCATGGACGGGCTCATATGGCCACCACCCCGGCTTCTCCTCTGTTGATGTAAGACTGGCTTGACCTGTTATCTGGGATGGACGTGCCGCAGGCCTGAGTGCCCCCTCTCGGACCAGCTCCCCGCAGGATGAGCTGGTGCTCTATTCCTCACCCAACACCCGAATAGTGAGTCCGCCAAGGACGAGGACCTCCATGCGTGTTCTAGCCACATCGCTGCACTCCCCAGCGAAAGGAACCAGCTCCATGTGGTATGATGGATGTGGTTCACACGCTTCCAGGCGGCCGGCCCTCAGTGTCCTGGGTCCCAGCATGGCCTTGAGGATGGAGGGCACTGTATTGTCCCTGGAATTCCCCAGAGCCAGGAAGAGGGTTTAGGGCCTTCCTTGCCTCCTCCTTGGGGTCTGCTCAATGCCCCCTTCATTAGGTCTCTTTCCAACACTCTGCGGTCATAGCACCTGCCCAATTGCACCTCACTCCCAACACAATCCACTTCCCTCTGCCTGGCCCAAGGGGAGCCTGGTTTTCACTGTCATCAGGTAAGAGACTTGCACACCAAGGGATGACAGTCTGCTTAGTGGTTTATTCTCCCAGGATCAGTTGCATTTCAACAGGGAACAGTGTCACAAGGGAAATTCGGGTGATATGAGAAGTCCTAGGTCACAGTAATGGAAATAATAGAGTGGGTGTCATGCAGAGGGAAGCACTAGAGGGGGCTTCCAAGAAGCTTGCAGGAAACCACATGCTCGGAAAGAAAACTACGGCCTCTACCCTATTTCAGCTCCAGACCTCCTTGGGCTTGATGTCAAGAGACCCTGGTTCTTATATCCGCATCGTCTCTGCTTAGTTAACTCTGGGCAAGTCCCTTCTTTTGTGAGTCTCGCTTTCCCATTTGGAAAACGACAGTCTTGATTCGGACCAGTTGTTTTCAAATGAAATCTTGTGAGTCGTATTAACAGGTAAAAACAGAAACAGAGAGAAGTATTATATTACCAGCATAAAATGATTTTGTACCTTTGTGGTAGGCAGAACCCTAAAATGGCCCCCATGAGCTCTACCCACTGGGGTGACCCCCGTGCAGTGCCCCCCCTTGAGTGCAGCTGGAACCTGTGACTTGCTTCGAGCCAATACAGCGCGTCCAAGGTGAAAGGGTTTTGGAGATGTAATTGAGGTCTCTAATCAACTGACTGAGTTAATAAAGAGGGAGCTCATCCTGGGTGGGCCTGGTCTAATCAGGCAACTTCTTAAAGGAGACAAGGCAGTCGCACACCTTCTCTGGCTGGCCGGGGAAAGCAGCCGTGTTTGAACCGCCTACAGAGCAGCCTCTGGACGCTGACAGCAACCCTTGGCCAACAGACAACAAGAAAACAGAAGCCTCAGTCCTATGACTGCCAGGAACTGAATTCTGCCAACAACCTGAATGAGTTTGGAAGAAGACCCCAAGTTCCAGATGGGACCATAGCTGGGGCCAACCGTTTGATTTCAGCCTTCTGAGACCGTGAGCACAGAACCTGGTGATGCTGTATCCAGATGTCTGAACCAGGGAAACTGAGATCGTAAACACGTGTTGTTTTAATCTGCTGTGTGTGTGCAGTAAGGTGCTTTGCAGCAATATAAAACGAACACAAAGTTCACATGCAACATTTAAATTTTAAAAGTCAATCAAGGGGGTCCTTTTGACTGATTCCTTCCCATTCCCTGTTTGAAATTAGAAATGATAGGTGACAGTGATAAATTTTATTTTAGTCTCACATCCAGTTTTGTCTTAAATATTGTTCAGTATCAAGAATATCTGGATTCCCTCAGGTAAGTGGTTATTAATAACTTAATTTGCAAATTCTGGGTACTTCCCCATGATATACAGCTGGGAGGAGAAGCGCGCCTTCAGTTTGTGCCAGAGTGATTTACCTGGCAGTACGTGTTAACGATTTGGTGGTCCCAGGTGTATTACAGTTGGTATCCAACATCTTGAGAGTTATAGAGACTTCTTAAAATGGCAGTTTTAAAAATAGCTAAAACTATGTTCTAAAAATAATTTTCAATCAGATGTTTGGGAAATCCCTGGAAGGGCTTCTGCCAACTCTTAGGGCTGCAGAAGACACAGGCAAAATCCTAGCATCAGCAGTTTATTCAAGAACCTTCTAGTTACACGTGTTTTTAAATTTATTTGCTTTTTTCTTTTTCTGCTGCGTTTTCTGTGTATGTGTGCACATTTTTCATTGACCTGAAATTACTTTCCCTTGGTCAATGTGCTTTACCCCTCCTTTCATAGCACCCTACAAGGGCATGAGGTTACAAGTATTTATACATACATGGACATGTATGTGTGTGTGTACACATATATGAGACATATTATATAGATGCAGATATACATGAGGCATTATATATATTTCTCTATGTAAGGCATTATATATGGGCATGATTATGAGGCATTATATGTGTAAATATAATATATATAGCATGTATATGTAGATATAAAGTTTCTGAGTAGGAGGTGGAGCTGAGAGGACTGATGGACACAGGCTAATTTGCATGTATGTGTGTATATATATTATGTTAGATTATAATATATAATTATTTGAGAATATATGAGGACTTAATAGTTACCGTATTTAAGTTAAACTTCAGCTGTCTGCTGAAATTTCATTCTGTATTTGGTGAAGGAGGTCATCTCATCAAAGATGGCCAAAGAGGTCTGATATCTGGTAAGGCTGCCATGGAAGTCTGATTCCAGTTGTGCAAAGATACACAGTCTGAGAAAGTCCTTAAAATGGGGATTTTCCAGCTCAGCAGTACTGACACTTGGCGTGGGGGGCCATCCTGGGCATTGCAGGATGTTAGCAGCATCCCTGGCCTCTACCCCTGAGATGGCAGGAGCACCCCCAGCCCCAGCTGTGATAACCAACAGTGTCTCCAGTGGAGAAGCGGCCCCCAGTTGAGAACATCTGCTCTAGGAGAAAACAAGCTTTGCGCACATAGCAGCCATTGTGGAAGTAACAATTTTTCTTCTCTTAGGCTTCTGCCACCCAGCATTCAGTATTTGGGGATTTTTAGTCCTCTTGAGCAGGAAAATTTTATAGAATGCTAGACTATAGTAGATACCTATAAATTATAGAATTTCAAAAATTCCAATTTCAGAAATGGGGAAACTGAGCCCCAGAGGGGGGAAGGAGCTTACAGAGGGCACACAGCAAGCCAGGTCCCGGGACTTGGACTTGAACCTGATTCACAAGCCCCCCTCCCCATGTCTCTCTCTTTCACACGCACACACACACACAATCACACACACAACGCCCTCATCCTCTCCCCCCACCCCAAGAGTTTGTACAGACTGGGGCTAACACAAATTAAGGCAAGAGGGGAGGCGCTGTTCCATTGACTAATCAAATACACATAAAAGCTCTCTCTGAACTATAATTACGTTTGTTCGCTCCTTGGGTTGATTTATTTTTTATTTTAATTGTCAGCCCTGCTCCACCATGATGCTAATAGAAATGTTATTGCAGCCAATATGCGCTAAAATGATGTCTAAAGATTATTAATGAGAGCAATAAGAAGGTGTCTTCATAATAAGTCAGCATTAAAGGAGTAATTCATTTTACCTGATGTAATTGGATTGTAGCGTTTCAATAGCCTGGGACTTCCTCCTAATTGGGATTAGCTGCAGCTTCCTCCTTTTAGGAGAACATTTAACTCTTCCTCTTCTACTTTCCAGTTTTTTATGAAGTAATTAAATGTGAACTGTTGGGCATGTCTGGAAAGGAAGCCAAGGTCTGAGTAAGATGCTGGGTGAAGGGAAGGGGGCAGAGCTGAGCGCGCCGATGGCCACGGGCACTTAATCCTCCTTCCTCCTTTGCCTCCCCTCCTCCTCCCCTTCCTTCCTCTCTTCTTCCTTCTTCCTCCTCCTCATCTCCTCCTCCCCTCCTCCCTTTCCTTCCCCTTCTGTCCTTCCCCACCTCCCCTCATCCCCTTTCTCAGCTCCTCTTTGGGCTCACCAGGTGTTTCTCTTTCTTCATGGGCGAGTCTGGGGCCTTTGCGTGCAGGGTACAAAGTGAAGGTGGAACCAAGCTGTGACAGACAAGGATGAACCAGCAGTCACCTGGAGAAATGTCACCTGTTAGGGAAGGATGATGGAAACCCCTATCTAGGCCCTACTGTATGCCAGGATTTAGGCCAGGCACTTTGCTTGTACTATTTCATTTAATTGTCCCAATATCTGTAGAAAAGCTATAACCATCCTCATTTCTTCGATAAGGAAATCAGGTGGGACAAAAGTCATGACACTTGCCCGCTCTGCTCTACCACCCTACTCAGGGAGCCAAGAACATCAGAGCAGATTGCCCCAAATAGTGGAACTCATGGTATGGGAAAGGCTTTTGGGGTGTGCAGAGACGAAAGCATTTTTACTGGATAGTTGTGTATTGACTTTAATGTGAGTTGGGAAAAAATAAGAACTAGCACATGGAATTTTTCATACAAATGTATTTAAGTAAAAATGTGCATTACTACAAGGAAGAGCATTATGTGTTAAGTACAATATGTAACACAAGGGAAAGTGCTAGCTCTTCAGTGAAGACCTCTCGAATGGGATAAGCCTGCTGTTTTTTACTGGGTCAGTCCCCGGTCTCAATTGCAGGCATCAGAATTCGACTTTGCCTGATGTAAGAAGTAAAGGAATTGTTGGGAGGATGCTCCTGGCTAGTGCTGTCAATACATCTGCATGGCACTGATGAGGGGTGAGGCCTCAGGTCCCCAGAGATCCTTATCACTGATTCTACAAGGGAATAGCAGAGCCGGGAGCGGCAAATCATCACAATGATAACAATTGTCATCTTCATCTTTTCCATCCTCATGATCATCATCTTAACAGCAACTAAAATATGTTGAGCTATTATTATGTGCCAGGCACTGAGCACGTGATCTGTATTATTTTATTTAATCTTTATAATCTTTGCAAAGAAGTTATGAGATGATTATTTTTTCCACTGAGGCACAGAGAGGAAAAGCAAGTTGCTCAAGCTCACATGCATTGCCAGGCAGCTTGGAGAAACAGGCTTGAGTAATGGCTCAGAGCAGCGAGACCAGGGAGCAGTAAGTCTAGTCCAGGGAAGACACCACCACTAACCTGGGTCAGCATTGCAGCCCTATGGTCTCCACTGACCTCTGATCAGGATGTAGCTTCTACTGTTGGAACCTCACCTCTGTACTCAATGTCCTACTTGGGATCATTAGTTCCTGTGATATTGTGATTTATAATAAGATACATATAGTCTTCTTCCTGGTTCCTGGCACAGCTCCTAAAACCTTTGGAGTTTTTTAAGTGAGAAGAGTGCCTTTGTATGTTAATGAGATGACTGGTGGTTGAGGAGCCCTGGATAGCTTCAGGAGTGGGGCTGGTCACCAGAAAGACCAAGGCAGGATTAGAGAGGTTGGGATTTCCAGCCCCACCCCCAACCTCCAGAGAGAGGAGAGGGGCTGAAGACTGAATTTATCACCAATAGCCAATGATCTAATCGAAATGCCTATGTAATGATGCCGCCATGACAACCCAAAAGGCCCAGGTTCAGACAGCTTCCGGAGAGCTGAACATGTGGAGATTCCTGGAAGGCTGTGCTCCCCCGGAAGGCCTGGATGCTCTGCACCCCTTCTCACGTGCCTTGCCCTGTGCATCTGTTCCAGATGGCTGTTCATCTGTATCTTCTGAATATCCTTTTAATAAATGGGTAAAATGTAAGTACAGTGATTCCCTGAGTTCTGCGAGCTGCTCTAGCAAATTAATTGAACGCAAAGAGGGAGTCATGGGAACCCGATTTATAGTCAGTGGGCCAGAGGCACAGGTAAAACAACCTGGAGTTTGGGATGGGCATCGGAAGTGGGGACAGTCTCGTGGGATTGAGCCCTTCACCTGTGGGATCTGATGCCGTCTCTAGTAGAATGTCATAATTGAGTTAAAGTACAGGATACCCAGCTGGTGTCTGCCCCACCCACCCACCACACACATCTGGGGGCAGAAGTGTATTGAATGACTGTGAGAGAACAAAAAACACTTTTCCCATCTCAAATAGCTCCCATCCAAAGATGGGGCTAGAATCACTGTGTGGCTGGGCCTAGGTCACACACCCACATCCCAGGTACCAGGGCAGCCTGGAAAGCGGCCGGCCAACCATCTTCATTTCCAGAGTGGGATGAGGGCTCTGCCCACCGGGACTCATATGGGGAGGAATTCCTGAACATGGCTGTTCTCAAACGTTTTGGTCTCAGGACCATCTTTTAAAAATTATCATTATTAGAAAATTTTTATTTATATCTATTGATATTTGCCATGTTAGAAATTAAAAATAAGAAATTTTCTTCCATAATTTATTTAAAATAGCAATAATGAACCCACTACACATTTACATAAATCAATATTTATATACATAGTTATTTACGTAAATATTTGCATATTTACATAAAGCAAATTTAGTGAGATGTCTGGCATTGTTTTAGATTTTTACACATCTTTTTTACTGTCTGCCTTCACAAATGGCAGCTGGATTCTTGTCTGTTGTGACATCTCACATCACATAGCTTCTGGGAAACTGGCCTGTATGCTCATAAGAGGATGACAGTAAAAAAGGCAAGTAACATTTTAGTAGCATGAAAATAATGGGCAGGTTTCAGGAACCCCCAGGGGTTCCTTGGCCTCACTTTGGGAATGAGTGCCCTAACACACAGAGCAAGTCAATGGTCGGACAAAAGCCAATATCCAAGCTACACCCTCTGTTCCCGTGATCCTCCTGAGCATGAGCTCCTCCCTCCTCTCGTCCTACACGTGGGCAGGGCTTCCATGTTCCATAGCTCATAGCCCTGGCACCCTTAGGAGCTATCTACAACAAGTACTGGACAAAAGGAGGATTTCCCTGAGCCTTTGGTATCTCAGTAATGCTGGGAGGAAGCTCATTCACCGTGGTCCTACTATGTGCTGGGCACAAAACTAGGCCCTGGGGACAGAATAATGGATATTACATGGTCTGTCCTTTCCAATCAGAAAACTGATCACATCTCTCCAGTTAGGTGTCTTAATTGAAGCAGAGGGTGCTCAGGACTCCAAGGAAGGAGCAGCTTGTCATGCCTGAGGAGCGGGGCGGGGATAGTCTTACCCAAGGCCCTGTCAGCTAGTTAACTTCTGCTCTTCATTTGGCTCTCAGGGCAGCTCAAATGCTACCCTCAGTCCAGACACCCTTGTCTCTTCCGCACTCGTCTCTGCACAGGGAGGCTGCCTAGGGATCACCGGCCGTTCTCTGTCCAAGGGCTTTTCTCTGGCATGAGGACAAGTCCACCAGATCAGGGCTAGAGACCTCTTGCCCCCAGGGAGCTGCCCTCAACCAAGGACAGATGGGGAGCTGACACCACAGCTCCTTTTGCCCTTGGGTGGGATGGTTGAGGGACACTCTCCAGTGTCACTGAGGTCCTCAGAGGGCCACAAGGTCACTTGCTGAATTACCCAGTCTTTGTGGGGTCCTTCCCTTCCCTACCTCACTCCCCCACTCCCCTGCTGGGATCTCCTGGGACCATCTCCCCAATGAGCTAATTCCAGGGTCTACTTCTGGGGGAACCAGAATATATTCCTTAATAGCTTCTTGAATTCTCCAGCACAGAATTTATCTCACTTTAGCGTAGCATGTTCATGTGATTATGTGTTGAATGTCTATATCCCAACCAGGCTTTAAGTGTCTTGGGAGGGAACTGTGACTCTTCTGTTCATTATCAAGTCACTAGTACCCCGCACAGCCCTTGGTACATGGTTGTCCTTTGGAGAAATATTTGTTGACTGACTGAATGAATGACTGCGTGAATGAAATCTTTCACATCAGACTTCGGCTCTCTAGAAAATTCAGCCACCATTATTAACAGAAATTGTTTCTAGTTCAGGGACTGGCACACATTTTCTGTAAGGGACGAGATAGTAAATATTTCGGGCTTTGGTGCCACTCGGTCTCAGTGGCTGCAACAGCTACTCAACTTTGTTGCTGTACAGTGAAAGCAGCCACAGACAATATGTAAATAAATGGGTATGCCTGTGTTCCAGTAAAACTTTACAAAAACAGACAGGTTGAATTTGGCCCATGGGCCACAGTTTGCTGACCTCTGGTCTAGGACAAAGGTGTTCATTGTCCCCTGTGTGGTATTATTTAAGTGGAAGACTCTTGCCTTGTCACCCACATGTAGGTGTCCTCCTTCTGAGAACCCAGCCCCACCGCCCTGAGCTCTTTGGAAGAGTAAGAACAGAACAGCTCAGGGCCTAGGGCCATGGCTCTGCCCCCCTCACCCCCTAGCCCCCCGACAGCTGGCTGCCCTGTTGGTACCTGCAGCTGCTGTGCTCATGGTGTGTTTGCTGGCCTTGGTCCATGCCTGGAGTCCTCCTTAGCCAGTCTGCCCAGCCCCTGGCTGCTGTTGGGGTGGGGAACCCCGGAGTCCCAGCCACATCTTCCATCCTGTGCCAGACTTAAAATGCTTGCTCTGAGGCCTCCACAGTGAGGTCACCTTGCTCCTGACCTGGCAGCCTCCTTGCAGGTCGGTATCAGATGGCTCAGGCTGCCGTCACAGTGCACCACAGCCTGGGTGGCTGTGACTGCAAACACGGAGCCTCTCACAATTCCGGAAGCTGGATGTCCATGACCAAGGTGTCTGCAGGTTTGGTTTCTTCTAAGGCCTCTCTCCTTGGCTTGTCCTCTTGCTGTGTGCTCTCACGGCTGCTGCCTGCTGCCTGTGTCGAAATCTCTTCTTTTTATAAGGACATCAGTCATACTGGGCTCGGGCCCACCCATGTGACCTCATTTTAACTTAATCTCCCCTTTTAAGGCTTTATCTCCAAATACAGTCCTATGCTAAGGCATAGGGGGTTGGGACTCCAACATCTGAGTTTTGTAGGGACATAATTCAGCAAATGCTAATAATAAGACCTGTTGGCCAAGTTCCCCATCCCCCGTTGGAAACTCTAGATCCCTCTAGCAGCCAATGGGAGACAGGGGACGCAGCCTGCTAGCTCAGGCCTCTCTCCCCCAGCTGCAGTCATTTCACTTTGACTCCACTGCCGCCCATCGAACGGGGCCACCCTTGCTTAATGATCTCTAGCTCCGAAATGGGAAAGGGAGCACCAGCCCTCCCAATTGCACCTTTCCTCACAACCCGACACCCTCACCTCTGGGATTTTGATCCAGAGAGAGGAATCCAGACATATCTACTATCTTCTGTTCCAGAACACCACTGTGGATAGCAGTGTATTTCAAACTAGTGGGCCTGGCTTCAAATCCAGCAAGATCTTTAACCTTCTGGTGCCTCAATTTCCCCATCTGTAAAATGAGATAACAATGGGACTTACCTGGAAGTTTGTTGTAAGAATTAAATTAATATGTATAAAATGTGTAGAACTTTAATACACATTAATTAGCATGTATAAATATATTTACATGCATTCAGTTAACACACAGCATCTGGTACAGTTAGCCCTCAAGACATGTGACCATCAGTTCCCTTCCCTCTGATTTCCTTCTGCCTCTCACGTGCCCCAGGGCGTGAGGGCAGCCGTTTCTCCCCAGCCTGTGTGTGAGAATTCCTCCTTCCTCATACCTGTCCCAGCCCAGAAGGAACATTCGTTCGCCCCACTCCCCTGGGGTCATAATGGTGGGATGATTGTAGGGGAGCATTCTAATGAGGGAGTGAGCATATGCAAAATATGCTGATTTAATGTTTTTCAAACTCATCCTCATGTGTCCATGCCAGGCGCTGGGCTCGTCTCGAGAAGACAGAGACTTTGAACGAAGGGACATGGTCGCTGCATCCTTAGAGTTCGCTGCTCAGTGCTACAGACACTTTGGAGAGTCTAAGTTCACATCCGGGCTCTGATCTTTGTTCCCTGTGTGTCCTGAGTGTGTTGCTTTGTTCTCTGAGCCTCAGTTTTCCCACCTGTACACTGGAGCAATAATAGAAGGTACCATAGGATTGAGGAAGACGATGCATAAGAAATGCCTGATGGATGAGTCACACGTTATAGATATGAAATAATATTACACATAAGTTCAACACATAAGTCTGATGATAACCCTGATCACGCAGGTGAAGAGGCGACCACAGTGCCTGCCATGCACACAGTAAAGGCAGCTTCCTAAATACTCGCGAGGTACAAATAAGATGGGATCTTAAAATGCTCAATTGGTACGAACTGCTTCTGTTGCAGGGGAAGAAATTGGGACAACCCAAATGTCAGAGCTGGGCGTGGAACTGAGGCCCCTTTCCCCGGGAGATTAAATTCCAGCCCAGGAGCCCGGGGGAGCTGGGCAGGCATCCCTCGGTCCCTGAGCACACAGAGCACAGAGGCAGCCTGTCTATCTCTCAGCCATGTGTCTAGGAAGAAAAACAGGAATTGGTGTTTGGGGCCATCAAAATGCCAACGAGGATTCAGTGCCAGGCCAAAGCTGGGCCCCATCCAAAAGCCACTTGCAAGGACAGCAGGGGGAGTGTGGTGGCCTGTGAAGATGGGGGCTGTGCCTTTCTCCATTTCCAGCCACCTATGTGTCTCTGGCGGCCTCGCCCTGGAGTCTGGCTGTCGGGGAGCAACGGCCTTCGGTGCAGGGGGGCTCTCTGGGTCTCCATCCTGAGAAGCGTTTCTTTCTCGGCGGGGGGGGGGGGGGAGGGCAGGAAGCAACCATGTTTGGGCTGGGAATACAAATCAGGACGGGTGCTCCCCTGTCCTGAGACCCCGCCGCCCCCCTTCCTGCCACAGCTGTGATGCTGAGCCTCAGATTGTCCCTTATTGATCCCCACCCCCCCATAATGAACTGTAACAACAACTCCATTACTCTGCACTCACCCATTGGCTAAGGGTAATATAAAATTAGCCAGCATGCATGGGGCCTCTCAGGATCGATTTCCCTACTCAGATTACTTGTTACGAAAGAATAGAGCTGTCTCCCCTGTAATTGAACAAGTTAACTCCTTGTCTCATAAAATGTAGGCCCGTATTGATTGGCTATTGTAGTGTACAGGGTGGGGAGGGGTCGGAACGGGATGTGAGCGTAGGGCTTCCCCTCCCCCACCCTCCCTCATGGCCCTGTCCCCCCCCACCCGCCACCCTGACCCTGAGCTTTAGAAATTGGGGCACCAAACCCCAGGCTGGATCCTTGGCATGAACAGTTATGGGGAAAGGGGGTCTCTGAACCCCAGTTTAATGCTCTTAGCCCTCGCCTTCCCAAGCCAAGGGCATTTATGCCTGTCAGAATACTTGGGGCTTGGAATTCACCCAGATGTGTTCAAATCCTGGTTGTGCTTCATGCTAGCTGTGTGACCTTAGAGCAGGTACCCAGCCCCTCTGAGCTTCCGTTTATTGGGATTGTGACTGCAGCCACCTTAGAGGTTACTGAGAGGATCAGATGAGCTAACACAACTATTGTGCCAGGCACGCGGCATAAGTACCCGTAAGCGTGAATGGCTATTATTATCTGGGGGCTTGTTTTCATTGTTGTCAGTAATGGAAACTCATTAAGGCAATTTAGAAAAGGAAGACACATGCAAGTTTTTGTGTGATGGGTGTGTGGAGCCTTTAAGCAGCGGGGGCGAAAAGTCTAGTATAAAACACCTCTGACCATCCTTTCATGTGCAGTCAGAAGCCACAAGCGTCACGATGGCCAGGATTATCCCGGCGTGTTTTTAAACTGGGGAGATGCCTTTGCAACTCAGGAAAGGAAGGGGCTCACCTCGCTGACCACACTGGGCCACCACACCTGACCGCCCCCCATCACCCCCACCCGCTGCAGCCCTGACATCTCACACAGCCTCTGTAGACATGGCCAGCGAGGCCACCTGCCACCAGGGGAGGGTTCGTGTTCCCTGAGTTGGAAGCGCTCCCCAAGGCCCACACACCAACCGGCCGTGGGCAGGAAAGTCAAGTTTTCAAGGCTATCATCTCCTATTGACTTTGGCCGGGATGTCCAGAGGGAGAAGGAGGTGGAAGGCAGTGAAGAAGAGAAATAAACAGCAGCCCAGGATTGAAGTCTGGGTTCTTAATTTATGGCCATGGAAAACAGCAGTCATAAATCACAGTGTGGGCAGACTTTGCCTTTCCGTAGGCGTGAGGGTGTGAGGCTCATTCTGCAGCTGGGAAGGACTCACTCAGGGGTTACTTCTTTGTTAGTCATGCAATTTTAGAATTTTTGTTGTAATAACAATGTCAATAATAATAATAACTATAACATCAACACTTACTATAGAGGCTTGCTATATGCCAGGCTCTGCTCGAAACACCTGACCAACGGTCCCTAGGAACTTGCTAGCAGCCCTCCGTCTCGGTGACATTATTACCAGAGAACGAGTTTGCTGAGACCAACTGCGTGCATTTGCTCGAGGAAGTGTTTTGTGTGGCGTCTCCTTGACCCTCACCACACGGGACCGGATCTCCACTGTGTAGTGAGCAAATAGGTTCAGCACCTTGTACACAAGTAGGAAAGTGAGAACTGAGTTTTAAATCCATGAACGTCTGCCTCGAAAGCTCGTGCTGGAAGCTACTCCACGCCACTGCACTGCCCTGATGTGAAAATTAAGACCAATGCACGTAACATTTTAGACTATAAACAACAGCAGGCTCTTACTAGTAATACAAGTTTCTGGAATGTTGCTGGCAGTGGTGGGGAGACAGGCTGATGTTTCATGAGCTAAGGAGTTTATTTGTTCGGGTATGGAGGGGCAGTGTGGTCTGAGGAAGCAGCATGGGATTTATGAAAAGAAGATACGAGTTCAAGTGCTAGCTTTGCCACACTAGCTGTGTGACTTTGGGGAAGCCACTTAACGTCTCTGAGACTGAACTTATGGTGAGCTGGAACAGATATCTGAATTTATCGGTAAGACTGGGGTAAGAATAATCTCAGTCTCAGAGGGTTACACAAAATCGAATGAAATAACACTGGTAGAAAAAAAAAACGGTGAACACTACAGACATATCCGATGATTCCTAATAATGACATTAATATGGAGACCAGCCCAGACTCCTGGATTTCCTAGGGAGTATCGAAAGACAAGAAATACCATGAGTGCTGGTGCTTCATATTCTATGCTTGCTTTTCTCAGTGGGTGCTTGAATGTCAAGGGCATGTGCAATGCACACGGGAGAGAAGACAACAAGAGGTCTGTTCTTCTGCCCCCACTCCAACCCCCCAATTAACTGAGTCACCTGGAGTAGTCCCCCTCTCCATTCTCAGCCCAGCTGCCCTACCTGTGGGAAGGTTGGGCTTCAGAGGGGCTCCTGAATGTGGCACACACCCTGCCCTTCTTTGGCTGGTACTTTGTGTGGAAAGTAGCAGCAGGCACTCTTCCTGGATGTCCTGTCTTCCTGCATTGTCCCAATGCACCAGAGTTAGAGCCCTGTTACCGCCCCGCCCTGTACCTCCCTCCACCTGCCCTGCACCCATGCCAGTACCTGCGGGCTGCTCCGACCCTCTCTCTCCCTCACCGCCCTGCAGTCCACCACGAGTCCTGTTTATCTCCACGACGCCCATCCCCTCCATAACTCAGTCTCTGCTGCTCCCTCCCTGGGAAATTTTAAAATAACTATAAACTTACAGAAAAGTTGCAAAAATAATGCAAAGGGTTCATGCATGTTCCTGCTGCTATAACAAAATTCCTTAGACTAGGTGGTTTAGAAACAGCAGAAATTTATCTCTCATGGCTCTGGAACCTGGGAAGTTCAAGATCAAGACACCGGCAGATTTGGTGTCTGCTTTCTGGTTCATTGATGGCACCTTCTCACTGTGTTCTTACGTGGTGGAAGGGGCGAGCTAGCTCTCTGGGGTGTGCTATGAGGACACTTGTCCCATTCGTGAGGGCTCTGTCTCCAGGACCTAATCACCTCCCAGAGGCCCCATGTCTTAATGCCGTCACCGCGGTGATTAGGATTTCAACATATGAACGAGGGACACAAATATTCAGACCATAGCATTGTGACCCTTCGCCCAGCCCACCTAATGTTAACATCTTACAGAACCTTGGGGCAACCCTGCCCATTTCTGCCCTGACACCACCTCCTCCTTGTCCCCTGCATCCATTCTTGTCCCTATGATCCAATTTCTATGTGACAGCCAAAGGCCTTTTTTCCTTTAAACTGGAAAGTACTTTAATAAACTCTTTTTATTCCTTATTATCATTATGAAAATTACATGCAGTAAATCCAAGCCATAGATGAGGGAATACAGCCGTGAAAAAAAGTAAGTCTCCCTCCCATTCTAGACCTTTCTCCAGAGGTACCCAGTCTCACCTGTTAGGTGATATTTCCTTTTTCTAAACATATGTGAGCATGTGGGAACGTATGGTTTAAAAATATGAAGTACACGATCCATATTTTGTACCTTGCTTTTTAAAATGGTTTGTTCTCAATAATTTTAAACTTAGAGAAAATTTGTAAATGGTACAAGAGTTCTCATGTACATCCAGCAACCCTGAATGTTAACAACTTGCAGAGATGCGGTACTATGAGCAAAAATAGGACGTTAACAATAGTACAAACCAATTAATTAAACCTGATTCAGATTTTACCAGTTTTCCCCCTTACATCTTTTTTCCCTCCTGGGATTCAATTCAGGATTCCTTGTGGCATTTAGTTTTTGAGTTTCCTATGTGTGATAATTCCTTGGTCTTCTGCAACTTTTGAAGAGCACTGGTCAGGTGTTATGCGGCGTGTCTCTTAATTCGGGGGTGTCTAATGTTTTCTCATGATTGGATTGAGAATGTACTTTTTTTTTTCTGCACAAATACCATGGAAGTGATGTTGGGTCCTTCTTAGTGCATCAGCAGGTATGTGATGTTGATAAGGCTTTTACTGGTGATGTTGACCAATGATGTGGTCTTTTGATAGCGTGCCACGCCCTCCAGTGGCTTCTCACTGTGCTTAGGACAAAGTCCCAAATCCCTTAGCAAGGCCACAAGGGCCTACATCAGATGGCCCCTGGCTGCCCGGCTGCCCTCATCTTGAGCCTCTGCGTGCAGCCTTGCTCACATTCAAGACATTCTGGCCTCCCCGTGGCCCCGGGACAAGCTAAGTTCTCCCTTCTCTAAGGCTCCTGTATCTTTAGTCTCTTTGAAGAGTGTTCTTCCCCAGAACTGGCTTATTTTCTTTATTTAGGATTCAGCACAAAATGTGACCTCTTCCCAAAAGGCCTCCCTGACCACCTGGGCACTAAAGTAGCCATCCTGTCCTCTTTGTCCTGGAACCCTGTTTTATTATTTTTATAGACTTACCACAACCCAAATCATTTATTTGTTTATGTTTCTAGTGAATATTTTCCTTGCTAGGACGTGAGCTTCCTGGGTGTAGAGACTTAGTCTGCCTTGCTCGTGTACCTCTATATCCTGAAGCATCTTGGGCTTTCCTGTAAAACAGGATGTGCTAGACCCTGAGCCTGGACGACAGGAGCAAATGCAGGACAGCCAGTGGTCAGGGCTTCAGAAGGGAGCAACAGGGCAATGTCTTCTCAAAACACCGATCAGAACCAGCAGAATGGTCAAATTGTGATGGTTTTCACTGCTCACTTAACTGCTCTGTCTGAACTCACCCAAATGGTGGTGCACTTGGTGCTGAATTTGGTCTAGGAGGAGTTTTGATCTTATAGACCTTGCTCACCTAGAAGAACCTGTAGAGCTCTTTTCCCCAAAGGGTGCAGAGCCTGGGCCCCTGGGTCGCATCAGATTTCCTCTGTCCTACTCACCAATAAATGCAGCTCGGGCATCTCTACGTCCCAGAGTCGGTATTTTTCCTAGCCTGGAGTGATGCGCCGGGAATGCTTGTTGGAAGCAGGAAAGGAAGAAAGAGAAGGAGGGAGGCAGGGAGGAAAGAAGGAAAGAGGGAAGGAAGGAGGGAAAGAAAGAAGTGTAACCACCCCCACTGAACAAATTTCAATTCCTCTCCCTTAACTAACTACTTGACCTTTGAGTTGTTTCCCAGAAATGGTGGATTTTCTGCAAGACAAAGGAGCTGAGATTCCGAAGGCTCCTGGGCAGACTTCCTGATGCCAAGATTCACCATCCCCGTGGCCTGCCCAAGATAACTGTAGCCCCTTGTGAGATACACCACGACCTGCCCCAGGGCACGTGGCCCCTCTTTCAAAAGCCCATGATGTCCCTTAGTTGGAGAGATGGATTTCAGGCAGCTTCTCCTGTTCTCCCGGCAAGATGTCTGTCATATTAAACATTCCTTTCTTCCTCGACAATACTCGAGGGCTCAATAATTGGATTTTTGTGCAACAAGCAACTAGACCTAGACTGAAACCCCCTTGTGGTTTCTACAACAGAAGGAAGGATTGGTGAAAGGAAGGAATGAACGAGGGGACAAAGGAAAAAGTAAAGAAAAGAGGGAAAGAAGGAAGGGGGAAGGGAGGGAAGGAAGGAAGGAAGGAAGAGACGAGGGGAAGGAGGATGGTGGAGGGGTGGGAGGAAGAAAGGAGGCAGGCAGGCTGAGCAGTTGGGCTTTCCCAACTGAGTGTGGTTCTCAGGTTCTTGGTATGAGTCTAAACAATCACATTTACTAATTTCAGAGAAGGCCCCGTATACACTTACTCTTAATTTTCCTATGGAATGAATTCAGTCTTTTAAGTATACAGTAATATATGCCATTTGTAGAAAAAATTGAAAAATAGAGACCAACCAAAAGAAAATTAAATTATTTATAAATCCATAATCTCAACATTCTGATGACTATTGTTTGCTTTGGCGTTTATTTTGTTTTATGTTATTCCAGCCTATTGTTCTATTTAGCTGCAATACACAACCATGCACACATGCAAACATACTCCAAATGGGGTAATATTACTCATTCAATTTTGTGATCTACTTTTTAATTTATCAGTATACTTTTGATACTCTGCCATGTCAATGACCATATATTTCAAACCATCTTTTATAAAAGCTACACACAGCAGTGTTTTTCAAACTGCAGGTTGAGACCCCTCAGTGGGTTAGAAAATGAGTTGTTGGTCAAGGTCAATATTTAAAAATAAATAGAAAAGAATGCCACTGGATAAAATAGAAAAAAATATTAGTGTGTATTGCATTAGTGAAGGTAAGTATTTTTTATAAAGATTCTGTGTAGTTTAGCATCTATGTGTGTATTAGGTTGTGATATATTTATTTCTCATGTGAATTCCAGTCAAAAAAGTTGTAAAACTTCTATGTTCTCAATAAGATTTAAGAGAATCTGTTTAACCCGTCCCCTATTCTCAGATGTTTATATTGTTTGTACATTAAATTCTGTATATTTTTCCTTAGGATTTCTAATGGAATGTGAACGGGTCATGGGGTGTGTCCATTTTTAATGTGTCTTCCAGAAAGAATGAGCATATTCTGACCAGGGCAGTATGAGAGTTCCCATTTGCCTGCACTCCGACCACCACTGATTTTTATTACTGCTGGGTTTTGCCATCATTTAATATTGCCAATCAGTTTTTCTCATCTCCGAGGGCTTTTCGGAAAGTATTCAGCCATGTAACATGTTCTCGTTATGTTAACAATGGCTGGATACTTTCCAGACAGCCCCTGTATTATCAGATTATCTAACATAGTGACTGTCACGTACATTTGTGTTGCTATCACAGAATACCTGAGGCTGGGTAATCTACAAGGAAAAGACATTTATTTGGCTCACGGATTTGGTGGCTGGAAGGTTCAAGATTGGGAAGCTGCATCTGGTGAGGGCCCCAGGCTGCTTCCACTTCTGGCAGGAAGCAGAATGGCAGAGGGTGTGTGCAGAGAAATCACGTGGCGAGAGAGGAAGCAAGACAGAAAACCAAGGAAGCCAGACTCTTTTTCACCACCTGCTGGCGGGCACTAATCCAATCCCAGGAGAACTTGGTGATCGCCATGGGAGGGCATAGATACCCCTGAGAGATCTGCCCCCAAGACCCAACACCTCCCACGAAGGCCCCCTCCCCACACTGCCACATGGGGATCAATTTGCAGCATGAGTCTTGGCAGAGTCAAACCACATCCAAAGCACAGCGTTCTACTCCCGGCCCCCCAAAACTCACGCCTTTCTCACTTGCAAAATATAATCATTCCATCCCAGTAGTCCCCAAAGTCTTAACTTGCTCCAGCACCAACTTAAAAGTCCAAAGTCCAGCTACGAGCCTGTCAAATAAAAAAACAAGTTATTTACTTAAAAAATACAATGGTGGCACAGGCAGAGGGTAGACATTCCCATTCCGAAAGGGAGAAATAGGCCAACAAAAGAAAGGAGTAACAGGCCCCAAGTGAGTTCAAACCTTAGCGGGGCTGACATAAAATCTTAAAGCTCCAGAATAAGGTTCTTTGGTCCCACGTTCTGCACACTGGTGTGAGACTCGAGCCCCCGAGGCCTTGCGCAGCCTAGCCCTGGTGGCTTTGCTGGGCACGTTACAGCCCAGCTGGGTTTCCTGCTGCGCAGAGGAGAGCCAGCACACTGAGACGGTTGGAGGTGCAGTGGACAAAGAGTTGAATATCGCAGAGTGCCAAGCAAGCAGACCGGAGGGATTTCTCAAGGCTGTCTCCTTGAGAATTGAGGAGAAAGGGTTTTTAGAGAGAGTTTGGCAGACAAAGGGCTGGGCAATTGTGTCTGCTGGTTGGCTGGGTTTGGGGAGGAATCATAGGGGTGTAGACATTGTCTTGTGCTGAGGCAGGGCGGGGGTTGCAATACCAGTTGAGCATTCAGTCGGGTCCTCGGTGTGGGCCACTGGGCTGTGTGGGTCAGCCGATCCATTGGAACGCAGGGCCTGGAAGATACCGCAAAAACTGGCCTTGGGTTTCGCAAGGGTCGTGTTATCTATGGAGAAAGTTAAGAACCTCCATGACCATCAACTATGTGACTCCTGAGTAGCAATGATAGGAAAGCAAACTAGGGAAACATGGCTGGTTATTATTATTAGCTATTGGTTATTATTATTAATTATTGCAAAATTTAGCCCCTCACCATGGTTCTCCCCTTGAATCCCTTTATTAATTTGCAAAGGACAGTTTCGGGCACAGCTGACGTGGCTGCTCCCACAGGTGGCACTCAAATGCCTGTGGCTTTCCCAGGCTGAGATTGCACACTACTGGTGGCTCTACAATTCTGGGGCTCAGAGGCAGCCCCACGACCACGGCTCCCCCAGGCATTGCCCAGTGGGGACTGGGTGGTGGCGCACCCTTGCAGCAGGTTTCTGCCTGGGCTCCCAGGCTTTCCAATGCATCTTCTAAAATCTAGGAGGAAGCCACCAAGCCTCCTCGGCTGTTATATTCCAGGCGCCTGCAGACTTAACACCACGAGGAAGCCACCAAGGCTTACTGCTAATGCTCTCCAGAATGGCACCACAAGCTGTCCCTGGGGCCATTTGAGCCGTGGCTGCTCCAACCAAGATGGGAAGTAGCACCCCCAAGGCAGCTATGCACTGGGCTTGTCCTTGGAAACCATTCTGTCTTCCTAGGCTTCTGAGCCTGTGATAGCAGGGGTGGCCTGGAAGAGCTTTGAAATGCCTTTGGGCAATTTTTGAATTGTTTTGGACTATTAGCACCTGGGTCCCTTTAAACTGTGCTAATCTCTTTAGCAAGAAGTCACTGAGCTACACCCTTGGTACCTCACCTGAAAATGCTCTTTCATTCTCTACCACATGGCCAGGCTGTGAATTTTCCAAATCCTTATACTCTGCTTCCCTTTTAATTATAAATTCTGCCTTTAGGTCATATCTTTGCTCCTGAATCTTACTGTATGCAGTTAAAAGTAACCATGCAGCTGCCCCAATGCTTTGCTGCTTAGAAATTTCTTGGGCCTTCTGCAAAGCCCTAGGGCACGGAGACAATGCGCCAAGTTCTTTGCTAGGGTGTAACATGGGTGACCTTTGCTCCAGTTCCCAATAAGTTCCTCTTTATTTCCATCTGAGATCTCATCAGAATGGCCTTTACTGTCCATAGTTTTATCACCGTTCTGGTCACGATCACTTGACCACGACCCCTTAACAGTCTGTAAGAAGTTCTAGCTCATCTTCTACACCCCCACCAGAATGACCCTTAATGCTCCCTTCCCTGCGGTACCATCTTTATTGCTCCTGCTCCTCCACACTCTTTCGACCTCTGCCCATGGCTCAGTTCCAAAGACACTGCCAGATTTTCGGGTATCTTTATAGCAACACCCCACTCCTTGGTACCAATTTTCTGTTTAATCCATTTAGTGTTGCTATAAGAGAAAACACGAGGCTGGGTAATTTATCCAGAAAAGAGATTTATTTAGCTCACAGTTTGGCAGATTGGGAAATTCAAGAAGCATGGCACCAGCATGTGCGTGGCTTCTAGTGAGGGCCACGTGCTGGGTCCCAAAATTGCAGAGAAGGTCACAGGGGAAGTGGACATGTGTGAGCAGATCAGACACCAAGGGCGTCCTCACGTTATAATAACCTCCTCTCGCTGGAATTCATCCATTCCCAAGGGAACTAATCCAATCTCTCCAGGGCAAGAACTCTCTCACCATGAGTCAAGAGGGGCACCAAGCCACCCTCAAGGGCAGAGTCCCCAAGACCCAAATGCCTCCCATGAGGCTCCACCTCTTAAAGGCTCCACCTCCCGACATCATCACGTGGGCAGTTATCGTAGATTTCAGCATGAGTGTTGGCGAGGATAATCCACGTCCCAGCCACAGCAGAAACTGACACGTTCCAGGCTCTGTGTAAAGGGCTGTAGTAGCTCATTATCTCCTTTGACCTTCACATTCACCCTTGGAAATAAGTGCTACCATTATTCCCGTTTTGCAGATGAGGAAGCTGAGGCTAAAATTAAAAAAAAAAAAAAAAAAGATTCAAATTCTGGCAAAGTGAGGGTTTGTATTCACGGCTGGCTGCAAATGCCACCGTGCCATTGACCATTGTTCTCGAGGGCCTCCTTCATTGTCATCACTCACAATAGCATCAGTACCTGTGAGCTGGAAGGTCTTCCATATGTTTACCAAATAGTGCTAATTGAAAACATTTGTAAGTACATTTGAATGATTCTTCAAAGTCCTTACATTTCATCACCTGGGATTTAGGGCTCAGGGTTTGTTCCTAGGATTGAAAAAAAAAATACTTCTTAAACTGTGTTATGCATTCACCAGATGCTCTCTGGGGATATGTAAAACCACAGGATAAACAAACGATATCTTTTTGAAGCCTTAATGTAAGTCAAAAATTTGAGGGAAAATGTTATTTTTATGTTATTAAAACCACCACTGATATACTACAGAGTCCAAAATTTTTAAAGTTAAAACACAAAACTTCAAAGAGATTTTATCTTGCTGCAGGCAGTTGTATCACTTAGTAAAGACCAGGTTATGCTGTGGTAACAAACAGTCCCTAACTCTCAGGGGCTTGAAACAACAGAGGTTTATTTCTCCTTGGCGGGACGTGTCTATTGCCTGTCATCTGGGGACTCTACTCCCCTGCACTCTGGGATCCAGGTCCTCAGAGCAGCCTCCATTTGGAATGTTATTTGTTCCTGTGGAAAAGAAGGAAAGTGAGCTCTGGAGGGTCTCGTGCCAGCAATTAAATGCTTAGCCCAGAAGTGACACGTGACTTTCACTCACAACTCATTGGCTGGGAGTAGTCCCATTGTGCCACCCAAACACAAAGGAGCTGGAAGTGTAATCCTCCCAAATTCTTGCAATGCAAAGTGCCAGAAATATTTGGAGAATGGCTCTGTCACCAGATCTATCCTATTCTTTCTGTACTCTAGAGGTCTTCTGAGTAGGTCATTTATTCAATGACATATGAGAAGACAATAGTAGAACTTCTATATCAATTATTTAAAACAAACTAGAAAATTATTTCTCTCTCATGTAATAGAAGTGTAGAGGTAGGAGCTGGGCTTATGTTCCATAGCGACAAGGGATCTGGGACCCTTTTATCTTCTTGGCTACCAGCATGAATCTACCTCATGGTTTAATATGGCTGCTCAACCTCCAGCCATTATGTTTATATTCCAGTCAGCAGAAAACAATATCTATTTTTTTAAAAATTTTTAAAACAGGTTTATTGAGATACAGTTCATATATCATGCAATTCACCCATTTAAAGTATACGATAAATTGGTTTGTAATATATTTGCAGGTGTGAGCAACCCTCATCAGTCTAGTTTAGAATATTTTTGCCACCTCAAAAAGCCCCCCTATATGCTTTAGCTATTACTCCCCTACACCCAAACCTTTCCCCCTCCATCCCCGGACCTAAGATACCACTAATCTGCTTTCTGTCTCTATAGATTTTCCTGTTCTGGACATTTCAAATGAATGGAATTGTGTAATATGTAGTCTTTGTAACTAGCTTCTTTCACTTTGCATAATGTTTGCAAGCTTCCTACATGTTGTAGCATGTATTAGTGCTTCATTCCTGTTAATGGCAGAATAATATTCTATTGTATGGTTAGAGCCCATTATATTTATTCATTTATCAGTTGGTGAACATTTGGATTGTTTCCACCTTTTAGCTGTTATGGATATTGCTTCCATAAACATTCATGTACAAGTTTCTTTGTGGACATATGTTTTTAATTTGCTTGGGTGTAGACCTAGCAGTAGAATTGCTGAGTCATAGGGTAACTTGATGTTTAATCGTTTGAGGAGCTGCCCGAGGGTTTTCCAAAGCTGTCACACCATTTTACATCCCCACTAGCACTGCATGAGGATTGCAATTTCCCTACATTCTCTCCAACATTTGTTTGTCTGACTTTTTGGTTATAGCTGTCCTACTGGGTATAAAACAGTATCTCATTATGGTTTTGATTTGAATTTCCTCAATGACTAAAGATGTCCAGCACCTTTTCATGTGTTATTGGCCATTTGTGTATCCTTTTTGGATATATTAATATGTTCATTCATCTCCTTTTACCCATTTTTTCATTGGGTTGCTATTATAAGAAGAGCTCTTTATATATTTCAGAATACAAGTCTTTTATCAGATATATAATTTGGAAATGTTTTCTTCTATTCTATAGGTTGTCTTTTTGCTTTCTTGGTGGTGTCCTTTGAAGCACAAATGTTTTTAATTTTGTTGAGTCCAATTTATTTATTTATTTATTTATTTATTTATTTATTTATTTTGTTGTTCATGCTTTTGGTGTCATATCTAAGACTCATTTGCCAAGTCCAAAGTCATGAAAGTTTACCCTTTTGTTTTCTTGTAAGAGTTTTATAGTTTTACCACTTACGTTTAGTTCTTTGATCCATTTTGAGTTAATTTTTGCATATGCGGTGAGGCAGGGGTCCTACTTCATTCTTTGGTATATGGTTATCCAGTTGTCCCAGCAATATTTGTTGAAAAGACTATTCTCTCCCCATTGGATGGTCTTGGTAACTTTGTTGAAAATTAGCAATATTACAGAATACAAGATCAATATGCAAAAATCAATTGTATTAAATACTTTTGCAATGAGCAATCCAAAAATGAAATTAGGAAAACAATTTCATTTATAATAGCATCAAAAAGAATAAAATACCTAGAAATAAATTCAGCAAAACAAGTGCAAAACTTATACTTTGAGAACTACAAAACATTGTTGAAAGAAATTAAAATCTAGATTGGAAAAATATCCCATGTTCATGGATTGGGAAACTTAACATGTTAAAAAATACATACTTCCCCAATTGATCTATAGATTTACTGAAATCTTTAGCAGAATCCCAGAGTGGACTTCTTTATAGAAACTGATGAACTGATTTTAAAATTCATATGGAATTGCAAGGGACCTCAACTATCCAAAACAAGCTTGAAAAGAAGAACAAAATAGGAGGACTCATGCTTCCAGGTTTGAAAATGTACTACAAAGCAATGGTAATCAAGACAATATGGCGCCATCACAAAGATAGATATTAATAGAATTGAGACTCCAGAAATAAGTCTATCATTTTTTAAAAAATCTAAAACTTGGGAAATAAAATGTTAACAATTTTTTAATCCAGAGATTGGCATATTTCCTTCACTCAGTCCTATATCACAAAGGTTGTATGTCCCATAAACTCTGCAAGGTATCCAAGGGAAAGAGTGCAAGTCACCACTGAGAGGAGTGGATAGTGTCTCTCTTACCCATTCTTTCTTTCTTCTTCTTCTTCTTCTTCTTTTTGTTTTTGTCTTTTTTTTTTTGCTTTCAGCACATTTTGAGTACTCGTATTTTCCACATACCAGGTTAATTGTGTTCACAGATTATCTTATCTGGTTTAATTAAACTGGCCTTCCCAAAAAGGACAAGTGTCTGAAGACAATTACCTCAAGGAAATCACAATTAAAGTTAATCATGATAATGCCAGTAGAAGTAAAAACGAATACAGCCAGGCTGTCACTTCCTCTCCTTACAAAGGCTTCTGACCAGCCACATTATGAGGTAAAACAATGGTTATCTAACGAGATCTGAAAGAAGCTGGCCAATTGAAATGATCAAAAAGGTAATTTGAAAGGTGGATTTACATCCTTATTGTTGACACCAACTTTTCCCTAAGGGCACAGTGTGCCATGCTAATGACAGCATGAAGTCCTCACAATTAGAGTCACTTTTTAAAATACTGCCCATTTGATCTTCATCTCATCCTTTAAAAAAATGTAATTGTTGTGTATGTGCATGGTTTATAATATGCAGGCATCCATTCATTTACTCAACAAACCATTGATCTAGAGGCCCTGGGGATACAGTAATTGTCTTAGTCCATTCAGGCTGCTATAACAAAATTATTTAGACTGGGTAATTTATAAACCACGGAAATTTATTGCTCATAGTTCTGGAGGTTGGGAAGTCCAATACCAATCCAGTATCTGCTGGTTTGGTGTCCTTCTGTGTGTCCTCACATGGTGGAAAGGGCAAGTCACCCCACTTATGGGGAGGGGGCCCGCATGACTTAATTCCTCCTAAAGGCCCCACCGCTAACACTGTCACATTGAGCATTAGGCTCCAGCATATGAATTTTGGGGGGACACCCACATTCAGACCACAGCAGTAACAAACAAAGCAACCTTGTTGCCCTCATGGAGCTGACATTTTCATGGGGACAGGCTGACAATAAATAAAGGAAAACTGTACAGAACTTAACGTTCACTATACATTTGTGCAGAGATGTGTGGGTATGTGTGTGTATATATGTGGGCAGTCAATTTTTTCTCTTTGTGGTTATTGGTAACCACAAGCCTGGACATTTAAACATGCTCCCTCCTCAGGAATGACACAGAAGAAAACACGTGAGAGGCACTAACCTTAAACCTGACTTCAGAATGACGATGGCTTCACACTCCCCTCCCTGCCCCCTGCCTGGTGCTTCCCTCTGTCCACACTTCTTCCCTTGTACTATCTTGAGGAAAATCAAATTCCTAGAACTAGTGTTTTGGTGGTTTTGACATAAGTGTTAGCTATCTATTGCTGTGTTACAAACAACACACATTTATTTTTTCGTGGTTTCTGTGGGTCAGAAATCTGGGCACAGCTTAGCTTCAGGATGTCTCACAAGGCTGCAGTCGAGTTGTTGGCCAGGCTGGAGTCTCATTTGAGTGCTTGACTAGGGAAGGATCCACTGCCAAGGTCATGTGACTGTTGGCAGCTTTCAGTTCCTTGAGGGCTGTTGGACTGAGGGTTTCTGTTTCCAGCTGACCATCAGCCTGAGATCACCTTCAGTTTCCTGCTACATGGGCATCTCCAAGATGGCAACTTGCTTCACCAAAGCCCGTGAGCCAGGAAGGCAAGAGAGAGAGTTGGCTAGCAAGGCTGAAGTCATAGTCCTATGTAACCCAATACAGAAGTGATATCCCACTGCCTCTGCTATAACCTATTGGGTAGAAGCAAGGCAAAAGTCCCTCCCACCCTCCAGGGGAAGGGATTATACCAAGGTGTGAATACCTGAAGATGGGGATCTCTGGTGGCCAACTTAGAGTCTACCTGTTGTAGCACCTCTGGGTGGTGACCCACATAACTTCCTGAGTGGGCCCCGGTATTCTGAGCATAAGCTCTCTGAGTGGTTCAGAAGAAGCAGAGATGAGTAGGGGGAGCCCAGTGTGTATGCGTGACCTGGCCCTAAACCCCCTTCCCGGCCTTGTCTATCTCAGAGTCCCTTCACACTGTTCCTTGTGCAGACTTTGTGCTCTTCTGCTGTGGCCCAGGCCTGACCTTCAGCCTGAAAGAGACTGTGCACCTTCTCTATCTGTCAAAAACACTACTCCCCTTTCAGAGCCCAGGCCCAAGAAGTGCTCCTCGAGTCCCCGATTGAGCCAAGCTCTCCTCTGTACTTCTACAACATGCTGGTCACACCCTACACAGGACTCTTATTTCACTCTGCCTTCCTTTGTAATTATTTGTGTATGAATCAGTTACATACTTTTGTTACAAGTGACAGTAGACTTGTTCAAGCCAAAGAAAAGGTACTTTATTGGCCTATAAAATGGAAAAGTCCAGGAGTAGATGAACTTCAGGCACAGTTGGATTCAGGGGCTCAAACAGGGACACTGTGTTTATCTCCATCACTCAGCTCCCTCTGGAAACTTTTTCACAGCTTCCACGGGGGCACAAGGTGCTTTCTACGGTCCTACAACTAGGTCAACTAAGCCTAACTCCCATTAAAAGAGGAAGTGCCTCTTTCTCCCCACAGAGGGCCCTGGATTGGGGCTCATGGGCTCTGATTGGATTATGCATCTATCCTTGAACCAGCCTTGGTGACCAGGTGACATGGCAGAGTGCGTCAAGGTGAGGCTGGTTCCCCAGAGGAAATCCAGGACACTGTTACTACAAGAAGGAGAAATGGGTGCTCAGTTGCACCGAAGCCGCTCAGGGTCCAGCTCTAATTTCCCGACAGTCTATGAGACCCTAGGGGGCAAGATTGGTGTTCTTTTCTTTTTTGTATTCCTAGTGCCTGGCCTGGGACCTAGCACATAGCATGTGCTCAGTCCTTGTTTGTGGAATGAATAGGTCAGTGAATGACTAAATGCAATAGAACAGGGGTTGGCAAAGGTTTTCTATAAAGGACAAAGTATTTTTTGGTTTTGTGGGTCTGCCCTTGTAGCCCCAAACAGTCATAGACAATACAAGCGAATGAGTGTGGCTGTGTTCTAATAAAACTTTATTTATACACACTGGAATGTGAATTTCATATAATTTTCACCTATCATGAAATATACTACACTCACAGGTGGTACAAAAACAGGCAGCAGGCCGCGTCTGGCTTTAGTGTGTGCACCCCTGCAAGACGGTCCTGCGGGTCAGCAGACTGAGGAGTCACCCACCCTGAGTGTCACAATCCCGCTTCAGTTTCACACATTGCTGAGCCGACTTTGTGTAAGGCCCATTGTCGTGCCATAAACATGTGAAAAGGCAACATTTAATTTAGGTCGTGCATCTGGAGCATGTGAGGAGGCTTCATCAGGCTGTATTTAAATTTCTGCGTTCCACACTAGCGCCTCTAAAATTGTTAAACAGCGTCGCCCTTGCAGCTTTATTTAACCTCCCCGGTCCAGCCAAGCTTGACAAGGAATGCCTGGCGTTTCCTCCGCGTGGAGTAGATTGGCCGTGCGGGATCCTGCTGCCTGCAGCAGCTCCCCGGGAAAGCCAAGGCTGTCCCAGACCCCAGCCCTCTGTGCCGGAGCCCAGCGCCCAGCGATTGTGCCTGCAATCAACTGCCTCTAAGCAGGTGAGCATTTATCTCAGTCAGTTACCCCTTATAATTACTGTATTGAACCTAGTTGTCTATAAAATGAATGGTTTGTTCAGACACTTTACCCAAAGAGTTCATTAGGGGTTAAACAAAATGCAATCCCATTTGCAAAGAGTATAATAAATTGTTTCATCTGCGAATTTAGCTGTTCTCCCTAATGCAGACATGGGTGTTACAGTGGCTTTCCCTTGATAGGGTTATGGGTTAATGAAATGCCTTTTCTGTTGCTTATTTTCCTCTCTTCTGTGCTGAGTGATAAGTAGCTAACCAACGAAGCTTGTAATTACAATCTTACAGAAACCGGGCCGATCTGTATATAAATCTCACCATCCAATTACAAGATGTAATAATTTTGCACTCAAGCTGGTAATGAGGTCTAATACTCGTGCATGCGATAATCCCCTCTGGATGCTGGCTTGATCAGATGTTGGCTTTGTAATTAGACGGGCAGAAAATCATTATTTCATGTTCAGGAAAAAATTAGGTTGGTGGGAAGTTAATTTTCTCACCGCTCTCTGAAGCGTAGACAAGAATTTAATGATTTAATCATGATTGTTAGCTCTTTTGCAATCAATTTGTAATGATTGTGTAGCAACTCTCTTCAAGGGAAGCTGCTTTGGAGAGGAGTTTTCAAACAGCCGTTGGGGGGGGTGGGCTGGCCTTCGAGGGACACGTGACTCCAAGCCCATTAAAGCCGTCTTCATCATGACGTGGAGAGCAGCGGCCTTCCGGCCTGTGGGGGAGGCTCCCGCCCCGGGGTCTCCCAGGTCTGGGGAGACAGAGATAGTCTCTCAGACTTCCGGGGACTCTAGCTCCGTGCTTAGGCTTCTCACTTGCTCAAGCCAGGGGGGAATAGTTTTGCTGGTGTCTTGGGATATCGATCTCACTTTATAAGCTCAAATATACAAGAAATAGCATATTCTTTCATTTTATTTAACTTTATTTAATTCTAACTTGAAGACTCAAGCTGCCTGGGTGGTGGGAAATGGAAACTCCGCTAAATGGAACTGTTCACTCCCCTTCCTGAGAAAGGCTGACGTGCAGCTCCTTGCACAGTTCAAAGGCCCCTCCTGTCCCAGCCCATGTGGCCCCTCAGGCTGCAAGGCCCTGCAGCTTCCTTCTCCTGCATGAGACACAAGATCCTTTGGGGAGGCCAAGAACCTCATGCCTGGGGTTCAGTCTCCGGAGATGGGCCAGGTGGGCAGCCAGGCCCTGCTAAGGTGTCACACCTGTACAGGGGGGATAGGAACAAGGTCCTGCCTTAGAGCAGTCTCTACAAATCCCTTCCCTAGCCTCACAGCAGCTCACTACTTCCCACGTTAAGGCTCCTCTGAGCCACCCCGATGCCCCACCCATCTTGATCTTATCTCTGCAATGACTTGACCCTTTCCAAAAGATCGGAAGACCCTTTAACTTCAGGTGACTGCTGTTTGCAGCCCTGCTAAAACTCCTGAGGCCGAGCATTACAAAGCCTGCCTACCTGCTTGGAGGGAAAGAGAGAGAGAGAACCGACTCTCATTAATATTTCAATAAATTATCCTCTGGTATTGACTCGGACTTCCTCCTGTGTGTTCACTCAATAATTTATTTTCTCAGTGCCCCAGACATATTTTCCCTCCCGATACTGGATAGTGTGGTTATCACTTGGAGGTGTTTGGTTGTTCATCCAAGTCAATTCTAGAAGTTTCTATTAAGCTCTAGCAGGATGCTTAAGACTGGGCAGAAGGTATCCTACATGTGTTGAGGGAGGGGTGAAGAGGAGGAGGGGACAAACAGTGTTAACATTCATTACTGCATTTTATTGAATTTCATTGACTCCATCAATGGTGAAATGTATCATGATTTTATGTACTGAGAAAGTAAAAAGTCATTGCCAAGTAAAGTAGGTACAATGCTTCTTGAATCGTTTAGAATTGTTATTTCATACTTAATGGAAGTGCTCTTTTGTACTATGTAAACATAGATTCTTATCCTAGATAACTCTTTTGTCCATATAAAAAGGAAAATATATTTAAAATTAATTGGCAAAGGTAGTCCTGAACCTTTTTTATATTCAGAGGTCAACTCTCTGAACTCATAGTCATTGATGTCTGAGTTTTCTTTAAAGAATGTTGCACTATTGTTTTCAGGACTTGCTTGTCATCCATCGCACGCTCCTGCAGACTTGGGTGCCCACATGCAGGGAGCACCAATGGTGTCAGGGTGGCCCCCGCCAGCATGGATCCAAATTTCAACGACATTAAAATACTTTTAACAAAGTGCTCACTTCAAAATTCAAGTACAGTGCGTATCTGGTCTTGGACAAAAGGATCGTTTTTTCAGCCAGCACAAGTGGGATGAAGACAGAGAGACCTGGAAACAGGCTGCAGAGAGGAGGACGGAGGAAACTCAGGCCCTGGGCTAACACGTGCTCAGGCAAGTAGGCAGTGAGGTCAGCTGTGCGGCCGAGTGGCGCAGGCGGAGCTCTAAGATGGAGAAGATGCTACAGCCCTTGAATATTCCTGGCTGGGTCCGGCAACAATGGATAAAAGGAGAAAGGAAGAGGGGACCCTCTGCCCAGGAAGAAAGGAGAAGGAAGCTGTTGCTGGCAGGCCCTAGAGTTGGGGGCAAGTGAGGCAAATGGTACAAAAAGGGGCATGCAAGAGGGCGCCATCACAGTGGTTGGCTGATCCGGGTGGGTGGATTTCCTGGCTCCACCGTGCTCACCCCCACTCCTGGGCCTCTCCACATGCTGTTTGTGCCACTTGGACGCCCGTGCACATCCCCTCTCTTTCTCCCATGGCGGCCATGGTGCCTAGGGCCACCATCAGGGAGTAACTTGGCTGGAGGCATTGCTGTCTATTAAAATACAGCTTCCTTGTGAGGCTTTGCAGCTTGCAGGCCACTGTCTCTCCCTTTTGTGCCCAGTTGCCCTGCATTTGTCTCTTATCTCCTTGTTTTTGCATGTTCTATCCCACTGCAGTGCCTTTGCACATGCTTATCCCTCCTCTAGGTTGTCTCTCTCTGCCCCTCCTTTAGGTTTTGGTTCAAGCATCATCTCCTCAAGGAAGAGTTTCCTGTAGCTTGAGCAGATGTTCCCTTCCACTTATGGGCTCTCCCCGCACCATGGGACTCTCCTGTACAACACTTGTCACCGTTGCAATTTAGATTTCTTTATGTGGTTACCTGATCAATACCTGCATCTCCCACTAACTGTGTTCGCTCCTGCAGGGGAAGGGCCGTGTCTGCTTTGCTTTCCAGGCCTAGCACAACGTCTGCACATGGGTAAGTGCTCTCTCTTCCTCTCTTCCTTCACATATGTATGAATGACGAATGAATGAATGAATGGATCCCATATGAATGCATGAATACATGACAGCGTGGGTGAGAAATATAAGAGGCAATTCTGAGCATAGCAGGAAGCAACAGCAGCGCCTGCTGGGGGCCACAGTTGCCCTCCCAGCAGGTGTGGGTAACTACGAACCTCGCATGGGACACTTGCCATGGAGCACAGAGTGCCCAGTGAGCCCTCCGGAAACTTATATTGAACTACCTCGATTTGAATCATCCCTCTTTCTTCTTCCAGGCATTGCCAGTCTAAATTCCAAAGCCACAGGGCACTCCGTCTCCGAAAAACTGTCTGCCCACCCCAACTCTTTGCCTTGAAGCCTCGTGATCATGTTCTGTTGACCCCAGCATCGTTTGTCTGGGCTCTGCAGCTGTACTGGGAACCCCAAGTGACAGGGAGGGGTTGGACCCATTTTAGGCACCAGTCTGGAGCCAAACACCTGGCAGGTAAACAAGGCATCCCTGGGGCTCTGCTCCTGTCTGTTCTCTTGGCTTCGGTTTTCTCTCCAATCATTGATTTAGTTTTTCTTCTTTTTTAGTTTTTAAAATGTGGACAAATTCACAGAACATAAAATGCACTACCTTAACCATTTTAAGTGTACAGTTCAATGGCATTAACATATTCTAATGGCTGTGTAACCATCATCACCTTTTATCCACAGCACATTTTTCATTTCCCAAACTGAAACTCTGTGTCCATTAAATGCTAACTCCCCATTCCTCCCTGCCCTCCCCCCGTGCCAGCCCTGACAGCCACAGTTCTGCTTTCTGTCTCTAGGAAGCTAACTACTTAGGTACCCCATACATGTGGAATCATGCAGTGTTTGTCTCATTGTGACTGGCTTATTTCACTTAGCATGATATCCTCAAGGTGGATCCATGTTGTAGCATGTATCAGAATATTCTTCCTTTTTAAGGCTGGATAATACTCCATGGTATGGTCATACCACATTTTGTTTATCCACTGATCACTGATGGACGCTTGCGTTGCTTCCTCATTTTGGCTACTGGGAAGAGCGCTGCTACGAACATGGGCGTAGAGGTGTCTCTTTGAGACCTTGCTCCCAACTCTTTTCTGTTTCCCCAGAAGTGGAATTGCTGGGTCGCGGTTATCCTATGTTATTAACTTTTTGAGAAACCGCCACTGCATCATTTTATACTCCCACCAACAGTGCACGAGAGTTCCAGTTTCTCCACGTTCTCACCAACACTGGTTATTTTCTGTTTTGTTTTGTTTCTATATAGTAGCCATCCTAACGGCTGTGAGCCTTAATTTTTATTCTTGAACCCAAAAGTCCCACCTCCAACTCCTCCTACTGAGGAAGGGATTTAACTTTCAGTGCAATTTAGCAAATGGTGCTTAAGTGCCTCCTACGGGCAAAGCACTGTGCCAAGGGCTTTGGGGATAGGGCAGGGCAATGACCAAGAGCGTGGACTCTGCATCCAAATCCCCGTGCTCCTGCCACCTCCCAGCTGTGCCTGTCACATCTCCGCTGAGCCTCGGTGCCCTCATCTGTAACAGGAATGACAATAATGGAGTCCACTTTATAGGGTCGTGGTGACGATTAGTTCATTTAATGTACGTAGAGGGATGAGTGTGGTGCCTGGCGTGTTCTTGCTCTTTTTCTTTTTCAAAATTATGCTTATTTGCAACACAGAATAGGCAAGACAAGACACCTTTCCCCCCTGCCATGGGGAACTGGCAGCGCCCCGCTTGGGTGTCTAGTGCTGCTTCCCTCCCAGGCCCCTACTGCCCGATTTGGGGTCCGGTCTAGCCTGGGCAGATGTGCCCCAGAGGTTACCAGGGCGCTCTGTGGGTGAGGGGAGGACAGATTTCTTCTTCATGCTGTTTTCTGTTTTCAAAAGCGAACATAATTCTTTTGTAATCATAATTAAATGGTATAATAATAGTAACCATAATAATGACATTTTAAATGAATACAGACTTCTAGCTAAATATAATAAAGTCATTTTTCTATACTCCTGTCCCTTAAAAATCTATTTAAAACAACTACAAGTAAGTAAATTTAGAAATAAACTTTAATTTCGATGGAGCAAGGACATGTCCACATCCCCAAACCATCTCCCTTGCATCTGGAAGGCAGCATGGCCGGCGGAGGGAGCTGCTGGGCCCTCATCAAACTTCAGGCAGGTTCTGATTTCCCTGGGAATAAGGTTTACCCTCCCACAAGACTTCTGTCTGAGCTTAGAGAGACCGGACATGAGGACGGGGTGTTCGGACAGAAGTAGAGGTATGGCTGTGCAGATCTGTTTGACTCCCCAGGACAGAAGGGGAGAAATCACTGCAGGAGGTGGTTTTCCTTATCTGGGATCTGAACTCCTCTCCAAGTGAGTGGGAGCTGAGCTGGGGTCGGCAGGGGGCGGGGGGGAGTGGGCAGTGATCTCTGGGCTCAGGGCAGGGAGCCTGGGACAGAGTGACATTGGCTTTTCCAGCGTGGAAAACTGAGGGCCACATGCCTTGGAGCACAGGAAATGGATTTGGTGAGAAAGCACCCGAGACCACATCTCTGAACCGCAGTGTGGCTTCTGCAGCCCACGTGGCTATACCTCCCACATTGTAACTGTCCCGATATCCATCGCAGCAAGTGGCTGTCCCACCTGCAGAAGAGGAATCGTCAGAGAGGAGTCAGCACAGAGCCCAGGCATCCACCCTGAAAAAAAAATCAGGGGCAGGGAAAGAAATTGGAGCAAAAGCAGCTGACGTGCGTACACCCCAAGAAGTACCCAACGTGCCAGAGCAGGAGTGGGACGAGTGGTTATCCACAGACTCAGAGAAATTACAGACAAGGTGGTCTTTCCACAGAAAAGAGCTCAGAGCGTTGATGAAAAGCAAGTTGACAAAGCTCAGGAAAGAAATGGACAAGAAAGTAACAGTTTCACATAGTCAACTGTTCCCTGCAAAGCAGCAAAGCCCAAAAGGATAAATAGGGCTGGAAATTCAGCCCGGGATGGATGTGGCGAAGGGAGTAGAGTGAATCGAAAAGAGGAACGGAAGAGAATACAAAATGTAAATGTAAAAAAGACAGAAGGGGATAGACAAAAAAGACAAAAGAGATCAAACACTTAAACGGTGGACTAGAGGAAAAGACAAGAACCAGCAGAACATAAAGGCACAAAAACGTTTTGAAATAAAGACTGGATCTGCATGTTGAACGGGCACAGGAACAATTGCATAGAATTAAGGGCTACCTTGTGGAGGCTCTTGAACTTCCGAGAATGACAACAACAGAAGAAATCATGTGGGCATCTGGTGTGGAGGGTGTTGGGGGGAGAAAGTCAAGGACAAGGGACAAGCTCAGTCTGGGCTGGCCTCAAACTCATGCATAGCAATTTGCGATTCGTAAGACAACATTTATGATGCCCTCTGCCTTCATCTGCACCTGGCATTCTCCCCGTGGGCATGCCTGTCTCCACATCCAATTCCCTGTTTATAAGGACACCCGTCACCTTGGATTAGGGTCCACCCTAATGACCTCATTTTAACATGATTACCCCTGTAAAGACCCTATCTCTAATAAGGCCAAATTCTGAGCTGTTGGGTTTAGAATTTCAACACATGAATTTTGGTAGAATATAATCCAACCCATAATAAATGGGTGGGGGAGGAGAGCCAGGGAGAAGAATAAGTGTGCTAGCAGTTAATAGGTACTATAGAAAGTTGAAATCTGTCACTTACAAAAAAAAATTGACTCCAACCTCTTAATGTTTTTATAATCTTTTTCCCCTTGGCTTTAAATAGGTCTTGTTAGAACACATAGGTCTGGTAGTAAATGAACATGTAGCTGGAAGTTTAGTAACTCCTTCAGGTTTGCTTGTTTCTTTTTTCTGTTAAAGTCAATCACAGTTGAATTTTTAATTTAAAAAATTAGAAAAAAAGTTAAAGTGAGGAAGCAGATCCACAACAGATCATCTTAGCACCTAGAGTGCTCTGAGACGTGTTAACGCTAGAGCAGTGGTTCCCAGTTGGGGCTGGGGGCACGTTTTTGATTGTCTTGACTTGGGGCAGGGTGGGGGGAAGGTGGTACTGCTGGCATCTCGTTGGCAGAGACCAGAGATGCTGTAAACATCCTACAATGCACAGGACAGCTTCTCCCCCTCCCAGCAAAGAATTATCCAGTCCAAACTGTTCATATGGCCAAGGTCGAGACATCCTTCGCTAGTGGGGCGACATCAAGCTATGGGAAAGAGGGGACCTGCAGTTTTGCCCTAATACTACCTAGGATTTATTTACATGTGGCTTCAGTGACTATGTTGTGTCTCTGATGGGAGTTCTTATTCTAAAAACCCACTGGGATAGGGCGCTGCTTATCCTAAAGGCATAATCTCTAATGGGGGGCGTTTTAAGCCCCGCATCAGGCAAACAGAGAACACTCGGGACAGGGAGGCTTTTCTGGATGGCTCCGGGTGATGCTAGTGGGCAGAACTGTGCCCTGCAGCCTTGACCGACTCACCTCCCGCTCATGAGCTCTTTGTCCTGTGTTTGGCCAGACTAATGTCCCCAAACTCATGCATCCTCTCTCTGTGTCCCCCTCCCCATCAGTGTCTGAAGCCCCCTGCTTTCTCGCCTCGTCTTAGGAAGCTTCGTGGCTCCATCCAAGTCCCCTCCCCTGGAACTGCCCTCACTTGGCCACCTCTCTCGAGTGCCTTTGAAGATTTCGGGCTTTTCTCGTCTGGAAGCCGCATGCAGGGTCAGGCATTTGAGCCCACTAATCGCTCTGTTCTGCCGGTGCCCGAGTGCCACGAAACCTCTTTTCATGCCTATTGAAAGCCTCTGAGGAGCTTTCAAGTGCTCTTTGATAAATCACGGTAAGTGTGACTCCGGCCACTCCAGCGCGGTACCTGCCGGAGCCCTCCCCGTCTCCCCGTCGCTGCGTTGTGCCGGCGACAGTAATTCATTCCACTCGAGCTGACGAGCTTAGTTCCCATTTATTTGCGCATTATGAGCTGTGTCACTCCACTTACCCTCTAGACAGTAAATGGTTTGAAAAATGCAACTGTAACAAATATTCGGGAGAGGATAAGAGACAGGGAAGGAGTGTGAGAAAGAAGGAGGGAAATGAAACCTTTGAATTCAGAGTCAGAAAACTCAGACAATGAATAAATAAAGCTCTGAATTATCTCAATCGGAAGCAGTAGCAGCAGCAGCGAGGCCATGGGAACTTGCAAGGCTTTTTTGAAAGAAACCTCATTCTCTCTCCCTGTCTCTCCCTCTCTCTCAATCCTCTTGACCCTGAGCTCTCCGAGGGCGAGGCTAAGTCAACACCATTCTTAGGTCAGGAAAATAATTAGACTGCAGTGTTCGCTTCAAAATCAGAGAGGACTGGGCTCTGCTTTTTCCCTGTCCCATTGGAGGCCCCAACTGTGTAGTCCCGCCCCCCTTTTTATGATTTGGGGTGACTTTTAGGAAACTGAGGCAGTTTAGGAAGGTCATGCTTCTTTTTCTAGGTCTCAAACCTTATACAAACCAGAACTTGAAACTGAGTCTTCTAAAATCCTGGTGTGGCTGGGCTAATGCTAACTTGTATAACATCTTTGTGAGTAGTATAAAAAGCTCCCCGATCTCTGCTAACCGGTAGCTATGACATTGGTCGGCAGGCCAGTGGCACCTTGTGTGAAGAGAAGATGCTGCTTCATTTAGGTAGATGTAACCCCATGCTAGAACACATGGTTTGGAATAGCTGGGTTTTAGTCCCAGCTGGGAGTCTTTGTGCAGTGTACATCCTGTGCAACTATACATGACAGCTTGTTGTGACAAGGTGGGAAAGTCTGCTTTCCCACCAAGGGTGTGTGTATGGAAAGTGTGTGGGTACCAGCTCTTCAAAGAGCTCAGGCTGTATCTAGGAAGGTAGAGCATATGCCAAAATCAAAAGCTGAAGCAGAATGGGAGAGGTTGTAGAATGGCAGAGCTGGACCCCAGAGAGTTGTCTGCACCCAGGGAGAGGCAGATCCTGGTGAAGGGTTCAAGGCTGAGGTTGTGCCTGCAGAGTGTGCCTGGCAACAGCACACGCTGTGGATGGGCCAGCCGCTTGGGGGAGGCACACCAGGATAGGCCGGAAGCATGGACTCTCTCAAGTCATGGCAGCTGCTTACAGGCTAGGATTTGGTAGTGGGTGTGGGGTGGTGTCATGACTAAAATCATGGTCTGACCAGCAAGTATTCATGCCCTCCCCAGCATTGATGTATTTCCTTGTCCCTTTAACTTCCCTTCCTTGTCCCATGTGGCTTGCTTTGGCCAGTCGGATGTGAGCCATTGTAATAAAAGCGGAGGCTTGAAGTGTGCTTACGTGGTGGGTTTGCCTTCCTGCTCTCCTGTCGTTGCCATGGGTACATATTACACACTGGGGGCCCTGCTGGTCCTAGAAGGAGGAGATGCGTGTGGATCAGACCTGCACAAACCCAAGGCCTGGATTCAAGCCCAGCTGTGCCCAGCCTAGATCAGCAGGACCCTAGCCAAACCCCAGGTCACTGTGGTGGTTTGTCTGTCATGCAACGATAGCTGAGAACTACTTACGTGCTGTGCAATCTTTGACAAGTTACTTTATTATATCTACCAAAGACCTAATTTCTTCATCTATAAAACAGCAAAATAGAGAGCTGTTGTAAGAATTAAACAAAATAACAGCATAGAGTCCTGAGCTTGCAGTATATAGTCAATAAACATTAAATATCATGATCATTATTTGCAAACAATCCCTGCCTCCTTTGCCCTTTCCTTCGCTACGTTCCTATATGTCTCTCCCCGCCCCAAACACCACAACTGCCGCATGTCAGCAAAGCATTTAGGGAGCTGCATTGCCTACTTCTGGCCCTTCCTACAGAACACTGCCACGTGGGAAGGAGAAACAAGGCAGGCCCTGGTCACTGTCACAGTGAGAATGAGCACATGGGACATTTCCTGTGCGCAGGATCAGGCCTCAAAGGAGATGTGAGGGTCCTAAAGGTGAGCTTTCCTGAGGACTGTCCTGGGGCCCTTGCCCCAGCGAGTCACAGGAACAAACCACTGGTGGACAAGTGCACCCAGACCTCCAGCCTTGGAGCATCCCTGCTGGCCCAGGAAGTCTCAAATGGAGAAATGAATCGCCATAAGCCTTTGTGTGCACCACCCTTCACAGCTCACAAAACATGCTTGTGCTTGTGATCTTGTACCTTGCAATAGCCCCAGAGGACCAGGATGTGATTGTTTGCACCTTGTAGATGGGGAAGCGAAGGCTCGAACCCGGCAGGAAGGTGGCAGAGCAGATGCGAGAGCCCCGCCTGCATGGCTCTCAACCAGGGCCCTCCTCCACCCGGCAGAGACACTGTCACACTCAGCAAAGCTGAAACACCCTGGAAGGGTCACAAGCACATCTGCCGGTCAATATTCTGAAGAGCAAGGGAATCTCAGAGATCGTTGAGGACGTTTACATGTTTCTGCCATGTTCACGTCACTTTATTTCTTACCTCGATGGCTTTTTCCTAAGCAGACGCCATGTTTTCACTTGAACAAAATTTTATATCTCTGAAGTCACAGATACAATGTGCTGGCTGTATTTTTTCCTAATACACATTAAAACAAATACATGACTCTTCAAACAAAAATTGTTCATTCCTGTGCCTCCAAAAATCATCACATTCATGCTACCAAGAAAATGCGAGTATGGGCAATGCTGATGCAGTCTAAGGCTCTTATTTTTCCGAGGGAAACTGAGAAACAGAGAGGTGACAGGCTTTTCCGAGGCCACACGTTTGGACAGAGGCAAAGTCAGGGCCAGGTAGGCCAGGTCTCCACTCCTCTGCCCAGTCGTCCTGGCTCAGCGGCAGGTGCCGGTGCGCGCTCTGGGATGCTCCAGTTATGCCAGCGGCTCCTATTCTATGTGCCAAGTGGACTCTGGGCCCACTGACTTTGGGAAACACTGGGTTAAACCCAGTCAAGGTTTCCTGGCCTCAGGACTCCGCAGACACAAATGTGACCCCAAAAGCAGCAGCTCATGCTGTCTCCAAACTTCTCTGCCCACAAAAGCCTTTTCACAGAGCAGCCTGTGCAGGCATTTGGAAAGTCCGTGCGCTGGTGAGCTTGTTGGAGCCTCTGTGCCCATCATTGGGGCCCAGGGTCCTCCCTAGAGACCCCGGCCCACTGTGTCTGGTGAGCTGGACCCTGTAATGAGCCCCTAATGCGCAGTCAGGGGTGACAGCCCTCCCAGGGGGCGAGTGAGGTGGCTGAAGCTGGGAGGGCTGAGAACACAGGGGCTTGGGGCCTGGAGACAGCAGGAGGCTGGGAGGGACGCCTAGGGAGAGCCTGGTTGTGGGGTCAGCTGCCCCAGCCACGTCCTGGAGCTGAGGAGCATGGTCACCAGCCCCCCCGTCCTTGTCCTCGTCACACCAGGCTCCGAGACTGACTCATCATTAGTTTAAGCATGGCTTTGCCTCTCACTGGTTCTGTGACCTTAGACAATGTACACCCTCTCAGACTCAGGCTCCTCATCTATAAAATGGGATAATACCATTCACATCACTGGTCACTGTAATGATTGAATGAGAAAATGTGCATGAAGTGCCCAGCAAGCTGTAATTATTAATATTAGCAGCAGCTTCAAACTCACCCCATCCCCTCCCGAACCTGCAAGTCTGATCACGTGGTCTCTCCCTCTCGTTTCCTGGTTACCCATCAACCCCTGTGTGACATCACAAGAAATAAATTTGGTCTTTATACTCTGTTTCTGGCACAGAGCTCCTAAAACCCTTGGAATTTCCTGAGTGGTTGGAGTGTCTTTTGTTATTCATAACAAGCCTCTTTTGATCACTGCCGAGTTTATGGAGTTTATGCTAATGAGGTGACAGGGTGGGGCCCCAGAGGGGGATTTATAGCTGGTCAGGAGGAAGTACAGGTGGAAACCTGGCACTTGCAGTTGGCATCTGAAGTGGGGACAGTCTTGTGGGATTGAGCCCTTGAACTTGTGGGATCTGATGTAAACTCCAGGCAGACAGTGTCAGCACTGAATTGACACCCAGTCGGTGTGCAGAGAATGCAGGATTTGTTGTTGGTGTTGGAAAACACCTCCGAGATACCTCCTTGGATTTCAGAAACACAAACAATTGTTGGGTGAGCAGATAAAACAACTTTATTTTCCAAAGATCATTTAAATTTCTATTTCAAGCACCATTCTACTGGGCAGGTAGGAAACTTGATCTCAGCCACTTGGGAATCTTGGCCCCACCCCTCCGATGGCCAGGTCAGTCTTGCTGGGTGTGGGGGCATAGAACTGGCTGGCTCAGCAGTCCACAAATGTCCCTGCTGAGGCTTTGAGGCAGACATTGTGGGTTGCCTGTGCTATAGCACCCTTTCTCCCTCTTTCTTCAAATTATCATTATCAAACTGAAAATGCCAAATGCATACTTGCATGTAGATGTCTCCTAGGGAGGCTTTTGGGAAGGGTTTTTCCCTTCGCCTTACCAAAAGAGGGGGCCAACCTAGCAGTTATCTCTTTCACATTCTCTGGCCTGTTCCATCTCGCACTGGATACTGTGGTATAAAGATGTGATGGTTGGGGCTGCTGCAGCCGTCCTGCAACCAAAAGAAATGAGAAAAAGACCAAAAGACCAAAAGAATCCCATAGGAGCTGATCTAGAGCCCTGACACCACTGAGCTGCTAAATAATACCACTGGGCAGACACAAGTCACAGGAAATGGGTTCAGTTAGTTGACCTGCAAGACCTGTCTTCCTGGGTCAATAAGAGGGTATTGCTGGGTGGTGGGTGCTAAGTACTATGTTAGGCCCAGAGATAAGGAAGAAAGAAAGACCATCACAATGACTTCCCCCCATCACAACATCTGTGCAGTAAAGGACATCTTAAGCTTTCAGACGTGGATAACTTCTCTTCAGCTGGGTCTCCCAAGATTGGTTTCCAAGTTCAAAATCTGGCAGCTTGTCCTGGGGCAACTTATTAAAGTGATTCTGGCCTCAGTTTCCCTTCACGGAAAATGAGGATAGTGGTACCCAGCTCAGAGGGTTCTTATGGGATGATGGCTGTGCTATGCAACCGTTAGTTCTTGAGATGTTTATGATTTGACCACTGTGATTACTGATAACCACTGTTGCCCTGGAATCAGGAGGGCTTTGCTGGAACCCTCTTAACAGTCACGCTTAGTGTCCCCTGACTGGGCCCACATCTGGGGTCCTGGGCCTCAAGGTCCCCGTGAGCCTGTCTGGGAGGATGGAGCAGCCTCCACATCCCTGTGATGGAGACACTGAAGAGAAATTAATTCTCCCCATTTGGGGGCCCCCTCTCTATTACCTATTCATCAAAAATTGCCTGGCGTTTGTGCATTTTTCATTACAAGAGTCAACATTTGCCACGTTAATAAAGCAAGGGGCTGCTTTTCTCCTCTCAGAAATAGAATATGTAACGACATGGCCCCTTTGATGTAGCTCAGGCAATACAATATGTATCTGAACGAGGATGAAAGCCGTCCTGTTAGGGCCGGGCTGCCGAGGCCGCTGATGGGTGCAGAGTGGGGCGGGTGGCGTGGGCGTCTCTGGGAGGGACACAGCAGGGCAGGAAGGGGACTGGGGCTCCAAGGACAGCCCCCCCTGACCCCCAGTCCCTGAGAGTGACTGCAGTTCCGGAACCAAGGGCTGGGGACAGAGGTCAGTTGCGGGGGCGGCTCACAGTGTCTTGGAAGAAGCATGGCCCGGGAAATAGATACCCGTCTCGCGGGGCTGTTTGTGTGCGTCACACAGGGCCGTGGACCTGCGTGGCCTTGTGATGGGATATGCATCTGGTGAGACAGAATTTTGCTTGTCACCAAAAGCAACTGCATTTCCTGAACACCTACGATGCCAGCACTGCATGACCCTCCCCATCTCTGTCCCCACAGGGATGACAGCCTATCTGGGGACAGGAGCCCATCATGGGACATGAATATCCAAGGTTCTGTTCCAAGTCTGGGCCACGGGGCAGGGCGGACAGAACCCCCAGAACATTCAGCAGTGGACCCCAGGCCCTCCCCCTCCGCGAGGCAACTGTGGGCCAGTTCCTAGGGCAAGAGGTGGGTGGACCCCAACGGAGGAACTGCTCTTCCCCCGTGAGCCCCACGTTTGTCATTTCCCGCCCTAGGGGACTGCTCAGACCCAGAACCATCCAGATATAAGTTCCTTTGGCAGAACACGCCTGCCCCGTGTCTTCAGAGAGCCTACCCAGATGGCTTGAGAAGAAAAGCCACCGATACTCTGTCGCGTCAGCTCACCTCTCACCCCCACACCCCAACCTCAGCCGCCACTCACCACGTTTCTTTTTCCTTCTAGACCACACTCCAAAATGGTTCATGGCTTCACAGCAAAGGCTTGGGAGGGTGTCCTGGCTCTTCCGGGGACCGGCTGCAAGGCCTTGGGCAAGCCACATAGCAACTCTGAGCCTCGGTTTCTGCATCTGTAAAACGGGGTGAGAGAGTGGCGCCTGTCTCATAGGGCTGTCGGGGCCGAGCATGATTCCCAGCATGTAGCTGTCACACCCTCCCCTCCTCCTCATCATCCCTGTCCCCCGTTCCTCCCCCACACTCTGCAGGTTGGGGCAGAGAGGCAGCCGGGGTACCCCAGGGCCCACGAGGGCTGCACTGTGTTAGGACTGTCTGGGTGAGACCCGGTCATGTCACACAGCCCTGACACGGGCAGGGAGGCAGGCTCGGGTCTGGGCCTCCCTGGAGATGCTCTGCCTCCGGCCGGGTTTGCTGCTGTAACAAGCAAATTGCTGCCGGCCCCTTCCGGCCCAGCCTTGCTTCAGCAGGTTCGTCGCAGAGGCCTCATCCTCCCTCTGAAAGACGACTGCGCCAGTGAGGACCTGTGGACTGTCGAGGTGGAAGGAAGGGAGCCGAAAGCTCAGAGAGGCGGGGGTGAGTGAAAGGAGCTAAGGCCATTGTTCAAAGGCCGTGATCCAAGGCCCTTCAGGAAAGTCTTTTATCAGGCCTAGCCTCAGTTTCCCCATCTGTATAAAGGAGTTTCTGTTACTCCCTGATCCCTACTCCTGACCCACGGGTCAGCTGAGCTAATGTGTGTGCAAGGGGCCACTCTCTAGCTGAGCACCGGCTTCAGTTACCGGTCGGCCACGGGGACAGCAACAGAACCTTCCCGACAGAGCCCCTGTGCACATGCAGGGAGCTTCTGTACTCAACATGCCCAGCGCCCTTCCAGGCCCCCAGGTGCAGCCTCTGCTCTGAGGGCACCACAGGTGCGGGGGAGAAAGACAATGAACAAATACGTAAATCAGTGCTACGGATAGAGCGGCCCCACATCCCTGATTATGTCGACCGTAATCACTAACAGCTCCCCTTTTACACTCAGAAGTCATCTGGCTTGCGAGAGAAAATTCTATAGTCACCTTTATTATGAAGGATATTAAAGAGCATTTAGTGAGCGAGCGACCCAACCAAGCATAGTGAGATGGGTCAGAAGGCCACTGGGATGAGAGGATGTGTTCACTGAGACCTGGATGGGGGAAGGACTCCACCCTGTGAGGGTCTGGTGCGTTCCAGGCAGAGGGAGCAGCACGAGCAAAGGCCCTGTGGCAGCCCCGAGCTTTGGACTTGGAGGAACAAGGAGGCGAATGACAGCTGGAGCAGCTGGAGCAGAGGAGAGAGTGGGGCAGCCGGGGCCAGACCCCAGACGCCTTGTGAACATTTGAGTCATGCTCCCTTTTGTCTTAGACTGGTTTGAGTTATGTTTCCTTTACCTGCAAATTGTAAATGAAAGAGTTCTTCATAATGTAAACTATTAACACTGGTCATCTCAGGTTGTAGGATTAGAGTGCTTTTACTTTCTGTTTTCATTGTACCCCTCTGAATTTTATACAATGAACTTGGGTTACTTTTGTAATTAAAAAAAGTTGCACACAAAATATTCTATATTTCCCCCACACACAGTGGCCAAAGCAATTTTTCCCTCCTAGCAGCCAAGAAAGGCCCGGTAAGCAAAGGCGAGGAGGAGACCAACAGCCTGTTAACTGTGCAAATGCCTGGGGGACGATGATGGCCCCCACGGGAGCAGCGAGTCTCAGGAGAGGAAAATAAGCCACCCTCTCCCTGGTGTGGATGGAAAATTCGGGGAGATGGAGCTTGACTTAGGGCTTTATATTAGTTGTTGGTCCTTCTTTAAATTGAATGCCCCCTTCGCAGTCCCTGTTCACATAAGGCTAAGACGGCTTATGAGCCTTTGCATCTGCAGTGCCCGGTGTGCAGGGAACATCGCCAATACTTGGTGACTGGCCTACTGGACGCAGAGCGCAGCCTCTATGGTCTTCAGGAAGGCCCCAGTCCAGCCAAAGCTGGCCGTAGAGAAGGGGGAGGGAACATCCTTGGAGTGCCCGAGTAGAGCCTACAAGGCACAGAGGAGACTGCTGGATCCGACAAATAGACCCTTACTCAACCTGTTAGAGTAGAAGGGACCTTAGACTCTATTTAGTCCAGAGATCGCAAGCTCCTGGCAGGCAGGACGCTTCACCCCTGTCACTTCTGCCCGTGGCAGACACTACTGATCAATCATAGCACTCCCTCTGTATTAGTCAGGGCTCTCCAGAGAAACAGAACCAATAGGAGACATATATAAATACACACACACACTCACACACACAGATATTTGGGAATTAGCACATGCAATTATGGAGGCCAATAAGTTATCTATAAGCTGGAGAACCAAAAGCCATGTTGCCTTTGGAAAAGCAAATTGAGCAGGGGACAGAGTGGTGCCCGTGGAGGGCCCAGGGACAGCTGGGGCCAGATCACAGAGGGCCTGGAGGGCCTAGGGAAGGCATTTAAATATCGTTCTCTAAGTCAGAGGTCAGCAACTTTCTCTGTAAAGGCCATGTAGTGAACATTTTAGACCTTGCAGACTATGAGGCTCTGTTGCAATGACTTGACTACTCAACTCTATGGCTGTAGCACAAGAGTAGCCGTGGAAATATGCAAACAAATGGGCGAGGCTGTGTCCCAATAAAACTTTATTTATGAGAACAGGGAGCAGGCCAGATTCGACCTCAGGCTGTAATTTGCCAACCCTGCCCTAGGTAATAGGAGGTCATGGAAGGAATTTAAACAATGACCTATGTTGGTGTGACTTGGTGTGATTTACATTGCTAAAGGCATCTCCGATTGCTGCGAGGATAATGGATGGTGGTGGGTCAAGAGAGATAAGTGTTTTTAAAAAAAAACAACTGCAGAAGTCCACTTAAGTGCTGATGGTCTTGGACTTGGAGCTAGCAGAGGAGATGAAACAAGTGATAGATTTGGGAGCTGTTTTAAAGGGAAGCAGCTCAAGAGGATTACTGTTGAGCTTTGTAGCTGTGAAGTGTGGGTCAAATATAAGATATATAACTCTTGGCAGTGTCATCTACACATTTTTGCTTGTCAAAGTGGCTGGCTAGCCTGGCGGCCACCAGACCCATGCAATAAGCTTTGCAGAAATTGCCTCTCCAGTTCAAATCACTTACAAAAGCCCAGGCTGCAATTATAAAGCTTCATAGCTGTGCAGCATCCATAAAAAGAGGTAATTTTAATATTTGGTTCAACTTCAAAGCGGTAACTTAGAATTATATATACCCCATTAAAATATAATGTTTTCCCCCCAAACTAATCAAATGGCTAAATCAATTGTTGGTGGATTGCCAGTGGCCTGAGGATCAATGGGAATAGAAAATGTATTCTATATTTTCCTTGTTACATAGAGTTAGAGCGCATATTTTATTAATGTTCATCCTTTGGAGACCAGATTTGTGCATTCACTAAAATAAACACTACAGTCTTTAGGGCTTGGATGGATGGAGGGTGCAGAAGTATAAGGGCAAAGAACATTTTGCAAGGAAGCAGCCACTCCAGAGTCCCTGTGGGGTGGGAGGAAATGCCCAGAGCTGGGATCCGGGGATCTGAGTCTTGTATCTACCACTCATGTGCTGAAGGACTTTGGAATATGTTCTTTCTCTTCTTAGGCTCCCCATTTGTCAAATGAGAAATCTGGACACAATCAGTGAAGTCAAATAATATTACAAAGTCAAAAATTACAAAGGTTTTGTTGTAATTTAGCTCAATTAGTAGGCACCGCATGGAGCCTCGCTTGGGGAAGAATTCTGAAAACGTGTCTGGGTTGAGAGGAGAACTGACGGATGGTTAATTGTATATGTCAACTCGACTGGGCTATGGGATGCCCAGATAGCTGGAAAACCTTACTTCTGGGGGTGTGTGCAGGTGTTTCCAGAAGACATTAGCATTTGAGTTGGTAGACTGAGTAAAGAAGACCTGCTCTCCCCAACGTGGGTGGGCACCGTGTAATCCACTGAGGGCCTGATTAGAACAAAACAGTAGAAAAAGGACAAATTGTCTGTTTGAGCTTCCATTCAGACATTTAACAAGCATTTTCTGAGTCTTATGATGTGCTAAACACTAAGGATGTGACAGTGAACAACAAGACTTAATCCTGGCCCTGATGGTGACGATGGCGATGATAGTGACAATGGTGATGGAGGTGGCGACGATGGTAATAACATTGAACTTCTATCAAGGCCATGCCAGGCCCTACGCCACGCTTCTTCATTGATTATCGCACTGTATCTTTGCAACAAGGGTGTGAGGCAGAAGTGTTTATGGGCCCCTTTTTACAGACAAGGAAACAAGGCACAGAGATGTTCAAGTTCATCTCCATTAAAGCTGAATTAGAAACCGAGCCAGGTTTGGACTCGGCAGCCTGGTCTGATGAGGAAGACAGACGTTACACCATTTGTCTCTAAAAATAAATACATTATCACAAACTGCGATGACTTCCACGAAAGACAAGCACGACTCTTTTCAGAGACTGTAAGGTAAAGACTTCTTTGTGTAGGGATTTTAGGGAAAACCTGAAGGGTGAGCAGGAGTTAGCTCAGTGAACAGGATGGGGAGCAGGTGTTAATAGTTTGTGGGGTTGTTTTTAATGAACACTGAAATTATTTTTTTGCAGGTGGAATCCCACATCACACTCGCTATAATGAAACGGGACAAGGGCTGAGCCTACACAGAGGAGACCTGCCCTCCCCTGACCCTCCTCTCTGCACGTCCCCTCCCACCTCAGAGCCGAAGCCCCACGGAAGAAGGTGCAGGACCCGCCGGCCTGGAGGTGGAGATTTCAGCCAGGACTGGGGCTGTGCCTGGGGACCGACGGACACTGGCTCTGTGGGCAGACGGGTGAGGAGTGATTAAAATCATCTCCACTGGCTTGAGACTGGCACTGGCTGCAGCCAGCACTGTGTCTGGTGGCCTCGTGCAGTCGTAAGTGGTGACAATGTGAGGAGTGGCAAGAACAGCGAGAACACCCGTTAGCGTGGAGGTCGGGTCGTGCTTGTTCCCCATCACAGTCCTCACCTGGCCCCACGACGTGAGCTTCCCCAAACAGACCCCGGCACCCCTGCCCAGTGATAGAAACTTGGGACCCCCTAAGTCACAAAGGCATTATTTAAAGAACTCGATAACACAATTCTAAGGTGCACCAGAAGGCTTAATGGCACAGAAAAGCCAGGAAGTTTTTGAGAAAAGCATATAATTAGGGGGAATGTGTGCAGTACCATGTTTGGAGCAGATTGCGAAGCCATGGTAATTAAAACAGTGTGACACTGGCCTTCAAATAACCGTTAATGACATCTCAGCAGTCACTTGAGAAGAGCTCAGAAAGCCAGAGAGGCTAACAAAGACAGATACATGCAAAGATTAAAATACCAATATATAAACATAAAGAAAAATATAAAGAAAGATGCAATTAAGTATTCGCTATATGATAAAGGAGGTGTTTCATATAAATGAGAAAAAAATACCAATTTGTGCCAAAATTAATTCCAAATGGATTGAATATTTTCCATGGAAAAAAATGAAACTATTATTTTCTTTGAAAAATTACATAACCTGAATTTAATCAAAGGGAAACATCAAACAAATCTGGCTGAGGGACTTCTACAAAATAGTTGGTCTGGAATCTTCTAGCTGTCAGCAGCGAAGCCGGCAGAACAGGAGGGTGAGCTCACAGAATGGGTAAGGGGGGCCGAGGGCGTGTGGGTGGAGCAGGGACAGTGTCCACTGTCGGGGGCCAGGGGTGTTCCCTGAGAGGCACTTGCCCCAGTGCCACGTGAGGGAGGACAGGAGCCTGTGACAAACGTTCTGGGAGCAGCCTGAGCCACCAACAAGAGCCCTACCCTTTGCCTCTCTGGTTTCCTGAGCTTTTCTCGAGGGATGACTGATACATCCATTAAGGGACCATCATGTGAGCTCAGAGAAACAAATTTGTGAAGAACTTGTAGTGCTCCCAAAGACGACATTAAATGTCATGTTAAGCAAAAATACTGTGTAGTGTTCACTGTGTGCCAGGCACCGTTCTAAGTCCTCTTAGATGTATTCCTCCTTGCCCTATCAGGTAGATACTGGTATTAAATTTAAACTCCCATTTAAATTTGAGGAAACTGAGGCAGGCAAAAAACGTTCAAGTGCCCTGACCAAAGTCACGTGGCTGCACGTGCTAAGGTTGGGACTCGAATACAGGCAGCCGGATCGCAGACACTGCGCTTAGAGCCGATGTGCTCCTCTGCCTCCGTGTAAAATCAACAACACGCCAGGAACAGCATTGAAGGACGCGCAGAGGTTGCCTGAACCACCCAAAATATGGGATTATGGGTATTTGTTTTCAGGATGTATTTGCTCTTTGCTGAACTTTTAGAATATTCTATGGAAAGTCAGTATTATTTTTTTTCAAGTCTATAATACACTATTATTAACTACAGTCACCATGCTGTACCTGAGGTCTCCAGTACTTATTCATTCTATAACTGAGGGTTTGTGTCCTTTGACCAATATCCCTCCTTCTCTTCTACCCTATCCCCTGGTAACCACCATTGCACCCTCTGTTATTACGAGTTTGACTGGTTTTTCTTAAAGATTCTACATGTAAGTGTTTGTATTTTTGTGACTGGCTTATTTCACTTTATTCATTCATTCATTCATTCATTTATTTAGACAGGCTCGCTCTCTGTTGCCCAGGCTAGAGTGCAGTGGTGCCATCACAGCACATAGCAACCTCATACTCTTGAGTTCAAGAGATCCTCCTGCCTGAGCCTCCCAAGTAGCTAGGACTATAGGTACAAGACACCACGCCCAGCTAATTTTTCCATTTTTTTGTAGAGATGGGGTCTCACTCTTACTCAGGCTGATCTCAAGCAGTCCTCCCTCCTCGGCCTCCCAAAGTACTAGGATTATGGGCATGAGCCACCGTGCCAGGCCTTATTTCACTTTATAATGTCCTCACATTTCATCCATGTTGTCACAAATGGAAGGATTTCCTTCTTGTCAAAAACTGAATAATATCCCATTACATATATTCATATACATCACATTTCCTTTACCCAATCCTCTGTCAATGGACACTTAAGTTGTTTCCATGTCTTGGCTATTGAGAATAATACTTCACTGAGCATGAGAGTGCAAATATGTCCTCAAGATAGCATTATTTTTACAATTAGAAAAAACAACTCAATGAAAAAATTCTTCCTACTCTTCAGTTTCTTCTGCGAGAACCAGTTCTTGGCCACTCCAAGCCCACGCTGACCTCAGCCGTGTCTGAAATCTCACATCACTTAGACTCTCCCCTGTATTGCTAACAGAAATTTATCCTTTCACACTTCTAGAGACCGGGGGTCTGAAATCAAGGTGTCGCCAGGGCCACACTCCCTCTCAAGGCTTTAGGGAAGGATCCTTTATCTCCTACAGCTCCTGGTGGTGCCTGGCATTCCTTGGCTTGTGGCAGCATCACTCCAGTCTCTGCCTCTGTCTTCACATGCCCTTCTTCCCTGTGTCTCTGTGTGTCTTTTCCTTTCCTGTCTCTTATAAGAACACTATCATTAGGTTCACCCCAATCCACCATGATCTCATCTTAAGATTTTTACCTTAGTTACAACTGCAAAGACCATTATTCCAAATGAAGTCTCATTCTGAGGTTCTGGGTGGACGTAAGTTTTGGGGAGAAATTATTCAGCCCACTGCACCTGGGAAAACTCGCTGATCCCTGCAGCAAGCTCTCAGGTGTGTTCTGGGGTCATTCTGGTTACACCTGGTGGGCAGGAGGCAGGTAGCCAGTCTCCAGACATCTGGGAGGGGCCGAGGGATATAGGAACCTCTTTCCACCTGTAAGCATGGAAAGAGGCCACTGGAAGGGCCTGGAAGGACCCTCACCCTAATCAGGAGGCCACATGGGGGAGAGTGCAGGGCAGAGACACTTGTCTCTCCAGCCAGGGGTGCTGCTGAGTGTCTTGTGTGGCTTCTGTGTGTGTTAGGTGGGGGCCTGTACCTGAACTTGCATCCTTCACCTCTGCCAGGTCCCTCTCACCTGTATGGTTACCGTGCAGGGTACACCTTCTGGGACAGGGTTTCCTCACTTTTAGATATAAAGGATTTAAATAGATGCTTAGCAAAGAAACAGTTTCACTGAAAGGTCAAATACATTCAGGAAAGGCTGGGTTAGCCGCCAGGAGCCTTTGTCTTGGCAAGACTTGTCAGAGCCTTTAACATGCTGTGGGGCAGCGTGAATCTAAAGATGCAGATATGATATGGAATGTTTCTCAGACTTACTTGGCCACGGAACCCTTATTCCAGAGTGTGACAATGAAAAGAACTAAGAGGTACTGAGTGTTTACTGCAACCCAGGCCCTGCACTGGGGGCTTTCTATGTATTAACTCATTTCATTCTCAGAAGAACTCTCGGAGGTTAGAGGCTATTGTTATCCCCATTTAATAGATGAGGAAACTGAGTTTAACTCATCTCAGTGTACACACTGTGGGAGACGGAGCCGCAGCTCCCCAAAACGTCCACGTCCTAATCCCTGAGCCCGTGACTATGTTACGTCCCAGGGCAAAAGGGACTTTTTGGGCATGATTAAGTTAAGGATCTCGAGATGGGAGAGTGGGCCCAGTGTCACCAGGAGGGGCCTTTTAAAAGGGAGGCAGGAGGGTCTGAGTTAGAGAAGGAGATGTGGTGACAAGCAGGGGACAGAGTGACGTGCGGAAGGAGCCAGGAAACGGGTTCTCCCCTCCAGCCCCTGCCGGAGCGCAGCCCTGCCCACACCTTGAGTTTCAGACTTAGCTCCAGAACTGTCAGATGATGTGTCAGTGTTTGAAACTACTAAGTGTACAGCAACAGGGAGGGAACACACACACCTGGTAAGGGGTAGAGCGGGCACGCGGGCCTGTGCCATCCGGCTCCAGAGCCTAAACTCAGCCGTGATGCTATGCAGGACTCTCCCAGTATCTCCAGGGTTCCACTGAGCAAGTATTTGGGGTCCTGTATCCTAAGAACTCAGAAGGACACAGGAGGCACCCAGGATATGGTGAGCGAGCCTGAGCCAGACCTCAAGGAGGGCGAGGGTTTGGATAAGCAGGGGTGAGCGGAGCAGAGAGCGAATTCCGAGTGCGGAGACTGTGCCTAACGTCCCAGGGGCCGCGTACAGGACAGCAGAGGCAGCTGAGAGGAGGGGCCACGGCGGGGGGAACCCAGGCCGAGTCCAGTCCCAACTGAGCCTGTCGGGCCCTGGAGCCCCAGGTCTGGGAGCGCAGGACCGTTGGCAGGGCGTGTTCCTAATCCCTCTGACCTCACAACTCAGTCTTTATGTTCACTCAAGCAGGACTGTCAGAGTTTGTCTGTGGTGTCCCTGCCCTAAGCCTGCAGACCATCAGCTTCTGGGGGTCCCATTCCAGACTGAATGTCATTCATCCATCCATTCACTTATCCATTCAATCATCATATATTTATCGAACCCTCACTCTGTGTCAGATGCTGGGCTAGATGCTGGTGAGACAGTGATGACAAATGTCCCAGCCTGCAGAGAGCTCACAACTAGCCAGAGTGACGTGAAAGTTGGAGCTGGACGGGGCACGGTGGACCTTCCACTCTGGGGGGTCCAGATGGGTGGCCACCAGGCCTCATGCAGCCAACAGACACATTCTGCTTGGCCTGCACTGTTATTATTATTTTTCTTTTTTATCAACTTGCGTGGAATGGAAGATTTCATATAAACACACCTGGCTTTTCAGTTTGCCTTGAGAAAAACAAGTTCTGGCAAACCAGGCCCATATATCTACACAGCCAGGATCAGAAGTGAGTAGCAGCTGTGTCCTCGGGCTCAACACCATCACCCTCTCCCAGTCCCTGCATCTCCCCGGCCCAGATGGACAAGTGTCAGGAGGCACTTGTCATGGTCGTGTCATTGTTCGATAGAAGAGGTGAGAGCACAGTGAAATGTGACTCACTCCCTTGTTTCCATCAAAAGAGGAAAAACAAAAGCTAAAACAAGAGGGTCATGCGATTTAATAAAATTTGAATGCTTGACCCATTTTGTTCATATCACCTGTGGTAGCAGCAGGCTGTGCTGAGCTGTGCTGTAACAAACAGCCCCCAAATCTCAGTGGCTTAACACATTGACTGCCACACTAGAAAAAATTTTTTTTTCCTTGGGGCCATGGTGTTTTATTATAGAAATAGAATAAAAACTTTGAAAACAAAACGATCCTTTCTAATTTAATGAGACATTTGTTATTTTTTATTGTTTTCTGAGCATGAGTTATATGCAACTTGAAAAATAGTTCTCGTGGTTCCCAAGGTGAGGAGATGTGTGAGTTACATATGCTTCACGAGGTCCTGGCTCAAAACGAGCATGAGTTAAATACAACTCACATGGCAGTTGATGTGTTAAAAAGCAAAGGTTTATTTCTCACTCATGCTACAAGTGCACTGAAGCTTGGCCAGGACTGTGTCTTCCACACTGGGACCCAGACTATGGGAGCAGCCACTGTCTTAACGTGGTGCAGGGAAGAGGCGCTCTGAGGGTTTCCCACTGGCAGTCAGTGTGTCACTTCTGCTCACAACTCAACTTCCAGCACCAGCCCCAGAGCCCCACCCAAGCTCAGGGGGCCAGGAAGTACAATCCTACCCTGTGCCCAGGAGGGGACAAACTGAAGCCATTTGGTCAACACACCCAGGACTCTGGACATTGCCTGGCGATGTCAGCATTGGAGCTTGTAGGCCCCGCTCTGGTTTGACCCACTCATTTTATAAATGGGGAGATTGAGGCCTGGGGAGGGGAAGAGTCTCAGTAATAAGCCTACGCAGGCCCCATGCTAAGATTTGCAGTGGCTGGACCCTTGACAATGGTCACCTCTGGGAGGGAAGGCTGGCTCTGTACCTCCAGTGTGTGGCCTTGGGCAAGTCACAAAGCTTCCCCAAGCCCATGTCGATGGGACACCACTGGGACCTGCCTCGTAGGGTTATCTTGAGGGCTACATGAGAGGATGCATCCCAAATCCTCAGCATTGTGGTAAGCCTTCAGCGCATGGCACTACTCCAAAACCTAGAACGTTTTGCAGATGAAACAACTGAGGCTCAAGGAAGTTCAGTAATTTGCCAAAGCTTGTGGGACAGAACTGGATTTCAAGCCCAGGTCTTCTGAGTCCCAGGCAAAGGTTCACAGCTCTACACTTAGCTCTCTTTCCTTCCATCTTCACAGACAGTTTCCAACACCCATGGCCTCTTCAATAGCAATGCTTGCCTGGCGTGGGTCCCAGAAAACACTGCGTGCTGCTCTGGTGGGTGCTATAGTCGAGTAAATATCCACCCACCTGCTATTGGCGTCAGTGCAAAGGAAATCTCCACACTGGGACTCAGCACCCACCAGCGCTTCTCACGTGGGCTTGCTGTGTGACCCTGTGCACATCACTGCTCCCTAGGCTTCGGTCTCCTCACCTGCATAATACAGAAGTTAATAATCTTCCAAGTGTCCTCCCAGCTGTAAAATGCTCTCAATGATTGCACTTCCTGCCTGCCTTGGGCACTGTGAGAACCTGCTTAGATAATAGATGCAGGTTACCTTGAAAATTCCAGATCTCACTATTGCACAGTGGCTAAGAGCACAGGCTTTGGAAGTCGACAGTCCAAGGCTTTAAATCCCAGCCCAGCTCTTCCTTGTTGAACTTGAGTGCAATGCACTGAACGTTTGTGTCCACCCAGAATTCATATGTTGAAATCCTAACCCCAAAGTGATGGTATTTGGAGGTGGGTCTTTGGGAGGTGATTAGGTCATGAGGATTGAGCCCTCATGAGTGAGACCCCAGAGAGCTTTTTCACCCCCTTTCTGCCACGTGAGAGTACAGTGAGCCTCCAACCTGGACGAGGGTCCTCATCAGAACCCGACCATGCTGGGACCCTGATCTCAGACTTCCAGCCTTCAAAACTATGAGAAATAAATTCTGTTGTTTAAGCTACCCAGTCTATGGCGCTTTCTTATAGTGGTCTGAACTAAGAGACAGGGAAATTTTCTTAAGTTCTTTCTGTTTCCTCTTATGTCAAAAGAGGATAATAAATGCACCCCACTCATACTGTTGTGAATATTAAACAAGTTATTGTAGGGAAAGTGCTTAAAGCAATGCCTGGCGCCAAGAAGTGCTCAATAAATATTAGCTGTGTGCCGGGAGGCGCTGTTATTATCAAAGCCTCTGTTCTTGAAGAGCTTCTAAACTCGAGGGAGACAAGAAGTGACTCTAAAGTACAGTCTGGGGACAACAGGATTGTGTGGCATTCAGGGTGAATTCAGAGAGTGCAGTGTGGACTGTCAGTGCTGTAGGGAATCAGAGAAGGGTGTCCTGGAAGACTTGGGGAATGGTTCTTAAAGGAGGGTGTTGATGGGGGCATTTTGGCCGGATAAGAGTGGAGTGTTCATGGGAGGACAGTTTTATGAAGAACCTCATCCAAGGTAAGAGAAGGAATGTACCAGGCATGGCTTCACCTGGTCATTCAGATCTTTAACAATGTCTCCCTCTGATGTGTCAGGACAAAAGTTAAGTAAGCAATTCAGTGTCATTGGTAAGGCCGTGGGCAATGAGTCCCGAATGCTTGGGTGAGAATCCCAGTGCCGTCACTCTCGAGCTGGGTGCCCTTGGCCAACTCATCTAACCTCTTTGAGCCTTGCTTTTCCATTCTGTAAAATGGGGGATCATAATGGCCTCTCATCACAGGGCTGTTAAATGACCTAAACCTAAAAGGAAGTCAGTTCCCAGTAAGGGAATGGTCATGGTTGCTCCCCTTATTATATATGACTTTTGCATTGGCAAGTTATGCCCAACATGGCATGTAGGAGAAACACAACTTTTGAATTGCACATAACCCAAAGGATATATGATCTATGCTGTACCCCGATTCCAAACTATGGGATGGTCCTACACATGAATAAAAAGTATCCCAGAACCCCAGAACAGTGCTATTCCAAGTGTGATCCGTGCTCCCACATCAGGCTGCAAACTCTTTGTAAGAGATCTATAATGATGCAACTACCAAGGTTGAGGGTAAATGCTTAGAAACTTTTATGGCAATTTTACACTGCTGGGACATCCAAATGTAGGCTCAGTAGACTTGTCTCATTGAACAGAGTATAGACCAGTTCAATTATCATCAAGCTTGCATGGTAATGAAAGGTTGTTTAAGCTGTGTACCAGCCATATGTGGTAGGATCAGGCCAATCTATGCTGGATTGGAAATGTTTAAAAATGGTCCTTTGCAACAGACAGCTTGAGAAACACTGATTTATAAATAGGCAGCAATCTTTAATCTTGGGTAGGTAGATATATGAGTCAGGGTCCACCAGGAAAACAGAAAGTGCTCTAGGTGATTCAAGCAAAGAGTATTTAACAGAGGGGATTGATTACATACGTAATGGAAGGGTTGGGAAGCGGCTGCCACTCCTAGAGCTGGCGGGACAACAGGGGGATGTAGTGTAACCAAAACTCAATATTCAGAGTTGTGCAGAGGGAGCTAGAGCTACAGCTAGCACTGCCTAGCCATGGAAGCCATGCAAGAGACCCTGTCACTTCCAGGAATGCCACTGCAGACGCAGATAGAGAAGAGAAACATCTTGACTTTCCTCCTCCTCCCACCCTTCAATCTTCCACCAGTGCCTTCCACTGGGTGAACCCACCCAGAAGCCAGTTGCAAGGGAGCTTGGGGAAAGAAATCAGGGCAAGGATTAGTGAATAGATCCAAGAACAAACAAGCCAATGACTGTCACGGAGGCAACAGAACAGGAAACAAGCCAGACAAAAATGACCTCCGATCTACTTCCAACCATGGTGAGGGTGGTGGTGGTGTAGGGTGGTTTCTGTTCATCCTTCTCCCCACTCCTCTGTCCTTGATTGTTGAGAAGACCAAGCAAGATGACACTCACTTGAGACTTCTAGAATTCGGAAGAGTGGAGGAGAAAAAGATGGAATTTCTGTATCTTCAACCCCCAGAGCAAGATTAAGAAACCAGATTATGTCTGTTTCTCTAGAATTTCCCCAACAATCTCCCTCTAGTGCAACAGCTTTTAAGTGGAAAACAAAAACCCATAAAGTCTGTGGTGCCCTTCATTTTTGAAACAGGGCTGTTAGATTCCAAAGACGTGTACATTATGGAGAAGATTTAAGAGAACTTCTTAGGAAATGGAGAAAGAACTCCAGGGAAAAGTTAAAGCAAAAAGCAAAACAAACCAAAACACCCAGAGGGTTGGGAGAATAGAACACTTTGTAAAAAGAACCTGCCAGGCTGGGATACAGGGAGAAAATTGATATTAATGAAACATCATGAGCGAATTAAGATGGCCAGAGAACTCTCAGATGTCTCTGTGGGGACTGCTCCTCTCACTGGTTTTGGAAAAAGTTAACATGTAAAACTTGCTCATAAACAAAAGTATTCTAAGAATTTCAACTCGGAGACATTCCTGGCTAGCAGTTGGGAATACCTTTGATTAATTCCTGCTGGTAATTAGGTTGGAGAGTATTTGTGCCAAGTGCTTCCAAGAGCGGCATGAGGGTGAGGAGGAAGGCTGAGTGCCCACGAGAGAGCCCTGCCTCCTGCCTTCCTGCCTGGAGAGTGGGTGAGCTGGGTAGAAACTTCTGGTTCTAGGCGTGAGATCAGTACATGCTCAGACTAGTTATTGAGTCATCTGCAAGACAACCTGTCCCCAAAACCACCTTGTGTGTGATTGTAGAAGACACTACCTGGGGTGTCTTGCCGGCACATGTCTCCTTTCTCTAAGAACAGCCTCTCCCTCCTACACACGGGCTCTGGCCAGACCCCAGCCTTGGACATAGCAGATTACTGGACTGGGTGGTCACCTGACTAAAGCTGAGCCAATCGGATTCTCTCCCCCAGCACTGGGAGCTGGCCGTTTGCAGACACCAGTTTCTACTTGCTCCTTGAGCTGTGGACGTGCAGACTCTGGAAATGCCAGCTGGCCGCCAGAGGAGACCGTTTACAGAGAAAGAAGGACAAAGAGAAACGTAGAGAACAGGAGCCATTCAAGGCAACGTGGCTTGAGAGATAACCTCGTTCCCTTCCCCCAGGAGGCCCGGTTTCAGGATGTCTCCTTGGGTTTTCAGAGATGCATCCAAAAAATGGTCCCCCTTTTTATTTCTTGTGCATATTTGAAGATGTTTCTGCTCTTTGCCAGTAAGACACCAACAGTATGAGAAAATGGTGGTAGCCATGTCGTGGCCTAAGAAGGCTCCAGTGCCTGCATGGGAGAGCGGTCGACAATACTGTCTTAGTGTGCACTTTCATTTGGGAAACATCTATGCAATGCCTCTTAATTCCCGCTGCTGTGGCTTGAATGTCTGTGTTCCCTCCAAAATTCATGTTGAAACTTCATCTCCAATGCGACAGTAGTAAGAGGTGGGGGTTTTAGGAGGTGATTAAGCCACGAGGGCTCTGGGATTAGCGCCTTACAGAAGGACTAGAGGGGAGTAGCTAGGCCCTTTTTGCTCTTCTGCCATATGAGGACACAACGTTTGTCTCCTCCAGAAGATGCCGTGTTCAAGGCGCCACCTTGGCAGCAGACATTAGGCCCTTAGCAGACATTGAACCTGCTGGCACCTTGATCTTGGACTTCTCAGCCTCCGTATCTTTGAGCAATTAAATTTATGCTGTTTATAAATCACCCAGTCTAAGGTATTTTGTTATAGCCACAGGAACAGATGAAAACACCCCTACTGGAGATGCCGACACAGAGAGAAACGAGTGACTATGCTGTGCGATTCCATGACTCCTCAAAGGCTGTCATGAGCAAAAGCAGCCCCTGCCCACCTGCCTTATGCCCCCATTAAACTCATTCTACTCTGTGCAGGTCTGCAGAGGATGCTGCGTGGGGAAGGAGAGAGCCCCACCGTGCAGATGCCACGACGGAGCTCAGAGCTTAAGCAACGGCTCCTTGCAGCACCCAGCAATGTTCTGGGCACCTAGTTGATACTTGACACCACCAACTTAGCATCAGCACCAAAGCTGAGACCTGTGACCCAGTTCA
>CM052442.1:94013390-94037523 GCA_028533085.1 Varecia variegata | reverse complement strand
TGTTACTCTTGCTTTAAACCATTTTATCCAGTCTTGATAAAAAGGGAAATCACCTCCCCTTCTAGTCCTCCTCTGACTCAATTCCTTTCCCGTGTTAGTTGGCGTGCTGGGGGACGCCATGGGGTTGGAGGAAGGTCTCACTGTCCCATAACAGAAAGCCACCTGCCTCGCGGAGCCCTGGGGCCCAGTCCTCCCGATCCCCAGACGGGGCTGAGGTTCTTGATGGGCAGACAGAACCCAGCGTCCCGGGTCCTCCCTTTCCTCCTCCCCCATCAGCCAGTCCTGCTCTTTCCTTCTGGAACATTTAAACTCTTCAAGTCTTCTGCTCCCCTGTTCATTCTAAGATCAGACAGCCAACTGGTTTCCATGGCAAGTTGTGGGGGGTTAATTGGAGGGGAGGGATTAACAACCTTCCCTAAGTCCAGCCTCCAGATCTGAGTCATTCAAATGATGCCTTTTTAAACGTTTCCATCCTTGCTGGCATCATGCTGACCAAAGGAAGGGCAGCAGACGTGCGACAATGGGCCTCAACGTGCCCTCGTGGCCACAACGTCTCCTGGAACCAAAGGGCTGTCATGTGTACAGATGAGAGGGGCAAGTTCCCTGCAGCCCTCCCCAGAGGGGAGCTGGTCTTCGCCATAGACGCGCTTTGTCCTGAGAACCTGTCTGTTAAACCCGGGCACACAGCTGCTGCTCGCAGGTTGGAGAGCCTGTCCACAGCCTCTCTTTTTCAAAGGAGCCTTGGTTTGGGGATTTCAAACTTTGGGAACCATGACCCCCTCCCAGTCCCTACTGGATTCATTTTTTGCCAGAGGTGCCAGCCCAGGGTTTTTGTTTTTTTCTTTCACGTATTTGCACATCAGGGCTTGGGGTTCAGGCCGGAATGACTGCAGCCTTTTCTGGATCGAGTGCACTTGTTCTTGTCCTTTCTTGTCTTATTCTCCCTTCTCAGATGCTACAGGAGACGTGGGTGCATCTGATGCCTTCTGGAGTGTGTAGTGACACTGAGCAGAGGCGGGTGTTGAGAACCAGGCAAATACACAGAGACACGATGCCAAACGGGTGAGCCTTGAAATGTGCTGTTAGGAGCAGGAGACCCACTGCTTGTGTGTCCTCAGGCAAGCCACTTACCTGCTCTCTGTCCCTGCTTCCTCGTCTATACAATGGCAATGAGGATAGCATCTGCCTCGTGGAGTTATCTTAAAGATAAAATGAGATCGTGCGTGGAAATCTCCTTGCCTGGCGCACAATAAGAGCTTGATAAATGAGAACTTTTTTCTTCATCATCATCATTGTCGTCATCATCATCATCATCACCATCTGAACTTCTGGAAATATCAACACTGGGGTTTCATAAGAGGACCAGTCCACATCCATTGAGAAAAATCCAAGGTAGCTTCTCAAATAATGAAGATCTTGAGATGTGCCTGGAGGAACGGGGAGAATTTGGACAAGTGGGGAAGTGATGCAGGGAGGTGGCAGGTCAGAGAGGAGGAGACGGGAGGGTGTTACAGATGAGGCTGGGATGATGCCCAGATATGGCCAGGGAGTGGCAGGTAGCATATCTGGCTGCAGTGGGTGTAAGAGACAGAGAGGAGAGGCAACGAGATGGGAGAGGTGGGCTAGGCCAGACCTGAGTGCCAGCTCCAGGGCAGAGAGACCTGTTTGACCAGAGCAAGGGGTGTGCATGTGCAGAAGTCACTCTGCTTTCCAGGAGAAGCCAGACTCCTCAGATAAGGAAATTCTCCTTTGATCTTAACAAAATGGCCAACATGACCACATGCTTGGATGTTCCATTTGTCAAATTACATTCTTTGCTTCGACAGCAAAGCCGAGGCCTTGCATTAGGTGCCTGGGGAGGGAGGGGCGGGACATTTTATTGGACAATATTGAATTTGTTCAGACCCCTGCAATTCCCCTGGAAGGGGCCATGGATATGGGGTCAATTTACCCCACGACCCGAAGCCACAAAGTTGATAATCAGCTGCCACCATCTATGGGGGAGATGAACTGTTTTGTGGAGCTGTTCAATAAATCTGCTATTAGCAGGGAAAGTGCTTACATGCACTTAAAAAAAATTAAACAACAAAATAAGAGCAGTTGATTGACAAGTCATCAATAAAGCTGTGCGGGTGCACTGTTGACCTTCCCCCCACCGCACACCTGCCAATCTGTGCTTATTAGAAATCAGTTCCTATAAATAGCTCGTGGTGGAGAAAACAGTGAGCTGCCTCTCAGATGTGTGATTGTGAAATGCTAACTGTTTGATACTTGGCTCTTGGTTCAATTTAGTTGGTTGTTTACTATAGCAGAAATGTGGGGAGTCAGTAGTAAGTGGGGTGTTGTCAGGCGGTGGTTAATTTTTTAACTTCTACTTTTGAGGCAGAACTACTAGTTCCCTACCCCAGATCTATTCTTTCTTTTTGCTGACCAACTGAACCCCAATTTGTTTGATACGCTGCACTAAAAATAATGGCTTTCTTATTCTTAAAGATAGGGTTGGTCACACAGTTCTGGCCAGTGAGACACAAGCTGAGGGTTTCTGGGTAAATTTTTGTTGTCCTGACATATGCACTACCTATTTCTCCTTCTTTCTTCTGCTTTCCTCCTGCCTGGAATGTGGATGTAAGTCTGGAGGTACAGCAGCCACATTGCCACTATGAGGTTACAAGCATGGGGATCAAGACTGCTATGCTAAGCAGGGTGGAGCAGAAAGATGGATGTGGCTGAAGTCCCTGATGTTCTCGTTCAGTCATTGACAGTCCCTAGCTGCCTATTCAGAGACTCTGTTGTGTGATAAAAATAAACTCTCACCTGTTTTAGCCACTGTAGAAGGATTATCTATTAATTGCAGCTCATCACATCCCTAACTGATGCAACCTTCTTCCAGAATCTCATCTCAAATTTGTGCTCTAAGTATGTAAAGCTCATGTGCCCAGCATTGAATGATATTCAACATGTGTAATGTAGAGCAACACAGTGAGTAAGAGTAGGGTGTGGTGGCTTTTGAATCATATAGACCTGGGTTCAGACCCAGGAGCAAGCTGCCACTTACTAGCTGTGTGACCTTGGCCAAGTCTCTTTACAGGTCTGAGCCTCACTTGCTGCCTCTGTAGAGTGGAGTCTTAGTACTGCTTCCTGCACAGGAGGTTGTAAGTATTGGATGGTGAATGTAAAAAGCTTAGTCACGTGCTTCGTCTAGAGTCTTTTCTTCCCTCATTCTATCTAGGTGTCAAACCCCATTCCCACCACTCACCAAACATATGTCGGCATTCTCGCCTCTGAGCCCTTGTCTGCACCGTTGTCCCCACCTAGAGTCTCCTTCCCCTGGTTTCCACCCATCAGAGTCCCATCTGGCTCTATCCTCCTCCACAAAGTCCCCCCACCACGTCTAGCTAGAGGCAGCTCTGTCTCGTCCCTCTGGGCCATGCCCATGGAAGGCAGCATCGCTGCATGGTTGCAAGCAGGGACTTCAGACCAAGGCAGGTCAAACAACTCTTCCATGTCCCAGCGGTGTGGCGTGGAGCCTCCTGGAGCCCTGCCCCACTCAAAGGAGGAGCCATTCTAGGTTGGAAATGGTAAGGCACACAGAAGGCGGCCAAGCGGAGGGTCCCAGGAGGAGGAAGCTCCAATGCTACCCCAGGGAGCCCGCTATGGATGTGCATGGTAAGCCGTGAGGCTGTCCCAGCTGTCTTAGTCCATTTCGTGCTGCTATAACAGAACACCAGACTGGGGAATTTGTAATAAACAGAAATTTATTGGCTCATGGTTCGGAAGCTGGGATGGGTCCAAGATGGGAAGTCCAAGCTTGAGGGGCCGGCATCTGACAAGTCCCTTCTTGCTGTGTCATCCCATGGTGGAAGGGCAAAGAGAGGGTGAGAGAGGAGAAAAAAAGAAAGAGAGTAAGCACAAGAGAGGACCAAACTCACCCTTTCATAAGGAGCCCACTCCCGCGAGAATGGCATGAATCCATTAATGAGCGCAGAGCCTCATGGCCTAATCACCTCCTAGAGGTCCCACCTGCAAACGCCACCCCACTGGGGATCAAGTTTCCAACACGCCAACTTCAGGGACACATTGGGACCATTGCACCGGCTTTGCCTCTTTTCTGAACTCTGACCTCTGACTTCCTGCTCACATGATCATAGACAGAAAAGCAAGTGTTGGTTTGAAAGCTGCTCTGAAAGGTTCCCGGGGCTGGGGCCTTGGCACTCGCTCTCTTCTCTGGCTAACTCAGGCTGGAGTCTGTCTGTCTGTCCACTCTGTCCGGTCGGAGCTCCCCCCACTGCCGCCTTGCAGGGCACCCCAGTGGAGGGAACTGACTGCACAGAGGAGGAAAGGGCTGGGAACAGGATGGTGAGGCAGCCTGGAGTCTGCGTGGTAATAGGAGAGGGTGGTGTCGCCAAAGCCCAGAATCTGGGGTCACCACAGTGGAGCTGCCCACTTGGGAGCTGGGGCAACAGAGGAGACATAGCACTGACAAAGGCAGAGCGAGGGAGGGAGACGCCCCGGGCTTGTCCCTCCCCTGGCCTGTCAGTCTTCTGCCCATGCCTCCCATTGGTCAAACAGACCAGGAGGCCCATTGGCAAGGGGGCCTGGGAAATGTATTTCCCTGGAGAGCAGGAACAGCATCAGAGATCAAAGAGGCACCTGCCTGCACATAGGTGTCCACTGCATGGGCTCAAGGCCTTCAGACCTGGAAGGAAGCTCAGAGAACTCCAGGATCATCCGTCCACTTTACAGATGAGTTAACTGAGGCTCAGAGAGAGGGACTGACTTGCTTCAGTTTTCACAGCCAATCCGGGGCCAGAATCCAGATCTCTAGACATCCAGGACCCCGGCCACTTTCTCCCTGAATACTTCGGTGGCTCTTTCTGTGTGTAGCCCAGCCCCGAGTGCGAGGCGCCCTGCAGTGCGTGCTTCCTGCCTCTCCTGCCACCTTTCTCAGTTGCGTAATTAAAACTCAGCTCCCCGTGCCCTGGATTTCACATGACGGAGCCCTCTATCTTGCAAAGGGTAAGAAGCCCTTGCCCGAGAAAGCACGAACCACTTTCCCTGAGCCTGGTGGGCACAGGTGTGGCTGAAGAAGGTCCAAGAAGGGGGCAGACCCATGGAGAAAGCTCAAAATAGAGAGCACTGTGCAGGGAGTCCACAGACTCAGGATCTGGTTGGTCATATGTACACACATGTACACACCTTCCCACCATCCAAGGAGGAACGTGCCAACGGTGTAGACTGTGCAATGGGTCATCTTCCTGGTCACTGTCTCTCATTGCACCTTCAATCCACAACCTTTCCTGGGCACAACCAGGACCCAGGTGTGTGCTTGACACTTTACATTGTCTCATTTTTCTTCTTGTCATGCCTCCAAGTGCATATTGTTGGCCTAACTTCACGCGAGAAAAAACTGAGGCTCAGAGTTTATCTATTCCTCATTGTCTTTGACTTGATCTTCCAATAAATGTTTCCCGAGGACCTCCTGTCTACCAGGCACTGTGCTAAGCCTTCTCTAGCCATTATCTTATTTAATCCTCAAACTGACATTATGATACACTACAATCCTTATTTTTCAGACAAGGACGCTGAGGCTCAGAGAACTTACTGATGTCATTCATTCTTTTAATGAATTTTGAAGTAGGACAACTGGCTCTTCTACCAAGGGGCAGAAGTAGTCAGAGCACAGCCAGGCCTGCTGCCTCCCTGGAGGCTTTCCTAAATGCCATTTCCCTGGGGGACAGGGTTTTGCATGTCTTTCCCTGTCTACAGGCCCGCAGGTGTGGCAGGTTAGTGGGGCAAGTCTCCAGGTGCCTTCCCGGTCCCCACCCTCTGACCTGGCTCTCAGCTTTGCAGCGTCGTTGGCCCTACACTTGTTCACTTTGGTCTTGGAGTTTCTTTCCAAGAGAGGCAGGACAGGGACACTTTTCCCCATTTCACTGGTGAAGGTGGAGGAAAGTCCCACAGGCCGTGCAATCCGAGACTGCAGGCTGAAGGTGCGGTGGACCCTCTGGGGCCCCAGCCCGATGCCTTTACTGGGCTGGTGCACACAACCCGCAGGGACTGCGCGCTTCGGCTACTAATGGCTCACGGGTTCTCTGTTCTCTAGACAATGGTCCTGGGCAGATGGCAAGCCCTCTGGCCTGGGAGGTCAAACTCTCAATCCCTGAGAGTGACTTGCAGCCCATGATCAACTGACATCAGGGGACAAAAGCCTGGACACCTTGCCTCTGAGTGGAGCCACCTCTGAGTTGTCCTTCCCACTCCAGGGCTCCCCATGGGGCCACGATGAGGCTAGTTGCCAGCTAAGGCCAAGTTCTTGCTCAGCTCCTTCCCTCACTCTGTCCCATCTCTCTTGCTCTCTTTCTCCTGGGAAAAAGGAATCGCCCAAAGCCCTGTTCTGGGCTCTGCTTCTAAGGAACCTGACCAAAGGTATCTAGAAAAATCTTTGAAATCACCTGGTCCAACTCCCCTGTTTCAGAGTCCTGCCCTGATCCCAAGCCAGGATGGGTTACCTTTCTCCATCAAAGCTCTTGCTGTTCTGTCTTGAATCTGTCTCTTCTGATGGACTAAAGGACACTCAAGGACAGGACTGAGTTGTCCTCAACTTTGTGTCTTTCTTCTCAGTGCCTGCCCATGGTGAACACCCAGGAATAAGTGTAACAACAACAATATCAAATATTGCCAAGAATTTACCATGTGCCAAGCACAGTTCCAGTGATTTTACACATATTAATTCATTTATACCTTGCTACAATCCTCTTAAATAGGAAATATGATTATCCCATATTGCAGATGAGGAAACTGGGGCCTAAGAAGAGCTGTGATGGGGAAGAAGCAGGACCAGATGTTTCACCAGCTGTGAAGGGGACGGATGCCGCGCTCTGTCGCCCTGCTCAGAGAGGAGGCACAGTCCCCTACGAAGGCAGGAGAGCGTGTGTTCAGAAGGTTTCTCATCCCACCCTCAGGGCATAGGAAGGTAGCAGTCTGTCTGACAAAAGCAAACCACAACCAAACTAAACATCTCGGTCTCCTAGCACAAATCATGCAAAAATGGAGAGGAAAGATTGATTACAGAAAGTCGGCTCTCAGAGCCAATCAATATTTTATCAGCTTAAGGAACGAAAGCACTCCCGGAGCCCGCCGATGATGAGGTGGGAAGCTCTTCCTCGTGCCTTAGCCACCCTGCCCCTCGGAGGTGTGTTTACCCCCCTGGGGACACATCCACTCCTCAGACAACATCGCTGTGCTCTTTCCTCTCAAATCTGAACCATCTTGAGAATCTCAGCATCTCAAGGCTATCAGGGGGTTTTGGGGTGACCTAACCCACCCCCAATTCAGGAATGACAATGACAGTAACAAGATTAGTTGACATGTAACAAGCACTTACTATGTAACAGGCACTCTGCTAAGTGTGTTTTGCATTTATCTCAACCATCCCAGGAGGCAGGTTCTACAGACATCTCCCATTCGCTGAAGGGGAAATGAGGCAGAGCGTTGAAGTAATTGCTAAAACTTACGCAGAAAGCAAGTATATTCATTAGGGTAGTGTTAGCTCTGTAACGAGCACCCCCAAAATGTTAGTGCTTAACACAATAGAGTTCACCTCTGGACTCCCTGACATTCCAATGCAAGTGTTCTGGTCACTGGGTACTGTCCTCTACCCAGTGCTTTGGGGACACAGATAGACTCCTTCTCCCTTGTAACTCTGCTGTCCCCTAGGCCCTTGGCTCTGTCAACCACAGCCCCCCAGTGCCAGGAGAGAGAGCATGGGGCAGGCACACTTACTCCTTAGAATCTTGGCTGTGTCACTTCCTTTCATATTGCATTGGTGAGAACCAGTGATGTAGACAAGCGAGATACAACAGGGGAAGACAGCCAGTTTTCAGAACAACTCTGCACTGTGGAATGAAAGGAATGACTGTGGGTGACAACTAGCCATCTGTGCCACAGTAGGTCCTCAATGAATGGAGGAGGAAAGGGGAGGGGAGAGAAGTGGTCATTACAACCTCATCTGTCCCCTTGAACCAAGAATGCAAAGGCTTTCCCAAAGTTCCTCAAATGGACTTCCATTTAGGTCTCATTGGCCAGAACAGGGTCAGGATCTGTCCCAGCTGCAAGGGAGGCAGGAAAGACGGAGAATAGGATTGTCATGATTAGCTTATATCCATCATGTCCCATCACCTGGAAGTGGGTGCATTGCCTTCTAGAACCAAAACAGGATTCAATTAGCAAGGAAGAAGGGGAGGAAATGAGTGTGGATTAACCCGCTGCACACATTCATTTATTCAAAGTCTCTTCCACGAATGCTGACTGAGCACCCGCTCTGGGCCAGGCACTGTGCTAGCTGCTGGGAGAGCTGTCTTTTCTGTCACCCAAAGCCATCCTGACCTCTACGAACACTGCCCTGAAACTGCCCTCACCACAGCCTCCAGGAACCTCAAGGGGGTTAAATCCCAGAGACACCTTCCAGGGATCGTCCTTGACCTCGTGGCGGCATCAGATGCATTTGACAAGTCAAGGTCGTCTCTCTTCTTTGGGGTGATGCAGAACAAATCCCAGGGCCCCAGGGTCAGACGTGGAAATAGCATGACCAGATGTGCGGTCGTACCCCATCAACTCCATCAGCAGAGGGGCCGATGAAGAGCCGGGGGCCCGAGCCACAAAGCCACCCCTCTGCTTGGCTCCCTGGAGGGGAGCAGGAAGGGGGCTTTCCCGTCATCTCTGATGATTGAAACTAAGTTCATGATCAGAATGTATATAAAGTTGTTTGGGCCAAATTTCCATGTTAACTGTTCAGATCAGAAATGCTCAACGTCAGTTAAATTTGGTTGGATTATAAGACAACACAGTCAAGATCAAGAACATGTGGCTGATTTGATTTAACCCAGAGAAGAAATGCCTTTTCCCTTCTGCTCAGCTATAACATTCTACATATAAAGATACATACACGCTTGCTCTCTGCCAGAAATGTCAACTGCTTTTGATCTCTCCCTTTAGATATTAAAGTTTCCCCTGCTCGCCCCTCCGCCCGGTGGGCCCCGCAAGGGCTTTCAAACCAATAAACAAGCCTGGAGCTGCTGAGAGGGTGGAAGCTGTTTGCCTTTTTGAGCTGGAGCCCCGTGGCCCGAAGGTCGCGTTTAATCAGCCTCAAGGTTTTGGTTAACATTGACTTGGAGTTTAAAATAGCATTTCAATAACCTCGGCCCCTTCCCGCTCTCCCCATTAGCCCCTGGAGGAGGGAGACAGAGGCCCACGGGTTTGGGGTTTGTGTGTTTGTTGTTAAGACTCTGAAGCAAACGAGCCATGCTTGGCTGGTGGCCACGCGGAGAGCGCCCCGCCCCCCGGCTGCAGGGAGGGACCCAGTCCGAGTGCCCCCCTGGCAATAGGACTGCATGTAGCAGAATGCCGGCTACAGATCGAAGTTGCGTTTCTCTCTTCTCTTCTTGGACTGTAAAGGCAAACAGTGCTCTTTAGAAGAGGGCATGGGGCCACGCTTGAGTAACTTCTCGAGCCGTCTGTGCCACAGTAAGTCCTCAGTGAACGTAGGAGGACGGGGAGAGGAGAGAAGCGGTCACCATGGCGGGTGGGAGGGGACAGCAGCGCGTTTCAGTCTCACCTACAAGCTGATCGCAAACCTACCCGAGGCCGAAGATGGAAGAAAGCTCTCTCTGCTGTTCCTTACCCTTGGAGGGGTCAGTCTCCCGAGAAGGGGGCTCGGCTGCTTCTGCTGTCTCTGTTCCCCGCCGCTTTCCCATCTGGATGGTTCGCAGACACCCTTGGCCAACCCACGTCCTCCTGCCTTTCCTTCTTGCATGCAGTTCTCAGAATGACTGCAGAATGTGCTGGGAATGCAATAATCTGAGACAGGGAGGACCAGCTTGGGACAGTCCAGCCTTATTCCTGTCCCTCCCTAGGGAATGTAACATCTTGAGTTGGGGAGGACCTGCTTTGGGACAGTCTAGGCTTTGTTCCTCTCTCCCCTAGAAGCAGGATGTCTTCCAAAGTTTTGTCCAGTGAGTCCTGTTGCCCTTGAGGTATGTGACCCAGGCAGGCTGCCCTTCAGGTTCCTCCATGCATCCTCCATCCGCCCTGGGCAGCTTTCTTTTTTTTTTTTTTTTTTTTCCAGACAGAGTCTTACTCTGTTGCCTGGGCTAGAGTGCCGTGGGGTCAGCCTAGCTCACAGCAACTTCAAACTCCTAGGCTCAAGTGATCCTCCTGCCTCAGCCTCCCGAGTAGCTGGGACTACAGGCATGTGCCACCATGCCTGGCTAATTTTTTCTATATATATTTTTAGATGTCCATATAATTTCTTTCTATTTTTAGTAGAAATAGGGTCTCGGCTCTTGCTCAGGCTGGTCTCGAACTCCTGAGCTCGAACAATCTGCCCGCCTCGGCCTCCCAGAGTGCTAGGATTACAGGCATGAGCCACCGCGCCCAGCCTGGGCAGCTTTCTTGAGCCTTGGGCAACCGGCTCACAATGGATCCTGGCCTCTTTTGTGCTTGCCGCCTGTCTGCCGTAAGTCCCCTGCATGTGACTCATGTGTGAGCGTGTTGTCTCGGCAGACTGACAGCTCAGGGTGCAGTGGGTGGGGATGTTCGGACTCCTATTCCTGGGGGTTGGCACAGTGATGATCGTGCTGTCCCCCACCTGGTGGGGGTCCTCCCTTGGGTTTGGCTATCCGTGAATCTACTTCACAACCCTCCCCCCACAGGATCCTTGGCTTCCCCTGGCGCTACCATTCATGGCTCCATCCTTGGAGCCTGCTGGTAGACAGGCTCCAACGAAGACATTTAGCTCTTCTTGATGGAGTTTTCCTATTAAGCATTCTTTCAATGTATTGTTATACTTAAAAAATATTCTCCGGCTAACCAGTGAGTCTGTGGGCTAATTGCCAGTTTGATATCAAATAGGTCAGCTCAGTATTAATCAGCGCAGGGTAGGCTCAACCCAACAAGAGCTCATCTGTCACCTATAAAAAGTCCTGTGCGTGTGAAGCATCTGGTCTCCATGCAGTAACTCAGTGATCCAGGCAGCTCCCCTCATCCCAATACATGGCCTCCCTCCATGACCTCAGAAGGGACAACTGGAAGGCTGGACATCAGCTTTTAAATGCTTTGGCCCAGACGTAACACTCACCATTTCTGCTCATGGCCCATTGGCCAGACTGATCACATGAGCCCTGCTGGAGGGTGCGTGGATGTGGAGATGTGGAGATGCAGGTGCACCCGGGGCAGAGGCTGGGGCCTAGGAGGGCAGGGGCTGGGTGAGGAGGAAGGAAGGGCCCTGGGCAGAGGGGAGGATTTTGTATTGCTGTGTAACAGATGACTACTGACATAGCATTTCTTAGCCCACGGACCTATAGGTCTGGCCCGGCATGACCTTGTTCTCTGCTCAGGGTCCCACTGGCTGAAATAGAGGTGTTGGCCAGGGCCGCAGTCCTCACCAGGGGCTGGGGTCCTCTTCCAAGCTCTCTGGTTGTTGACGAAACTAATTTCTTTGTGGCTGTAGGACTGAGGTCCCTGACTTCCTGCCTTCAGCCCTGAGAGTCAGCCCTCTCCGTCAGCAGCGCACAGCAAGGGTGCCGGGTCTGTCCGTGGCCAGCATCTCTCCGGCTTCCTCGTCTGCATCCAGTGGGAGAAGACTCCCTGCTTTACACGGCTGCCATGGTCAGGTCAGGCCCTCCCAGATGATCTCTGCATCTGAAGGTCAACTGATTCAGGACTTCAATTCCATCTGCAAAAACCCCTTCACAACAACACCTAGAACCACGTTTGATTGAATAGCCAGGGGTCGGGAATCCTCGGGGAGCCAGCTTAGAATTACGCCTCTCACAGGAGGAGAGAGGGGCCCCAGGCTGCTGGGCGAGCAGGGAGCGGGAAACAGAGTGACAGGGGGAGGAGGTGGGGCCCAGGCCAGAGGCCTCTAGCACCGGTGAAGCTAAGCATTCGCCCCAGGCTTGGAGGGTTGGCCTCAGAGCGAGGGTGTTCCCCAGGGCCTGGCCTGGCGTGACCTGCATGGAAGGGGCTTCAGTCAGTGGAAGCTGCTGGGCCTTCCAGTGCCGCAGCTGCCCAGAGAGGCAGGAAACCCCCCACCCACGTTTCTGCAGGCCCAGTCGCTCCCCTTGTCAGCCCCCTGTTCCCACTGCCCGGGCGGAGGGACCAGGGCAGAGGCAGCTGGGAGACACTGCTGCCTCCACCTTCAGGGCAGACCGTCGTTAAAAGCAGGTAGCCGCAGCGCAGGTGAGTCAAGAAACACAATGAGGGGCATGCCTACTTTTTACAGAGGTGGAAACCGAGGCCCAGAGGCACTGAGAGTTCTGTGCAGGCTCCGAGCTCATAAGGGACGGAGGACAGCTGAGCTGCGGTCTTCTCTTTGCTCGCTCACGTCTCTGAAACACCTCCCTCCTCAGGGGTCTACATCTCTCTCTTTCCCTTCCCCCAGAAGGCTGGGGCTCAAGCCTTCCTGTGCAGAAAAGGGGCCCTGAGCTTACTCCCCAGGGGGTCTCTGGGAACTCCACGTGCCGCTCTGACAAGGTGGGGGGGGAAGGGGGACAGTTCTTAGCCCAAAAGACAGGGCAAGGCCTAACGCAGAGCAAGGGACGGCAATGCCGGCACATCAGCCGCAGGTGAAGCGGGGTCGGGGAGAACGTCTGCAGGAGGAGGACGGGGGTCTTCCCGGTGCTCCAAAACCACAGCTCACAGCGCAGCCTCCCCTCTGCCCCCCACTTACTCGGAGGCGCCCGTTTGTTCTCCTTGTTTCTCAACCTACTTTCTTCCCCCAGCCTCGCCCTCCATTCTGAAATATTTTCTTGAAACTCTTTAGTGACTACCCATGAGATGAGGACAGAGGCTCTGGCGGTGAGAGCCCTGAATTGCCATATTGTGTGAAGTTGCAGCCTGGGCTCCCCCAAGGGCCTGGGTCAGAGCGATGCACTAGGAGGCACCGTGGACGCAGCCTGGGGAAGGAAGCCCCGCCCGGCGCTGTCCCACTGAGTGGCCCCATCCCAGCCGAGCAGGTGTGAGCTTCACTGCCCAGGTGGAGGGGAGCTAGGAGCATGCCCCCTGAGCACGGGAAACAGATGCCTCGGAAAGCCTGCGGATTACTTGCCTGGCACGCGGACTGCTAATTAAGTTTCACTATTTACCTCTGGAAAGAGAGGGGCTTCCTGGGTTCTGGGGAGGGCCTGATCCCTCCCCTCTCCCATTTCCATCCTCCACCCTCAAACAGGCCTTGAACTCCTTCTAGCTCCATGAGAGGGGTGGGTGCATCTTTGGGGTCTGGAGGAGAGGAGACGCCACCCCCAGGCTGGGGGGTAGCGGGTGGGACAGCTAAGTAGTTCATCCAAAGATGATTAATTGCTTTTAGTTACATGACTTTGATCTCTCTGAAGGTCATTTTCTCCATTGGGAAAATGGGGGAATAATCACATTGACCTGTGAGGACCGTTGGAAGGGTTAGAGTAGAGAGTGTGTGGGAGAGACTAGATGCCCACCCAATGTCATCCTGCCCTTTCTCACGACCTACAGACCTACGAGTCTTTATTTGGGCGGTAAAGTGCTCAGATGAAAGAGCACATTTCTGGCCTCCCTTGCAGCTAAGGCTGACCCATGAGGCATGAGTGGAAGTTTTTGGTGGCCGTGGTGGAGGTGCCAGAAATGTTATAGCCTCCACTGAGAGACAAGCCTGTTGTCTTTCCCTTCCTGCTCCTTCTTGCCTGGAATGCAGACACAATGGCGAGAGCATGTACAGGCATCTTGAAGCATGAGGTGACTTTGAGACTAGACCCATACGCTGAAGATGGTGGCACTAAAAGATGAAGATGTCACACTGGCCCTGGACTATTTCTGGATTTCTTCTGAGGGATAGAGAATTAACCTCTATTTTTGTTTAAGCCATTGGGTCTCAGGATTTAGCGTGCATTGGAATCACCCGGTGGGCTGGTTAAACCACCGACCACGGGGCTCCAGCCCTAGATTTGCTGATTTCGCCCTGCAGTGGGGCCTGGGAATTTCAGCTCTACCGTCTTCCCAGGTGATGCTGCTGTGCTGGGCTGGGTGCCACACTTTGAGGACCACTGGTTCAAACCACTGTGGATCAGATTTCTAGTTTACGAAGCAGAACCCAATCCTAACTTACATAGCAAGGTAAGGACTTTGCACTCAATACATGTGATTCCTATTTTTGTGCAGGGATGAACTGATAGTGAGCAAACTACCTGTTCTGCCTCCTGGGACCCAGCCCTGGGAGTAAATCAGAGGTGCAGAGAGCTGGAAGGGAGAGAAAGCTGCCAGGATGACCCCTCTGCCCACCCTCTTCTAAAGGGTATCCTCAACCTGAAGAGCCTGACAGAGACTGGGTTGCCCCAAGTTCTTAGTGTGGGGAGAGGCCGAGGCCCCACCTAGCTCAGGCCCATCATATAGCATCTTCTGCTCTTCCAAGTGTCCCTGAAACTTGCCAAGCACACTACACAGTGAGAAAGATTTTGTTTAAAGCAGAGGCCTCGTGTAGAATGTCTGCTGAGCCAAGCCCTCTGCATGCATTGTCTCATTTCATCCTCGTGACCCATTGCAAAGATGAGGCAACTGAGGCTGGCGACAGGTAAGTAACTTGCCCAGAATCACAAAAATTCTAGGAAGTGACAGAGCCTAGATGGATCATAGATCTGTCTGACTGTCAAGGCCACACTCCAAGTAACGATTTAAGGCTGGAGTCCCCCCTGTCCCCCACTGGGCTGTGCTCAACTGTATTCCCAGCGACAGGAAAGCAAGAAGGCTTTGGCAGCGTCGGGAGAGGATGGGCAGAGAGTTGGATCCACCTAAGCTCTGTATCCGTGGACCCTCAGTAAGGGTGAACACGGAGCCCTGCAGAGGTGCAGGGGGGCGGGCCCCTCGTGGCAGGTGGGCTGTGGCGGCTGTGGAAGCCATGCTTCTCCCGAGGGGCAGGGGTCAGTGGCCCGGCGCTGCCAGCTGTTCCGATAAAATATGAAGTTGGGAAACTCCGGGCGATCGCTCTCTCCCCTGAGCGATGACCTTGTGATCGGCTCCCAAGCGAGCTTGATATATCGACTCCACCCCGGGCAGCCCGAAAGGACGGATGAGCTCCGGGGCCTGCAGAAGACAGCAGGGTCCCCAGGAGCAGCGAGGATGGGGGTGTGGGGGCCGTTTGTCACCACGAGCCCTGCTTCACTGTGGAAAGATGACGCGAGGAGGTACGGGACGGCACGGTATAAATCACGGTCTTCTGTAGTGCAGCCTGGGGCCCTGTCTGACCAGGAGGGGCTCCCATTTTTGGAGGGAGTCCCAGGACACAGACCCCCTTCTCTGCCCCCCACCACTTCATGAAAGAGGCAGCTTTGGGCTTCAAAGGGGGCCCTGTAGGCAGGGACTGGAGAGCTATGTGGTGTCCCAGCCACAGTGGAATCTGGGGTGCTCTGCAGCCAGGGTGTCCTGGGTTCAAATCCTGGTTCTGCCATTTACCGGCCAACTGGCAATGGCCCTGTCACATAACATCTCTCTTTTGGGCATCGTGGTTAAGAGCAGGGACTCTGGATTTGAATCTGGACTCCATCCCTTACCAGCTGTGTGGCTTTGGGCAAATTACTTCATCTGCTTCTGTGATTCAATTTCCTTATCTGTAAAGTGGGGCCAATAATGGCACTTAACTTTCAGGGCTGTGTTGGTTTCCTGGCCCTGCCATGACAGATTGCCACAGGTGGGGGGCTTAAAACAACATAAATTTATTCTCTGACAGTTCTGGAGACCAGAAGTTTGAAAGCAAGGTGTTGGCAGCTGTATTCCCTTTAGAGTCTCTAAGGGAGGATCCTTCCTTGCTCTTCCAATTTCTGGAGGCTACAAGACTTCCTTGGCTTGTGGCTGCATCACACCAGTCTCTGCGTTTGTCCTCATGTGCCTTCCCCTCTTCTCTGTGTCTGTTCTCTTCCTCCGCCTCTCATAAGGACACTTGTCATTGGATTTAGGGCTCCCCCAGGTAAACTAGGAGGACCTCATCTTGAGATCCTTAACTTAATTACATTTTCTAAGACACTTTTTCCAAGTAGGGTCACATGCACAGGTTCCTGCGGTTAGGACTTGGACACATCTTTTGGGGAGGCCACCGTTCAACCCACTGCAAGGGCTGTTGCAAGAATTCATGAACTGATATTCATAAAATTCTTAGAAGAGGGCCTGGCACGGAGTAAGTGCTACACAAGTATCTGATACATTAATACTAATATATGCAACATTGTAAATTAATATATATATAACATATCAACACCTACCTTTATATATACATTAGCACAGTATAATTCATCCACATGTCTATGTGTATAGAAAATCATGGCACACATCTTGGAGTGAGTCAGGCTGTTGTAGGGATTAGAGAGGATGATGAGAATGACGAGGCTGTCGCTGTGCACAGGGTGGAGCAGGCAATAAATGGTAGCTTTTGTTATTACGACATTGCTCCAGCCCCAAGGATGGGGTTGGGAAATCAATCAGGTATTCCACAGATATTTATTGTCTTCGATGTGCCAGGTGCTGTGTTAGGCGCTGAGGATACAGAAAGGCATTAAAAAATAACAGTTCCCTGCCTTCATGACACTTATATTGTAACAAGGAAAACAGATAAACAAATATGCCTAATGTAATATCAGCCAGTGATAGGGAAAGGCAAACAATGGCTGCAAATACCAACTGTACTTGTGACAGTGGACCCCAGGGGACACAGGCGTGTGAACTGACCGTGAGTGCAACCGCAGGGGCTGCAAACGGGGCTGAAGGGGAATCTTGGAAGGCTTCAAGGTGGAGAGGCAGGTCTTGAAGTGTGAGGCGGGGTTCACCACAGTGATACTGTGATATAATGAGAAATATATATTTGATCTCTGTCCACAGTTCCTGGCACAAGATCCTCTAAGAAAAGGTCTCAGGAGTGATGAATACCTTTTTGCATGTTAATGAGATGACTGGTGGCCTAGAGACAGCTTTGGATGGGGGCTGGTGGTCAGAGGAACCAAACATGTGATTAGAGGGTTGGAACCTGGGAGGAGGGAGGGGCTGGGGACTGAGTTCGATCACCAGTGGCCAAAGATTTGATCAGTCATGCCTACTTGATGAAACCTCCATTAACAACTCTAAACAACAGTGTTTGGGAGCTTCCAGGCTGGTCAATGCATCCACAGGCTGGGAGGATGGTGCACCCCAAAGTCCACGGGGACCGAAGCTCTTGTGCTTGGGACACTTCCAGACCTCACCCTAAGTACCTCTTCATTTGACTATTCATTTGTATTCTTTAAAATATCCTTTAATAACCAGTAAACATAAGTAAAGTGTTTCCCTGAATTCCAAGAGTCGTTCTAGCAAATTGCCAACCCCAAGGAGGGGGTTATATGAACTCCCAGTTTGTCGTCCCAGACGTTGGGACTTTTGACTGGCAGCTGAAGTGGGGGCAGTCTTGTGGAACTGAGCCTTTAACCTGTGGGGTCTGATGCTAACTCCAGGTAGGTAGTGTCAGAATTGAAACAAATCACTGGACACCCAGTTGATGCCTGCAGAAAATTGGAGAATGGCTTGGTGTGGAAAACCCACACATTTGGTGCCAGAAGAGTGGCGAGAGTATAGAAATGAGTTTTCCTTTTAACCATCCAGAGGACAGTGGGGAGGAGGAAGGCGCTGGCAGGGGGAACAGCCGCAGCAGAGGTGCAGGCACAGGGGAGCTGCGTGTGCAGGGCTGGGCCGGGGGGCGGCTCAGCTGGCTGGGGTGGAGAGTGTCGGGGTGTGTGCTGGCCACTCTGAAGGGGCACCTGCCAGGGCTCTGAGCTGCCTGTTGCCTCCAGCAAGGTGCTCGGCTGCTGTGGTCTGGCCAGGAACAGCCTGAGGCTTTGCACTCGGCCTGCAACTGGAGTTCTGAGGAGACTGACAAACAGATGGGGAGGCAATGGACGAAGCCAGGCATGGGAACAAAACAGACAACACACCAAACATCTACATCGCACTAACTGCGCCGGACACCGTGCTTAGAATTGTATGTGTGCTGCCAGATTGAATCCTCATGTGGGTGAGACACCAGGTTCAGGGGGTGCAGGAACTCACCTGAGGTCACACAGCCAGTAAGTCACTTTCTGCTGTGGCCTGCAAGGCCCTGAGTGCTCTGGCCCCACCTGACAGCTCTGGCCCTACGCCCTCCTCCTCTCGCCCACACCCCTGTTGTGGCCACACTGCCCTGAGGGCGTCTGGAGCCAGCCCGCCGCCCCCTTCCCTCAGGGCCTTTGCACTTGCTGTTCCCTCCTCTCTGCTCATCCCAGGACTAACTCTTATCCTGTGTGCCCAGCTTGGATGTCACCCCCAGGGAGGCTTCAGAAATGCCACCACTAAGGAGCTTGTAGATGTTCTGTGAGATCTGAGCCACTTGGGGTCTGGCTGCAGCGGTGGGTGGTGGACGGTTCTGGAGCAAACTGGCCTCATTTCTTCCAAGTGCCACTTCATCCCTCAGTTGTTCTGTCTCCAACCTTTTCCAAAGCTTCGGCAGCTGGCCCAGCCTCATGTGTGTTATTGGGGGGGTCAGTTTAGGGGAGTTAATGCCCCATTCAGCCAAGGAGAAACAGGCAGGAGTAGGTAGATAAAGGCCACATCCTGGTGCCCTTCAGAGGGACAATCGGAGGCATGTTCTACCCAGTACCTCAGAGTGTCCCCAGGGGATCGGGTCCTGGTGGCCTGCAGTGGTGACCCCCTCACTAACACCCCTTTCTTTGCTCCTCTCCCTTCCTGTCTTGCTCCTCTTGTTCCCTCGCTGCTTTCTGAGATCAAACCCTAGATGACCCACCTGCACCCAAAGCCGGTCTTAGGCTCTGCTTTCAGGGAGTCTGGAAATGAGACAGGCACCTGCCCCAGCCCTGTGATTTTCTACCATAGTGCTGGGTGCTGGCTGATCTTGGCTGGGCTCTGATAAACTCGGCTCCAAGCTGCAGGACACCGTGCCTGTTCCATGGGTCTGTCTTCCTCCTTGAATCAGTGAGCTATTTCTGGACATGTTCTTCTCCTAAACCTGGTTATCTGGCTAAGCTCAAAATCAATGCCAGGAAACACACTCTGCCTCTGAGAGAAGAACAGCCAAGTCACATGACAAAAGGCCTGGACGTGGGAAGGGTAGAGATTTGGGGCCAACAATTCCCCTTGTCATAACAATGCGGAACATTTAGAACATGCAGGGCACATTGGAGGTTCCCAAGTAATTTGTGAGCTGTTATATTATTAATATTATTTTCATATGTGTCTTATGTGTCTGCCCTATAACTGCAGCCCCTAACTAGACTTTGAATTCCCTGGGGAGAAGGGTCACGTGAATGGAGACTATCCTTCGTGCCAGACATTGTGCTGCACTTTACGTACTTTCTCTCACCAAAACTTAACAACTGTCCGATAAGGAGGACTTTAATTCAGTTTGTTTTATAGATGAAGAAACTGAGGTTCAGAGAGGTTAAGTAACTTGCTCAAGGACACACAGCTAATGGGTAATAAAGCTCTCCGCAAAGCTGGTTTTCTCATTTTATTTAGGTCCTTGCTCAAATGTCACCCCTCAAGGAAACCTTCCCTGACCACATTATCTATTAATAAAATGTCACCCCCTTTCTCTCCATATACCATTATTCTGCTCTAGCCTTTATTTTTCCCCATAGTATATATCAGCACCTGATGTATTGTCCATTTGGGTACTGTCTGTCTCCTCTGTCCCCCTGTGAGATCAGGAACCTTGGCCATCTTGTTCACTGCTATCCAGAACAGTGCCTGGCATTTAGTAAGAGCTCAATAAATTTATTGAAGAAAGAATTATGTCATGAACTGTAATCTTTCTGACAACCCAACGAAATAGGAAGATGTACTTTCATTTTATTGGTGATAAAACTAAGGTTCAGAGAGGTAAAGTGACTTTCCCAGGGTTGCACAGCCAGTAAGTATTACTGTTGGGTTTTGAAACTGTGTCTGTATGATCACAAAGACTTTGGCATTTCACCTATACCATGTTGTCTCACCCAGAACCCCAATATGGTAATATCCCTGGGGCTGCCAGCATCCCTGCACCCAACTCCGTCCTCAACCCAGCCCAACACAGGTCCCTCAAGCATGGCTTCAGGTCCCTACTCCCCTCCCCTCCAGTAGTAACATGGTGCTCAGAAAAGGACAAGTCACCGGTACTGGAGTGCTGGTCCTTGTCCAGCATCCCCTCTTCATTGAGATGTGTGACCTCGGAGAATTCTCCTTCCATCTCTGGCCTTGGCCCTGAGCTCCTAAGAGACACTCAGGAGCCCCCACTGTAGCACCTTCTGTAGCGCCTGGCTTCACTCAGGGCAGCTCTGCTTACCTGCTCTATAGATTTGGGTTTCTAGTAAAACATCTCCTGATACACACCTATTAGAATAAATGGGGGAAAAGTAACAATACCAATTGCTGGTGATGATGTGGAAAAACTAGAATTCTCATTCCTTGCTATTGGGAATGCAAAATGTTATAACCACTTTGGAAAACCATTTGGTGGTTTCTTAGAAAGTTGAACATAGACTGAACCATATGACCCAGATCCCACTCATAGGTATTTACCAAAAAGAAAACGTATGTATATATGTTTACACAAAAACCTGTACACAAATGTTCACAGAAGCTTTATACTGTAATAGCCAAAATGTGGAAACAACCTCAATGTTTCTCTTGTGGGGAATGGAGACACAAAACTGGGGTTCATCCACACCATGAGTACTACTCAGCAAGAAAAGGAACGAATTACTGATAGAGCAACAGGGGGTATCTCAAGGGTATGATGTTAAATGAAATGGCTACATTATGTAGGATTGCATTTATGGAACATTCTGAAAAAGGCAAAACTCCAGGGAAAGAAAACAGATTAGTGGTTGCCAGGGGGACGGGGAGAGGCTGACCATAAGGGACTCGGGGATTTTGGGGGGTGGGGGGCAAGGGAATTCTTCTATATCTTGATTGTGGTAGTAGTTACACAACTGTGTTTGTTAGAGTAGCAGAATTGTATGCTACAAGAGTGAATTTTACTGAATGCAAATTATACCTTAATTTAAAACTTTAAAAAAGCCATTTGAAGAAAAGATTCTGTTGCTACCAAAAAAAAAAAAAAAACACACACAAAACAAAACAAACAGAAACCCTGGAAAATCTCAGAACCGAAACAGACCAAAAGTCTTTCCCAACATGCAGCGTGGACTCCCAGGAAGATTTAGCTGATGTCCTTGCCTGCTCTGAGCTGAGCCCAGGGGCTTGGTTTGTGGGTCTGACCCCGTGTGCCAGGCATCTGCTGGGCCCCGCCTGGGAGATGTTTGGTCCTCCCCTGCCTGCTCTGTGTGGCCTCCACCAGACAAACACTGACCCCTGCTGTCTCATCTATTCTTCCTTCCCTCCGGCTTGATCTCAGGACCAGAAAACTGTGGCCCATCTCTAGGTCATTGGGAGGTCTTGGAATTGGTCTGTTATTCACTCCTTGCTGGGGACAGCACAGGGGAAACGAGGGAAGAGAAGCTGGTTGGACGCAGAGGGCGGGAGGGACCGAACAAGACAGACTCTGGGCTTCCTTGGCAGCTTCTTGACCCTCCCATCCCAGAGCCCCCTTGAACCTGCCCTTGGATGCCCACTGAGATGAGCTAACACCAGCCTCTGGGGTGAGCGTGCCCTGGGCTAGAGGAGACCCAAGGGCCCGGACAATGTGCCTAGGACCATGCGCTCATGTGTGTATACTCACATGTGTGGATGTTTGCATGTGTGTAGTGACACATGCACATGAGAGTGTGTGTGTGTGCTTGTGGATACATGCTAGGGCTTGTGTGTATCTATTCTTGCATGTGTGTGTGTCCATAAAGATAAGTGTACACAGTTGTATGGACCTCTGCATGTGTGCATTGCCACATGTGTGTGCAGGTGAGAGCACAGGTGTGTGTCTGTGTGCACGAGCACTGTGACCTGGGCATGCTCTGTGCTCCTGTGTGGGCACACGTGCCTGGATCGCTGCACACTGATGCACGAGCTTCCGCCCTGCAGGTACACGCCATGTGTCTGTGTGTGTCGGTACGTCCACCATGTGTGTCTGCGTGTGCACAGTGGGCAGAGTTTCCAGGATCCTTGCCCCATCGCAAGTCCCGAGGACCCTTGTCTAAGGAAGGGGAGGCTGTCCCAGCTGCGCAAGGCTGACAGCCGGGCACACACGCCGCTGCCCGGGGCAACGCCGGAGCCTCCCCAGGTGACAGCAGCCACCCCGGCAGGGCAGGGCCAGGCCGAGCACAGTCTGCCGGGCACTGACCAGCTCCCTTCATGTGGCGGCTGGGGCCTATTTCTGTCTTGTTTGGCTCATCCCGGCCGGGTGTTCCCGTCCAACGATGCCCTGTTTCTCCACCCGGCTATTTCGGCTGAGGAATGTGCTGTTTGTGTCTCAAGCAGAAAACCAAAAACCCCCATTATGGTTAGCTGTCCTGTGGCTTCAAGCAGCCACTCATTTATTTAGGTTTCTCCGGGTCTATATTTGTCAACGGATGACAAGATGAACTCGGAGGGCAGGGGTAGGAGGGGACCAGCGCCTCTTTGGGGAGGCTGGGGCGTCATCTCAGGCCTCCCTTCTGTGCGGCTTCTCCTCCAGGGCAGCCAGCCTTTCTGCTCCCTCGTGACACCCTGGCTGCCCCCGCGCCAGCCCTGTCCTCTCGCTGCCTGCCCCAGCCCCACTGCGAGGTCTCCCCTGGCAGCGCGCCCAGAGCAGCTTGGGTGCACTTAAGGCGCAGGGTCTAGAACAAAACTGTCCCGTTCAAATCTTAGCTCAGCTGTCTACTGGCTGGGTAGCCTCAGATGAGTTACTCACCTTCTTTGTGTTGCTCTCCTCTCTTCCATGAAACGGAAGGAATATTCTTTTTCCCTGATCCTAAGACGCGCATTTCACACTCTGACGCTGGTCTTACAGGCAACGGCTTGGCATTGTTATAGTGGCCACACTGATGTATTATTGGCACATCAGATAATGGTGTGGTTTATATTCGATGATGTTGAGGAGTCTATGGAATGTGCCCATGGTACTACAACAGACAGCGCATTCAAACTAAGAGCATCTGAGGTTTTTGATAAAGGAGGGTGTGGTCGGGTGTAGGGAAACCACAGGCCATGGTACGGTGCCTGGGCCGGGCAAGGGCGGGGCTGTTATGACCCCAGGCCTCACGAGGAGGTGGTGGGACTGGTCACTGGCACCTTGAAGGAGACAGTTGGAAGACAGGACCAGCTCCAGAGCAATGACCTTCAGTGAAAGGACACAGCCCATGGAGCCCAGGGCTTCACCATCTATTAGCCATGTGACCTTGGGCAAGTTATTTAACTCGTCTATACTTCAGTTTACTCATCTGCAAAGTGGGAATGATAATGGTTCCTACCTCATAGAATTGTTGTAGGCTTAAATAAGTAAAGACGCACATCCAGCGTTTAGAACACCTCGGTAATGACTGCTCATAAACACCATCATCGCCCCAGTAACGCTACCTGGACATCTCCTTCTGCCTGGTGTTCCAAGCTGTCTTTGTTCTCATCCTAACTCTAAGACTAACTCTCCACCCTCCTGTCTGTGAACCATCCAGAATCCCTTCAATAAATTCATTTTTTTGCTTGAGTTAGCCCAACTTGATTTCTGTTGCTTGCCACCAGAAAACCCTAACCCTAAGGTGACACAGTAACGACACAGGATCGGGTCACTGCCCCAGCAGACATCAGTGATGATGTACGGTTGCCCTACTGCTAAATGCCAGACCCCCCCACCCCATCCCACCTAGCCCACGAGACTAGACCCCAGACGGCAAGCAACCGTGGAGATTCCCTGACGGAAGTGGGCGTAAAGGGTCAGGAGTTCTCTTCCTTCCACTGTTTCCTCCTTCTTTCCCCTTCCTCCCCACCCCCTCCCTGCACCCCAGCCCTTGCCTTGGGCCTCCTAGAGCACTGGTTACCCAGCCAGTGTGTCCACAGCCCACTTGGGCCAAACCGAAGTCCCGAGAAGGTCTACCTCACCCTGCCCGACGGCCAGAAGGAAGGAGCAGGCGGTGGTGACATTGAGGAGTCCCACGAAGCACTCGAGGAAGCTTCACGTACAGAAATAAGGGCC
>CM052442.1:93994670-94012890 GCA_028533085.1 Varecia variegata | reverse complement strand
ACAGTGGAATGTAGGGCCCTATGTGACCACAGACCCTACCCTTCTGACCTTCAGCTCCTTTGCTCGGCCTTTTATAAACTCGTCCCTTGCCACACTGGCCTCCTTGATATTCTCCAAATGCTCCAAGTGTAACTTGCCCCAGGGCCTTTGCACTTGCTGTTGCCTCTCCCTGGAACAGTCTTACACCACCTATTTTCATGGCTCGCACCCTCCCCATCTCCCTAGGTGTCTACTCTAAAGACAGAGACAGAGGTCTCATGCAGAGCGGTTTCTACCCCGTTCAGAAGCCCAGGAGGTAGCTGACCTCAGCAGGCCACAGGGATGCCCTGCTCAAAGTGGCCATGTGAATAATGGTGCCCTTCAGGCAGAGAGTGGCCACTCTCTAAGAGGCTTTTTGCACCAGCTGCCACGAGAACACATTCCTCTGTGTGTTTACACACGTGTGCACACGGACATTGACAGGACCATGCGACACACATTTGCTGGAGCTGCCGCTTTTTTCTCTCATTGGCTTATTTATTCAACAAGCTTTTTCTGGGCCCCTAGAATGACCAGGTGCCGCCCTGGCCTGGGGGCACCCTGGTGAGCAAGACAGGTGGGGTCCCTGACTGAGCAGACCTCACCTTCCAGTGTGGGAGATGGCTGATAATCAGATGATCAGGAAAACATGGAAAATATATTTCAGGGGGTGCCAAGTCCCATATAGAGAAATAAAACAGGTCAGACCTGCAGTTCCCACCTGGGAAGATTTTGTCCCCCCAACCCCCAGGGCACGTTTGACAATGTCTGGAGACATTTGATTGTCATAACCTTTGGGAGGTAGGTGCCAGTGGCTTCTGGTGGGTAGAGCTCAGAGATGCTGCCGGACATCCTGCAGCACACAGGACAGGATCCCACAGCAAAGAATCATTCGGCACAAAATACCAATAGTGCCAGGCTGAACAGCCCTGGGTTAGAGGTGACAACAGCGAGGAGATGACCAGGGAAGGTCACTCCGTGGAGGTAACAATGCAGCAGAGACATGAGTGAAAGTGGAGAGTCAACTACAGGGGAAAAGCATTCTAAGAAGAGGGAACAGCCACTGCAAAGGCTCAGAAGTGGCCAAGTACTTGATATGTTCAAGAAATGCTTGCAGACACGGCTCATCTTTTTAAAAGACTTGTGAATTAGGTATGTCAAGGAGCACAAAGTTCACCCTGGAATAATTTTTCAACACTCTCTTCCAGTAAAAGGAGAAGATCTCCCTCTCACCAGAAGTGTCGCCAGATAGTTTACACCCTACACCTGCCTCCAGACTAGGCATCACGGTGGGAAAGGCTGCTTCCCCCTGACAAACCTCTTGACCCCTTAGACTGGAATCTGTAGCCCCTTCTTCAGGAACAGGGCACAGGGTAGAGAGGGTAAGCTCTCCTTCTCCCACCCACATAATTGGGGCAGGATATTTGCAAAATGTTTCATGTCCATGATATAGTTTTTTTCACCTCCCAATAATCTGGAAGAGTTAACATGTGCAGTGGCATCACCCCAACCCTCCATTTCATAGGGGAAACTGGACCTCAGGGACAGGCAGGATTTGTCCAGCTTTCACAGCCAGCCAGCGCAGGACATTGGGCACAAGTCCTGACTTCGGAGCCCCCATCCACGTTCACCCCGGTTTCCCAGCAGCAGAGGCCCGCCAACCCATCTCCGATTTTATAAACAAAGCTCAGCTCTGAGACTTTCTTTCTCCCAGGCCCACACCCTCTTTGCTGTGACATTTCCTCTTCCCACCTCGAGTCTGCCTCCCAGGGCCCAGCCTCGCTGGAGGTTTTGATTAAAAATGCACCTTCTAATCTCATCAGAGGCCAGAAACATGCATATATGCAAATCAACATCTGCTCTTCTACTCAGGGAAGGATCTTCCCCAAGTGCTCTGGGAAAAGAGGCCCAGCCCAGTGAACTCTGAAGAGAAGACTCCAGAACATCCAAAAGTCACTGCAAAATCCCAGGGTCCCTGATGAAACTTCACTGTTAATGTCATTGGAGGTTCTACTTGAAGGAGCAATAAAGGAGCAGTCCCAGTGTGGCCTGCCCCAGGCTGAGGCTCCGTGCTGATCAAACCTCTGTGTTACAGGAGACGTGGCCTGGCCCGCGGTCTGGGGGAGCTCGCCCCACTGGCCAGCAAGGGAAGCGGCAGCTGGTGGTCACTTTAATGGGTGTCTTCTTTGCCAGCCTAAAGGCATTCTCTCCCTTTCTGGGAGAATGGCTGTATGCATTAGGGCACACATGCCAGCTGCTATAACCAGTAAACTTCAGAGTCTCTGTGGCGGGAGACAATGGAGCTCCGTCCCTCACGCCCGTGGTCTGAAATGGTGGCAGCGAGTGGGGATGAGAATGATCCTGTGCCCAGTGCAAGCTTCCATGCAGGCCCCTTCCATCATGTGGCCCTGCCCTGCTCCAAGACCTGAGTCCTCTCCTTGGAGAATTGCTTTAAGGTTCTCCAGGCCAGGGCTGAAAGTGACACACGTTATTTAATGCCCAATTCCAATGGCCAGAATTTAGTCACGGGGTCTCACCTACCTGCAAGTGAGGCTGGGAAATGCAATCTAGTGGTGTGACTGAGAGGAATGGGAAACATGGATATGCGTGTTCAGGAGTGGTCTCTGTCACAGCTACCCTCTCAGCACTGAGTGGTTTAGGTCCTTTGGTTGTAAGCAACAGAACCAGACTAGCATTAGGAAATTTATTGGCAGATGTCAAGGAATCACCAGTGTGGATATGGCAGAGATATTCTGGACATCTAGGAGCAGCACATACAGCCATAGTGTCATGGTAGGAATGGCCTGGTCACAAGGCAGACCACAGTGGAGTTGGCGTCTTTATCTGTCTATCACTGGTTCCATGAACAAAGTCCACATGAATGCACTCGATGGGCTACACCTAGATCACATGCCTGGCCCCTGGCTGCAGAGCGGAGGGGAGAGGACTGACCTTGTCCTGTTGGCTTCCACATAGCATGGTAAGAAACCGAATCTGTCACTCCACCCAAACTGCCCCTCTGAGGGAGAGAGGTACTTTTTCAAAATGAAATCAGGACTCTGATTTCAGGAGATTGGGTGTTGGGACCTGACAAGGGCTATTATTGAGATCAGAGCTCTTCCTTTATGGGTGGACCCACTGGGGACCAGAGAGGGGTAGTCAGAGAAGAGGCAGAACTCAAGTCCCAATCTTTTGGTGTTGTACTAGCCACCTTTTGTTTGGTGGCATATGAAATTTGATGCCATTTTCCTTTTCATAGCCTTTGAGGTCGAGCGTGTCTTTTCTGATGCTTCTGCCTTCTCAGGGTCTGAAGTCACGTTGGTTCTCTATAGAGGAGACACGTCTGTTGGAAGTTTGATTTGCAGAGGTGGCCCATGTGGTAGGGCTGTGGGGTGTATAAGAAGGGCATGAAACCAAAAGGCATCTATGGGAGAATTGCAGGGTGCAGCCTCAGGGAAGGACTGTAGAGCTGGCATTTGGATAGGTGGTTAGCATCTGTGCTTCTCCAAGCTCCCCAACACATTTGATCAAATATTTTTGGGAAAATATATTTGTATATGATTATATTCCAAATGTGTGGTAGACATGAGTTGTTTAGTCTGCCCAGCATCCATGCACCCTTTTGTTGGAAAGAGTGCCCCGATTTCCTTTGGGGAACTGGCCTTCCTCTACTTTCAGGCCATGTGTTCACATGGGGCTGACTTCATCTCCAAGCCCCAGCATGAACATGTGATACAGCCTTGGCTAATCAGAACTGCAGGGATTGGCTCAGGAATGGGCACATGACCCAGTCTGGGCCAATCAAATGGAATTCTGGGACTTTGGCAAGAGCAATGGAGACAGAGGTGCTCTCTTCCTGTTGTTGTAGGTAAGGAGCTAGGGGGGTCCACCTAGAGCTGCTGGTGGCCATTGTTCCTGCCATAGGTTGAAACCACATAGAGGAACCAGATGTAAAGATGGAGACAGGCAGATCTCTGATGACATCATCTAGTGCCTGGGCCATCTGTGCCTGACATCTGACAAACTTCCGAGCATTTTAGTCCTGTGACCTCATACATTCCCTTTTTTCTTAAACTGGTTTGAGTCAGGTTTTCTTTACTTGCAAATTATAAATGAGAGAATTCTTCATAATATAAAATATTAACTCTGGTCATCTCAGGTTGTAGGATTAAAGAGCATTTACTTTCTTCTTTCATTTTACTTCCCTGAATTGTATACAATGAACTTGGATTACTTTTATCATTAAAAAAAGTTTACATAAAAAATGTTTTCTGTCTCCCCCATGCATAGAGTCCAAAGCAATTTTTCCCTCCTGGCAACTAAGAAAAGCCCAGCAAGAAAAGGAGAGGAGGAGGAGACCAACAAGCCATTAAAGCTGTTTGTGTGTCGGTGTGGAAGGTTCAGGCTTACAGTCTCCTATGTCATCTTCACAGAGGCCCAACCAAGGGGGTCCTCTTTACAGCCCCCTATTCTCAGACAAGCCACCAGGAGATGTCCTCTTAATCAAGGTCACACGAGCTGTAAGTTGCAAGGTGGGGATTCCACTCAAGATTTCCCTACTGCCAAAGCTCTCTTTTTGCCGTTCAGCCCTACAGCAGGTGAATGTGGTCCCACCCTAACCAGGAATCCCAGGAGGGCTGGTCCCTACTGAAGTGAGCCCTTAGACTAGACAGGCCCTTAGACCTCTGCAGTCACTTAGTGCTTGGAGACTGGGGCTGGGGTAGGCACAGAGGGTAGAACAAAGGTCAGTGAGATTTGCCTGAGCCAGTTCAGAAAAACTAATAAATTCAATGACTATTGTATCATTGAAAAATAGGTATATGCATTTATGTGTCTGTGTATATGTGTGTACATCAATGTTTATGGCATCATGACATTTATGTCTTTATAACTACTATGTTGGGTTGAACCACATGAAATGGACAATATTAGACCATTTTGATCTGTAAGAATGATTCAAATGGTTCAATCCTATACCTATACCCATACCTATATCTATATCTACATCTATATCTTTCTATGTCTGTATCTCTTTTTTTTCACAAAAGATTCCTTTAAATCTGAGTCGGGGGGGTATCACCCGCCCCCTGCCCCCAGACGGAGAGGAAGCAGGGCCTTGAAGACCCCAGGGCAAGGAGGCCTGGGGACAGCGGGCCAGCATCTGCAGCTCTCCTGGCCCAGAGAAACCAGCCGCCCTCCACTCCCGCTGCTGACCAGGGAAGGCCCTAATTCAGGGAGACAGCAATGGCCCATTGGACACGGAGTTGCTCTGGACGGGCAGCTCACCAGGGACGGCCCGGTGGGAGGTGGGAGGCCGCGGGCAGAGCCGGGCGGAGGGAGGGAGGCCCACGCTAGGCTCTGCTCTGGGCTCAGCCAGCTTCTTCCTTCCCGCCTCCCTCCTCTGCAAGGGGTGCTCGTGCTGGACATGACGGGCCCACTCTGCCCGGCCCTCCCTGCCCGCCGGGGCATGTCAGGCCCCTCGCAGGCCCGGTGGACCTGGCCCCCGGCGTCCCCTCCTCAGGCCCTGCGGCCTCTGGCTGCCCAGCTCGGCCCCAGCCGCCTACCCTGGCCACGGGCTGTTTGTGGAGCCGTTCCAGGCTGCCCCGAGCTTCTGTCTTTCTGTTTAGACAAACAAACAAAAGCCGGTTCGGTTACCACGGGCGGGCTGTGAGGCGTCCAACACAAACCGAGGCCGCCCGCCTGGCGTCTCCAAATGCCCCGGGTTCGGTTCAGGCAGTCCCGGGACATTTGCCTCGTTCCTGCTCTGGCCTCGTTACCTGACTCTCCGTGTCTCCTGAGAGGCCGTGTGCAAGGAGGCTGGGCAGCTGGAGGCTGGGCAGCTCCAGGCTGCAAAAGAAGGCTGCAACCCTGACGTCCTTGGTCCTGGGCCAGGCTGAGCCTGACTTGTACCCCTGAAGCCCTATGATGTCCTGCTTCAGGAGGACCCGGGGATTTCCTGTCCAATACCCATTTATCAGATGGGAAAGCTGAGGCCAGAAGGAAAGGACTTTCCAGGGTCACACAGTGAATTTGGTACAAAACCTTGAAAAGCCAGAGCCAGAGTCAGGAACTACCCAGTAGGATTTGAGGAGCAATTCCTAAGGGACTTTTCCTCCATGGACCTCTTCCCTAAGCTCCTGAATTTCCACTGTTGGAGCTCTAGTCCTTCAGACCAGATATGCCAGTAAAAATCTCCTTGATATTGAGTTAAGGGGAAAAAAGCAAGGTATGTACAACTATCTACGAGTATTCAGTATTCTACAACATATATATTAATATATACATAATTCTAAAAATCACAGACACACACCACACACACAGATGAACATATCTGGCAGTGGATGGAAGAAACTATTGCACTAGCAGAGTTTGCCTCTGGGGAAAAGGCAGAAGATACTCTATTGCAGGAAGACTGACTTTTCGTTGTATGCTCTTCTGTATAATTTTCCTAGGTGTATTTTTACTTTGCAGTAATAAAAATAAAGGCAGATACTCACATAGCCCTTACTATGAGCAGGTTCTGTTCTTGGTGCTTTATATTAACTCATTTAATCCTTGTAACAGCCTTACCAAGGGGTGTCTCACTGTTAGCTCCATTTCACAGACAAGGAGACTGAGGCATTAAGATATTAAATGTTAAATAACTTGCTCGAAGCCACACAAGCCAGTAGATAGAACCAAACTTTGAACCCTGATAGCTCAGCTCCAAAGTATAGACATTTGGCGTCTGTATTAATGTGCCACTCTGTAAAAAAACTACTTGACAAATAAACTAAGAAATGAAAAGGTGCATCCTGGGGAGGGACAGGGAACAGAGGTGCAAATGGGTCACACATAGCCTCCTCTAGGCTGCAAAGCCTTTGGCAATGACAGTCTGTAAGACTCATCTGAGCTGCTCTAGGAGCAGGGATTAGGGCCGGCCAGGAGCCCCCATGCAGGGGGCCTGGCAGGGAGGGGCTGGCCCTGGAGCTCTGGGCACTTGGTCGGTGGGGGGGAAAAGGACAAGTCCTCCAGGTCAAAGTCTGCCCAAACCCTGCTCAGCACCCGCCAGCTGTCCAGTGACAGAGGGGTGGGCAGGAGACAGGACCCCGCCCCAGATCAAGGAAGATGCTGAATTTCAGGACTTCTCGCTCAGCAAGTGCCACGGGAGGCACTTGGTTCCCAAGCTGCCGCCTCGAATTTCTAACTGTGGGGTAAGAATAAATAAATACAGTTGACCCTCGAACAACAGGATTTGAACTTCACAGGTCTGCTTGTGTGTGGATTTTCTTCTTCCTCTTCCACCTCTGAGACAGCAACACCAAACCCTCCTCTTCCTCTTCCTTCTCAGCCTACTCAACTCGAAGATGATGAGGAGGAAGGCTTTTATGATGATCCACTTCCACTTAACAAATAGTAAATGTATTTTCTGTTTCTTATAATTTTCTTAATAACATTTTCTTTTCTCTAGCTTACCTTATTGTAAGAATACAGTGTATAATACATACAACATACAAAATATGTGTTAATCAACTGTTTATGTTATTGGCAAGCTCTAAGTCAACAGTGGGATATTTTTGGTTAAGTTTTTGGGGTGTCAAAACTTATATGTGAATTTTCAACTGTGCAGAGAGGGGGTTGATGCCCCCTAATCTCTGAGTTGTTCAAGAGTTATTTACAAATAAATAAATACTTAGCAGTAGTAGTAATAATAATACTAGTGTGACAGGTTAAAGACGGCCACAGATGCTTTTTTTTTTTTTTTTTGAGATACAGTCTCACTCTGTTGCCCTGGCTAGAGTGCCATGGCATCAGTCTAGCTCACAGCAACCTCACACTCCTGGGCTCAAGCAATCCTTTTGCCTCAGCCTCCCGAGTAGCTGGGACTACAGGCATGCGCCACCATGCCCGGCTAATTTTTCTATATATATTTTTAGCTGTCCATATAATTTTCTTTCTATTTTTAGTAGAGAAGGGGTCTCGCTCTTGCTCAGGCTGGTCTCGAACTCCTGACCTCGAGTGACCCTCCCACCTCGGCCTCCCAGAGTGCTAGGCCACAGATTCTTGACGTTTCCCATGGAGAGGTGAGTTCCATGCTTCCTCTTCCTGGACCTGGCTGATCTGCGACTACCCTGATGAATGGAATACGGTGGAAGTGTATTGTGCTAATTTCCAGATCTAGGCCTTAAGAGACCAGTAGCTTCAATCAACTTCCTACCTCTGGGGACACTCACCCTTGGAGCCCTGAGCCGCCACCGTGTAAGAATTCCAGCAACCCTGCTGGAGAGACCAGAGAGAGGGAGAGGGTCGCAGAGGAGCCCTGTCTTCCACCTGCTCCTGCCACGGCAGCAAGAATGTGAGTGAAGGCACCTTGGAGCCTCCTCGCTAGCCCAGTCACCAGCTGATGCACCAGTGACCCCAGTCAACATCACTGGGAGCAAAAGAATTGCCCAACCAGGCCCCACCTAAATTCCTCCACCCACTCAAGGAGGAGAATACTGCCGCAACCCCAAGCCTGGGAGTGTCCCCAGACAATCACCTCCCCTTCCCTGCCCCCAGAGATAACCACCATCCACACTTTCGCATACTGTTTTCCTCTCTTATAAAAGTTGTCTTAGCATTCATGTACACATATTTAAAAATTTAGTTTAATTTTACTTTTTGCCATTTATGCAAGTGAAGTCATGCAGTATGCGTTCTTTTGTGTCTTGCTTCCCTTACTCAGTGTCACAGTTGTGAGTCTCCCATGTTGTTGCAGAGATCAACATTCTGATCACTTCCACTGCTCTGTAGGACTCCAGTGCACTGCTGCTCAACAATGCATCCATCAGTTCTATTGCTGATGTTGTTTCCAACGTCGGTCTCTTCAATACAATGCCACCATGCTCGTTCTCTTTTTTTTTTTAATTGCAACAGGATCTCGCTCTCTCACCTTGAGTAGAGTGCAAGCCTTGCAAGCCTAGCAAGCCTAGCTCACTGCAACCTCAAACTCTTGGGCTCAAGCGATCCTCCTGCCTCAGCCTCCCGAGTAGCTGGAACTATAGGTGTGTGCCGCCATGCTTGGCTAATTTTTTCTATTTTTTGGTAGAGATGGGGTCTCACTCTTCTCAGGCTGGTCTTGAACTCCTGAGCTCAAGCAATCCTCCCGCCCTCGCCTCACAGAGTGCTAGGATTACAGGCAGGAGCCACCACTCCGGGCCCTCATTCTTGACCGTGTCTCCTGGTGAATATGGGCTCCCATTTCTTAGTATGTGTCAAGAAGTGGGATTTCTAGTTATGGTCTATGCATATCTTCAACTCTTGCAGACAATGTCTTGCCTCAGCCTTCGGTCCCCCGGAAGTGCCTGCAGTTGTGATGTGAACTGTGTCCCATCGCAGATTTAATCTGCATCTCCCTGATGACTAATGAGGTCAATCACCACTCTAGGTATCTATTAGCCATTTGGATTTTTCTCATTTGAGAAGTGCCTGTTTAAAGTATCTCCCTATTTCTCTACTGACTTTCTAGGATTTAAACCTTTTAATTTATCTTTAACTTTTAAATATTGGGAGACTCTATACTAAAATACAGATATCTGTCTTTGGTAGAGAAGACAGACTCCGACCACCCTAGGCTGGAGTTCCTGTATGGCGATGACTGGATGGGCTGAGTAGTGGAGAATCCCGTTGGTCAGGGTGGGGGTCACTGGGGTCCCACAGTGCCTGCTGCCAGGCCTGCCTCATTCATTCCTATGCCACACCCTCCAGGCCTTTGGTTTGGGTCCTGTGACTAACTGTCTCAGACCTGGGTTGACCAACCCATCTCTACATCCACCTGCTTTTCAGCCAACCTGCTGTGGTGGGTTAATCACAGAAATGGCCCCATTTGTTTACGCCTCTTATATCTTCCTCCTTCGGTAGCGCCCTCCATGTGACTTGCTTTGGCCGATGGAGCAGCAGCAGCACAAGCAGAGACTTGCAAAGCATGTGAGCATTGAGGCTTGCATGGAGGCCTGCCCTCTTGCAGCTCTCGAAACCCCATAACCAGGGCTAGGCTGCTGGAGAGTGAGCAACCTCGTGGAAGAAGCCAAAGTGACCCAGACATCCCAGCTGAGACCGTCACCACCCAGTCAGCCCCAGATGATCCACTAGATGCTTGAACAAGCCCAGTCGAGATGAACCAAAGCTGGCCTAGACCAGAAGAAATGCCCATCTAAGGTCAGCCCAAATTGCTGCCCTACAGAATTGTGAAATAACAAAAGGGTGTTTTTAAAGCTACTAAGCTTTGGAGGGTTTTGCTACGCAGTAAATCTAATTGATTGCCAGTGGAATATTCCATAAACCCAGGAATGTCAGGGAGAAATGTGGATATTTGAAACCAGGTTCCACATCCATCTCCAGGTGGGGAAACAGCTGATCTCGGGCCCCGGGTCCCCTTCTCCGAGTGGCTGGGGACTGACCTGCCTTTCTCCACTGTCCCAACCCCAACTCCCAACCTCATTGCCCCGCCTAGGCCCTCACATGCCTCGTTTATTGTGACCTCACCATCCTACAAAGAGCCTAGGCAATAACCCAGTGTAATTGGTTAATATTTTCTCACCTTAATTAAAAGTCCAAATGGGAATATTGGCAGCTTAGGCCCTCATTTGAAAATTGAGTCATATTCCCATTAACAGGAACGTCTAATTAAGACATCCGTTAAAAGTCCGTAACATTAAGTTAATGGGGGAAAGCCAGAAGGAATTCAATTAGATTTTATTTCTGTAAAATTAATATTAGCAACTTTAAAAAAATGTCCTCAATGCTGATTGTTATTCATAAAAGGTTCTCTGAGCATGAGAATGGGAGTCTCGTTTAGACAGTCTTAGAGATTGGGCTAAACTCAAATGGGATTCTAGCAGAAGATAGAGTGGACGTGACAAGTCCTGGACGGAGAAGATGGCATTCTTGGCTTCTCATCCTGGTAGTCCTAACCCAAGAAGCTCCATGCTGGGAGGCTGGAGACCCATGTTCTTGCAGAGGGACATTGGCCAAGCCACTTAGCTTCTGTGGACTCAGCTCACCCTTCCTCAAAGAAGGCTAGCAGTTCCGATTTTGCCCTGATATTTCATAGGTGTGTTTTGATGCCCCAGGATAATTAAGGTGAAGACTTTTGAGGAGGCAAACTTGGTCCAAAGGGAAGGAAGAGGAGGAGGAAGGAGTTTAGACTGGACTCATGCAATATGGAAGACGCTTCGGGAGGGATTCCTCTAGAATGCAGTGGGCCCTCGATTAATGGCAACTATTGTCTTTATTTTATCAGTGGTTTAGGTTTTGTGGAAAAAAAATTGTAATAACTTTATTTTTTGCTAAAATAAAAAGTTCTGTGTTCATTCAAAAAAATACAAGAAGTTAAAAAATGTAAAACATGAAAGTCAAAACAAAAATCAGTCTAAATAACCATTGTTCACATCAGTGCCTGTTCCTCCTGCGTATGCAATGATGGAAGAGTAGATAGATCGATAGAAAAGACAGGAAGATTGAGCCAAACAGAAACAAGGTATAAAAATGGGCTCCTACTATGTATGTTGCCTTGAATAAAAGCTATTGAATATGTTTAGCTTGAATTTGATGGAAGAAAAGCAAACTGTTGTGAAACAAAAAAGATTGCTGAATATTTCAAGAGATGTTCATTTCCGAAAGAATCAAAGTTTTAAGAATAAAGATTGTGAAAACCTTAAAAGTATGAGTCTACATCAGAAGGAAAGCTTTTGGCTGCAAGTAATAAAAGAACAGACCACATTGGCTTAAATAGTAAGAGAATTTATGCGTTGAAAGAAGTCTAGTGTTTGGGGACTTCCAGTCACGCTATCAGCCAGTTCAATGATTTCATCAAGGACCGGAATGTTCTCTGCTACCCCAGAGATGTCTCTGCCCTGAGCATGATTTCGTCGTGACTGTAGGACTTCTTGGTGGGAAGATAACTAAACTTATAGAGCTATTACCTATCTATTGTCTCTTCAATCTTCATTACCACTTGAAAGTAAGCTAACATTATTATCTACACAAGAAAAGGAAGGCTCAGAGAAGTTAAGGAACTTGTCCAGGATCACACAGCTAGCAAGTGGCAGAACCAGCATTCCAAAGAATCTGGAACAGATTGCATTATTGGCCCTGACTTTTCACCCTTTGCCATGTGATTTTACATTACCTTCTGATAAAGGGGTGGGATATATTTCCCCATTCATCACTTTGGGTTCAAGTATGTGACTTCCTTGGGCCAAGATCATGAGACAGAAGTGACAGTGTGCTATGCTAATTTCAAGTGTAGGCCTTCAGAGGTTTCATGTTTCCATTTTTTTGTTGTTGTTGTTGTTTATGAGAATATTTCCTGGCAAGCTAACTGGCTACTGCTATGAGAACATGTGCTTGCTAGCTCACTGGACCAAGGAGGATAAGGGACAAGTAGGACAGACTTTCAGATCTTCAGGTAGAGCAGGGCTACCGCAGCTCCACAGCCTGCATCAGCTGATTTCTGGCTGACCCACAAATACACAAACAAACCCAGCTAAAAGTCAGTGGAGCTATTCCAGCCAACCCACAGAGGCATTAGCTAAATTAATACTCATTGTGACGAGCCGTAACAATGATGTTTATTGTTAGGAGATATTGTGGTTGTTACACAGCATTATTATGGCAGTAGCTGACTGATACAGCCTGAGTCCAGAGCCTGTGCTCTTAACTATTGCCCTGTTTGCGCATGCTGTGTGTCTGTCCTCCATGAGGCGGCATCAGTTCTTCCTGAGCAAGGTGATGGCTAGAGGCTGAGGGAGATGTCTCGTAGCCAGGCAGCCAGCTTCAGGACTCTGGGGCTACCAAGGGCTGCATCTCTCAGGCACGTGGCTGAGAAACCAAGCCTGTCCATCATGCATTGCGTGGATCCACAGGGCATGCAAAACTCTTGGTGCATTATTGCCAGCAAGGCATAGCTCCAGCGTCCTCTGGATGTCCCCTTTGCCACCACTTTTTAAACTCTCCCTCCCTTGAGGCTGGGCTTATTTGTACCTTTGGAAACCAGGGTAGCGCAGAGGGGCAGGTGGTTTCCAACTGGTACTTCCCCAGGCCTGGGGCAGAAACTCCGGCCATTACGGGGTGAGTTGGCAGCTTGTTAGCTCAGCCCCTGCCCTGTTCCTGTCCCTGAATTGCTCACAGCTCTCCCAGACTCCCATTGTTCTCTCTTGCCTCCAAGAGTCTTTCTATATGCGGTTCTTTTTGTTGGAACATTCAGTCACCTGATGTCTTAAGATAGGTTCTCTGGAAACAGATTGACATGGAGATTCTTTACAAGTGGCTTTCTGAGAAATTGCTCCCAGGAGAAGCCTGTCAGAGGGTGAGGGTTCAGGAAGAGCCTAGTTCAGTCGGATCCCTCAGGGAGCCCTGGAGAGTGAATGGCGACAGCGTCGTCCCACCGTAAGGCAGGGGGCTGGGGTCTTGTACCCCCACATCGTCACTGACTGAGTCTGCGCCCTCAGGGTGGTCATGGCGAAGGGGGTCCCTGCCCGAGCAGACGGCTCTCTGGAGTGGGGAAGTGGGGACCCATCGGCAGCCCCACTTACAGTGGCCGAGGCAGGTGCCCCGGTGCCGACTACCTTATCCTTCAGGTTTCAGCTTTGATGCCGCTTCCTCCAGGAAGCCTTCCCTGTGTTCCTTCTCCTTGGCTTTGTTGGTTGGTTCTTATCTATGCTCCCATCGCTCTTTCTGCCTCCCCCTTTTACCCTCCAACATACACATATTAAACGATTCAATGACTGTCCTCCCATTACTGTCACCTCCACTAGGCAGGAACTGTGTCAGCCTTGTTCATTGTTAAATCTTCAGCATCTGGCACACAGTAGGTGCTCAATACGTTTGTATGGAAGGAAGGAAGAAAAGAAGGAAAGGAGGGAGGGAGGGGGAAGAAAAGCAGGGGGCAGGGAAGGAGGGAGGCACGAAGAGAGAAAGCAGGGAAGGGGGGAGAGAGGAAGGGGTGAAGGAAGGAGTGGGAGAAATAAAGGGAGATGGCTCATTGCCAAGTACTCATAGAATGAATCCTTGAACCCTGAGTTTGGGAGAGCAGGGTCGTCTCCAGGCCGTGGTGTGAGATGTCTGCGAAACACGAACTGAGTCAGGATTAAAAGTAACCAGGGGATCTGCCCCCGGCTCCCTGAGGCTCTGAGAACCTCAGTGTGCCGTCTTGGCTGGGACTAGCAACTGTCATCCTGGAGGAAACTCTGGCTCACTCAGGAAGGGGAGCCCCTGCTTCTCCATGGTGGTCCTGACACCCCCCAACTTCCAGGGCTTCTGCAGCCCCAGCAACCCGGACCTCAGCTTTCCCCTCCATGCTCCTCCTTGACCCTCTCAGACGCAGATTAGAACTATGAAGCCCAGCACAGGTCCTCTTGTCCAGCCCCATCCCTGAACAAACGGGGAAACTGAGACACAGAGAAGGCCGAACTGGTCCGAGATCACGCGACAAGCCAAAAGCATCACTAGGATGAGAATCCAGAACTGCAGGGCCCAAACACGTGCTTCCTCTTCTGTCTCAGGCGGCTCCCTGCACACTCTCAGGTTCAACTTTGAGATCTGCCACAAGGAATTTGATCCTGGAGGGAGAACCCCGCGCAGACGGATCTGCCGCCGGACAGTAGGAGGCACAAGCGGAAGGGGTGGGCCCAGCCTTCTCCACTGACACTCGATGGCCTTCCTCTGCTGCAGATGCCACAGTTGAGTCGCCACATTCAGGCCATGGCCGCAGAGCCACAGACTTCAAGGGAATATCCTTGAAAATCACTGAGCTTAAGTCCCTCCTGGTACAAAAGGTAAACTGAGGCCCCAAGGAGGTAGGAACAGAACCCGAAAGCATATAGTCACCTTCAGTGCAGACCCAGGGCTAGAACTAAGCTCATTTTTCCTCTGAGTCTGAGATTTTGTGGCAAAAACTACCTATTCCCTATCCAAAGCCATCAGTCATACCTTCTTCCTGCCTGTTAATCCAGTTCTGGTCACCAACAGGTAAGGAGCAATCTGCTAAGGATGGCTTATCTTACTAAGTACAAAGATGAAGCCTCCTTAGGAGAAAGCTTTTGCCTTGATCCCCTTTCTTTTCTGCCTTGGAAGCAGATGTGAGGACTAGAGAGCCAGCAGCCATTTTGGGACAAGGAGGCAAAAACTTGCAGTCCAAAGTCAACATGCTAAGGATGGTGGAACTGAAAGATGAAGCAGTCGTTAGACCTTGAGCACATAATTGAGTAGCTGAACCAATGCCCCAAAGTACCACCCTCTAGATATCTTGTTGTGAGAGATAAACCCCTATTAAGTGAGGTCACAGTAGTAGGCTTTTCTGTTCCTTGAAGCTGGAGGCATTCTTAACTGACAAAGACATTTCCCACACTATTTCTTAACTACACTTGGAGGTGGCCAGGCCATGTACCAGCACGCCCATGTCATGCATAGAGAGACTATACAGTGTCTCTGTGGTTTCAAGCTGTCTTCCCTTGAACGCTTGCAAACTCCAGATTTGCAGAAAAGACATGAATTTCATTTGGTCCCAGGCTTGCAATACAAAAGGGGCGGAAACGTGATGTCCAAACAAACATTGTCCCAGCACATCGTGTGGGTCCTGGGTTTGCAGGAATATCAAATAGCACTGCATTAGGCCATGGCTTGGGAAACCCTGGCTGCCGCCCCACTGGTTCTTCTGGGGCTTTGTCCTGGGAGCGCGGGGGTGGGGCCAGCAGTGGAGGGGGAGGAAGCATGACGGGTCTCAATTACTGAACGGAAAATGGCTTCATTTTGGGGGGGAAATCTTGCCATTGGAGACTTTTAGCTTTATAAGAGCTGCTTCAATCAATATGCAATAGGAGAATGAGGGCACTGGACATAAATTTCCCACCAGCTGACTGTCACTGCACCCTAGAGCCTGTTGTTAAAGTCAGAGCAAGTTAGGGAGCCACTTCTGGGTCTCTGGAGAACAGGGGGCCCAACTGCACAGACCCCTCAGAGAAGCTGACCTCCTGTGCGCCCAGCTCCGGGGTCTAAATGCCTTCCCAGCCTGGCCTCAGCCTGGCTAGAGCCGAGTCTCATGTAGAGGAAGATGGGATTCTGTCTTGCTTAGTGGAGCTAAGTTTTTAGAAGACAGGGGGTTCCTCTTGCAGGAAGTTCTAAGCTTCCCATTTTGCGGATGCTTTTTTTTGTTTGTTTCATACAAAAACTCTGTGTCTTGGTGAGTTAATTCTAGCTGCTGTAACAAACACACACTAAAATGTCTGTGCCGTGACGTGATAAAACTTTATTTTCTCACTCACATTATGAGTTTAAGGCAGGAGTTCCTGGTAGATAGAAGACTTCCGTGGTGATAGGGACATGGGCTCTTTCTCTATTTAGGTTTCACCCTCCCTGGATCCTCTGTATTAATCCACAGATGATGAAAAATTAAGGAAGGCAGGCCTGCGTCTTTAGTTCCAAGGGAAATAGAAATTAAGGTGGCCCTCTCTGTACAGCCCACTCCCGTGTCCGTAACAACTACCCCTTTGCTTACACCTCCCTGGATAACCCCGAAGTGCTGCCCTCGCCAGGTCCCCAAACCTGTCCGTGCCTTGGGAAATAGTCTCTTTATGAACTTGCCTCCCGTTACCCTGTGTGTGCACTGTGTGTTCTCTTCACGTCCCTGATGCACCATTGTTAATTATTTTTACATATCCTTTTATTTTTTTCACGGATTTTTCCCCCATCCATGATCACAATAAATTTTCTCTGAGGCATGGCAAACTCTGACTCTACAGCAGAAGGGTCAAAGACCCAGAGAGGTAGAGCGCCTTGCCGAGGGTCACACAGCAAAGGAGCAGGGAGCCCAGTGGGCAGACGCGGAGTCCGCGACCATCTCCTCCACTGACTTATCTCTGGGCTGAGCTGCACAATAGAGTAAGAAGCTTGTTTCCTCCTGGACCAAGAGAGGAAACTTCCAGACACAATCATCAGAGGAGCTGGGTTGTGGGAGAGACTTCAGGCGAGAGCCAAAAAACAGCAAAGGATTCAGAGCTCAAGACTTCAGTTTTTAATAATAAATAAACGCCAAGATCAGGCCTTTACATGGAAGCCTTGGGGAGTCTGCAGCCAGCATGGGGTGCCCAGGAAGCCGCCTGCCCTCAGACTACAGGATTCTCTGGTCATTGTCCAAATGGTTGGTGGGACAGGGTCTTGGGGGACGATCTTCAAACCCCAAAGGGGAGGAGAAGTGAATATTTTGGGATGATCCCTTTTTTCATACAAATAAAGAGGCTCTTAGAAGTTGTATCAAGTGTCTGGATTTCCTTGACTGTATATTAATCCGCTTTCATGTGAATTATGCAATATTGTGGTGGAGGAAGGAGCAGCTGGACGTTGGATGGGCAGCTCTGGAATCAAAGAGGACCCACGCTGCGCTGTGGCCTCCGCAAAGAAGCTCCCGGGGGCTGGGCTGCTCCGTGGCGCCCCAGTCTTCCTCAGACCCACGGGGCAAACGTGTGCCCAGGGGAGCCAGGAAGGTCCAGGGCCAATGACGAGGACGGGGTGAGCTCGGGAACAAGTCAGATGTCCCATCCGAAGGGCCCACTTCTGAATTCCAGCCGATGGTTCCTAGGTAGACACGCAGCCCCAGCGAGGCAGGACCTTCCGATTTTGTAAGAGCAGTCAGAAAGCCGGGTTTTTATGCGCAGTCTCCCAATCTTTAAATATTGACAACAAATTTTGATTTCTAAGAGATGTTAAGCAAACTAGGCAAAAGCCATCGCGGGTTGCCCATGTGCGACCTCCGCAGATTCGGTATGTCAGAAGGTGTCTGCTTCGAGGCTTGGGAAAGTAGCGGGAGTGTTTGACTTGGGCTGAAATGCGGCAAAGACCTTCAGCCCTGTTCTTTTTCCCTTCTCTCTTCGCCCTCCTCAGCTGCCTCTCCCTGCTGTGCTCAGTTTGCTAGTGTGGTAGAACCAACGCTGGGGTCTGCATCTGGAGATGGGGCCTCCAAGGAAGTAATTAAGGTTAAACTAAGGTTAGATGAGGTCCTAAGGGCCCTGGTCTGATAGGATTGGTGTCCTTATAAGAAGAGGCACCAGAGAGCCCTTGCATCCTCCCTGTCTCTGTCCCTGTGTCTCTCCTCAAGCGCAATCTAAGGAAAGGTCATGTGAGGATGCAGCAAGAAGGTGGCCATCCGCAAGGCAGGGAGAGAGTCCTCACCAGAAACCTACCATGCTGG
>CM052442.1:93966267-93994170 GCA_028533085.1 Varecia variegata | reverse complement strand
GCTGGCTTCCTGGGCTCCTGCCACCTGTGCTCTGCTGCTGCCTGGGGTCCCGCCACTTCCGCCTGGCCCTCCCTTGCCTTTCCTGGGTCAGGACTCTGCAGGGCCCCAGAAAGATCCTTCCAGGCTCCTTCTCCACATCTAACAGCAAACTGCTGACCCTCAGCACTGGTTCCCTGAGCAGAGCTGGGTGGACAGCAGCCTGGATGTGGCATGTTCCACTCAGGGGCAAACACACAAACACGACTGTGAAAAGCCCAGGGAAGAAATAGCATAAGTTCAACCTCTTCTTTGGTCTGGCCTGCTTCAGAATGGAAGAGGTATGTCTATGTGACTTTATGTTTTTAATTAAGAAAAAGTATCAAAGTAATAAATGTAGGTGGTTTTAAAAGTCAGATTATTTTACAAGATTTAATGAAGAACTAGAGTCTTCTCAGGTCTCTTCACCTGCAATTTCCACTCCCTAAAAGCATCCACATTACTGTCAAAGCTCTTTCTACTGTTTACCAAGTTTCTACACAATACTATGTATTGTGTATGTATTTGTTTCTACACAAATCTATGTATTTATTTAACAGCTTTTTTTTTTTTTTTTTTTGGAGACAGAGTCTTACTCTATTGCCTGGGCTAGAGTGAGTGCCGTGGCATCAGCCTAGCTCACAGCAACCTCAAACTCCTGGGCTTAAGCGATCCTACTGCCTCAGCCTCCCGAGTAGCTGGGACTACAGGCATGTGCCACCATGCCCGGCTAATTTTTTCTATATATATTTTATTTGGCCAGATAATTTCTTTCTATTTTTAGTAGAGATGGGGTCTCGCTCTTGCTCAGGCTGATCTCGAACTCCTGAGCTCAAACGATCCACCCGCCTCGGCCTCCCAGAGTGCTAGGATTACAGGCGTGAGCCATATTTAACAGCTTTATTGTGGTATAACTGGCATACAACAAACTATACATATTTAAAGTATATACAGTAAGTCATCACTTAATATCGTCCATAGGTTCTTGGAAACTGGAACTTTAAGCAAAATGACGTAGAACAAAACCAATTTTACTGCAGGCTCGTTGATATAAACAAGCGTGAAGTTCCATGGCATATTTCTGGGCACAAAAACATCACCAAACTTCTAAATAAAGACTCAAAACACTTCTAATATTAACCATTGAATTAAATGTGAGCTGTACAAACATTTAAGAAAGCTTAGTCAAAACAAGTAAGACAATTATTTACCCAGTTATTCCAGTTCAGGGTCGAAGGTGGTCAGGCCTCTCCCCTGGCAGCTCAGGGTGCAAGGCAGGAACCAGCCCTGTCCAGGATGCCATCCCATGGCAGGACACACTCACGCACACACACACACACACACACACACACACCCATCCATCCCCGGACCATGCGATGCACCAATGAACCCATCATGTTCTGCTTTGGAAAGTGGAAGCAAGCTGGAGTACCCAGAGAAAACCCAAGCAGACATGGGTAGAACATGCAAACTCAACACAGACGTGACCCTGATGAGAACTGATGCTTTTTTCTCACCAACGTTATAACAAAACAACATTGAAAGAAATGACATTGAATGAAGGAAGCAATGTTATTCGAGAGCCTGCTGTAATTTCATAAATTTTGACATATACATGTACCTGTGACCCCACATCACCACAGTCAAGATCATTGACATCACCACCAAATTCCCCCGGCCCCTTGGTAATCCCTCCCTCGTGTCCCTTGCTGTGACTACCGCCTATCCCCAAGCAACCGGTGACCTCATGTCTATCCTGTCAAGTCGTTTGTATTTTATAAAATTTTACACAAATACATTCAAACAACCTATACTCTTTTTTGTTTGGCTTCTTTCATGTAGCATAATTATTTTGAGATTTGTCCATGTTGTTCCATTAATAAATTCATTCCATTTTATAGCTATGTAGCGTCCCATTGTGTGGGTATACCATCATTTGTGTATCCGTTAGCTTGATGGATATTTAGACTGTTTCCGGTTTTCAGCTCCTACAAATAAAGCAGCTATGAACACTCATGTACAGGTCTTTGTGTGGACATGTGCTTTCACTCCTCTTGGGTGAATACCTAGAAGTAAAGTAATACAATCATGTGATAAGTGTATGTAGAACTTTTTAAAGAAACTCTGAAACCTTTTTCTGAATGATCGTTCCATTTTACTTTCCAACCAGCACTGTAGCAGAGCTCCAGTACTTCTACGCCCTCACCAGGACTTGGTATGGTCAGTCTTTTCACTTTTAGCCCTTCTAATAGGTGTGTAGTGTGTCTCATTGTGGTTTTAATTTGCATTTTCCTGATTAATGATGTCGAGCATGTTTTCATGTGCTTATTTGCCACCTGTTTATCTTCCATATTGAGGTGCCTCTTCAAATCTCTGGCCCATTTTTCCATTGGGTGGTTTGTTTTATTATTAAGTTTTGAGAGTTCTTCATATATTCTATCTACATCCAAGTCCTTTATCATATATATTATTTGCAAATATTTTCTTACAGTTGGTGAATCGTCTTTTCACTCTCTAAACAGTGTCTTTCAAAGAGAAGTCCTAAATTTTGATGATGTTCAATTTATCAGTTTTTATCTTTTATGGAACATCTTTTGATGTTTTCCTAAGAAATCTATGGCTAGCCCAAGGTCACACAAAGGTTTTTTTCTCTTTTGTTATCTTCTAGAATTTTATGGTATTAGGTTTTATGTTTTAGGTCTATAATCCATTTTGAGGTCTATGGTTAATTTTTATACATGAGGAGAGGTGTGGATGAAAGTTAATTTGTTTGCATATACATATCTAATTATTCTGCCATTATTTATCAAAAAATTGTCCTTTCTCCATTGAATTCTTTTGCACCTTTGTTGAAAATTGGTTGTCTGCATATGTATTGGTCTGTTTCATTGATCTATTTGTCTATCTTAACATCAGTACCACACTGTATTGATTACTATATTAAATACTATATTGATTAGTTGATGTAAAGCAGTGTTAGTTTTCCAACTCTGATCTTCAATTTCAAAATGTTTTGGCTCTTCCTGTTCCTTTGTATTTCTATATGAATTTAAGAACCAGCTTGTCAATTTCTACAATGGAGCCTGCTTTTTGATTGGGATTTGCAATGAATTGATAGACCAACTGGGGGAGAAATGACATTTTAACAATATTGAATCTTCTGATCCATGAACATGATATACCTCTCCATTTATCTAAGTCTTACTGAATATCATTCATCAGTAGTTTGTAGTTTTCAGTGCACAGGTCTTATTTATCTTTTGTCAGATATATATCTAAGCATTTCATATTTTCTAGTGCATGGTATATCTTATTTCAGTTTTCAATTATTCATTGATAGGATATGACATAAAATAGATTTTTGTGTATTAATCTTGGAACCTGCAACCTTGTTATACTCACTTATTAATTCTGGTAGATTTTTTATAGAGACCATGTATTTTCTACATTGACAATCATGTCGTTTCTGAATAAAGATAGTGTTATTTCTTGCTTTCCAATCTGGATGCTTTTTGGTTGTTTTTCTTGCCTTATCAGACTGGCTAGATCCTCTAAAACAATACTAAATAGAAATGGGGCGAGTGAACATACCTAGTTCTTGATCTTAGCGAGAGAGCAATCAGTATTTCATCATTAAGTGTGATGTTAGCTATAAATTTTTGTATATCCTCTTATCAGGCTAAGCAAATTTGATCACAGCTTGCTGGAATTTTTTTATCAAAAATAAATGTTTGGTTTTTTTACAAATGTTTTGCACGTATCCATTGAAATACTCATATGGTTTTTCTGGGGTTTTAAAATTAATTTATTTTATTTTAGAGACAAGGTCTTGCTATGTTTCCTAGGCTGGTCTTGACCTCCTAGGCTCAAGTGATCCTCCCACCTCAACCTCCTGTGTAGCTGAGACTATATAGGTGCACGCCACCATGCCTGGCTTTATTTTATTAATACAGTGAATTGCATTAATTAATTCTCAAGTGTTAAACTAGCCTTGCATTCCTGCAAACCCCACTTGGTCATGCTGTAGTATCATTTTTACACATTGTTGGATTCAAATTGCTAAAATTTTGTTAAGATGTTTTGCCTTTATGTTCATGAGGGATATTGTTCTACAGTTTTCCTATCAAGTAATGTCTCTGGTTTTGGTATCAGGGTAATACTGGAAGAGCTGGAAAATATTCCCTCCTCCTCAACTTTCTGGAAGAGTTTTTGTAGGAGTTGTATTATTTCTTCATTAAATGTTTGGCAGAACGCATCAGTGAAGATTTCTTGGCTTAAAGTTTTCTCTATGAGGAGGATTTTTTAAACTACAAATTCAATGTATTTAATAAATATGGCTATTCAAAATATCAATTTTTTTTGAGTGAGCTTTGATAGTTTGTATTTTTCAAGCAATTTGTCTATCTCATGAAAGTTACTGAGTTTGTTGTCCTAAAGTTGTTCATAATATTTTCTTATTGTCCTTTTGATACAGGATTAAATATAGTGATTTCATCTCTCTAAGTCCTGACATTGGTAATTTATGTCTTCTCCTTTTCTTTTCTGATTAACCTGGAGAAAGGTTTATCAGTTTTATTGATCTCAAAGAACTGTTTTCTCTACTGTTTTTCTGCTTTCTATTTAATTTATTATCACTTAAATCTTTATTGTTCATTTTTTCTGCTTACTTTGAGTTTAATTCATTATTTTAATTTTTTTCTAGATTCTTAAAATGGAAGCTGAGGCATTAATTTCAGACCATTATTCTTTTACACCTGAAATTTCCCTATATACTGTTTTAACTTTCATCATACACATTTTTATATTTTGTCTTTTAATTTATGTTCATTTCAAAAAATCTTTCTAATTTGCCTTTGCTTTCTTATTTGATCCATGATTTATTTAGATGTGTGTTATATAGTTTCCAAATAGTTGGGGGTTCTCTAGATATTTTTCTGTTACTGAGTTCTAATGCAATTCGACGTGATCAGAGAACATACTTTGATTCTTTTTAAATGTACTGAGACTTATTTTATGGCCCAGAAGATGATCTATCTTGGTAACTGTTCCATGTGCACTTGTGAAAAATGTGCGTTCTGCTGCTGTTGGGTGGGGTGTTCTATAAATGTCCATTATGTCAAGCTGATTGACAGGGCTGTAGAGATCTTATACAGCCTTACCGATTACCTTCAATTATTGAGAGAGAGGCATTGAAATTTCCAACCATAATTGTGGATTTGTCTATTGCTCTTTGTAGTTCGATCAGTTTTTGCTTCATATCTTTTCAAGCTCTGTTATTGAGTGCATCAGATTGCTATATCCTCTTGATAAATTGACCTTGTTATCATTACGAAATGAACTTGTCTTCGCCTGGATGAGAGCAGCATCTCGTCTGGGGCTAATTATTCCCTGCGTTAGAGGCAAGACCCTTCTGAGCGCTTCACGCCATGCTCCATGATTCCCATCAGGGTTTCCACTCGGGCTGGTGGGAGTAGACCTCATTCCAAGTCCTGTGTGAGCTCCAGATACTATTGCCTTTGGTCCTTTTGGATGGTTCTTTACCCACCTCGGGAAGTTTCCTTGCATGCACGTGCTGATCACCCTCCACAGATCTGTGTGTAGCTCTGTCTTCATTAGTGCTCTCCTTCCTGTGCGCTTTAGCAGCCTGGCCTCCCTAGACCCTTCCTGCCACCTCCCCAACTCAGGGAAGCCACTGGGCTCTGCCTGGGTCCCCTCTCCCTGTGCCTCTCCCAATCTGCAGTAAGCAGAGTGACTGCAGAGCTCACCCCACCTGATTCCCATCTCTTGGGGATCAGCGTCCTTCATTTCCTCATCTACCCTGTCTTAAAAACCAGCGTTTCATCTGTTTCACCCAGTCTTATCATTGTTTCGGGTGGAGCATACATCTAGTCCCTATCATTCCATTTTGGCTGGAGATGGAAGTCTTTATCTATTTACTTTTTTGATGTGCTCATTCTTAGGATTCTTAGGTATTCACGTTAACCTGTGGCTATGATTTCTTACAGACGATCCTCCACCCTCCACCTCCACGCTTCTTCCCTTCCCCCAACCTCCAAAATAGATTTGGTTAAAATAACATTAAATATTCACATTACTATGACTTTGAAACTATTACTCACAGCTGAGTCATATGGTATATTGGGACTGATTTACTTTCTTTTACATCTTTTAGTTGTCAGTAAAGTTAATATTTGCCTTTTTATAAAAGTTTGCTTTCTTGTCTACTGGTTTATTCTTTTAATTTAGAGTTTTATGCTTAAATAACGTGAAAGTCAACAGTGTCTGGAGGAGGGAGGTTACTGTGGGATCTGGACAACGTGGGCTGAGGCCATGTTTGTGTCCCTAACATAGCAAAGGGGTGTGGCTGGGTCTCTGGCTTTGACACACCTCCCCTGGCCCTCCACACACACCCCGCATGTCCCCGACCTATTCTGGGAAGGAAAACATGTGAATTGGAGTAAACAGGGAAGGTTAGAAGTGTGAACACAAAACGAGACACTGTATTCTGGTCATATCTGTGCTGTATTGCCAATGTCCTGTGTCACCTCAAGCACGGCCCTTCCCTCCTGAGGCCCCTAGTTATTAGCCGTGGGCATGAGGCTGCATGATGGCAAACATCTCCCCAGGATCTCCAACATCCTGCAAGGAAGGGGATGGCCATGGTGACTCTGGGGGCCTGAGAAATGCCCCAGGTTCCTGCCTCAATTCAGCCACGACCCAGGTAATCCTTTGTAGCTAAGAGGGGGCATGCAGGGTAGTTTGGGGTCATCGACAGATCTAATGGATGAGAGCCTCAAGCAGCAGGTTTCAGACCAAGATGGTGATAGGTTGAAAAAAGATAAAACCTCTGTAGGTAATGAGCTCCCCATTGTTGGAGGTATGTGAGCAGAGCCTGGAACAACCCTGGGTGAATTTGCACATTCCCCAGTTGCAATCATCATGCTGTGCTGCCATTGGCTACTATCTTCACTGGCTCCTGGACTAGAATGCAAGCCCCATGAGGGCTGGGACCCTGAGTGTCTAGCCCAGTGGTTCTCAGCCAGGGCAATTCTCCCCCCAGGGGACATTTGGCAATGACTGGAGACATTTTTGGTGGTCACAGCTGGGAGGAGACTCTACTAGCATCTAGTGGGTAGAGGCCAGGGACGCTGCTAAGCTACTTGAGGTACAGGACAGCCTACAACAAGGACTTATGTGGGGCAGAATGTTAACAGTGCTGTGGTCGAGAAGCCCTGATCAGCCTGTCACTCCAACCAGCACTCAGCGCAGGGTCTAGCACCTGGGAGGAGATTAATACTTGTTGTGGGGGCTCTGACTGCCCGACTGTCCCCCAGGAGCTGGCACGAGTCCAGAGCAGTCCATGCCTACCCAGGGCCCTGCAGGGGCCAGTTGCCCAACATGGCTTAGGGGAGGATCCCTCAGCCCAGAGCACAGTGGGGGGATTTCTGGTCAACCCCTCCCCTCCTGGGGTTTCCAACCCATTCTGACCAGACAGGGGCTGGGATGGAACCTGAGTCCTTCCTTGATCTTTGGCACTAATGCTCCATTGTCAGCGGAATGATCTAAGGCTCCGGTTTCCTCTCTGCGTCATGGGGCAATCGGCAGACCCGCCTGTGCGGTGGGCGCATCAGGAGCCATAAGGAGTCAGAGGGTGGTCCATGAGGTGGGGGAGGGGGTCACAGATTTCACCTTGCAGACCCTCCAGTGAGCAGCCAGTGCTGGGGGGGGAAATTCATTCATCCCCATAGAAATAAAAACTACGATAAGTGAATTATAGAAGGTGATGCACATTATGATATTTAAAAAAAAAAATCAAAGCAGGGTCCAGGGAATCAGGAGGGAGTGGGGTAGGAAGGGAAGGAGGGCTGCGATCCTAAGTGGGGTAGCAGGGGAGACTTTGCTGGGAAGGCAGCATCTGATCATGGATATCTGCGGGAAGAGTGTCCAGGCAGAGGGAACAGCCAGTGCAAAGCTCTAATGGGGAAACATGCCTGGTGTCTTGAGGGGCAGCAAGGAGGCCAGTGTGGCTGGAGCAGAGTGGGCGAGGTAGGCAGCAGGGGACAGGAGGTGAGGGGCAGAGGGAACAGGGACACGCCAGGCTGGGACACCCTGGTTTTGCCGCTGTGATGGGAAGCCACGGGAGGGTTTTGAGCAGAGAGGAGTGGCGTGATTGCATTATGGTCCTATGGCTGCTGAAACAACATAGCACATGCTTCGTGGCCTAAACTACATCGGTGTGTTCTCACACAGTTCTGGAGGCCAGAAGGCCACAACACTTTGTGTCATTAGGCAATAGGCCAGCTGTCGCAGGGCAGATCCTTTGGGCGTCTAGAGGAGAACTGTTGCCTCTTCCACCTGCATCCCTCGGCCGGTGGCTCCTTCCTCACATCCTCTGTCTTTTCTCACTTTGCTTCCCTGACATGTCACTGTATTCCTGTTCTGTAATTGTACCTCCCTCTGCTCCCTCTTATAAGGACACTTTAGATCACATCACTGGACCCTCGTGGATAATCCAGGCCACTCCCCCACTTGAAAGTCCCCAAGTTAATCACACCTGCAGAGTCCTCCTAGCATATTAGGTAAGACGGTCACCGGCTTCGGGGATTAGGACGAGCAGATCTTGGAGGCCACTCTTTAGCCTCTGGCAGGATCAAGTAGGGAACAGACCAGGGAAGAGGGACACGGGTCAGTTCACAAGAACAGTCCTCTATGAGCTCAGGCCGGCTTCTTTCTCCCAGCCTCAGTTTTCAGATCTGAGAAAGAGGGATAACTAACCCTGCCCTGCCTGCAGGGCGTTAAGACGGATGGTCTGCCCACCCCCATCCACTTACTCCCCTCTCCTCCCTCCTCCCGCTCAGCCACACTGGGCTTCTGGATGTTTCTCAAACATGCCCAGCAGCTCCCATCTCAGGGCCTTTGCCCTGGCTGTTCCTCATTGGCTGCTGTTCCCAGACACTGACATGACGAGCCTCTCATTTCCGTCATTTCTTTGCTCTAATGTCCTCTTCTCAGAGACACTGTCCCGGACCACCCTATGGAAGACCACATCCCCACCTGCCTGTCCTCTGTCCGGCTTTATTTTTCATCTTACATGGTTATTTGTTATCAGACAAGATCTTGGGAGAAAACAGAAGGCACATTTGGCTGGGATTTTGAAGGGAATTTAACGAGGAGAGTATTTGTGGCGGTTGGGCAGGGTTTAGGGACTAACGAGGGATGTTGAGACACTCCAGGCTAACAACAGTGGGAAGCTGGTACCATTCCTAGGCCTAAAGGGGGCAGGGAAGGGCGTGGTGGTGCCAGAGCCCAGGGAGGGCTGGGGTATGGTGGAGGACCCTCCTGGCAGGGGCCAGGACCACAGTGTCGAAGCAGGAAGCAGCGGGGGAAGAAATGCCCAGACGTCTCTCTCCTCCTGCCTCCAGTCTCCAGCCAGTGCCTCCCACTGGCCAAACCCACCAGAAGCTGGAGGTCGGGTGGGCCAGAGGGACGCAGTCATGGGCTTCAGCCTCCCCGGACACAGAGCAGGGCAGAGAAGGGCAGAGAGTAGATCCAGTGGCAAGACGCTGGGGTGGTTGATACCCAACACATTTGTTTAATTTTTTTGAATTATCTGTTTTCCCATCCAATGTGGAAGATCTATGACGACAAAGATTTTGTCTCTTTTGATAATTACCGAGTTCCTAAGCACCTGGAACATTGCCTGGGTGCCAGTGGGAGCTCCGTAAATCATTGTTAGTGAATGCAAAAAGCAAAACATAGCAACGAGTCTGACAGGAGAGCAGGGGGGAGCACGTGTATACAGGAGAGATTGTCATGACCGTGGTGGCTGCACTTCTTTGCAAGTGGTTTCAGAACTGCACAAGCCAACCCGGGAGTTCATCCTGCCCACGACCATTGCCCATGGCTCATCTCCACACCCCAACTTCAGGAGGGATTCCTGGAGACCCATCATTGCCACATGTTGCAGAGAGCAGATTAAGGGGAAGGAAGGAAAAGTCCAAGCAACTTTTCCTCGTCTTGGCCAAGGGGGCCGTGCAGCCCAGTAAGCGGGTTTGCTCAGTGCCCCAGGGGGTCATTCTTCAGGCTCTCTTGCTCCCCCCGGGTGCCCTACCCAGAGTGCATCCTCAGTCAAGCTTCAAGATAGAAAATGCTTGTTTAAGGAAACTTCGGACCTGCTCTGAGCCCCCTACAGATCCACCTAAGTGTGTCATCCCAGGTGTCCCCGTCACGGAACCATAAGCACTGTCAGAGCCAGGACTGCTTGGTTCCGAGGGGTGGCTGGCATGGTGGATTTCAGACCTGGTGGCAGCCTGGGGAAGAGGACTACGGGGCCGCTCTCCCAACGACAGAGGGGCTTCCCTGGGCTATGAGAAGCTGACAGTGAGGACCTGGGATGCTGGGGTCACCTGCAGCCGACACTGCAGCGTGGCTTTCACATTACCTGGCGCACGTGCAGAGTGGCATGGGAGGAAGCAATACCTCGGGGGGTCAGTGGGCCTCTTGCCAGCTCTGTGACCTCTCCTTGCCCATAAACTGAGACTCACACCTTCTCTCTGGGATTGTTCTGAGTGCTAAATAAAACCTCAGCCTCCCAGCAAGTGCCTGGCACATAGTAGGCGCTTCCTAAGCCGTCTTCCCTGTCCTGGCTCCTCTTGGGAGTCCTGGGAGAGCCCATCTTCCCTGCAGCGGGGACGGGAGCCGGAAAAGCCAGCCCATGCTCTACCCAGCTCAGCCTCTCCGCGTTTGAAAACTTCCAAGGCAGGAAAACTTTTTTCCCCAGGCCGGCTCAGTCGCCGCTGCCACCATGAAAGCCCCTCCACCTTCCCCCACGGGCCGCCGCTGCCGTCTAAGAAAAAACCTCATCTCCTCTGCTTGGATGAGCGCGTGTCGCCAGGAAGGGAGGGAGCCGAGGGGGACGCGCTAATGGGGGACACCTCGGCAGAGGAGAAGACACAATGGATAAAAGAAGAAAGCGCATCCAAACGCGAGTTCTTGTTCTCGGGAAGAAGGGCCAGGCCTGACTTTATAGCAACAGCTTTGAGAGCAGCAGCGGTGGGATTTCACGGCAGCGGTTCCGCGGGAAAATCAATAAGCGAGGCCGCTGTTTGGAGAGGCAGCAAGAAAGGCCACTAACGAGGCCAGATTGTAACAGTTCTGCGAGCAGCCACAATGCTCACCTTACACGGCGCGGCCGCGCGTTGGTAAATAATAAATCACAGCGGCCGGCGGGCGGCGGCGGCGCCGGACAGAGCGCGGCGCGTTTGACTGCAAAGCAGCCCTGGGCCATGAATTATTCACCGCGCCGAGATAAAACGCGGCGGCGGGAGGAGGCGCAGCCCTGCAAACAGGTGCCCGGCGCGGAAATCTGCCTTTTGATTACGAGCCTGGGCTGGGGATGGGCCGGGCCGGCCGCACTTGGGGGCCTCGGCGCTCCGGGCAGGCGCGGGAAAAGCTGGGATTAATCAGGGGCCGCAGCCCACGCCCCTCAAGAGCGTTTTGCCAGACTCTGGGGCTGGCAGCAATTACAGCCCGGCCCGGCAGGGCTGACGGCGAGAGCCGAGAGGGCAGGCCTGCGTGTGTGCATGCCCGCAGCTACGCGTGCTCTGGGTGGGGAAGCGTGCATGTGTGAGTATGCCTGCAGTGCGTGTGTGGCGCATGCGTGGGTGGTGACACCCGAGTAAGTGGTCCGTTTGTATGTACACACATAGTGTACTTGTGTGTATATGCATCATGGTAGCTAGGCATGTGTGCACATGTGGCATGTGTATATATGTGAACGTGTGTGATTATGTGCATATGACTGTACCAACATAAATGTGTATGGTTATTTCCACACACGTGTGTACATTTGTGTGTGGTGCATTTGTGCATGCTTATATGGTGTGTGTACGGGTATTTCATGTGGGCATGCCTGTGCAGTAAGTACATGTGTGTTGACATGTGGTGTGTGTGGTGTGCATAAGCAAATATGTGCAGTTATGTCTGCATATACAGCATATGCAGACATGTACGTGGGCATATGCAGGGTATGTGTTTGTGTGTGCTTATAGCTTCGTGTATGGGATTACGCATGTGATGTGTTTGTGCATGCATACCTGGTGCGTGTGCATGCATACGCAGTACGTGTGGTGTGTATATGCAGTGCTTGATTGTACAAATGTGCATGTGCGCATATGTGTGGTTATGTGTGTGTGTGTGTGTGCAGGCACAGTGCATTTGTGTGTGAACATAATGCATGTGTCCGTGCATCTGTGCTTTGTGAAGTTGTAAAGGCTTATGGTGTGCATACGCAATCTGCATGTGCATGAGGCTGCTTATGCACGCATGCATGGAGTGTGGAAATAAGTAAAGGGAGGAGGTTGGAATTATTAAAATGTAGAAGCTTGGAGGTGGAGGTCCTTGGGCCTGGGATCCAGATGTCGGAGGAAGGGCCACGAGTTGGCTGGTGCTGGTGTCTCTGGGCTTGGAGGGCCGCTCCGTGAATTCCAGACCCAGACTGCTGGAAAGGGGGCACTGTCAGTTGCTGTTGGTATCTCTGAGGGAGCACAGGGAGGCTTGTTCTACAAGAATTAGAAAAATCGCAAACTGGGCTCAGCCACTGCTTCAGAGGGGAACTGCTGCTGCTGCTGGGTGAGGCATCACTGGGCTGGTGCCTGCAGGAACCACCAGCAGACAGGAAGTAAAGAGGAAGGAGCAAGTTCCTTCCTCCTCCTCCAGCCTCCAAGTCTCCCTCTAGCGATCCTATTGGCAGAGCCCTGCAGGGAGCCGGAAATGTGGTTTGCAGAGTCCCAGCCCTGGCATCGCAAAGCTGAGTCAAGCGCTGAGAGACAGAAACTTAAGTAACTGTCACAGTCCACCCCCTGGCCACTCAGCACTGGCACTCACCCCTTATGCATAATCGAACTTCCTACGACTCCGTTTCTGCCTAACTCTGTGCTTTATTTGTAGAAAAACAAGTATCTTCCAAATGAGGAGACACGTTCTCAACTGATATTGTATCCGTCTCTGGGGGATGGTGACAGGGTAGGAAAAGAGGAGTCATTGTGGGAACAATGAGAAGTCCAGACTGACCTTCCTAACTAGAGTCCCCCACACAGAAGAGCCTTGCAGAGGGGGCCACAGGCGGCTCGGAGAGAGGTCTGCCCCCTCGCTGGAACAGAAAGCTAAAGCCCCGACCTCTGCCCTCAGAGACAGTTGCATGGGCCCTGGAGGTGGCAAGTGTCTGGGTCCCACAAGCTTTGTCTCGCCATTTGCCCACTCTGACTCTAAGCTCTGTCACTACTCTCAAAGGGACTGTCCACCTGCTGTGAGATCCCAGAGAAAGGTGTTGGCCTGAAAGAGCAGCCCGAGTGTAGCAGGATGGTGGCTTCCAAGGCCAGACTTCCTGTCCACTCTGCCACTGCTGGGTGGCTCATGTTCTGACCCCAGGGGCTCCGATTTAGGATAGACTTGGAAAGTGTGTTTGTGGGCCCCACAGTGGGGGGCAGACCAAGCCTGGTGAGGCTGGGACCCTGAGCCAAGAGAGGGTACCTCGACAGCCAGCCCAGACCCACCCAGACCCTGCAGGAGGAAGGCATAGAGACCCTCCCTCCTCTCCTCCTGGCTGGGTTGAGGAGGGCCCTGCTTGCATCCACAGAGTTGGGGCACAGATGCAGAGCAGGCCCACAGAGAGCAGAAGTGTTCTCCCCTCGCCCCTTCCTGCCTCTGCCACTGCCTATGCCCAGCCTCCTTCTAATGAAGCCCCTTGTGGTGCAGGGTCACATCTGTCTGTGCCAACGTCCTCACCAAGATGACTGCTTTCTTAGAGATACTCCAGGGGCCTGCCAGGTTTGCCTCAGGGAAGATGGGTCTGAAGGTAGAATGTCAGACATCTGCAAAGCTGCCACGTGCAGTTGTGCAAGCTGTGCACTGCCAAAGGGCTCCTAGCAAGGGGACAAGTAAAGGCTGAAATCCATCCCGAAATCCTCCTCAAAGTAGGGGAGCCAATATCAAATTCACACAAAGACACTATATGGACTAGTGCTGGTGCCAGATATTAAGGTACACAGGACAAAGTGTGAGCCAGTGCGTGACTAAGCTCCCAGGGACTGAGTAGTCCTCACCCACACAGCAGTCTCTGAACAGCAGGGATTCACAGCTATTATCTACTCCAACACCCCATCCATCTACCTGCTCTTAGCACCAGTGAGACTTCAGAGGCCCAGAAAGGAAAAAAGTGAAACCCAGGCCCCAGGAACCTAGAGGCAGAGCGGAGACCAGCCCCCAGGTGGGGTCTCTACCCGGTACCTCAGCCCCAGCTGCCTGCGGCTCCGGTAGGAAGAGAGATGCTCCCATTTTCCTAGGACTCAAGCAGACCGAATAGTCAAGCCCAGTCACCTCTGTGTGATTTGGGGCAAGTGGCCTAACTTCTCAGTGCCCCAGTTTCTGCCTCTGTTAAATGGGGATAATAATAGCTCCTCCCAGAACCACAGAGAGGATTTAAATAAAGTGACAACAAAATAGCGACCACTATAGGCAGACTATTCCAAGTGCTACACGTGCATTAACTCGTTCAACAAGAACCCCTTGAAGCGAGAACTATCAGTAGCCCCATTTTAAAGATAAGAAATCTGAGGCTCAGAGAGGTTAAGTAACTGACTCAAGGTCATGGCTACTGAGGGGTTCGAAGCTGAGCCCCTGCATTCTCTAACCACTCCCAAACTGCCTCTCTTAGCTGAGAGAATATGTGGAAAGCTCCGGGCACAGGCCTGGCACGTGGTAAGTACTCGGTGACTGTGGATGTCACGATAATTTTGGGACTGGAATGGGGCCTGGGGTTATCCCTGGAAGTCACTGTGCCGACCACGGCTGCGGGCCACCGTCAGAGCTGGCCTCCCATTCTTTCTCGCCCCAGGCTCTGGGTCTGTAGGAGCTCCTGGCCCGATGGCCCCGGCTCTCAGACCCCCGGCCCACCCTCCCTCTTCAGAGGCAGCTGGAGGTCTGCGGCCGACATGCATTTAATTAGTTCAACCACTTGCTGAGCCCTGGTCAGGGCATTATCAGCCTTCCTCTGTCTCAAGCGGTGATGGGCTCCCTGTAAGCGGCTTTGGAGAGAGATGGTGGCGAGATCTGAGGCGCAGAAACACATTTTCTCCTGCCTGCTCGCAGATAAAGCCGGGAGAGACCAAGCAGGCTCCCTTCTGGACGAAGGCCTCCAGGCTGTGCGGCAGCGCATAGAAATGACTCATTTCCAGCCAGGCACTTGGGAAAGCTCCTAATCCCTGGGCGTCTGGTCTCTGAGTGCCACCCGGACGTGATGAGCTTCTGATGGGTGGCAGGGCCTGCAAGGGGAGTGGCCAGGGCCCTGGCTGGGTGCAGAGTGGCCCAGAGGTTAGAGGGTATGCTGGGTGGACCTGACCCTCTGAGCTGTTCCCAACTCAGTCAGAGGGGCAGGTGCGTGCTGTTGTCCAGGCCCTCCCAGGCCGGGCAGCACTTTAGGTGGGTGTATTGTCTTTGAGATATGCTGAAATGCTTTATTGCTTTAATAAATGGCATTTTGTAGGTTAACTATTGGTGGTGTTATTGTTTAGCGACAACCTGGCTTTGAACCCAGGCTCCATTACTGACAAGCTCTGTGACCCTTGACAAGTGCCTTGACCTCTCTGTGCCTCAGGTTTCCAATTTATAAAGCGATGATGAAAATGTGTCTTTCATAGGTTGTCGTAAGAATCAAATATATTATCCCTGTCAAGTACCTAGAATGTGGCTAGTGTGTAGTAAATACTCAATACCTGTGAGTTGTCTTTATAATTTTGTGTTTTTTTCACACTATACACTGTATGGTGACAGGCCATTTATTATAAAGAATGATGATATATTATATCTCCTCCGGTTGAGGGTCTATTGTAGCACCAGTGAATCTGTACAGTGGTTGCCACTGACCCCATGCGAAGAGGTCCAGGGACAGAATTTTTGGAATTAGGCTGCATTGTTCCATGGGAGGATTAATCGTGGCTGCCTACATCATTGTGCAGGGAAGGATTGGGAAACCTTGTCTGAGCCTGAAAGCAGCAAGCAACGTGATCGATTGGTGATGTCTGCCATAGGCATAAGTAGGGCGATAAAGGGTGGTTTAGTTTGGCTTCCCCCAGGAGGGGGCTGCGACGAGATGGGTGCAAGGAGTTTATTTGGAAGGTGATGCCTGGAAGCCTGGTGAGTGGGTGGGGAGGGAGACAGGGAAGGCAGGTGTCCAATGGCAGCGGCAACACTGAGAGGGTTACTGCAATGGGAACAGGGGCTTGTTCTCTCTGGGGACTGTCGGAAGACTGTAGCACATAGCTCAGAATCACCCCACATGGGGGCAGTTGCATTTAGTCCCCGATCTCCTTGCTCATCGGTGGAGAGTTGCTCTTCTGGCATTAACTCCTTGGCACCCACAGCCTGCCCTGAATGTGGTCTGAGCACATTCCCGTAGCCAGGAGATTGCCCTTGAGCAGAAAGAGTCACTAAGCTGGAAGATCGGCCAGGAAAGTCTGCAGAGACCTTTGGGTGGGCTAGGACACCTGGTACAGATGCTATAGTGCCGTGTGTGTCACCACTCACCATAACACCAGAGGAGCGGTCACTTGCCTTCCCGCCCCTTTCCTTCCCTCCTTCTTTCTTCATTTTTATTTTTTCCTTCCTGCCCTCCTTCTGCAAACATTTTCTGTGCATCTAGACCTTGCCAGGCCTTATGCTAGGAACCAGGAGTAGCAAAATAAATAAAAACTCATTTCTGCCCTTGGCTGTTCGGTCTGGTAGAAACAGCAGAGACCTCCTGTCTCCCCAGAGGGGGAAAAAGACACCCAAAGCAGCTCATAAATGGTTTCAAGTGGTTCCTTTTCAGGCACTTTCATTTTTAAAAGCAGGACCCAGGGGCTGAGCTGGGCCTGGCAATTAGAGTCTGAGAGTCTGTATTTGAGAGAAGGGGGTATGAAGAATATGAACACCTTGGAAAAAGTAAACTTATTAGGTAGAGGAGGATCTTACAGAGTATGAAACTTACAAAAGCTCCATCCAAAGTAACACTAATGACAGGCCACTTTATTGATGTTTAATTCAGAAACAGAAGCTAATGCAAGTGCCCTTCCTTTGGAGGGGGAAGGAGGCAGGCGCTTTTCTTCCTAATAATCTACTTAAACTGAATTTCATATGGGAAATTAATTTGCCTGGAACAAAAGCAAGACATCACTTCAGAAGTAGGAAGTCACCTTGGATGGGCCCATCCTCGAAGGGTCAGCCCACCACCATCTTCCAAGGATGGAAAGCCCCATCTGGTGGACAGGCTAGGAGCAGAGCAGAGCTGTATTTTGGGGTCTTTGGGGGCTGTATTAACTTTTTTATTGCTGTGTAACAAATTATACAAATTTAGCATCTTAAAAAGGCAAAAATTGATTATCACACAGTTTTCATGAGCACGGGTCAGCTGTATCCTCTGCTTAGGTCTCAAAAGACCTCTACCAAGGTGTTGGCCATGGTTGGGCCTCCTTTTCTAAACTCATCCAGGTTACTGGCAGAATACAGTTCCTTGAGGCTGTAGAACTCAGGGTGGTGTTCATCATCTTTGAAGCCAGCAGGAGAAATGTCTCCCTGAGCTTTACCCTCACCTGATTAGGCCGGGCCTACCAACAATCATCTTTTGGTTAACTGAAAGTCAACTGATTAGTGACCTAATTCTAGGAGTGAAATCTCAAGTTCTTCTTGCACTCCCACACAAGTCATTTAAAGATGCATTTTTTAGGAAGTGTGCTTACATTTGTGTTTTAGAACCAGATTTTCTGTGCTAGGCATTTAGCCTCTAAAGAGGGAAAAAAGGTGTTTTTGCAGCAAATGGGTTAGGGGAGAATATGAAGATGTTTCATGTGAAAGCACTTGCATTCACGGAAAGAAAGCAGCTAGATTTTCATTTGTTACAAGTTTGCTTAACTCTAAATAGAAAGCAGTACATTCAGTATCTTCTGAATTCAAGTCATCAAAAAAGACAGTGTGAAATCATTAGTAACAATATCTGCTTATTGTTGTAAGCATTTTATTTTAACTAAAATATGATCAATCAATGAGCATTCACTGATCTCCTCACGTAGGCAATGTCTTTGCACACAATCCCTCCAGCTGGACTTCCACGGTAATCATTGTTATGTGAATGAAACCCGAACATTCTACCTGCGATTTCTAATATTCTTCCATGTGGAGTGAGAACATAAGCACACGGGCAAAGCAACGTGAATGCAGAATTTGTCTAGATACTTACAATTTTCACTGCCTTTTGTAGTTATTTTGTTCCCTCCTAATCTGACAGCACATTTCCTTTAGAAAATTGCCTTTACTGAGACTTTCAGAGGCATCCCCCTCCTTGGCTTTGCACCCCATTTCATCAGTTTATGAAATACTTCATGTGTTTATGTAAGTACAATAACAAGCACAGCTGGCATATGAGCAGTTTGGGGAATACACTCAATCACCTTGGGATGCATTTGCCCAGCTCCACCGTGGAACACAGGTGTGTGGGCGCACTCGGGGGTGCGGGACCCGCTGAGCACTTGCCCTGTGGTGGTGCTATTTGCAGAAGGAATAGACAACACTGGCTAATCTGGTGAATGAGTTAGAAGGCTGGGTAGGAGAGCTTCGACTGGACTCTGGAAATGGGAAGGCTCTGGCGAGGATGACATGTGGGTTTGAAGAATGTTGGGGGCTGTCCATGCTGTCCCAGTGCCTCCTGTTTCTTTGACTGACTTGAGGCCAGGCCTTCTGCTGGAAGTCATGGGGATCGGGGTGAGGCCCCCAGGGAAAGAGGCCAGACTTCCCTTGGCCAGCACTGTCTCTACCCTGTGAGGTTGCAGGGAAAGCTGCTTGGGGACAAGATCCGTTGGTGAGTCCCTAATCCAGCAGAAAGCACTTGGTTACTTTGTCCAGACTCAAAAGGAGAGGAGGGAACTCTTGGTTTCTTGTTGTTGTCCTCAAATCTGGGACAGCCTCCACCACCCCTGGCCTTTCCAGAAGAAATCTAGGGTGCTCTGAAGTACAGCCAGGAAAGGGAAAAGGCTTACAACAACAATGACGATGATGAAAGCAACAGTCATTATTAGCATTATTATTAATATATCTATTATTATTGCTTCCTTATATTAAGCATTTAATATCAACCACATCCTGGGCTATTATATTTCATACTCATCAGCTCCTTTAATCTTTGTGTTAACCCTGTAAGGTAGATACAATTAACCCCATTTTACAGATGAAGAAACTAAGGCACAGATATGTTAAGTGATTTGCCCAAGCGGTAAATAACAGTGAAGCTGAGATTCAAACCAAGATCCCTTTGACACCAAAGCCCTTGCTCTTAACCCTACAGGACTGTTTCTTGGATTTTAATGTGCAAAGGATCCCACTGGGGAAGGAGCCAGATAAAAATGCCACGTCCCGGGGTCCTACCACCACCGATCCTGATTATGTAGGGTTTGGATGGCGCCTGGGGATGTGTATTTGTAACAAGTGTCTCAGGTGACCTGAAAGCTGAGGGTCAGTGGACACACTGTGCCCCTAATGTCAGACTTGCCCGGCTGCATTCCAGCGTAGTGACTGATTCCAGTCCTGACCCTGAGTCTACAGAAGACCCTGCCCGGAGGGGACTCCTGCCTGCCCCAGTGCAGACCTCTCAGAGGCCCCTGGATATACATCAAATGGGCCAGCATTCAGCCCAGTCTAAAGAAGACCTTTCTACCAACTAACGCTGTCCTGGACAGGGAAGCCTGCCTTGGAAAGCAGTGAGCACTCTGATTTAAAAGCATGAAAATCAGAACTAGATGGTTATTAACTATGGAGGAGTTGAGGGGTACTGGTCCGAGGAGAAGGGTGGAGGCTGCCACTGGGAGGGAGCGGGAGTGCTACAGCCTTGAACTTGGAGATCCTACACTGCCTTAAGTGAGCAAAACTTACTGCATTGGGGCCCGGAAGTCAAAGGAACATGGGAGGCCAGATCCGGACCAGACCACCTTCCCACTCAGGAGAAGGGCAGCCTGGCAGCCCCATCCTCATGGATATGACATCACTCAGGGTGGCTGTATAGTGAGTTCTGCCTTGGACCCTTTAGATTATTCATTGTGAAAAGCCTGTGACGTTTGTGATCTAGCACCCATTTTACAGATGGGGAGGCTAAGTCCAAGAGATTTAAATAATTCAACCGAGGTCACCAAGGATTTGAACCCAGTGGTCAAATACGTTCTGCCTTTCTGCTCAACCAGGCTGCCTACCTTCAGGCAACACACACACACACACACACACACACACACACACACATGCATATGCATGCAGTTGAACACACAGTCCCCTGCAGGAGAACACCCTGCAGAGACAGAATAATGTTTCTGGGTGGCTGCCTTGCTCTTCCTCTGCCCTCCTCCTGTCCTCTGGTCTGTCTGCTTTCTGTGTGTCAAACTACCATGGGCTGTCCAGTTCTAACTGTCCTCCAAGATTTCCAAAGAAGCCCTGTCCATCAGCCTATGCATCACAATTTCCAGAGAGAAAAGCCGGAGAGGCCACTAGCTGTAGCCTCAAAGGAGTCTTTCAGCCAGTTTGGTTTGCAGGGGGTGTCAAGCAGAGACTTCTAAATGCACAAAGGGCCAGAAGAGCCTGGTATTTTCTAACTGCTGATGAAGCCATGAAGACCACCTAGGGAAGAGGATCAGGTAGGGGGGTGGTGCAGCTAAGTTGCATGGCCCCAGCGTGCCAGGCTGAAAGTCGGCCGCCTTCTTTCCCCCACCCACTTCTGAGGGCACTCAGCTCTGAGGTTGACACTGACACCCATGCCCGTCCAACAAGACTCAGAGAGGGAATGGGCAGATGGCATTGTCCCCATTTGCAGAAGGGGAAACTGAGCCCAAAGAGTTCCAGAGAAGCCACTCAGTGAGCTGGAAGTAGCAGAGGCAGGAATCAAACTCTGGACCTAGGGTAAGGAAGAAACATCATGGAAGCTGCAGCTGAGAATTCCGAGAATTCAGCAGGGCTCCCCATCTGTGGGTGTGTGTATGGCCGGATCCATTCTAACTGGTCAGTGCCCCATGTTACTGGTGATTAAATACTTCTCCTAATTGAATCTCACCCTGGCTACAGGCTGGACACTACTGGGAGCCGGCAGACATTGGATGGGGAGAAGCCGGAAGTCTCCAGGTGTGCTACGGAGCCCACCTCTGCAAACATGACTGGGGCTTGGCTGAGCGGATAAGGTTTTTGGGGGGCCCCAGCCCAACTTCCAAATGGGCTTGTTCCCCAGAAGCTCCCCCCAGTTGAAAACACATGCTGCCCTCCACGTGGCAATTTTAGTCCCTGAAAACGGAGTGCACTGCTCCATTCCTGTGGCCCCTGTCCAGGACGTCACCCCATCTGATCTGTACCTTTGCCTCTGATGGATTTACAAGCCCTGCCTCGGCCCCGGGTTTTCTGTGCCTTCTCGTGTGCAGCTCCGTGCGGATGTCTTAATACGCCAGCTGAGACTTCTTAAATCCACATTGAAACAACTGTTGGGTTTTTATACCGTTGTAAAACTCTTTGTAGGGTATTCATAGAAAATGTTTTATTAATTGCCATATGTTTATTGATTTCTCTTTCATGTCGGTTCTTTTGTTCTTTCTTTGTAGTGGCAAAAGATCTCTCTGCATCATCATTTGCAAGTTATCTAAAATGTCAAAGGTGTTCTTTTGAAGTTTATTACGGATCACATGCCATAAGGCCCGGACGCTGGGTATTTACAGCGAGGGGGGAATTCCCGCACGGACTTTCTAAGCCCACAAAAGAATTGAGATCATATTGGTTTAAAACAAGACACATACACAAAACCCCAATTTATCATTGTTTTACAATTTTTCCCATTTTGAGGGGTGGGGGATGGGGATTGGAATTTCAACAAGAAGAAATGAACAAATGTGTTGGCCTATTTATGTTGTAGGTCTCCCTCCCCATCCTGCAATCCCATTATGGTCCAGGTTATGAAATCGTTCCCCAGCCTTCATCCAGCCCCTGCAAACCTGCAGCAGGAGGTCCCCTCAGCTACCCTAGGAAGGGGGGACCACAATGCCCCCTTTTCTGAGCAGACGCTAGCTTTGCCTCTCCACTTCAACGGAGCCTGTGACATTGCCGTGGTGAGGAACCCGGGGGGGCCCCCTGGGAAGAGCATTTCCCCCGTAGAGCAGAGGGCCTGGAGCGACCTGGGCCTTCTCCCTGGGGTCTGGGGGAGTGAGAATTGGAGGAAAACCAGTAAAAAGAGAAAAAAAAATGTTAATAGTGCAATTCCCCAATTTTTAAGGGAGCTATTGATGTCTAAGTCAGCAGAGCATTTTCTTTTGAAAACCCAAAAGTCATTTTTTTAAAGCCTAAGCAGGAAAAACTCGCACTTTGATCTAGCCGGGGCTCAAATGAGATCCACGCGCACTTAGCACGGAGCCACGGGGAGTATTTTCCACTTTCCCTCCTTTCCCAAGGGAAGGGATGGATCTAGCGGGCTGGATTCTGGCGCAGGCTGAGACGTCGTCACACCGGTGCCCTTGGGGAGCTCAGTGTGTCGGAGGGAGCCCCGACTTCCTCATCTGTTAAATGGGCATAATGATCCCTAGCTAACTTTGGTCTCCAGGGATTTGAGGTCTGGGAAAAGAATCTGCCGTCTAGAGTTCCTGCCTGCTTCGTCTCCCCAGCTAAACTGCCAGCGCCCTCTCCAGGGGCCGGACTGGGAATTGGGGCAGGGGGTGGAGAGCGGGGTGGAGGGGGGAATGAAGACTGAGGACTCCATGTTTGTGTCTAACCCCAACCAGCTGCGCTCCCTGCGTGGAGCCCGAGCAACAGGCCCTGCAGCTGGAATCAGGCAAGGAGGGACCAACAGGAGACAGTGCTGGGCCCATGCTGGCTCTGTAGGGGAGGGACACAGACACCCTGGACAGAAGGACAGGGCCAGGCCCAGGGCCGGGCCAGGGACATGTTTGGGGAGAGACCTGTTTGAGCCTCTTTTAACCACTGTTGTCCAGCCAGTCTCAGCCCTCAGTGGCCTAGTGGGGACTTGGACACGGCCCTGCATGCCGGCCATCCTGGATTAGATTCCAGTTGTGCCAGGTCCTGCTTTATGCTCCTGAGCACCTCACAGCCTGTGCTAGGGGCTCTTTGTCCTCACTTTTGAAATGGGAACAGGGCAGGGACCGGGATGAGGCAGCGGAAGCGTACCCAGTGACAAGGCTGTCTCTGCCTTCTGCGCAGGCAGGTGCGGTGCGGCCGCGGACGGTGAGCTCCAGTTTTGCCCCACAATAGTCTTGCCCTGGATGGGAATGTTAACTTGCCCAGGTCCCTGAGTTTTGTGAAGATCTACTGGGCCAGTTATTGGCTATGATTGTGTGTGTGTGTGTGTGTGTGTGTGTCTGTGTGTTTTTGGGGAGAAGGATATCTGGGCTCCGGGGCCAGATCCTGGCCCTCCCACTTTATAGCTGTGTGACCTGAGCAAGTTACTCAACCTCTCTGATCTCCATTTCGTTGTCCCTGAAAAAGAGGTGTTACTAATTCCTTCCTTGCAGGCTTGTGGTGAGGTTTAAATACACTAATAGAGGTAAAGTGCCTAAGACAGTGCCTGCTACGTGGCAAGGACACAGCACGTGCTGGCTGTGTTATTAACACCCGGGGTCTCCTCTGTGAGGCGGACCAGGGCCTCCAGTCTTTCCAGAGTTCCCTGAGAACAGGCTGTGCCCACCTCTCTCCCTGCCCAGGCCCAGGAAGTGGGGTGGGATGGCTTTGGGAAGGTTCTAGGGCTCCCTGCAAACCTCAGGGCAGGCAGAGGACCCTGGAAGGGAAACAGTCCCCAGCCCTAGCCAAGCTACTCCCCCCAGCCCACCCCACTGCACACCCTTGTCCTCTCCTTTCCCAAAGCCAAGAGCCACCTGGGGACCCAGGAAAAGAACTTTGTCTACTGGGCCAGGCTCTGTGCTGGCACAGGGGACCCAGAGATGCCTACGGCACTGCCCTGTACCCCAGGAACTCCCAGTCTGAGCAGGGAAGGAGACTTGGAAACCCCTTCTAGTGGTGCCCTAGAGTGGGCCGGGGGCCTCGTGGTGGGGGCAGTAGCCGATAAAGCAGCAGCAGCATTGGAGACAGCTCCCTCCGAAGTGGTGACCTTTGAACAAGGCCTTGGGGTGTGGGCCTGCTCGTCCCCAGTCCCCAGGTCCAAGCGCCATCCCACCCTTTGCAGTGGAGAAGCCATTTTCAAGGCCCCGGTGGCAGGATTCTCCCTCATCTGGCCATCTGGGGACACCCTAGCCAGCTCAAGTCCCAAAGAAATACAATGTCCAGAGTTTTGCTATAGGCTCTTTTGAATCACTAGGAAGCAAGGAGGGGATGATTCTTTAACACGACCGCCATGGACAAGGCCTCAGGGCTGTGGCTGGGGGCTGGACTTAGCTTCAAGAGGGGTCCACTTGACGTATTTCTGGGTCCCCGAGCAAGAAGGTGGCTTAACAGAGCCATTCAGCTCCAGGGAGCTCTCCAGGGCCTCTTGAGGGTGGTATCCAGGAGCCAAGCTCCAGACATGGGTCATTGGGTTTGAACTGGGAGAAGCCTGCAGGTGGCCTGGGCCGAGGTCCCAGGGCTCTGGCCTTCATCCTTCCCCTCCTCCCTGATTGCTACTGCCCTTCAGCAGGGCAGTCCAGCCAACGGCTCATGGAGCCAAAGCCAAGTTCAAACCTCAGCACCATGCTTTCTAGATGTGTCAGTCATCTCGAGTAAGTCAATGTATTAGAAGAGAAGCTTCATGCACCTCTGTTTTCTTCACTGCTCTATCCCTAGAACCCAAAACAGAGAGTGATAGAGCGTGGCACATAGAAGGTGTTCAATAAGTACCTATGGACTGACTGAACTTCTTAGAAGTCTTAAATGCCTCAGTTTCCTGATCTGTAAAATGGGCAAAATAATGGTACCCACCTCTAAGGTTTGCTGTATTAAATAGGGTAATCCATTAAAAATGCTAAGCCCAGTTCATAGCACATAGTAGGTGCTTAATAACTATTAGAGAATAGTGTTATTCCCATTGGAATTATCATTGCCACCACCTTAACCCTTTAGAAAGGGTTCCAGTCATGTGACCTCTCAGGATTTTTCTCAACAATACCATGGGGGTGGTTCATGTGCTACACTGAGGTCCAGAGAGGTTGAGACCCTTTCCCAAGGCCACACTGCTCCTGAGTGGCAGAGCAGCCAGCTCCCCGGCCACCCTACCCTATCCTAGCTCCCATCTGGAGAGCACTTTATACGCCGTCCTAAGTCCGGCGCAGTGCTGGGTAGAGGAGTCACTGAACAGACTCCTCGATGGGACGATGGACTGGATTTTATTTTACCTGCTGCTGGGCCGTGATGCAGGAAACGTTATGGTATAAGGCAGGGGTCAGCAACCTTCCCTGCAAAGGCAAAGAGTAAATATTTTGGCCTTTGTGGGCCCTATGCAGTCTCGGTCTCAACCACTCGACCCTGCTGTTGTAGCACAAAAGCAGCTATAGACAGGACACAAATGAATGGATGTGACCGATTCCAATAAAACTTTATTGACAAAGCAGGCAGCAGGCTGAATTTGGCCCATGGACCACAGTTTGCCAACCCTTGGTGTAAGAGAACAAGCCTAAACCAACAGCTAAGCATTGGAACTTATTGGTGCTCTTCTTTTGGGCCTCAGTTTCCCCATTAGCACAATGAGAGGGTTGAACTAGACTAAGGATCTCAAACTGAAATTGCTACAAGGGCAGGCAGCGTGGAGGTGGGACATGGTCTGGGTAGGGACTGGGTAGCTGGCGCCCACCTCTCCCACCTTGGCAGCCGGGACTCAGCATCCACTGATGGTGGCCATGTGGAAATGCTGCCCAGGGTGACCAGATCTCCCGAGAATCTGGACAAGCAGAATCACATGTGAAACGCTCAGACTTTAAAATCTTTTTATTGAAATATAACACACATGCGGAAAAGCGCACACATCTTAATTATCCAGCTTGATGAATTTTCTCCAACTGCACACACTCGTGTAACTAACACCCAAATCAAGAACAGGAGGTGACCAGCACACCAAAAGCCTTCCTTGAACCCCTTTCCAGGAACCAACCCCAAGGGAACCATTTTCCTGACTTTGTTCCAATTTTTAATGCCACACCAAGTTCACTGCTTTTTAGCTCAATAGACCATGCATCTGTGAGCCAGTGTGCAACACCTGGCTCCGACCCTCCCAGCACATCTCAGCCTGTGACTTGTTAGGGATGCTCCTTCTGAGCACGAGCCTTGCAGAGCACACACAGCCTGCAAGGGGCAGGGTGGGCAGGGTCTGGGGAATGGAAGGGGCGGGCGTTTTTGTTCCCCTAAAGGCGTGTGCAGTGAGCAATCAGAGTGACAATGCGGCCCAAGGGGCGTCCTAAGTGCCTTCCGAGGAGGGCAGCAGGAGGAGGCCAGGCCGGGCAGGCGCACTCGGCTGGCTTATTAAAACGACTTTGATCCCGGCCGCTTTGATATCCCGGGTCTTATAAAGAATTCACTTTCAGGGGTAAATATAGGTAGTTCAGAGAGATTTTATGACATACTGCACAGGCTCCTCTTCCAGAGACTTATTTAATTACTGGGGTGGGGAGGGCCGGGGGTGGGCAGCAAAAGTGCTGACAGAGAGGGGCTGGGCTTCCTCATCCACCGCTGCCCACCGGGACATGCTGGGCACTGCCCACACCCTGAGCAAGGGACTCGCGCCCAGGCTCACCCCACCAGCCCCTGCCAGGGGAGGGTCCCTCTGTGCAGAAGCCCCTGCCCAAGAAAGGCCAAGGCTGGGGAAGGCAGGAGGGGGATGGGGAGGTGCTTCCTGCAGTGTAGCCTTGGGCGCTGGAAGAACTGGGTGGGAGATGGGGCTGGCGGGACAGTGCAGCCTGATGGTTAGTGCGTGTGACAGCCAGAACTGGATTGGAATGCAGGATCTGCAGCCGAGTCCCTGGGGGCAAGAATTTAATCTCTTAGTGCTTTTTCTGGCTTGTAAAGTGAGAGCAAAGCCCACCTCCTGGGGGGGGGGAGGTTATAGGCATCTACACGAGGCGAGGATCTAGCACAGTGCCTGGCACCCAAAAAGAGCTAAACCCCGCCTGACGGGGCCCAACGTGCCACACCCTTGCAGGGACCCCAGGCCCAGTGCCATCCCCTCCAGGCTGTGGGAAGGGTCACTGCACCGCTGGGGACTCTCTCCTGATAGCCCCCGAATTTCTCCTCCCTCTGTCTGGAAGGTTTCTCCACCTGTGCTGCTCCTGCAGGGCAGAGCTGGGAACAAGCAGGACCTGTGGGAAGAGCTGCCCACGGCGGGGTGGGAGTCGCAGGTAGGAAGTGCCCATGGCGGGACAAGGGCAGGAGAGGCAAGGGGGGGGGGTCCTGGGCTGCAAAGGACAGTGCACTAGGACAGGCTTCTCATACATCATGTGCAGGAGTTTTTTTACATGCAGATTCTGATTCTGTGGGCATCGGTGGGTGAGATTCTGCATTTCTAACAGGCTTCCTGGTGACTCAGAGTCTACCTTACTGAGGTATGAGGGGCTAGATGACCCCTGGGGCTCCCCCACCTGACCTTTCCCCAAAGGTGAAAAGCACTTTCCTGTCTCAGTCACTCATGAGGTGCTCAGTCCAGAACAATTCCCAATCTGTCCCCAAATTTCCAAGATGTGGCTCATCCAGAGAGATGCTGTACGAAAAGCACTTAGAATAGTGCCTAGCTTGGAATGAACTGCTCAAACAATTGTTATATCGCATGGCCTGTCAGAACAGAGACTTGGCATCGTGTGCACCTATAGAAGCTTCTTTTAATTAAGCACCATCTCTGCATATTTAATCCTCTAAAAAAAAAAA
>CM052442.1:93948535-93965767 GCA_028533085.1 Varecia variegata | reverse complement strand
CATTTATATCTGATCAAAGCAACACCACGTATTCCCACAGGTACACATACATGTGTGCAAACACACAGAAGCATGTCTGGGAGAAGTCGGAACAATGCAACGGCCGACATTGTCTCTAGGGAATGGAGCAGGGCATCAGGTCTGGGGACAGTGGGCCAAAGAAACTTACCTCTCAGCCATACTGTGTCTGTCTTTAGATATCTGATTCAGTCGTGTGTTCCTGTGTAATTAAAATGTCATCTGAATTCTATCACTCAGTTGAAATCCACCTGTGCTCCCTCCCTTTTCATCTTTAGACCACTTGAAAGTTGCCAAAGCATTTTTCACCCAGACTTCGTAAGTCAGCAGAGCCAAGAGGGTTCCGTTTTACAGATGGGGAAAAATGAAGTTCATTCCAGGAACAGACCAAGAGTCTCTTAGACCCCTTCTAGGGAGCATTTTGTACCCAGGAACATCAGAAAGTGGCAGGTAATGGAAACACCTAGCTTCTTCAATGGGGTAGAAAAAAGAAACCCACATTCTCCTTATCTTAGCTCCTTAGCTGATAGAACACGCTCATCCGAGTGCCCTGCTTCTGCTGTGGCCTCTGCCAGGAACCCCTGTGTTACCCCCATTTGCTTCATGTTTCCAAGTAGAGTTTGATCTTCCTCCGGGAAGCCCTCCCTGACTACTCCAGCCCAATTGGCTTCTTAAAGTTTAGGCAGGACTAGCCCTGTACATCCACAGGGATATTTATTGTGCTCTACTACAGGCTAGAGGTATAAAAGAATTTTAATATGCACATTGACACCTTTAGGAAACATCTAAATGTCAAACTGAGAGTGAGTTAGTCAAAGTTTAATTACTTGGCAACCTCAACAATCCAAAATGCAACTCTAAAACACTGTTGCCTTAGCCATAGATTTACAGTTACAGAAGAGCCCCATGGGATCCTACTCAGGGCTTAATGACTCTTACTTGACAAACAATGCTAGCAGTGGCAATGACGCACTTTCCAAATCTAAAGAAGCAACGAGTTAGAATGGGGGGAGAGGCGGTGTTTCAGCAGCATGAACATCAGGAAACAGAAGTGACAGCCCACATCCTGAAAGGAAAATGAGAGAGAAACACTCAAAAAGTAGACAGGATACTTGAAAAAAAGAAAAGAAAAACAGAGCCCCTGGGGACCTTCAGTGCAAGGACTAATCATCTTCCTCCACACTCCGGTGTGTCTTGAACACATTCTCATTGTATCAAAGCACAGAACAATAATGAATATTCATATTTTAAGTCCTCCATAGAAGGTTTAAATAATGTTTGGAATTCTCTTTAAAAACAGGGACGTGGATAATCCATTTAGGAAAATTTTTTTCGAGAAAAAATGTAAATAAAAAAAGTTGTATACAGAAAGGGCAACTTCAATTATCTAAAATATTCAAATATGTGGAAAAGCTTTGCTGCCCCGTGACTCTGGGCAGGTGGGGCAGGGCAGCTCGAGTCCTGGTCTCAGTCTCTGTCCCCCTAGAGAGTCCTCCCTGGTTAGAGATCCGTGTTCTGTGCCCAGCCCAGTGGCCCGAGGGCCCTGGCACAGCCTTGACTTAACGGAAGAAGATGCCTACGTGGTCCTGGGCTGCAGCTCCGAGCGGACTTCACGCTCCTGCCTCCTGCCCACCTCTGAGCCTGCCGTGTGTCTCTGGCTCTGAGACTCCGGGAGGACAAGAGTGAGCTGGAAAAAAACATCTGAAATTGGTGAGAATAAGTCGGAGGTAGCCTCTACGGTCTGATTAGACAAAACCTGAGAGGAGGTAGGAGGCAGGTTTGTAGACACGAAAGAGATGGAGTGTTTGAATGGCGGAAAGCCACAAGCCACTGAGGACATCAAGGTGCAACGTGGCTTCGTTTGGTCTGCCGACTGCCATCATCTGCTCATGTCTGTTGGGGTAAGGAGATGCACAGGCCAGGCCCAGACGCCGCGAGAAAGACAGCCACCAGTGAGTGGCTGTCCACTGTCCGTGTCGGCCACAAGTCCAGAGGTGCAGAGAGAGGGGCAGTGAGTTCACCACAACTCTGCTGTCTCCGATCTAGTCCAAGGCCTTTCTCATACAGATGCCGTGTGGCCCAGAGCAGAGGGTGCTTTGCCTGAAGTCACCCGGCAAGAGAAGGAAGGGGACGGTTTCGAGCTGTGCTGTCCAGGGTAGCGATTAGCCACATATGGCTGTTAAGCACTGGAAATGCAGTTGGTGCAAATTAAAATGTATAATTGTAAAATACGCATTGGATTTGGAGGACTTAATATGAACAAAAGAACGTAAAATATCATGTTAACATTTTTATGGTGATTACATGTTGAAATGATAATCATCTGGACATACTGAGTTAAATAGAATTAATTATTAAATTAATTTCACCCAGTTTCATTTTGCTTTTTAAAAAATGTGGCTACTAGAGGATTTAAAATTGCATGCATGGCTCACGTTGCGTTTCCATCGGATAGTGGTGTGTTAGAACAAAGGAAAGGTGCTCTGCCAGACAGCAGGGAGCAATCTATGTGGGACTTATTATCCTAATCTAGGAGGTCTTCCTGGGGGAGGAGGAGATTAAAAAATATTTGGGTAAATCCATGATGCTTAGTCCTCTTTCATCTTTTCAAGATGATAAAGATATTAGGACAAGTTGATCGACCAACCGTGTTTGGAGTCAAGGTCACAGAGCAGCCCGGTCCCTTCTATGTCCAGGCTATGAATACTCGTTTATCTCCACGGTCTCATCTTACCCTCTCAGAACCCCAAGAAGGGTGGCACATCCTCCAGCTGCCCCAGCCAGGCCTTGAGGAGGCCAAGTACCTCGTCCAAGTTTACAAGATGTGCAACGTGGCAGAGACTAGTGCAAAGGAACCCCTCAGTTGGTACCTATTTTTAGGCCCAAGCTGGACCAAGGAATTGGAAATGTTCTTCTGAAAAGCTCTGAATGGAATGCAGCCTCGCAATAAACCGTAATCAAAACCTGACTTTGCAGGCCAGGGAAGGAAAGAGCCCCCTCCTATAATTCCTTAATTCGAACTTCCCTTGGAAGGGAAGTGCAGGGCTGGGCCTGCAGATGGTGGGTGACGCTGCAGGGCACAAGCCCTGGGTGGCTGTGGTCACATCATGGTTCTCTCTAGGTTCCAGTGTCCCTGCCTCTGCCATGAGGAGGGTCAAGGTGATTTCACTCAGCCCCTCCGGCCTCTCTGATTCCAGAAAACCCACTCTGACGCAGGCACCACTTTGACAGGCTTATACCTAAGGACAGAAGAGTGGAGACAGTAGTAATCTAAGGAGAGAGTGGGTGACACAGCTCAGCTTTCTCAGCTTTGGGGCACCATGTTCCTCAGGGCCACTTTGCACAGTTGTGCAGGTTGCTCACTGCACCAGAGCATCCCTAACAGCCCTAATGTGAGAAGAAATTCAGCCTCTACTGCACTCTCCCAGTGGGATGCCTTGTATGGGAGCTGTGTCAGCCCTAAAGAAGCTGTACCTTTGCTAATTTGCACAAAGACACTGCACCCCAGCTAACAGGGGACCCTGGTGTTCCCCTCCCACTGCAAACTCACTCCCCAGATGACTCCATCCACCCTTTCTTAGTAGCTAAACAAGTGACCCCGATTTAGTGCCCACTCATGAAACTGGCACATTCTGGGGCCTGAGGTCAGAGGAAAAACAAGACAGTGTCACAAGAGTGCCGGGCTTCTGCCCCAGTCCTGCGGACATGTCCATGACCTTCAGGCCCTGCCCATGATCATCAAGCCCTTGGTTCACTCGAGCATTCCCTCTGTCTGCAGTGCCAGGGCTGAGGGGAGGTGACGTTGCAGGTCCAGGCTCAACTCAGAGGCCCAGGAGGGCCCCAGCTCCTGATTCAAGGCCTAGCCCCGGCAAGCAGTGTCTGGGTTTTAATCAGCTGCCATCCGAGGTGCTTGGATCATGCAAGGTGACGGCTGACCCAGCCACTTGCTGTAATTGGGATCAAGTGCCCTCCTGGTCTCTGGAGAGGAGGCTCTAGAGCACAAAGGCCCTCCAAGGCCTGGCCTCTCGACTCCCCAGGAGGACGGGGGGCCTAGGCCACCCCCACCTGTTGCCTACAGCAGCCTCCCTGCCTCAGCTGCCAGGCCCACGTGCTGGGGGGAGGTGAAGAGGGGTTGGAGGCACTTCTCCCTTGCAGAAGGCAGTCCTTCCTCTTCCTCGGGCCTCCCTCTCCACCTCTGGCACTCTTGGCACAGACACTAACTTGAGCCAGACATCTGGGCTTCTATCCCAACTCTGCCACGTATTGGCTGGAAGCAAGTCCCAAGCCTCCCTGAGCCTCAGTTTTCAAATCTGCAAAATGAGCATCTTTATGTCACCAGCCAGTGTGGCGGAGAGGATTTAAAAAGGTGACGCATGTGTTGGTGCTCAATAAATGCCACCCTACACCCGGCTCTCTGCGTAAGGTGGGGAGAATAACACCCACTCATCCAGCTCCTTAATTTAGCAACTGGCATGAGTGTTCTTTGTTAGCCCTAAAATGTAATGCAAATATTTGCTATTATCACATCAATAATGAAAATTGATACTAGTAAGAATATCCAACACCTTGTAAGAGTTTAAGTATATGTCCAGCATTGCACTAAAAAATGCACCTTTCCTTGCATCTCCTTGAATCTTCACATCAATTCAAATCCAATGAGTACATTGTCATCCCCATTTTATAGATGGAAAAACTGAGGTGTAGAGAGATCAAAAAACCCATCCAAGATTATGGAGGGTGGAGTAGCCCAGATTTGAAAGTGAGTCTCACTCTTGACTGCTGTGCCCGCTGCCTGAGCGAGCAGGGCACTTTCAATGGGCCCCTCATGACCTAGCCTCATGCCGGGGGACTCCACTGGGGATGAAACTGGGCCCTGCCCCGAGGATTTTATTGAGCCTGGGTGCCATGCACTGTTTCTTCCCACCCATCATGCCCGTCTCAGGGCCCGTGCACCAAGGTGCTGGCAGAGGGCGAAGAGGGCCGTCCTGGGAAGTCCGCTGCAACCCTGGCTTCCACCAGCACCCCCTTCCCCAGCCCCTTCCCATCCCCTACTCTGTCCCCTGGGTCCCAGCATGGCTTAGACCCTGGAAGCCTGTCCTTAGGCTGAGAAACCAGCCACTCCCTCCTGCATATCAGGTGTGTGCAGTCAGGTGGTACCCGCAAGGTTGTGGGAAAAAAAAATCATGTGGGTGAGAAAGCCCAGGGCATTTTTGGGAACTAGCGAAGTCTGGAGGGGGATGTGATATGAAGTGAGTCTGGTACCTGAGGCTCAGCATGCTAAAAGCCCTCCACACTGCAGGAAGGTGCCCAGACTTCATTCTTCCTTCCGTGACAGCAGCCATGGGAAGCTGTGGGACGGGAGACTGACACACTCAGGTGATTTTTTGGAAAATAACCTGGGCTGCAGTCATGATGATTCCTTCATCCATTGCACAAATCTTGATTGAACACCTACCATGTTCAAGGAGACACTATTCCCGGCCCTGGTGGAGCTTACATTTCAGGGGAAGGCCAAGACCACACTAGGCTGGTGGAGAGTTCTCAGAGTCTAATTCTATTCCCACTTCCCTGATTCTCCTTCCCAGCCCAAGCAACACCAGCCTTCCAGTGGCTCTGCAGACTACAGACGCTACCGTGAAGCAGACTGCACCCTCCCTAGCTGAGCTCACGGTCGACCCTCAGCCCCTCTTACAGGAGGACCCTGTCCCTTCCCTGTGCCCCAGCCACCCCCGCTCACCTACTGAGTTCTTGTTTGTCTAGGCCTGGCTTCTACTTGCCAGCATCTATTTTTTGAATTGTAGTAAAATACACATTAACACAAAATTTACCATTTTAACCATTCCTAACTAAGTGTGCAATTCAGTAGTGTTAAGTATATTCCCAATGTTGTGCAACCAATCTCCAGAATGTTTTCAAATCCTTTAAACAGCAACTTTCCTTTTCCTCCTCCCCCCAGCCCCTGGTGACCACGTTCTACTCTTCCTGTCTATGAGTTTGACTACCCTAGGGACCTTGTGTAAGTGGAATGATGCAGTGTTTGTCCTTTTGTGACCGGCTTATTTCATTTATGATACTGTCCTCAAGTTTGGTCCACGTTGCAGCATGTCTCAGAGTTTCCTTGTTTTGTAAGGCTGAATAATAGTCTGTTGTATGTATAGACCACATTTTGTTTGTCCATCCATCCTCAGTGGACACTCGAGTTGCTCCCACCTGTTGGCTACTGCGAAGAATGCCGCTATGAACATGGGTGTACAAATATGTCTTTGAGTCCCTGCTTTCAATTCTTTCGGATATATATCCAGAGGCGAGATTGCTGGATCACATAGTTATTCTATGTTTAATATTTTGAGGAATACTTGGCAACATCTTAAATTGAATGAATCAGCATAAAAACACAGGCACTCTGCCATCCCCAAGCATGTGCGACAGGCTACAAATTTTGCTTTCCCACATACTGTAGGATTCCAGCTATATGACATTCTGGAAAAGGCCAAACTATGGAGACATTGAAAATATCAGCTGGTTACCAGGGGTTAGGAGGGAGGGAAGGATGAACAGGTGGCACAAGGAGATATTTGGGGCAGTGACACTATTTTGTGTGATACTGTAACAGTGAATCATAGTCATTATGCCTTTTGTCCAAACCCATAGAACGTACAACACCAAGGTAAACTGTGGACTTAGAGTGACAATGATGTGTCAATGCAGGTTCGCCAACTGTAACAAGTGCACCCCCCTGGTGTGGGGTATTCACGGTGGGGGAGGAGGCAGGGACTATATGACATACCTCTGTATTTTGCTGTGAACCTGAAACTACTCTAAAGAAATAAAGCTTAAAAAAAACAAAACCTGCCTGTTTCCAGAGACTGTCCAAACAGGTCAGATGTGCATCAGGACACTTTACTCTGTAGCCTGAAACCCCCAAGAGTAGCTGGTGTCAGGAACTGGGAAGTCCAATGAGCAAACCAGGGTTAAGGTCTGTGCTTACAGGAGCCGTGATAAAGGTGGTCATTGTTTGCTTTAGACGGCACTGATTGGTGACATCTGTCTATGAAGACCGTGATGAGGAAGTTGCCTATGGGATTCAAACATGACGTGGTGAATTTATAATAAACCTCTTCATGAGCATTAAAGACCCGAATGTGAGTAAAATGGCTTTAACAACCAGCAAACAAATAGCACATGGTTAACCTTGTCAAGATCAGTGTAGCCCAGGCTTCTCCACCTTGGCACTAGTGGCTTTTGGAACCAGATGGTTCTTTGTCTGGGGAGGGCTGCCCTCTATTGCAGGAGTTTCCGCAGCATCCACGGCCTCTCCCCATTAGATGTCAGCACCACCTCTTCCCCTCCGCTCTCCCCCAGCCAACCGTGACAACAAAACATGTCTCCAGACATTGCAAATGTTCCCTGAGAGTAGTGGTGCAGAGTCAGCCTCTGGTTGAAAACCACCGGTGTGGCCAAGAGCACCATTTGCCATGAGCTGCCATTGACCATCGCTGTTATTTAGACTGGAATGGTCTGGGGACAGTAAAACCATATACATTTGAAGTGATGCCAACATGGGATTACAGGGTCAGGAATGCTTGTCAGAAGAAGAACCGAAAGAGGAATGCATGGGTCCTGGGGACGAAGGACCGCGCCGAAGTTGCCTTTGAACACGGACAGGCAGGGCAAAGCCTGCACACCAGACTGCAGGGGGCAGATTCGGCCTTCGCAACAAAACCAGCTTTCCAGGGGCTTTGCGTGCAACTTGCCCGGCTCCCTGCTAATTATAAACGATTATGAATTATTCTTCCTTGCTCATTAAAGTAGGTCTTCGCCCACAGCCTCTGCTGCTCTGTGTAATTTGAGATGCATAAGCCTGGATTGCAGAGGCCTTTTAAAGGAGGATGTCCATTTCCACACCTGTGACAGAGTCAACTGCACCGAAGGAATGGGGCTGTTTCGGGGCCCGGTGCAGAGTGGCGGGGTCCCCCTGCTGCATTGCCCGACCCCGGCATCGAGGGCAAGTGCAGCTCTCGCTGAGACGGGCCAAGGGCTGACACTGATCTGTCTCCCACGGACCCACCTGACCTTCAGCACCCGCGCTCAGTGGAGAGCAGCGTTCTCAGAGGAGCCGGGCTACTCCCGTTGCTGGCCCGTGTTTTCGGCATTACGAGATCCATGCAGCTGTTCGAATGAATTACCTTGTGTTTAACTGCAGCAGGTCCCAGGTTTGCCACGAGGTCCTGGCTTGGTCTGGGCTGTGCAGAAGGGCAGACTGTCACCCCTTCCTCGGCTGCCTGTGCCACTGAGTAGCCAAAGCCAGATGCTCAGGGCTTGGCCCCCACCCTCGGATGGCAATGTTGCCTGGGACATTTGTCATGCAACAGACACATGGGCCCTCTGAGCATTGATACACAGGGACTGTAGGGAGAGTCACAGTTGACACTCACTTCAGGAATTGGGTGGGCCAGAAATTGGTCCCCAGTCAGATAAAACCACTATTTTGAAAGTCCCCAGAAGGAAAAGGACACCCTCTCCCAGGGGACCCAGAGCAGAGGCTTTGCAGCTGGGCAGGCCAGAGTTGAACCCTGAGAGGGCCATTTGATAACCCAGCGTGAGAACAGGGCTGAAGAGCACAGAGCCTGGGCTCCTGGGTTCTGGGTTCGAAACGAGGCATGGCCACTATGTGACTTTTGGGCAGGTCACTTCACCACTTCACACCTGAGATTCTCCACCTGCAAGTGGGGCTGGTGACAGACCCTACCCCACAGGATCCCTGTGAGGACTAAGTGAGTTTACATATAGAAAACACCAGAAAGCACCACGTAAGTCATTCTTACTGCAACATAGCTTCCAGAAGGTCATCTGAAGCTCTCAGAGCCTCAGCTTCCCCTTGTGCAAGGCAGAAACAAAAACGCCTTCTGAAGAGGGAAGATTTAATAAGAAAGCACATCTGACGTGTCAAGTACAGCGCCTGGAACATAGCAGGTATTCAATAATTGGCAGGAGTTATTTTTATATTATTGACAAAGCCATGTCTACAGCTTCTAATTCCTTTGCCTTCTAATTGTGTTGTTTCCCCTCACTCTTCAGTATTGGAGGAGCTGGGGAAATACTTTCGGCTCATAATTACTCCTTTGGATAAAAAGGTCTGTGCAATAGGACGTGGATCTGACAGGTAAGAATGCTGTGGGCCAAGAGATTGACTGATGCCACTTCCTGCCCTGTCCTTGGCATTTGCCTATGGCCACTGATCAGATAATTAAGAGAATGGCTCCATGTTCCTCTTTGAGCTAAGCAAATGTCTCAGGTGGTATTTCATCCTTGAGCATAGTGAGTTGTCTTCCAAGAGGCAATCAAGACATTGCTGAGATAGGTAATGGCTTCTAATCGATACTGGGAAGCTCCCAGCCTGTTCCTTCTGGGGGCCTTGTCAAATGCTACAAGAACTGTGGCATGTTTCAGTCCCTAGGTTGCTGGCTGACCATGAGCCAGTACTTAATCTCTCAGGGTTTCGGTTTCTATAAAGAAGTACTAATAACATGAGACCCCTGACACTGTGTTAGGATTTTTAGGAGCAAAAACAAAACACACAGGGCATGGCCCTTCTGCTATAATTCAGAGGAGGATAAGCTGGCCTGGAATTCCAGGGTTCTTAGCCAGCCTGTGTGACCTCAGACAAGCCACCACACCTGCCCAGGACTTGTATTGCATGTCTGTAAAATAGGCATTACGCACATGAATCAGTTGTTTGTGTTCCTAGCTATTTATACTCTGCCTGCTTCCAAAAAGGATTTGAGACAGCTTGTAATCAGATGCTGTGAAAATAGACATGGAAAATCAAAGACCATGAGGAAGGAGGAGGAAGAAGCAAATATACCAGCCACATGGACTAACATAGTTTCTGTGGTTAATCTGACCCTTTTTGCCTTGGATCCCAGGAAGCTCAGAGCTAAATTTATTATTCCGGAGTTTCACAATCTGGACAATTACCTGTTCAAAGAAAATTCACTCTTACCAGTTATTCAAGAGAGACACACTTTTTCCCAAAATTAAACCCTGAAAATAGTCAACAAAGGTACCAAACCACAGAAAAATGCTCTATAAATATTGGTTTTTACCTTGATTCACTTAATAACTATTTATTGAGCAAGATGCCAGGTATTTAGAATGCTGGGGATACAGGAGAAACAAAGCTAACAAAATACCTACCCTCATGAAGTATATTCTAGCAGAAGAAAACCACAATATATAATAAACAACACCAAGTATGTAAATAAGAAAAGATGAGCTATTAAGTCTGTCTTCAAAAACTGGGTGGGGAGAGGTAAGGCTACACTGGAAGGTCAAGAAAGCAACTTCATAAACGTAACATTTGAGCTGAGCACCAAATGGCAAGTAAACAGAATCCTTGCCAACATCTGAGGAAAGCAATATTCCAGATAGAGGGAACAGAAAGTGCAAATGTCCTGGAGTGGGGGTTGGGGGGAGAGAACTTAGCACTTTGGAGGAAATGGAAGAGGGGTGGAAAAGCACAAGAAATGAGGCACAGAGGGATATGACATGAGACGTAGACAGAAGTCAGATCACGGAGGTCAGAGGTTCTCACCCTGGGCTACACGGTAGAATCACCCAGGGAGCTCTTCAAAACACAGCACACTCTGGCCCCATCCCTAGAGATTCTGATGGACTTGATCTAGGGTAGGGCCCAGACCACAGTATGTTTCAATAGCTCCCCAAGTGATTCTACCAAGCACTAGGGTGAGAACCAGTGGGGTAGAGCCTCATAGACCATTGTAAGATGCTAGAAGTTTCTCCCCAGTGCGATGGGGAGTTATGGGTGGATTCTGAAGGTTTTCTCTGTTGCTGGGTGGAGAACAGATCTAAATAGGGCAGGAGTGGAAGGAGAAAGCAGGGTCACCCCTAGGGCACACAGGATCCTAGGCAAACATTTTTTCAGGGACCCTGCCTTATAAACAGTTTGAGTCACCCAAAATCAGTGAGTCAGCACCACTCAGAGGCCCACACTCACAGGCTCCTGTGAAAGTAATACCACAGTGGCTAGCATGAGTCGTCTGCTTACTGGTCCGCCCTCTTAGAGCTATGGCCAGGCCCTGGGCCTAAGAAGACCCTGTAGGTGTGAGGCCTAGAGCTGCCTGGGACATCTGGTCTACCCACGTGTGTGAGCAGTGGGGACAGAGGGTTGGAGAGCACCTCTTGGAGGAGAGAAATGGGGACCAGTGCCCAGGTCTCTGGCCAGACTCAAGCTGCCCAGGGGCACTGCTGGTTCCAGATGATCCCAGGCACTAGAAGGGGACTTCTTAGAAATTTTCAAGAAAGTAACTCCAAAGCACAAGTCCCCTAATGTGCACACTCAGGACAGGTCTGAGGCTGGGAGGGCAGACGGGGAATCAGAGTGAGATGCCGGCAGGCTCGGGGAGAGGAGGCGGAGCACAGAAGACAGTGGATTGAGCCAGCGATCCAGGATGCACCGGAGGGGGGGTGGGTAGAACTGTCCCCAAGAGCAGAATTTATGACAACGGTAGCCAGCAGGACTACTGTTGACAAATGTTGGGTTTTCTCGTCTGCGGGCACAAGGTAGAATCACACTTCTTTGCCCACTTGAACTTGTGCATGGCCACTCTGGTGGCTTTGGCCAGTGAAATGCGAGGGAAAGTGATGTGTTACTTTGAACATCGGCTTCGAGACAGTCCCTGGTTTGCGTTGCTTCCCTTTCCACCCCCGGGAGGGGGAATGTGCGGCATGATTGAAAACTCAACCGTGTTGCTGGAAGCCTCTGCGATGGGGGTGGGGGGCGGGGATGCAGCGTGATGAGTCTATCCTGACTGATGCAGCTGACACCTCGCTGGCCTAGCCCGAGCTCCGCCCAGTTTTCTCTGGTCCTCAGCCCACTGGAGGGCCTTCCATGCCTCACCTGCTGTGGCAGGACCCCAGCCCACTGGACAGTCATTTTCTGGGCCTTCGGTGGTCCCCAGAATGGAAACAGTGCAGCAGAGAACATGTGCGTGGCCCCTACCCTGCGGGCTGGCCAGACCCGGCTCTGGCACCCCCACCCTGGCTGTGGGCTCATTAGATGAAAGTGCTATCACCTGTCAGACAAACTGCTAGAACTGTGATAAATTAATGATCAAATGGTACAGTCGGCGCAGCTACTGTACTGCCTCGGCTAGTTACAAGCCGGCCGGGTGCTTAAAAAATGCAGCCGGCATTAAAAAAAAATCAGGCGTTAAAGGAAAATGTCACCCGGCTTTTCAAAAAGGATCTGTTTTAAAATGACCACAGACGGCTCGGTTTCAGAGTCTTTATTTGATTCCTGTTCTTTGTATTTTGTTTTATTGCTCACAAGGAAGGAAGGGGGGTGGAGTGGGGCGAGGGCAGAAGGAAGGTTGGAATTTCTGACTATTTCCACCCGCCTCCATCCATGTGGCGTGTCTGACAAGGGATTCAGGCTCTCCTGACAAGCATGGGGACATCCTTCCCAGGCCCTGGCTGGAATGAGCGATGATTACTATACAAATACAAGTATAATAATTACAGGGGCTTTTTTGTACTAAGACTTTTGCCCTTACTTCACTTACTTATTGTGATATCTCTGCTAGATGGATAGCAATGTCCCCATTTGTCAGATAAGAAAACTGCTGCTCAAAAAGTTACCATGGTTACCATTCTTTGAGTGCTGACTATGTGTATTTTACTAGCACCACCTCACACAATTGCTACAATAGCTCTGAGTGGAGACTACTCATGTGATCTCCATTTTAGAGAAGAGGAAAAGTAGGATCAGAGAGGTGAAGCCAATTCCCCATAGTCACACAGCAAATAAATGGTAAAGCAAGGTATTGCACAGTTGTTACTGACTCCTGGGACCCTGAAATCTCATCCCTGATAGTCTAGGGACAAATTTCCAAGACAGAACAGGAAAAAGGCTGGCCTTGACTTAAAACTCCAGCCCAAACCTGGACTCCTAATCATCATGGTGGATACTTGTTACATAAATGTATAGACTCCCTCTGTGAGTGTGTCGGCCCCGCCTGGCCCTTCTACCTACGGCTTTATGAGCTTAATTTATTCTTTTTAATATAAAATCTCATTACCTGAACATGATACCACCACTTCCACTTTATCTTTGATATAAGAACAGAGAGAAACCTAAATCAAACCTTTAAATAAAGTCTATAATCATGCTGCACTTTCACTTGCCTTTCAAATTTCTAAACAAAATTAAGTGGAAATACCTTGCGGAGAGTGGTGTGGAAGGAGACGGGGGCATGTGGGGGAGACAGGGGTGGGAGAGCCCCCTGAACGTGGCTTTCCTGGGTGGCCACGGGGGACGTGATTACTTGAGAAGGAAAAGGTCTCCTGCTGCACGCGTGGCTCCTGCTACCCTGGGCTCTCCGGCCCAGGTACGGGGAGGATTCAGATGAGTCCGCCCCAGACCCGTGTGTGCCTGGGATTTGATCTCAAAAAGCCATTTGCCTCACCTTGATGTATTTTTCAAGACATGTCCTATCCCGTGTTAATTTTATAAAGGGGAAATTGATGATCAGTTTAAAGAAAGACAGTCAAGAGGTTTTATTCCCCAGGAGTCTGAGGTAGGCAAGCTAAGACCGAGGGGGTCTTGGTGAGTTCAGGGTGGTGGGGGGTTTGGGGGGGAAGGAGCTCCTTCCCAGGCTTGGGGGCACCTGTTCCTATGGGCAGAAAAGGGGGTTGTTGGCCAGTGAGGACGGTAATTCCTGAAAGAGCTGTGGTCTGGGTTTCTGAGAGGGTTGGAAGGGAAGGGGCTGTGAGAGCCGCAGAGTTTCTGAAAGCCTCTGGGCCCGACCAAGCAGGGGGCTGGGGGTGCCAGCTCTTTGAAGGAGGAGGGGCTTTTGCCCCAGGAGACCCCTAATCCAATAGGCTCACTTTAGTGGGAGGTGCACTCAGGCCCAAATATGTTGGCCACTCGTCTGAGGTTGCACAGATTCGACCAGTGGTGATCAGAAGAGTGGGAAAATGCCACTGAGAAGGATGTGGTTTGGACCAGGGGCTCGCCTGGGTGTCAGGAAGCAGAGGTTTGAATTTCAGCTCTGCTGCTCACCTGTCAGGTAACCCTGGGCAAGGCATGCCAGTGCTCTGTGCCTCCCTCAGTTTCCCCGTCTGTGAAATGGGAATGAACTCCCCACCTCACGGTGGTGTATACATAAAATTAAAATGAACTATGGGAAAGTGCCCGGCCCTGTGCATGCTCACAGGGTGTGTGATAAAGCTATCAAATCTGCGCACAAAGAACTGGGTTCCTCCTTTCCTTCCTTCAGCACATCATTCATCTCAGGACCTAGCTGAAGTCTCTCCTCTTCCAAGAAGCCTTCCATGATTGTCAATAAGGGATTGGAAATATTCATGGTTTCACTTTCTTTGGCCCTGAGATAAAAAGCGCCATAGCATCATTGCCACATGAAGGGAGCAAGGTGGGTCCAACCCCTGACTGTGTATGTCCCCACTGGTGACCTTGAAACAGTCATGTAGCCTCTAGTGCCTCAGTTTCTTAACTATAAAATGAAGTGGTATTAAAAAACAAAACAAAAACAAAAAAAAAATGCCTTACTTCATAGTTGTTCCAATTAAATGAGTTCATTCCTATAGCAAGCTTAGAAGTGTGCCTGGTACATAGCGAAGCTGAATAAAGATTAATAATATTACCAAAATTATTACTACCACTTCTCAAAGCACCTATGATGCCCTTGGCTCTGTGTGTGTGTGTTAGTTTTACATAGGAGACGTTTTTATTGACGTATAATATACAACTGAAATGGGAGCACATCAGAAATGCATATTTCCAAGAATTTGCACAAAGAGAACACACCTGTGTAATTAGCTTCCACCACCAGCCCCTCAGAAGGCCCCTTCGTCCCCTTCCCCACGGAACAGCCATCTCCTGGAGGACAAAACTAGAACAGATAGAACGATGGAAAATGCCAGAAGGATGGTCAGTGTTACAAGTGCTCGAGCACACGGGAAGGTGGGAAAGGCCGCAGGGGTGGTAAGGAAAGTGTTATGACATTGTATCAGGAACAGACCACACAGGTCTAGGCTGTGAGACTACACAAAAATCCCTTCCCCTCTCTCAGCCTCAGTTTCCATTTTTGCACGTGGAGGGAGTTGATGAGATCAACTCTTACAGCTCTAAGGATATATTTAGTCATTCACTTGCTTAAATATTAATATTTGCTGAGTGTCCGTTTTGTGCCAGGTGCTGTTCTAGGTACTTGAGATACAACAGTAACCAAAACAGACTCTCCTTTTTGTCCTGGAGAATATAGAATGTAGAATTCTATATTCTAGCAGGAGGAAACGCACAATAAATAATAGGCATAATGAATAGGCAAATGACATCTGATTCTATGACTCTAGGGGAGCACCCCAGCTAGAAGGTAAATTGCAGCCAGCCACCTGCCACGACTGTCTTCCCTCTCCTGTCCCCCTTGGTCTCTGTCATGCCAGGCCACAAGTGGCTTCAAAACTGATTTTCCTGAACCCTGTTCCCTGGAGTGTGAGCATCACTGTGTCTCCCCAAGGAGAGGAAGGTGCCGGGAGAGATTTTCCCATCTACATCATTTTTTCCAATTTGTCCAAATGAGGACAAAATGTTTCAGTCACACACAAAAAACGAGATAGAAACGAACAACTGCCAGCTCATCAGATAGCGCTGACGGCCTTTGTGTGCCTCCCTGGCTGCACGGAGGACTGGTTTCTCCTGATGAGGAGCTCTCCCTCGCCCCCACCCCCATGCTCTGTGGATTTGGAGGGACCCGTTTCCATGTCCCCACACACCTGCCACTTCCCTGAAAATGAGCACTTTGCCTTAGGGGCCCCCTGCTTTCTGCCCAGAGAAAGATCTCATCAAATGCACAGAGGGTTTGGAGAACGTTCTTTCCTGCAGGATGAAAATCCCACCGCCTGTCTCCCACAGAGGTAAGAGGTGGTGGAACAGGATGAGCCAGGCAGATGCAGACAGGCCCTTGCTCTGGTCCGGTCTGGGGGAAGGAGGAGGTAAGAAGCTTGTGGCTGGCAGAAGTGAGTCAGGAGAGAACAGACAAAGGCTGATCTGAAATATCTTAAGGAGGAGGCAGCTCAGGGAAAATGGTCCTTGGGTAACAGGATCAGGGTGATATTCCAAATATTTAATGCGTGTTTTGCACAAGCCCTGACAGGCTTTCTGGAGCGTGTCTGGGTGGCCCCGCTGGGTCAGGCTTTCCTCTCTACTTGCTTGATCATGGGAAATATGAGGATTCTAAAGAGCCTTAGCCTGGATCCTCAGAATGGGAAGGCACTCAGGGGGCTCAAGATAGCTATTTGCCCACTGGTCGTATATATATATATATATATATAGAGAGAGAGAGAGAGAGAGAGAGAGGGAGGCAGGATCTTGCGCTTTTACCCAAGCTGGAGTGCAGTGGCAACATCATAGCTCACTGCAACCTCAAATTCCTGGGCTCCAGCGATCCTCCTGCCTCAGCCTCCCCAATAGCTAGTACTACAGGAGTGTGCTGCCACACCCGGCTCATTTTTCTATTTTTTGTAGAGATGGGGTCTCTCTGTGTTACCCAGGCTGGTCTCAAACTCCTGGCCTCAAGTGATCCTCCCATCTGGGCTTTCCAAAGTGTTGGGATTACAAGTGTAAGCCACCGCACATGGCCTTTATTTTCATATTTTAACAACCAACGTGACCTGGATTAGAACGGCAGAAAGAGACATGGGCCACGATTGCAAAGAGTTAACCTTGCCCTTGGAGAAAGAACCTTAATGTAGGGGACATACTTGAGTACAGAAACTTCTATTCCATCCTGGGTTTTGAGGATCCAGCTTTATTTGGAGAGCAGGGAAAAGGCGATTTTTTCTACATCGGAAGCAGTGCAGGTGTAGGAAGGGCACTGGCGCTGCCTATAGTCCGCAAACTGATTTGTTCGAAACATGGAGTGTTTTCATTTAAAAACGGTCAGTTCCTTGCAACGTTTCCAAATGGGGAAATTTCAAGTACAAATCTAACTCCCAGTGTCTCTTAGAAAATCAGAAGATAAGGCAGCCTAGGCCCAGAGCAGACCCTACACAGCACCTGCTTCCCCAGACAGGGTGCACCCCCAGGCCCCCCAGCCCCCCAAGGCCCACTTCACTTGTTTATGTTCCCTGCCTGGCCCTGAGCTCATGACCCCTGCGAACATGGAAAGAGCC
>CM052442.1:93873425-93948035 GCA_028533085.1 Varecia variegata | reverse complement strand
GCCTTTGGACTTGAACTGAAACATGCTGGTTCTCTGGGACTCAGACTCAAACTACACCACCAGCTCTCTTGGGCCTCTAGGTTTAGACTTCTCAGCCTCCCTAACCATGGGGGCCAATTCGGTATAATAAATCTCTTTCTAGGTGTATATACGTCCTGTTGATTCATTTTTCTGGAGACCCCAATTAATACACTGACTCACCCAGGAATTTCTCTCTCATTTCTCTTGTTCTTATGTTTTCATCTTAGCCCAGTGAAATACCTTATTTTTACTTTAGTAGTAGACTAATAATACTAGCCATGCATGGCTATTGAGTACTTGACATAAGGCAAGTCTGAATTGAGATGTGCTGTAAGTATGAAATATACATCACACTTTGAAAACTTAGTGTGAAAAAGAATGTTAAAAATCTTAATAATTTATTATATTGATCACCTGTTGAAACCATAATAATGCTGGTATATTGGGTGAAATCAAATATATTATTTAAATTAATTTAACCTGTTTCTTTTTTGCTTTCTCATGCAATCACTAGAAAATACCCAATTATGCATGTGGTCTGTGTTTATATTTCTATTAGACAGCACTGCTCTGGAGTAAGGCACAATGACCAAAGAGTCTTCTAAGCTCCAGAATTTGAATTTCCTCAAGACGGTTTCATAATAAACTGTATCTCAGGGCACCAGAGTAGGAGTTGGTGAACTATGGCTGGCCAGTGGGCCAAATGCAGCCCGCTACCTGCTTTTGTAAATAAAGTTTTATTGGAACAGAGCCATGCCTATTCATTAACGTATTGTCTATGGCTGCCTTCATGCTAGACAGCAGAGTTGAGCAGTGACAACAGAGACCATCTGGCCTTACAGAGCTTAAAATATTTACCATCTGGCCCTTTATGAAAAAGTTTGCCAATCCCTGGTCTAGGGCATAAAGGTTATGACTGCAGCTCCGGGAGGCAGGGAGCCTGGTGCTGGCTCCACGGCTTGTTATCTGGTGGCTTTGGTTGGACATATTACATGTGGCCCTCTGTGCCTCAGTTTCTTCATGTGTAAAATGAGATCATTATCATAATTACTTCCTGAAGTTGCTAAAGGGATTAAGTGGATGATGTGTCTAAAGTGCCTGGTACCTAAATAAGAAGTTACTATAATACATGTATGTATTTATTTGTTTGTCTGTTATTCATTTATTTTGCTGAATGGGGGGCCCTGCCCTGGTGCTGTGCTGGCCCCTGCAGGGTTGTCTCTTTGTAAGGCATTTATCTGTTCCCCTGGCTGTCTCCTCACCCAGACCTTGAACTCCCTAAGAGCAGAAGGGTCTGTGTCTTCTGGCCCCTTGAGTCCACGATGCTAGCACAGGTGCCAGGGAGGGGTGTTTGGCTCCTGGTCAATTTCCCTCATTCCCCTTGCTCTGTGGACAGCTGAGAGTGGCCTTTTCCAAGGGACGGGGTGAGAATGTGGGGCCATAGGCGCCACCCCTGCACTGAGGTCTTCTCAGTGGTGTCCCCACTTGGGTCGGAGGGCTTTAGGGCCCCGGGAAAATCAGGGAGGCATCCTCTCCCATGCAGTGCTTTCTCGGCTGTTGTGTTGAGTGGTTTCCACTCCAGCTTCTCACAGGGTGCCTGACTCAGCGAGAGACCCGGAGCGGGCGTCCAGATGTAGCGGAAACGTATTTTTATCCCCTATTGATCTCTCTTGCCCAGAAACCATCATTACCCTGGTGTAAAAAGGCAGTTCCCCATGGCAGGAGGCTCCTGGCCTCTCCGGCTGATGGGTGCCCAGCAAATTGCTCCAAGCCGCTCAGGCGGGGAAACCAAAATAACTTCGTGAGACAGGCGTTCCAGGCCCGGCCCCGCTGGGGCTCTCGGAAAAGGGCTAACTTTGACTCTTTCTAACATTATCCGCAGCTTTTCTTGTCTCGTCTTTTTTGAAACAGAGATGAAGTTAGCCTCTAATTGATCCCTGTCTGCAGCTCTTGGCTCTGCCTGGCAGCTGGGCAGAGGTGAGAGGCCTCCGCCAGGGTCAGGCCCGGGGATACTTGTCCTCACGGACATGTGGCTGCCCAGGGCTCTGGGCTCACCAAGGAATAACAGGGACCTCCCTGCACCAAAGGAAACCTGGGCCAATGGAGAGGGTGATGTTTTGTCCCCACCCAAGTTACAGTCCTCCAGCCAAACTCCCTCTCACTCTCACCTATCGATTAGCCCAGGAATAAATTCCTGCTCTTTTGAGCAGACAAATGAACAAGCTCACTTTCTACGTACCCTGCATTGCCCTGTGGGGTCGGGGAGGCAGCCGGGAGATGCCAAAACTCCCTAAACCGTAATACAAGGAGCATGAGCTTTGGAATCGGGCAGTGTGAGTCCAGTTCCTTGGCGTGCCGGTCAACATTTAACAACCTGCGTTCTGGGGACAGGGGAGGAAGCCTTATTTGTGGAATTTGCTGATTGCTGTGGTGTAAATATTATCAGCACGGCCGGTTTCAAGGCACCAATGTGATTGAAAGCAGAGTTGGGGAAAGAGGGGAATAGTCGATCAGCTCTCAAAAGCTATTATGTGCCAGCTCCAACGCCTCACTGGCTCCAGCTCTTCCACTCACTGCTCTGTGACCGCGGACAAGTTACTTAACTTCTCTGCGCATCAGTTCCTCAAGTGTAAAATAGGGATAATAATAGTACCTGCCTTTTAAGATTATGGTATGATTTAAAGGAAAAATGCCTGGAAAACACTTAACACTGTGCCTGGTACATAGTAAGCACTCAGTAAAGGTTCAGAAAACTTATTATCACTATGATTATGGTTGTAATTAAGCTCAGAACTGAGTTGGTAGAGCCACACTCACGTTCACATGCATACATATACACGGTCTCATTTACAAGACAGTGAATCACTGACTTGTGAAAGGCCAGGCGAGGAGAGGTAAGCATTGGGTGGAGCAGTCCTGGGAGGCTTCCTGGAGGAGGCAGGATCTGGATCTGGGCTTGCATAGCTGGGCTGGTGAGAGGGGAAGAAAGGACTTAAAGCAGGAGGAACAGGAGGGAAAGGGCTGGGGGGAGGATTGGATGTCAGATGTCAGCACAGGCTGGGCAGGGCTGGGACGCTTCCCTGGTTTCTTAGTTGCAACTTTGGGGGGATTTGGAGGAGGTCAGAGAAGAGGAAATGGAGTGAGCAGAGGGTTGGGGCCAGGGCACAGAGAAAGGGGCACATGAGGGCTCAGAGATGGTTGGCAGGACTGAAGGGGGCTGAGCGCTGGGCACAGAGAGCAGGCTGAAACCGCATCCATCGCTGGGGACGGACTGGGGCTTGGTGTTGGAAGTGTTCAGACTGAGACCCGGGCCGCACCTCCTGGGGTTCCCAAGAGCCAGGCCCAGAGTGGAAGTCCAGGCGGCCTGGGGGTGGGGCAGAGTTCAGAGCAGGACACCCAGGTCCTTTGGGGTTCCTGCGGCCAGTGGCCGGCACTCAGGTAGGCAGCGTCCCGGAGCGTCGGCCCCAGCAGCAGGTAGGCGCCTCCCCGAGACCCCGACTCTCAGCCGCGCTCCCCTCCGCGCCTGTCGCCCGGCACAGCCCGGCCGCCCTGACGCGGGTAATTGCGAGCGATAATTATTGAGTGTGCACAAAGGCCTGGCTTGTCTTCCCGTGCGGGTGGGGGCCTGAGTAGCTTTGTTTGGGCCGGGAATTGTCGTGGGGCCTCTGTTTAGCCAGGGCTGTCTCCTCTTTGTTAGCATTCCTCACTAACCGTGGCTCCTCTGGGGCTGGAGACGAGAGGCAGTACCCATGGCCACCAGCCACAGGGCCCCCTCCCGGCTCCTCAGCCCCTGGGAACCTTTGGCCCTGCTCCCTTCTCCCCAGACCCACCAGGGACCAGGACGTGGGACAGGCAGCTGACAGGTCCAGAAATAACCCAGCTCACCTGGCAGGTGTAAGACCCACAGCTCAGGCAACTGCCTTAAACACGGGGCCTTTCCCGTTACCCATTATGGGCTGAAAACAGTCATTAGGTGTCACTTTCTATGGCGGCCTTCTCTCTCATTGGGAGCAGCAGGGATAATTACACACCTGGGCCCCATGCTACCTTGCACAGATCCCAGGACAAATGCTACCTAGGTCCTCTCGGCACTTGGAGCCCATTCCCACCCAGCACTTACACGGCCGACAAATGAATGTTTTCGCCTGTCCTCGGTTCACATAAATAGCCACAAATTCCTATAATTAACTACAGTAAGCTAGGCTGGGATTAAAACAAAGACGGGCTTGTTTACTGGGATGTTCTGAAACAAGCAATTTTCAACATTACAGTGTCAACTGCTGTCTTTGTCTTTGTTAAGCAAGGCCGCCGGGGGGGTGGGGGCGGCCAGGCATGAATGGTGAGGGGCCTCGGCCAGGAGTGAGTGAGGGAGGGGCGGGGGGATCGCTTCTGATGCCTCAGCCAAAAGCACATTGTCCATGGGTCACTGGGCCTCTGGAAGACCCCAAGACCTACTCAGCCTCTCGTTGGGGATTGCAGAGCCAGATGTAGCCAGGAAGGCGTCCCTTTCTCTTCCCAAATGCGGGCTTCCTCCTTCATTCCTGGCAGAAGTATCTCCTTCACCCGCTTAGCAAAATTCTGCAATTCCCACCATTAGGTGTTAAAGTGGGATGGAACTTTGGAGATCCTGCAGCCCAGGCCCTGTTGTTCCTAGACAGGGAAACTGAGCCCTAGAGCCACTAAAGTAGCTGCCTTGCTCAAGGTCACTCGGTGAGTTGACCATCAAGCACGACTTGAATCCAGGTTTTCTTAGATTTCCACAAAGGTCAGCCAGCCAGGGCCCAAGGACAGTCCTGCCTGCTGTTTTTTTTTTTTTTTTTTTTTTTACAACTGATAGGCTAAGAATGGTTTTTATATTTTTAAATGGTTGGGGAAAAAAAGAAGAATACTTCATGGCACGTGAAAACTACATGAAATTTAAGTGTCCGTAAAAAGTTTTATTGGAACACAGCCTCTCATATGTTGTCTCATATGTTGTCTGTGGCTGCTTTCTCGCTGCGACAGCAGAGCTGAGTAGTTACTGGAGACTGTCTGGCATGCAAAGCCTAAAATATTTACCATCTGACCCCGCACAGAAAACGTTAGCTGATTCCTGGTCTAACCCTAATACTAGGCTGCTCTGTTGCTCTATTTAAAAAAAAAAAAAAAAAAAAATTAAAGCTTTTTTTTTTTTAATTGGTCAAAAGTTTGGTTTTTATTTAGTGGGACTCTTCTTCAAACACAATCTTGGGCAGAGCCTCAGTGTGTCAGACTCATCCAAGGGAGCTGTTCTGCTGCTTGGTGGCAGTGGGTGAGTGAGAACCTTGGGGAGGCTCAGAGGACGCCCTGAGGAGGAGTGTCTGAAACCTCCAGGTGAAAATAGTGTCTCCTGCCAAGGAGATCCCCCTGCAAGACACAGCCCAAAACCCTGTGTCCCATCACTGGTGATGCTGGGCAGACACTGCAAAAGAACCCAGAAGCACAGATGCTTGTCCCCATTGGCACGATCAGGGAGCCGAGGCTCAAAGTCAGTGGAAGTGACTCTAGAATCCAGGTCCCTTGACTCCTGGAGAAGCCCACCAGGCCAGGGTGGGCTGCAGGGGCCACGTGCCGAGATTGCAGTTCACACAGCCACGGTGTCATGTGTCTGCAGCCTGGGCTTTTGAATGGAACTCTCCAGCGCCCAGCCCTTTATAAATTTATTTGTTAATCTTGGTGATTTGCCTTAATGGTGCTGCCATAAAGGCAGCTGGGCATGTGGCAGGTGACAAAGCTCATAAAAAGTCAAGAGGGCATTTAATGGTCACCCAGCGGTGGGGAAGGCTCCTGGCTGCAGCCTGCCTGTGTTGCCCCCTGGGCCCGTGTCACAGCTGCCAACACGGGCAAAGGCAGGGAGGGGGACAAAGGGAAGCCAAGATGGGTACACTGGGGAAGCTAAGGAAGTCAGGAGACTCTGCCCAAAGTGACATCAGGCCAGTCACTTACCCTCTCTGGGCCTCTGATGCTACCTCTGAAAAATGGGGCTGGGATGGGATGATCGTAATGCAGTGCTAAAGAGCAAATGGGGTGACACACTGGAAGCATGCCCATCACGACAGCTACAGAGACGCGCAGACACTGCTGGTGGTGATATTAACAGGAGTAGGGCACCAGGAGGGTCCAGGCTGGCTAAGGGACCATCACGACCTATCTGACCTTCAGGTGTCTCATTAGACAACAGGCTGCACATACAGAAATTACACAGGGCCTCTGGGGCCAGAATGATGAGGTTCAAACCCCAGCTCTGATCTTTAAGGGTCAGGGGATTTGGGCCAAGTCACATAATTTCTCCGGGTTTCAGTTTCCTCACCCATAAAATGGGGATAATAATGGGGCTCACGTCTGAGGGTAACTACCAGAGTTGCCTGTTAGTGATGCAAATAGTAAATACAGCAGTCAGAAAGTGCTTAGTTCACGGTTATCAGACAGGGACCATCTCTGCCGCCCCAGGCTGCCGTGAGGACACAGGGGGCCTCTGAGTCAGCAGGTGGCTGGGCACATGGGAGGATCGTTCCTCCTGGTGTTTGGTGGCTGGTTTGGTGAGTCTGGCGCTTCTCCCTCTGCTTCTAGATCCGCCACGCACAGTGGTTCTCTTCTTCATTGAACTGTTCTCTGATGTTGGATTTACTGAGCGCCAGGCTTTAGTCCAGGTGCTGAGGACCAGGTGGGGGACAAATAGGCCACAGACAGGAGAGGAATAAATATGCAAACAGATAGATAACATCTTGTCAAGTAGTGACCAACCGGTGCCAAGAAGGAAAATAAAAGCAGGTAAAGGGCTAATGACAGACACTGTTTTAGCCAGAGTGGTCCTCTCTGACCCTCAGGCTCCCCATCTGTAGGACCCCTGTGACATTCTCTCTGGTCACTCTGCCCACTTGGCTGCTGCCTTCTGGGGGAGTCCAGACCCTGAGCTCAGGGCACCTGGCTCCTGGGAACCAGCGCTGCCACCAGCCTCCAGGAGAGCATTTTTTTATTTGGGCCAAAAGGTACAATTAACAGCCTCCGCGTGGGTCTCACCCAGCCCCAGGGCCTCCGCTCAGCCTGACTGACCAGCAGGCGGGAGGGACCCTCCCAGTAGCCTTCAGTCAACTGCCAGGGCTATTTTGGTGACTGTTATTTGGGCAAGGAGTGGGCTAGTGGCTTGCGGGAGGGAGGGAAGGAGGGAAGATGCTAAAAATACTGAGGCCAGACTGAGGTAACTGGCCTCTGCCCTCCCCGGGGCCTGCCTGGCCTCCCTGCATGGCTGAGGAGGGCCTGGTCCTTGGCCTCTCCTGAAGACAGGCTGCCGAGGGTTCAAATCCACCCAGGAGCCCTTCTGCTCTGGCTCGTTTGAGTCATGGCCACGGTTAGCCGAGAGGTCCCTGGGGGTTAAGTCACCTGCCGAGGTCACGCAGCTGTGAGTGGAGCGAAGCCCAGCCTGGCAGAGCTGTGTCCTGCTGAGGATCTGGCTTGGGGGGGAACTGAATGATGATGTCACCTCCCCAGGCCATTTCCCTTGCTGCAGGGGGACCCCAAGCTCCGTCTCAACACAGCCAAACCCCACAGCCCAAGGCCACCTCCTCCAGTGCATCTCGGACCCCAGTCAGATCTCTCTGTGATCTTTCTGCTGTTTTCTCATCTGCTAAGTGACAATCCGTGCCAGGGGTTGGCCCAGGGGACCTTGGCTCACCACACCTTGATCTTGGGTGATCTCTGACACATCACCCAACTTGCTGGGCCTCAGATCTTTGGCTCTGACCACTTTGTAAACAGCTATCTGGGCGACCCCCTGTGACTTCTACCAGTGGGGGCTCCACCTGAACAGGGTCTGTCATTTATAGAGCTCAGAGGCCGGAGTCTACTGCAGGAATGAGCCCACCTCAACCCGGGGAGATGGTGCACATCGGGGAGGGGCCTCATGGCACCTTGATGTTGAGATCTCGTCATTCATTCATTCATTCACTCACTCATTTGTTCTTTGGTCCATTCATTCCTTAAATATCTTTTCAGGGCACACCAGTTACTTACACATTGTTGTAGGTACTAGGAATGCAGTGATCAGCGAACCAAAGCCTCAGGCCCTGGAGGAACTTATATCGTAGAAGGAGGAGACAGAGAGCACACCAATAAATTAATCAATGTGTTCGTGCTGTATTGATGAACGCCATGAAGAAGAATAAGGCAGGGTTTGGGGAATAGAGTGTGTGCAAGTGTGTTTGTGTAGGAGGCTGGAAACAGTGATCAGGAAGGGTCACATGTGAACCCCGTTTCAAGGAAGTGCAAGTCTGGGAAGAGCATGTGGGGACAAGGTGCTGAGGGGCAGCGTCTTGGCGGAGAGGGAAGGAAGCGCTTCCCACCTGTCCTCCCGTCTCCTCCTGTGCCCGTGGGTCCCAGGATGGGGGCAGACCCTGCACCGTCTCCTGCCCGTGGCAGAACCCCTTTCTGATGCCCTTGACTCCACTATGGCCCCACCCCCGCTGGGGCTCACTCCACCTGCGCCTGGCTGGGGGACAGGGTTTCCTGGCCTCCTGCAGCTGGACCGCTGCTGCCCCAGGCCGGCCCTGTTTCCCCCCAGCCCCCAGGAGCCCTCACCCTACAATTACCGTCCTCTGCCCAGGGCTATTTCCTGCAGACTTGTAAATAGAACCTCTTTCAGCTCCACACACATTATGGTTTGTCTAAAACGGTGTCAAAGGAGCCAATTTTCCTGAACAGAGACCATTGACGAGAGGTAAAGTTTACAGAGGATTCCCGCAGGAGCCGGCCTGCAGGAGTGGAAAACAAGGGGCTAGGGGTGACGCAACCGCCTGGCAAAACCAGCATCCTGGACTTTTCTAGGGGCTATTTTCTTGGGGACATAGAAATTAATAAGATGGTCGGGCCACAACCTGGCCAGCCTTGTCAGGGAGGGGCCCCAGCTCAGGCTCAGGCATCCCATCCTAGGAGGCACAGTGCCTGGGTTTGAGGCCTGGCTCCCCTGCTCTCTGTCCCTCTGTCTGAGCCTGATGACCTCTGTGAGCAGATGCCAGTGTCACATGACTTGCCAGCTGTGACAAGTTGCAGCCGTCTTGCAGAAGTGAAAGAGATCTGTTGTCAGAAAGAGGAGAGAGGTGTAGATGTGAGACGGTGGTTCTGAGACCTCCACACCCTCCGTGCCAGCCGTCAGTGACTACCCAGGAGGCTGCAGGTGTGAACTGAGAAACGCACCTGCTCTGGGCAGAAGCAGCCCACAGGCATGTGGCTTGGTTGGGTGGGAGACAGGCTGGACTATGGTCCCTGTGAAGTTAGGGTTATTATCTCCCTCCTATAGATGAAGAAACTGAGGCCCAGGATGTAGTGACATGCTCCAAAGTCATACACTGAATAAGTGGCAGAGGCAGGATTTGAACACAGGCTTGCCTCATCCCAAAGCCCATGAGCCGTTCACTGTCCTGACCCTGCTCTGCCTTAGCAAGCCCTGGGTAGGGACCTGTGAGCAGCAAACTCAATAGGACATGACCTTCCTATGACCCAGAGAAGCAGCTGTGCCCAGAACAAGGCAGATGCCACCCGCTTTGGCCCAGATCCCCACCTCACTTACGCTTCTATGAATAAAGGTTCAGAGAGCATTTTGGGAACCAAAACTGCCCAGCAATCTTCCCTACCTTTTAGTTTTTAAAAAACAAAACAAAACAAAAGCTAGAACAGATATTCAAGGAGCATCCCAGCTAGAAAATTATACTCACTTGGATTACATAAGGATTTCCCAGGAAATAGGGGTCCATGGATCAGGCTCTGCACCTAGATTTGTCTCTAAGTCACTTAACTCCTCTGAACCTCAGTTGCAATGTTTCCCGAATGGGAAAGGTGTTAATATCTGCCCTGTTAATATCCCATTTGCCTCAAGGAACATTTGGATGGGAAATGAGGCAAAGGGATTAAGAACACAGGTTTTAGGATCAAACACAGCTGAGTTTGAATTTTCAGCTCCACCTTTTCTAACTGTGTGATCTCTGATATCTGATATTCCCCTCTCTGGGTCTCAGTTTTCTTTGCTGCAAAATGGGATCAGCAATCCTTCCCTGCCTCTCTTCCAGAATGGGTGCGAGACTCCAGAAAATCGGGGGAGTATAATGTATAATAGGTTTTCCTCCTCCCTCTGGGGACTTTTAGTTGTTAAAGGATTTTTATAATGTATATAAAAGGTAAAATCATGACTCACATACCAATATAAAATGAACACGTGTCAAAGATTTTATTTAACTCATACTTAATGAGGTAACTAATAAGATGTTACAATCTCTTCAAAGGAGAATTCAAAGAACACACACATACAAGCAATCAAGAAAACTGAAATGAATTTACAAACAGATGCAAAAATAATCTATCGACAAGGCATTAATCAATTGCATTCTGACCAAACAAAATTTATTTGCATTCCTACGAACAAGAATTGTTTGCATTATTTTTCATTTTCTACAACTTTGAGTTGTAAAATAACTCAAAGACTAGGAAATGTGGACCTACTTCAGAAAGGTGAGCTAAATGCCCAGCAATTTTTTTGCTGCCCATTTGAAAGCCTTTCGTAATTTTTCCTGACACAGTTATGGTACCCCCTCACCCCCTACCTCCCACCCCTAAAACAGAGTAGTGAAAAATGTGTGTTGCTTGAGCCAAATTAAGGTGGCGGAGAAATGTTATCTTAGCTATTGACTTTGGTTGGTCAGTAGAGGCTACTTAGAGCCTATTGAGAAGATTCTGGGGCTGCTCAGGATGGAGGAGAATGGGACTGGCTTCCGGGGGAGAGTGTGGGAGGGGTGCACATAACTCTCCCATAAACTCCTCCTCCATGTGACCCTCCATGCTCTTTTCATTTCTGGCTGGCTGGACTGGAAAGGACCTCAGGGTGACATGAGGAATGGAGTGCTGTCAAGGGCGGAGACCCAGAGGGAAGATGCCTGCATCCCTGAATTGTGGGAGAACCTCCCACTCAGACATACTGAACACCTTTTTCTTTTGTTAAACCACTGGAATTCTGAGTTTTATCTGTTGTAACCACTGGTATTACTTTACTTTATGCGGTCTTCACATATCTGGATTTGAAATCTTGCTCCCTGCTTACTTGCTGTGTGATCTTGGAAAGGTTACTTCACTTCTCTGAACCTTGGATTCCTCAAATGTGCAAAATGGGTTTCACAGGATAGATGGGAGGATGAAATAAGAAAATGTATATGGTACATGGCAGGGTGAACCGGATTGGCCCCCTGCATCAGGGGAGACTCAGCCAGCCTCAGACAGGAGAAGAAAGAGCAGAAATGCTTCTTAGCACAATGTCAGTGTGGGGCAGGGGTGGCAATAGTTCTCAATGGGCAGCCACAAAGCCACCCTGATAGGAGAAATAGTCCCTCTTCTTCATGGGGGCAACTGAGCTGTCTCCAAAGAAGAGGGATGCTCACTATGATGGGGTGTGCTGGCTTGGTGGGTGACTAGTAAGAACTTGGGTGTGTGTCTCTTGGATGAGGAGACTGAAGTGGGACTGGAGCACCCACCTGCACCCTCGCGCATGGGACTGAGCCCATCCCAAGGCCCCTGTGGGGACTGGCAATGGCTGAGCTGGGAGAGCCCTCAACGAGCATCTGGCCAGAGCCAGAAGCTCTGAAAGAGACACAGGAAGTAAGGTGTGGGTGGAGCTCCCTTCTCTTTGTCCTGTAGGGAGCAGGTTTCTTGAGAACCAATTGTAGTCACCGTGCTGAAGAGCTTGAAAATGTCTGTGTGGGGAGATGTGAAAATGAAAGGAAGGAAGGAAAGAAAGAAAAAAATGAAGGAAGGAAGGAAGGAAGGAAGGAGAAGAGAAGAGAAGAGAAGAGAAGGAGGGAAGGAGGAAGGAAGGAAGGAGGGAAGGAGGACGGGGGAGGGAGGGAGGCAAAGGAAAGAAAAGGAAAGACAAGGAAGAAAGGAAGAAAGAAAGAAGAAAAAAGAGAGAGGGAGAGAGAGAAATCAGGAGGAGCAGGAGCACCATGGCTTTGTGGGTGGGTGGAGAAATAGGGACCATCTCAGCCAAGGTCTGCCAGGACAAAGGCCTTCACGGAACAAGGCAATGACCAGGCTGGTTCACACACCCAACCTTTACTTCTCCAACTGGATCCTTCCTGAGATGCAGCCAGCCCTGCACTAAGGAACGGCACCTGTTCACTGTACAGCAGGTCCTCAGATAACGTCATTTCCTTATAACATTGATGAGAAGTAAGAAATCAATTCCTGGCCAAGGCCACTGTCTGTGTGGAGTTGGCACGTTCTCCCCACGTCTGCATGGGTTTTCTCTGGGTACTCCGGTTTCCTGCCCACATCCCAAAGATGTGCACTTTCAATTCACTGGCGTGTCTACATGGTCCCAGTGTGAGTGCACCCTGCAATGAGATGTCTGTCCGGGGTGGGGTCCTGCCTTCTGAGAGGTTCCTGCCACCCCCAGCCCTGACCTGGTATGAGAATGAGCAGGACAATCATCTGGCTTGTGTTTATTAGCCTTCCTTAAATGAATGTAAAGCTCACATTTATTTCAATGTTTAATGTCCAAAGTGTTTAGGTCTTTATTTGGAAGTTTGGTGATGTTTTTGTGACCAGAAATATGCCATAGGAACTTCACTCTTGGCTATTTCAATTAGCCTACCATAAGATTGTTTTCTTTTATACGTCACTTCGCTTAGAGTCACAGTTTCCAAGAATCAATCGACATTAAGTGAGGACTTACTGTAGTCGTGAGCCTTTGGTCCGGCAGAGAATGGCAAAGTGGCATGGCTAGAGGGAGTGGCCTCCCCCTCTGTTTCTCTTTCTGGGGGGCTCTAGCAGAGATGAGATGGGGAGAGAACCTGCCCTTATGGGATGATCATACGTGTCACGGCCCATCGCCAGTAGCCAAGTGAAACTCATGCCCTGACAGCAGGCAGACGAGACCGTGAAGTGTGAGACCAAACTCCTGGTTTCCAACCCGCCATGGCATAGGACCTCCCATGCTCTGAGCTACCCCGACACGAAAGAGCCCAGTGCGTGGTGTGGATGAAGGTGCATGCTTGCAGCTGTGTATGCTCAAGGGCTGGCCCAGCCATGGAATCAACAAGGGGCAGGAAACCAGTTCCCCCGAATGTGTGCAGAAGTATGATACCTAGAGCAAGGGGGGTGTTGGTCTGGCACCAATCAGACCCCATCTCAAGTGCTGCATAAGCCTTAATAAATGCTATCTGCTATGACTATTATTACTCTTATCAAGTGCTTTTACTCATCAGAGGAGGGAGCCCCAAGGTGGAGCTGGAGCTAGGAGCTTCGAGATATAGGAAGTGGAGATCCTCGCATGTGGTCATGGCCCATAGGACCTTAGCTGGCCTCATTGTTCACAGATATGCCTCTCCCAGTGTACATGATTAGGTGTGATCCTATCATATGATGGCTAATTTTTATGTGTTCATTAGGCTAGCCTATGGTGACCAGTTGTATGGCCAAACACAACTGTATGACACTAGATATTGCTGTAAAGATATTTTTAAGATGTGATTAACTTTTATAATCAGTTGACTGTAACTGGGGCAAATTATCCTTCAGAATGTGGGTAGGCTTCATCCAATTAGTTGAAAGCCTTAAGAACAAAGACTGAGGTTTCCCAAAGAGGGAATTCTGCCTCCAGACTGCAGCACAGAAATCCTGCCTCAGTTTCCAGCCTTTGGACTCAAAACTGCAACATCAACTTTTACCTGAATCTGCAGCCTGCCAGCTAGCCCTACAGATTTGAGATTCACCAGCCCCTATAACCATGTAATGTGTGAGCCAACTTCTTAGAATAAATAAATCTCTCTCTCTCTATACACACACACACATATATGCTATCACCTTTGGATATTAAACAAATGTTTTGAATGATTAAGAGGCTGCAAAAACATATATGTAAATATATAATATATATAAAATAATTGTATTTTATATATAATATGTTACATATTTTATATATGTTTGTATATATAAAACAGAAGCCAGATATATAGATATAGATCTGGATATCGGTTCTATTTTTCTAAAGAACCCTGACTAGTACACCTGGTCTTAGCCCTGATGGCTTGGCAAAAAAACCTCAAGTTGGAAATGTTCAAGAACCCACAGGAAGCACTTGGTTCCCAAAATGTGGGACCAGATTTGAGCTCTGAGTTCCAATAACTGCTGCCTCATTTGGAGAAAATATTGGTGAAAATACGCAACCTGTGCCTACTCCCTCCAATGTCATCTGTCCTATAAGCCGTATATTCCGCCGCCAGATGAGATGCTTGTTTCTCAAGTGAAGGTGGATGGAGCCCTCAACACAGAAAGTAGATCCCCTCTCCTGCAAACTACATGGCCACCCGCAGACACGGAGACACACATCACTCTTGTGAACAGGTTTATGGCCTCAGAGTGCTTCTTGGAACTGAAGCTTAGCAGCTCCAAATGCATCTATCATCTTGTCAACCTCCCTGGCTGTTGGGGGAAATTTGAGAACTATGACTTTTTAAATGTAAAGATTCAGAATGCCTCACTGTTCAAGTTGGGAAACTCCGAAGTGGAAATGAACTTGGCACTTGGAATGATCTCTCATATCAGTGGCACTGAAAACTTTTACTCCAGCCACCAAGACATGCCGTATTTTGGATCAGTCTTGCTTGCTGCCTACTGAGACACTGTCTTCTCAGCTTTGGGAATTTCTGGGAGAAGCATGGCATTTGGAATGACTTGGACTAGGATATGAGTCCTATATCTGAACTTTTCTAGTTGTCTGATTTTGAGCAAGGTTCTCAAACTCTCTGTGCCAGAATTCTTTGTTGGGTAAAAATGAGGTAACAGCAATTGTAATCCCTACCTTACTAAGTGTATCAGTCAGGACAAGCTAGGTCATGCTGCATAACAAACAGCTTCAAATTCATAGTGGTTTAAAATAAGAAAGATTTATTCCCTCGCTTATACTACATGTCATCACACGTTGGCAAGGGGTCTGTTCTATGTCATTTTCATTCACATAGATTGGCAGAGGCACCACCTGGAATATCACTGACCATCAGAGTGAATGGGAAAGTGAAGAATTACAAATTAACTCAGAAATGTTTCCACGTAGAAGTAGCACACTTGTTGGTCTGGGCAAGCTACAAAACCACATCTAACTTTAAGGAGAGAAGGACATGCAATTTCGATGTGTGTACAGAAGGGAAGGAGAACTGAAAATATTGTCAAGCAGGATTAATGTCTACCATCTCAAAGATTCAGGAGGAGCATATGAGACAATCCCTTACATCATAGAGTACTTTGAAACCATAAAGAATTTTCCCATTCATTACTATTCTCAGAATATTCTGGGCTACTGGGCTGACCACATTAGAACTAAGAACTACCACACTTTCCAGTGTCATATCTGCTTTTGTGTTTGCAATCATATTGGTATCAAGAAGTACAAGTGTAATTGTCAATGACTAAGGAGAAAAGAAGAGAGAGAAATTTAATAGAAAAAGAAGACTTAGTGCTAAATGAGGACCAAAGGACGAATGTATGATGAAATGTTTCCAGAACTCAAAAGAGCATTGATATAGCAGTCAGCATCATATTCTTATTTTAAGTGGCAATTTGGTTTTGGAAAAACAATATTATTCATCTTGTGTAAGTATTTTTAAATTTGAATGCTATTTGCATTTTATAGCTATAAGGGTTTTATAGGTAAGTTGCAAACAGTAGAAAAAATGGAGGCTAATTTAAATAGAAAACATATTAGTGAAAGGATATAGGTTGGCTATAAGCTAGTTTTAGATTTTTAATTTGTAGGGGACACTTGGGGATCTTTTGTCACCCATTTGAATCATCTTCCTTTATGACTATGGAATCGCCATCATATGAATCAGGATCCACTTCCTAATGAAGAAGCTGAAGATGTCAGGAATTTTCTTTCCCAGCCTCCCTTGCAGCTAGAGAACAATCACATGACCTGGGTCCACCAGTCAGATGCAGTCTCACCAGATTTTGCTCAGAAGCTTGTGATAGAAAAAAAGGAAAGAGAATATGTAGAATCCTTTCAGGGGAGGTTGGCCCCTGGAGTGGCTGCTACACCTAGCTCGAGCAGCAGTATCTGAGGTGCAGTGTGGGTGGCATCCGCAGAGACAGCTCTGGCATTGACACCAGCAGTGGCCCACACCAGGCTCTGTGAGACCAGATTTGATGTGATGGGGCCTCCATCCTTATTCTCTGATCTTCAGGGAGAGTCTGTAAGCCACCCTATACCCCTTCATTGCTATGTTTTCTGCTTAAATCAGCCACCATTGTTTTCTGTTGTTTGCAATGTACCTACAAATATCGAAGTAACATAAAAATAATCTGTGTCAAACCTTGGCATCCACAACAAATGCACATGATCCCCCATTAAAAGGGTTGAATATATAATCTAAATTTGAGAAACACTAATCTGGGGGGCTCTTTTATTTTACAATGGAAGACTGAGGACGTGACAGGGATCGAGCCAGCCAGGGTCCCACACTGGGTGAGCAGCGCAGTTCAGACCAGGACCATTAGGCTCCAAGTGCCTTCCAGCAAAGCATCCCAGATGGGGTGACGGGGCAGCACTGGCTTTCTCTGGGCCTGTGGCAGGTGGGGAAGACTTGAGGCATAAATGGGAGTTGACAGTGGCACATGGTTAACCATCTGCACCCCCCATCTTCTCCCTTGAGCATCCCAGCCATGGGTACCCCAGGTTGAGCACTAGGACTGATGGCTGGGCTTGGCCCAAGAGCCAGCAATGCATGGGGGGAGCAGCCCCTGCCCCCGGAGCCACCAGATAATCACTTTGCAGTCCACAGCCCTTCTGTAAACAAGCTCTTGTGCCTGAGAGAACATGATAATAGCAGGCCCCGCCATCCCGCCCTCTCTCTGCGTCAGGAAGGTCTGCAATTATTGTCTTAACCAACTGAGATATGGCTCGCAAAGGGTATACATTTGCTGAAGCTGTATACAATTTCTACAAACTTTCCCTTCCACTCCCTCTTCGAGGTCTGGGGTCTCCGGTTCCCTCCCTCCAGCCCCATCCCTCAAACTGCTCCTGGGACTGAAGACAGCCAACACGTCAGAGGTTCCGCAAGGCCCATGGCATGGCAGCACAACAGCAGACTCTTCCTCTCCCGTTGCTAACATCCATCCAACAGGGTGGGCCTGGAAAGTTCCCTGTTGAGTATAGCTTCCTGTCCGGCCTTCCTTGTGCCTGTAATTTTTCCATCAAAGAGCCAGTCCTTTTGGCCAAGCATAGTCTCATGACACACCTGCTCAACAATGTTTATCTTTCAGGCTACCAAAGGGACTTCCTCAGAGCAGCCAATGGTTCAGATGCCTAAAAAAGAGCATATTAAAAAGTATATGTGTCCAGATAATGGCTGAGGGATGGGGCAAGTGGTCTGAACAGGCCTGGCCTGAGTCTCTGGAACCAGTTCTTGGCACCCACCACTCACTGTGAGTTCTGCAGGCCCGAGGAGACTTCTGGACTCTGGAGAAATTTACTAACAATGTCTGAATATGACCTGGCTCCAGCCACTTCACCTCAGTGTGCTCTTATTTCCTCATCCATAAAATGGGGGTGAGAATTCCATCAGTCAGAACAAGCTAGGTTGTGCTGTAATGACAAACAGCCCCCAAATCTCAGTGGCTTCCAGCAACATAGGTTTATTTCTCACTCTTGCTACATGTCCATTGTGGGTCAGCTAGAAGTTTCTGCTCATTGTGTTCAGAGCAGCCACCCACTCAAATGTTGCTGGCTGATGAACCAGAGGAAAGAAAGAATGATGGAGCTCTTAAACCAGGAATTAACTGCTCTGTCTTGTAAATAACACACATGCCTTTTGTTCACAACTTATTGGCTGGAACTAGTGTCCCAGCCAATCCAACCACAGGGAGCCAGGAAGTGCAATCTTGCCATGTGTCCTGAAGTAGGAGAGCCATAAATATTCCGCAAACATCATTTAATGCCTACTACAATAATCATAGAATATACATCTAGGAATGTCAAGAGAATTGAATTAATTATATTTTTAATAAGATCTATAAAATGTAGACTATTAGTATTATGGTGGTGGTGATGATGGTGATGTTCATTATTAGTAAGAACATTAAAATAAGACCCATGTAAACTATCAATGAAAGAATAATCACTGCTCTAAAGTGTCGATGAGATGTCAAAAGGGGCCAAGTCTTAGCTCTGCCACTAATTTGCTGTGTGATCTTGGGAAAGATGCTACCTGTCTCTGAGCCTCTGATTCTTGCTTTGTGCAATAGGGTCTTGGGCTCAATATCCAGGCATGGGCTTGAGGAGTAGGTAGGGCGTGAATGAAGGGAGTCACGGGCTAGCTTTGGCTTACCCCCCTTAGCGGGGGTGGCATGCACCCTTTGGCCCTGTGCACGGGAAAATCCTTGACATTGGAGCTGTCTGCATCAGGCTTATGAATCTCAATCCCTAAATTACAGGTGACAGTGGCTTCTTAAAGAGGAAATGAATTGTTGCAACACAATCCAGCCATGTTGTATCGATATGATTAGCTAGTTATCCATGAAGTGCAGTAATTTGCTTTGATTTTTAAGTATCCGTTAGCAGCCAAGTCCTAATGAGGCGGCTCTAAATTGATTAGATACTCCAAGATACAGCACGGTTCACAGATTGTTTCAGAAAACTGTCAAGATCCTGAGACTGGCATTTCATTGGATTTAATGATTGCTGGAGAAGGTGTGCATCGCAGCCAGATACAATCACATTTGTCAGCATGATCCTTTTAAGCACAATTCAATTAAAGTGTTATTCTCTAATTTTATTAGAACCGGAGCCCAGAGCTAATGCAAGCTCCCAATATTGTGTCAGGTGGGGAGTGTGCACAATTTAATTTCCCTAATTGGAGTTTAGTGATCTAACATGCTTTTCATATCTTAATTCTTGGGATAATCTCCGGTTTTTGCACCTGCTACAATTCCTTTAATGGAAATGAGCAATCAGATGCAACGGTTCTGCCTGGCATGGAATCACTGAGTCACATTTGCCTCATTGAAGGGAATTTGCACATCTGGATCCCTTGCTTTTACCTGATCCTTTCCCACTGATCTTGGCCTTGACTTTGATAAGAAGGGTCTCTTGCCCAGATATAATCCACTTTTCCAACCATGCTGGCATTCTTGGGATTGAGGTGGTGGAAAGATACTGGGCTTTTGAGTCAGTCTAGGTTTGGATCTCAGCTCCGCCATCCATCCATCCATTCAATCAATACTTAGTGGGTGCTTCCTATGTGCCAGGCACTGTGTTGGTGTTGCGGTACAACTATGAGCAAATCAGACGTGGCCTCTGATGGCATGGCACTTAAAGCCTGCCCGGAGAGAGGGTCATAAAATACTAACCACACCAATAACAAAACAATCACCATTGTAATAAGAGATGTAAGGGGAAAGAATGAGGTAGGAGAGACCTCCTACTCTAGGCTTAGGAGCAGGGAGGGCCTCTCTGAGGATGTGATATTTTCAACAAGACCCTAAGAAGTTCCCATGGCCTGCAGATCCTCAGTGAGGACCACGGAGGTGCTAGAAAGCCATGAGTGTGGCACCCCTCTGGCAGCAGTGTCCAGTACCCTTCCCTGGACAAGTCCCATCCTTCAGGTCTTGGGCAGAGCCCCAAGGTAGGCAGAAGTTCAGAAAGTTTGTAGAGCCAGGAGTGAGACTTTTAGTTCAAATGAGGTAGAAATTGTCAAAATGTCAGGTTAGAGAAGTAGGTAGGGGCCAGACCCCACAGGGCCTACATGTTTAGGATTATCTGACCACCCGCTTGCAGGTTGTCTAAAATGGCTGGTGCAGGATGATAATAAAGAAAGATAAACTTTTAGTTGGTTTTATTATTGTCTTCACATTTTCTGCAGACAATGAACCTCTTACTGCCTGCTCCTAGGGCAGACCACTGCCATTGCCCCCCCACTCCCACCACCACACGTGTTGAACTTTATCCTATGAGCAGCAGGAAGCCAGGGTAGCACGAATAGAGCATGCACAGCTCTGTCCCTGGCACCCAGGACAGTGCCTGGTACATACAAGGTGTGAAGTTTCTGTGATTTTTAAAGGTCAGTCTGGCTTCTCCGTGGGAGATGGATTGGAGGGAAGCAGGAGGCCAGAAGGGAGGCTGCTGTTGTCTTCCAGGTGAGATGGTGGTGGCTTTGACTGGGGGAAGCAGTAAAGGCATGAAGAAGAGGACAGAATTGAGATCCTGACATGAATTTGCTGTGTGACCTTGGAAAATGCATTTGACCTCTCAGATCCACCATTTCCTCATCTGTAAAATGAAGAAATCTATTTCACAGAGTTGTCAGGAAGTAATTTTGCAACATGTGGGAGCACAGTGTGTACCAGAAGTTTAGTGTTTTGTGAATGGATGGGTGCTGGGCTGGTTGGTTGGTTGAAACTATATTCTAAGCAAAGGAAACAATTATCTGCTCTTGACCAGTTTCTTCCCAGTTGGCTACCAAGGACCTTTAAGCTTAGCTGACTAGGAGTTGTGGATCCTGCCCTGGGTCAACCCAGCTGGTAGACAACCCTCTGCCAACCTTCAGCCCCAAGGCCTGGGCAACTTTCCCACGGCTCAGGGCAAACTCAGTTCCACCTCTGGGGGATGGTCAGAGCTGAGCCCCAGAATGTCAGAGGAGGGCCAAGAGGGCACCGAGTCCACTTCCCTCATGTCACAGATGGGGATCCTCAGGCCACACTGTAAGGCGGTGGCAGAGACAGCTGTTTCAGGCAGCAGTCCTGCTGTCACAGAGCACCAGGCTAAGATAAATGGCACTCAGGACCCCACACCCACCTCATTCCACAAGATCCATACTGCAGAGAGTCCTGCTCTTAAGGTGAGAAAAACAGCTAAAACATACTGAGCTCTGTGCACTCAGCTCTTCCATGCATTAGCCCATTGAATCCTTTCAACGGCCGTAGGAGGGCGCTGTGATCATGACCTTTATACAGAAGCGAAACTGGGGATCAAGGAGGTAGGTACCTTGTGCAAGGCCATCAGCTAGTTAGTCGCAGGGTCAGGATTTCACCCAGCTTAACTGACTCTTAACCCCTGTTGTGAATTGCCTGGTAACAAGGCCCTTCTCCCCACCCCCAACCATGAAGCACAGGCCTGGCCCTGAGGGCGGGTCTCAGAGCTTCGCCCAGGCCGGGCTGGATGTCCCGCCTCCCTCATCCCTGACACGGACCCCCTGTGGGCCTGACCCTGCTGCATCAACTGCTTTTGGTCTCCGTGGGGATGTAACACCCCAGCAGTGGTTGCAGCTGGCTGACGAACAAGGGGACTCCCCGCGGGTCTGAAATGGCTTCCCATGTGCTCAGAATCAAACCTCAAGTTCTTTCCTTGGCCCACAAAGCTCTGGAAGATCTGGCCCCTGTTATATCTCTGATTCTATTTCCTACCACCCTTTCCCTCATGGGCTCCGACCACTCTGGCCTTCTTTCTGTTCCTCCCTCCACCCTCGGTACCTTTGGATAATACTTGCTGACCCTCTATCTAGAATGTTCTCTATCTAGAACATTTTCTTCTCATATCTACTTTCAAATCCAAGCTCAAATGTCACTTTCACTCAGGCTTTCCCTAACCAGCCTTGGTCCCATTTATCTATTCTGTTTTATTTTTTGTATAGCACTTATCACTATCTAAAATCATCTGATATATGTATTTATTTGTTTATTTTTTATCTCTTTTCCCTGATTAGAATGTAGTTCCATGAGGACAGCGCTTGTCTGTCTTATTTACTACTTCATCCACCACCTAGGACAGTGTCCAGTACATAGTAGATCACTGGTGAATATTTGCTGGATGGATGGATACATGAGTGGGTGGGTGGGTGGGTGGATGGATGGATGGATGGATGGATACATGAGTGGGTGGGTGGGTGGATGGATGGATGGATGGATGGAAGGATGGATGGATGGATGAATGGATGGAAGGATGGATAGATGGATGGATGAATGGATGGATGGATACATGAGTATGTGGATGGATGGATGGATGGATGGATAGATGAATGGATGGAAGGATGGATAGATGGATGGATGGATGGATGGATGGATACATGAGTATGTGGATGGATGGATGAAAGGATGGATAGATGATGGATGAATGGATGGATGGATACATGAGTATGTGGATGGATGGATGGATGGATGGATGGATACATGAGTATGTGGATGGATGGATGAATGGCTGGATGGATAGATGGGTGGGTGGATGGATGGATGGATGGAAGGAGGGCTGAATAGATGAGTGGGTAGATGAATGGGTGGATATCACAGAAAGAGTATCTCTAGAACCATCGACCACCAGGCCTAGAAGGATTCTCAGAAAGAAGGCCTGAGCTTCTCATCCTTCAGAAAAATAAGCTAAAGTCCTAATAGATTCATCCAAGTCTGGAAATCTAGGTTATAGTCCTGGCTTTGATTCTGACCAAAAAATAAAATTAATGAATAACTAGAGGAAGCCTAAGTGTTTGGATTGAAGGGCAAGCCATGTTAGCAGAGGGACAATCTTAATCAACTTGGTTTTGTCCCACATAATCACCCCTAACCTTAGCTGCTTGGCCAAGGGAGAGCACCCAACCCAAAGGCAGTGAATCCATTGAGTGATCAGGGGCCCACCTGGCATAAAGACATTAGATGACCAACCCTACTCCCTTCCTTAGGGTCTGACCCAAGAAGTGTCGAGAGAAGCAAGCAGTGGCAAAAACCTTGATTCATGATAAGGAGCAGAGCTGCAAAGTGGGACCGGTGCACCTGTTCTATTCAGCCGTCAGACTGGTGTTTTAAAACTTGAATTCGTTGCTAACGTGTAAAAATCAGACATCATATAAAAATCCAGACACCTGGCTTAGTTTGTGAGATTAGAAGATCAGGCCATGCTGGGCCCACATGTTTGTTCCTGTTCTAGTTGCCTGGCACCAAACAGCTGCTGCCCCTTGAATCTCTTAATCAGAGGGCAGCCAGGAAAACAAAACCCGCTCCAGGAATTCAACAGAGGGAATTGAATGCAGGGAGGTGGCTACAAAGGTGTGCGAAGAGCTAAAAAAGCAATAGGGAGGTGAGGCAACCATGAGATTAGCAACTGGAGGGACAAAGGGAAGAGGTGGTATTGTCAGAGCCACCGGCAGAGGCTGGCATCATCTAGAGCCTGCTCTGCAAAGGCTGGGACCACAGAGGCAGGGGCTGGGCTGTGGGAGGAGGAGCCACAGAGGAGATTCACCACCCGCAGAGGAGAGGAGGAGAAACACCCTGGCTTCTTCCTTCTTCCCACCTCCCAGCCTCCTACCGCCACCTCCTATTGGCAGAACCTAGCTGGAGGCCAACTGTTGAAAGAGCATGTGGAATATGGTTTACAGAGGTCCTCCCCTGCCACACACAGCACAGCAGGACACAGGAGGGGGTCAGACCTGAGAGCAAACAGGTGAATGACCAGCCACCCTTCAGATGGCACCAATGCTCTCCCTTTTGCCACCTGGACCACTGGACCCATTATTTTAGCTTCTGGGCCCACAGGCAGGCACATTTGTGACCCTATGATGTGGACAGAGGACCCAGAAGCCACACAAGGCCATATGCAAGTTGATATTATACGGGAGCAAAAACTCTGAGAAAGCAAATGGTGTGAGAGAGGAGGAATGAGGTGTTTCTTGGGGGCTGAAGGAGCAGATCTCCAGCGAGCCCCTGAATGTGGCAGAGCCCGTGTAGACACTCCTGCCTTAGGGCCAGAGCCACCCTCCTGTTCCTGCCCTTGTGGCGGCTGGCCATCCTTCTCCCTCTGGTCCTGCCCCTGTGCCCCCTTGAGACATGAGACCGCTTGAGTGACCTTGCCACCAAGAGAAGAACTCAAATGGAACGGGCAGCTTTGGATTTTGTGGGATTTTTCCCAATCTCAGGCCATCTTCTTGCTGGTTGTCCTATTTGAGTCTTTGTGCTAATGTAGGAAGTGGGCCAGGAGTCACCCTCATTTGACAGATGAGAAAACTGAGGCCAAAAAGAGGTAAGGGACTTGTCCAAGTTCAAGGCCTGGCTCTAGGAGTTACAGCTCTTTGTCACCTTCCCTAGTTTGTCATCGCCATGGGTTCCCCTCCCGACAGCTCACCTCCCTTTTCTGCCTCCAGAGGTAAGATTTGCTAGACTGAGTCTGTCAGAATAACTTAGACTTTTGTTCACTACTAGATGCTTCTGCCCTGAGCCACCCAATGGGAAGAGAGTAAGGAGAGAAGAAATCCTTCAGAGACAGGAGGCAGGCGAGAAAATATTTTTCAGGGCATATCTATGACACTTGGATGACAGTAACCACTAACACTTGCCTGGGTATTACCCTGTGAGAGACACTATGTGCTAAGGGCTTCACACAAATTAACTTCTTTCATCCTCCCAATAACCTTATTGGGGGTGGAGCAGGGGACAGGATTATAGGCAGATGAGGTATCTGAGGCACAGAGAAGTTAAGTAACTTGTCCAAGGTCACACAGCTAATAAATGGAAGAGCTGGGATTTGAACTCACAAAGCCTGGCTTTAGAGTCTTTGCTCTTAACATGCATTAGCTCATTTCATCTCCCCACATTCCTGTGACAGGGGTACTATCAGTACCTGCATTGTAGAGATGGTGAAACCTAGATTCAAGGAGGAAAGGTGATTTGCCCAGGGTTAAAGCCTTGTTTGCAGTAAGTTAACAGGCTTGGTTTTTTTTTCTTGGGGGATCCTGACAAGACAGCACCTCCCATGCGCCACACACCTCCAGGAGTGGAGACATGAGGTAATAGATACTGACTGCAGCCAACGTTGAATGTGTACTTGTAATGTGTCAGCCACTATTCTAAGTGCTTTATGAGTGTTAACACATGCCAGCTTTGCATGAACCCTATGAAGTAGCTACAACTTACCCCCATGATACAGATGAGGAAATCAAGGCCCAGAGAGGTTAAGCAGTTTGCCCAAGATCACACAGCTGGTAAGTGGTACAGTCTGGCTCCAGAGTTCTTTGCTTTTCTGCAGGGAACATTGTGCAAAAATAGCATCTAGGTATGGGAGAGGGTATCTAGGGAAACACCAGCCTCCCCGACTCTGAACAGTACCAGAATAATGGCTGAGTGGTCCCTGGCACAGCCCAGAGCAGGGGCAAGAGGCACCCTCAGCAGGGACACTGAGGACCCAAGAAGGAGGGGCTCCCCCAGGGGCCAGGGCGGCCTTGGGAATCGGGCTGGTTCTCACTGATGGAAACCCACAGGATGTGACCAGTAAAAGACCCTGCTGATTGGGAAGGCGGACACCTCGCTCTGCACAGGGGTGGGCCCACCGTCAGGAACCATCAGGGGTCAGCTTTGTCCGTGAGCCGGGCTGTGAGCAGAGGCAGAGGCAGTGGGGAGATGAGAGGAGGGGGCTATTAGCACAGAAAGAGAAGCCCACAGAGAGGAGGGGAGAGGGGAGAGGAGAGAGAGTGAGAGGGGAGGGAAAGAGAAGAGAGACATATTGAAGCAATTGGGGAAAAAAGGAAGAGGAGACAGAATAATTTTGAGCAAGCACTTTTTAATCTCTCCCTCCCCCCCATCCCTTCCCCCCGCCTCTGAAGTCGGTGATTAAGTTATCTTCCAAATAACAAATAGGATGAGACTGGCTTCTTGAAAAATGATTTGGAGAAATAAATAATTGTCTTCTTGAGCACTGGCCAAATAAACTGATTCTGGCACCTTTTCTTTCCAAGATGCAGCCCAGAGTCGGGGAGGACCAGGGCATGGGCCTGCTGGTGGAATTACCTCTCTGTCCCTCCCTGTCTCTGTCTCTCTCCTCTCTGTTTCGCCAGCGAAGATTCATTTCATAGTCGTGTCTGACCGTCCAGGCAGGCGAGCGCTCCAGACAATGAAAAATGGAGCGTGGCTCCGGCCAGGACAGCAGGACTCCAGCCTCCAGCCTCCACCCCCAAGTGGGGGCCCAGCACTCAGACTGACGGGGGGCCCAGGACTCCCCTGAGACTGCAGCAAAATCTGCATTCCTTGCCCCATGGTTTTAGGGCAAAGGGTCCACCACCCTCCCGAACTCCAAGGAAAGCAAAGCTCTGCCCTGAGTATGACCCATACCCCAACAGAGCTGGCAGTGGGGACAAGGATTGTGACACTGCTGGAGTTTCATTTGACTCAGGCAGACAGAGGAACTTGTACCCCTCCAAAAAGAGCAGCTCTGGTTAACACACTTTCCTCAATGACGCTAAACCCTACATTCAGAGCTCCTGGTTAGAACTCCTAGCTAAGGATCAGCAGCCTCTGGGAAAGTCTTTGCAGATCGTCACTGTGGTTTTCTTTTCGTTTTCTGTTTTGTAGTAACAATGCTGATGGTAGCTTCACAACACGCTGTTGTCTCCTCCTTGGGTGTGACTCCCTCCTTCCTCTCTTCCTTCCTCCCTTCCTTGCCTCCTTCCTTCCCTCTTTCCCTCCTTCCTTCCTCCCTCTCTCCTTTCCTTCAACAAACATTTCCTGTGCACCTACTCTGTGCCAAACCCTGTTCTAAATCCCAGGAATACAGCAGTGAACTAGATAGACAAAGTCCCTGACCTTATGTAATTTATATTCTATTGAGAAACTACAGACAATAAACAAACGCATTCACCCACAACAGTACTCCAAACAGTGTTGGGCACTATGGAGAACGAATGTGGGGGTGGGGGCTGGATGGAGAGTTCAGGGGTGATCCTAGGTTGGACAGGGAGGGAAGGCACCCCCGAGGGGTCTGTGAGCCCGCAGAAGAGTTGTAGGAAGTGAGGTCAGGACCACCACACCGGGTTTCACTCAGGCGAGATGGGAGCGAGGGCAGAGGGGTGGCAGGATCCCTCTGGCTGCCGTGGCTATGGGCAGAGGCCGGGACAGAGACGGGGAGGCCGGGAGGAGGATGGCACGGTGGTCCAGGTGAGAGATGGGCCAGAGTGGAAGCAGTGGGGATGGCAAAACAGGGGTATCCTAGATATATTTTGAAGGCAGAGCTGGTTGGATTTGCTCAAGAATCAGGGAAAGACTGGAACCATCCCTGGGTGACAATATGGCGAGACCCGAGTGAACGCCCGGCAGCTCTGCACTGCAGGGCGAGTCCCTCAGCTGCGGTGGGTGCTCTGGAAGGGAAGGCAGTGGGCAAACACCTTGACCTTCTTCCCTGAGCTTTCTGGCTGCTGGCGGAGGAGAAGGTGCTCCTCATGGAGCATTCATCATCGCCACCCCTGCCGGGTGCTCTCTGCAAAGTGTTATTACCCCCTTTTTGCACAGGGAAAAAAAAATATGCCTTGATTTCCATTGATCCATCTTGAATCAATGCTTTTAAAAAATCTCACGCACATTTGACTTAAGAGCCAAAGCATGCATTTTATGTTTTGACATGGTGTCATCGATCGGAGGCGCGCGTGTGCGCCCCACCTGCTGGAGCCCCCTGCCCACCCCCGGCGGCTGCCCGGTCGCACTGCGTCCTTAATGGCCTTGCCCCTGCCTGCACCTTCCATGCCTCCCCTGGCCCTCAGCACGGGGCCCTTTCTCGGGTTTTTTGAAAGGATCGATAAGGTGCCGAGGCCTCCTGCTGCTGCCTGTCACTCACACTCCGCTGTACCATAAATTATGTATCTGCCTCTCTCTCTCTCTCTTTCTCTCTCTCTGGCTCTAATTCCTATTGTGTTTGTTGATGGCTCTGCAATGGTTGCCTTTTCTCAGGATCAGAGGTAGAGGAGCAGCTGAACTTTAGTGAGGATGAGGAGTGGGGACAGCAGACTTAGAAAGAGAGACCATTATTGGGAGAGGAGGAGCAGGTAGCAGCTGGTGGCTATAAATGACCAAGACAGAGTGGGTTGGTCTGGGGCTCAGGAGGGCTGAGCTGGTTCCTGTGGTCCTGGGACCTTCTCAGTGGGGCAGGGCAGGATTAGCACCCACCCTCCTGGCCTAGGAGGAAGGCACGGATTTCCGGGGGAGAAGGAGAGATTGAAGGCGGCATGCAATATCATCTCCCCCGGGCCTCCTACCTGGCTTTTAGGCGATGGGGAACTTTGCTGAGGTTGGGTGGAGCCATAGATGTGAAGACAGTGGGTGCAGCGTCGGTTTGCTGGGGAGTGGGCTTCCCCACACAGGGGCCTCCTGGACACCCACCCTGAGTGATGTTTTGGAAGGGCAGTAGGTTGGAAGCCATGAGGCTCAGGCTCTGTCCCTCCTTTACTGTGTCACTACAGACAAGCCTGTTCCCTCAAACGTGTAGCCAGGAGATCAAAGTAGCCGATACTTATAACAGCTACAATTATTGAGCACTTACTACATACTGGCTCAGGTCATCATCACGATGACCTTACCAGGTGTGGGCAATCACAATCCCTATTTACAGATGAGCAAACTGAGGCCAGAAAGGTTAAGTCAGTTGTCCAAGGTCACACAGCTAGAAGTGGGGGAGATTTGAACCCAGGCCAACCTGGCTCTGGAAGCCATGTGCCCACTCGCCCTTTCCTGCTGTCTCTTTGTTGCTCCGAAGACCCCTCTCTGCTCTCTGGCTCTTTGATTCTCTTAGACTCTGTCTCCCTGGACTTTGTCACTCTCACCTCCTCCGTCTCTGCTCCCAAGGCCCTTCTGAGGGTGTTCCTCAGCTACCTCCAACCAGGCCTCTCCCCTGCACCTTCCCTCCAGCACCCCCAGTCTACACAGCCACCATGCTCTCCTCACTGTTGGAATCCATCACTGATGGTGGCCAATGGATTGGTATGTTTTCCTCACCTTAGTAAATTTTTGCAATGAATTAGGAAAACATTTGAGCCGGAAGTCCAGGTTTGAATCTCTACCTTGCAGTGTGACCTAGCGCAAATCCTCTCCTCCATTTTGACCTCAGTTTCCTTATCTGTAAAATGAGTATAAGGTAATACCTGTTTAATGTACCTCACAGTGAAGGAAGGGAAGGAGGAGGGAGAAATGGGGCAACTCTTCAAGAACAAAGTAGATAATGAATGAGAGTCTACTTCGGAGCTCTAAAATGTCATATAGATGAGACAGATTGGTCCAAATATTTGTTCAAACACAAAGACTATCCCACTCTAACTCCAGGGAATGAGACGCTAACAAGAGCAAGCAGATACCCTGAGTAATATTGGAGGGAAACCCAAGTAGACAGTCCAGCTTGCAGCTATACTGACTTCTGTCTACTGGTCTTGGAGTTCCACTGAAGGCTGGGGCAGCACTTTGGACAATCAATGACCTTATCAGGTTGGGACAATCACAACCTCCTCTATCCCCATTCTACCAACAAGAGTGGACCTTGTTGAGACCAAGGCCTAGTGCCTGGACAGAGCTCCCAAACCAGCCGGGGCTCAGACCTGGGAATGCATGTTCATACTCCCAGAGAGAAGAGACCATCTGCTCTGAGCTAAGAACTAATGATAGGGACCCATTCATTCAACATTCATTCCAGCGTTCATTCATTTTCGTAGATAAGGTAATATCTGTTAAGTACTTGGCACAGTCCCTGGCGCATAACAGGTGCTGTATAAATGCTAATCATCATTCATTCATTCATCCATTCACTCATTCAGTAGCTCACTCACTCACAGGGCTGGGCTGCACAACCGCAGGGGCTCTGTTCACACAGACGCAGGGTCTTGTTCATCCTTTCCTCACAGCCAGACCCTGGGCCAGGTCCTTCGGGCTTCACAGGTAAGTAAGAGTACAGTCCTCAAGGATCTCCGTGTCTGGCAGGGGAGATGGAGATGCCTTACGCATCCGTAATTCCAACAGAAGGCAGAAAAGAAGAAATGGCATCCACATACACACACACACACAAAAGGAATAGGAGGACCAGACAAAGCAGGACGAGGAGGAAGAGGGAGGAGGGAGATACCAGTCGCCTTCTGGGCTCGGGCAGGCAATCAGGAACTCATCTGACGCGCAGAAATCCAGCAATGCCTGCCCCACCTGCAGGGGGCAGCAGTCACCCATCTCCAGACTGGTTTTCAGCCACGTGGGGCCAGGATTGTCCCAGGTCTTCTGAATGTTTAAAAGTTGAAAATTTTTTTAAATGTTGTGATATTTTCTGATTTTTAAAAATACAGTGCAGGACAAACAAAAGGGCCACCAGTTTACAGCTCTGGTTTGAGCTGGTTTACAAGAAGAGATAAATCCTTTCCCAGGAAAGGGTTCACGGTGGCATTTGAGCCTGACCTCGAAGGCTTTGGAAAACCACCATGAGAAGAAAGGTGTTCTAGGCAGTGGGAATTATGCAATCAAAGACACAGGAGTGGGAAATTTTCCAAGGCCTATTCTAGCAGAATTGATAGGGACCTTAGAGAGAATCTAGTTCATCTACCTCATTTCACAGATTAGGAAACTAAGGGCTAGGACATTGGTTCTTTTTGACTAGATAATAGGGACGTGAAGTGGGAAAGAGTTTGGAAGAATCAGCTGGAGATAAATTGTAGAAGGCCTTGAATGCCAGGCTAAAGAATTTGGGCTTGAATAATGAGCCTGTACGCCTAAGAGCTGACACCTCTGAGTGTTGACTGTGCACCTGGCCCCCCACATATTGTCTCATTTAATCTGCACGGTACAATTACTATCATCCCCATTTTACAGATAAAAACAGTGAGGCTTAGAGAGTTTAGACAATGTGCGAAAGTTCACACAGCTGGTAAGTGGCAGAGCAGGTACTCAAACAGAGGCCTTTCTGACCCGAAAGCTTGTGCTCCTGGCTGCTAGGTTATACTGCAAGAGAAAACTGAAGCAGTGGGTTTTAGATAGACGTTCCATCGCCTGGACGTATTTTTAAATTCTTTAACTGGTTTACTCCTAGAGCTCGGTTACGTTTTATTGACTTGAAGATTAGGTTTCCACATTTCCTGGGATGTCTTTCCCCGCCCCTTTTTAAACACAGCTGTCTTTGAGGGTGGGGAGGAGGAGTGTTTTAAACAGGAGTTGTTTAACTAATTGCCAATTATCTCTGAATAGGGTATGGTTTCCAACAGCTGCAAGGGATTTTCGTCCCCACGCATTGCCTACTGTTGCTGGTACTTGAAGTGCGTTGGAGATACTCTCGGCCTCTTGCTTTGAGACAAAGCAGTGCCTCACCCGTCCAGCGCCTGTGCAGACCGCCCCGGTCCCCTTGTACTGCCTGGCTGGCTTGGGAGGGCGCTGACTTTCTGACTATGGGAAGTTGGGTAAAGACTCTCTGTGCCCCTCTCCCTCTGAGCGTGGTGCCCAGAATTCGCCTGCAGGACTTTACACCGTCATGCCCAGCATGTTTTAACATCTCCCTTGTCTGTGGAGGTTCTTGCTCAAATACGAGACCGGACTTCGCCTCTTCCATCCCGAATCTAGCAGAAACCTCAAAAGAAATTCTAACACGAGCTGCCAGAAGACCCCAGTGTGGACGGTAATGTTAATTGTCCCTTCTGGCTCTGTCTGCTGGATTCCTGGGAATAGGCCAGGGGCAAACCTTTGTAAATGTTAATCTCCTTATGCTTAAGATACCACACGGTCTTTGATGTTCCCAAACATGTTGACTCCTATCTTGGTGGAGGGTGTGCGGCCCAGACAGGCCAAATGCTTGTTTTGTCTGTTGTCTTCCTCCAGGAGAGCTCAGAGATAATATGTTCACCTCCAGCTGGAACAGGAACAAGCCTCGCTCTAGAGCCAGGTGGGATGAGTGGGGCACGGAGGGAGAGCAGTGACACTGCGACACTCAGGGCCACTACTCCACTGTCCCCAGAAACCAAACCTAATTTGACTCATTATCTTATCCAAATCCCATTGGCTTCGAGTGGACAACGCTGTTCCTTACTAACTCCTCCTGCCAATAGGGAAGGGAAAAAGGACAGGTTTCCCAAAATCCTTTCGTATTTGTATGGGTAAAGGTAATGCTAGTTGCTGTAACAAACAAAATCAAAAATGTATAATGGCTCAAATATGATGGAAGTTTATTTATGCCTGATGTCGAGGCCAAAATAGATGCTTCTCACTGGAGGTGATTTTCCTCCAAATGATGATTCAGGAGCCCAGATTCATTTCACCTTGTGGTCCATTCATGGTCCACACTCGGTTCCCAAGGTCGCTGCTGTCACCTGCAGCAGGCTGTGGGAGGAGAACGAGAAGGCGGAGAAGACACACCCATTTTTTTAAGTGCTGCTGCCTACAAATAACACATATCACTCCCTGTCCTATTCCATTAGCAAGAACTAGTCACACGACTTCATCTCGACCAGAAGCTGGGCAGGGTCCTCCCGGGCTGTAGCTGCTCCCCCCTCACAGCCTCTGCAGTGGAAATGGGAGCATGAATCTGTGGTATACAATTGCATGTCTGTCACACACTGAGCCGTGAGGACACAGCTGTGACGCAGGAGGAAGAGAAAGCAGTTGACTTGGAGTCACAAGGTATAGATTGAAGTTTCAGAACCCGGTCATGTCCATTTGGGTGAGTCATTTTACCTTTTTGAGCCTTGGTTTCCTAATCTATAACATGCAGATATGTAGAATGGCAGGAGATAATAAGGGTGACCGTGTGTCATATAGTATCAAACATTCTACCGGTGGTTGCCAACTAAGTTTGAAGCTTATAGTATTTTAGAAAAAAATATGACATAGTTATATGGATTTCAAGTTTTCCGGAACAACAACAAAAAAAAAAAAAAAGGAAGAACTAGCAACATGGGGCCTGATTCCTATGAGGTGACAATCAGCTAGAGCTGAATGTAGAAGAGGAATCACTGGGCAGCTCCCTGCCACCCCCATCTGCCCTGCGTTAACCACTAACACGGTGTGTCTGGCCCCTGTCGGTAGATGCGTTCGAGACCCCTGAGCCGTACGGTGTCAATGGTGCTGATCATGCTTGGGCTGTGGGGACGATTCACTCCCACTCTGCCACTTTCAAAAGATGGTAGGCATTTCCAAACTCCACCCCAGCCACAGAATCTTGCACACTGGCTTCATTAACTGATCACCTCTAGAAATTGCTTATTAACAACTAAAGTCAATGTGTATATGTGTGTGTGTGTGTATTATATTTTATCTTGGCAGAGAATTATATTATGAATATCATGCCACAAAACTTCAGAATCTTGTTAATTTTCATAAGACAGTAAATGGGAATTTCTGGAGAAGGTTTGATTCCAGATCTCAGGATTCTGTGTGTCCAGGAATATGATTAGGAAGTTGCCACCCCACCCCCCGACCAGTGGTGGGGAGGATGATGACTGACAGGTACTTGATTGGCACTGGTGGGGCTGGCAGGGGCACGGCTTTGCTGGGGTAGGCTGGCTATCTCCTGCCAGTGTCCACCTGGGTATCGCTGGGAAGGCTGGAGATGAGCAATCATGGAAGCCTTTCCATGGTCTGTTGACAGAAGATAAGTTAAGAAATAGAGTTATAAGACTGCTGGGCAGAGCAGGGCAGCAAGAAGAGAGAAAAAGAGGGAGGGAGAAAGGGAAAGGTGGAAGAGGAGGAGGAGAAAAAGGAGAAGAGGAGAAGGAGGAGGAGGAGGAGAATCCTACATATCACTGAGGGTAGGCTAAGGTATGTCACTATAACAAATGAGCCAATATCTCAATGGCTTAAAACGATAAAGGTTTATTTCTTGCTCACAGTACATATCCATCAGGGGTCAGCAGAGGTCTCTGCACCACGTGGTCCTTAATCTGGGATCCAGGCTGATGGAGTCTCGGCCATCTGGAACGTTATTGTGGGAAGGACTGAGAGAGGCGTGAATCATGCACTGACTTTTAAAGAGCCCACCCAGAAGTGACGCATATCACTTCTACTCACACTTTGTTAGCCAGAAAGTCATATGCCATGCCTCACTCTGAATGGGCGGGGAAGTGGAATCCTATCACGTACCCCGGAGGAGGAAATCTGGGAAGTTTGTGAACAGCCCCAACATCTACCTCTCTGAGGACTCCAGGATTCTGGATCTGGAAGGAATCTATACTAATTGGGACTCTCTGGGTTACAAATAATAGAAGATGAGACTCAAGCTACTTAAATGAAGGGGAATATTGACTCAAAAACCAGAAGTCTATCTTCAGGCAAAGCCTAAACCAATGGCCGAACACCTCTAAGATCCGGTCTTTTTCCATCGTCCAGTTCTATGCCCTTCCATGTGAACTTCATTTTCAGGTTTCATAGTCCCGGGGGTTCAAGTTCAATGGGAAAAGAAACCCTTTATCTCTTTTCAATTTTAATAAACATCCTAGACTTCAATCTCACTGGGCCAAAATGAGTCATGTGCATATTCCTGAACCAATCACTGCACCCAGGGGGATGAAATGTTGGTCATGCCTCAATCACATGTCTAGCCTGGGAACCAACGTTGAATTAACTTCATCAAAAGCATATGGACCCAGGGGAGCTGAGGGGTAGTTCCTGTGGGAAAATTCAGGGTGCTGGAATGGAATCTGGGTACTCAAAAATAAATAAAATAACACATATCCACTACAGAAGGCAGAGATGCTCTGAGCCAGTGGTTTTCCAGGTGCTGTTTTGTTGATGTGTTTTTGGGACTGTCCACAAAGGCTGGGATGGGAGTCCTGTACTCTCCAATCTCCCTTTAAATTAGAGCAATTGTATTTTGTTTGTTATGTGTATATATGTTAGGATTCCATATAAGATTTCTTTGGAACCAAAAAGAGGATCCTTTGCTGTAAAAAAAAAAAAAAAAAAAAGGTGGGGGAGAATTAAATATCACTGAGCTTGGATCCTACCTCTGCATTTTACAAAAGAAGAGACTGAGATTCAGAAAGTTTAGTAGATTTCTCCTATGTCTCATTGGCCAGAATTAGTCACATGGTCACCTAGCCGCAAGGCAAGCTGGGAAAGTGAGCATTTTGCAAAGGGGAATGGAATTATCACAGCTAGCCTAGACGGAATTGGTTCATCCCCTAGGGCTGGGCACGTTCCCACCCCAAACAAAATTGGGGTGTCATAGGGAAAAAAGAAGAAGAAAATGGCTCTCAAGAAGCTGCCAGCCATGGTAGAATGAGTCTGATCTCAATGAAAGTTCCTTAGAGTTAGGACCTCATGCCTGTGTTTATTTCTCCATAGGCCTATAAAGTTTGCCTGAAATGACCTCCTTTAATTTTCACAATTCTATAAGGCAGTGAAGCATATGCTGACTTCTAAAGCGTCGTCCTAGAATGGACTCTTAATGTTAGGATTTTGTCCCATTTTGCACATGGAGAAAATGAAACTCAGAGATGGATTAAGTGTCCAACGTCACACAATTAGTAAAGGATAGAAGTGGGGCTTTAACTCGTGCTTATCCCTTACTTTATTCTTTTAGCACGGGGGGGGGGGGGGCGGAGTTTTAAGCACAGACCTTTCATTGTGTGGGGGCTGACTGTAGGAAGGTGGGAGCAGAGGAGGAAAGAGGGGACCTGCCAGGTGGAGGGACAGTGTGTGCAAAAGCCCAGAGACAAGACCATGCACAGACGTGGCAAACAGTTTTACCGGTTTAGAGTTTGAAGGAGCATCATACTTAGGAGCCTCTGAGCCTAGTGTCAGGGCAATAGGGAGCCATTAAATATTCTAGGCAGAGGGGTTATATTACCACACATGCAGCTAATCCTCAGTGGAGAAAACCAACTGCAGGGAGCAAGACTAAACTGGAAGGCCACTGAGGAGGCGAGAGGTGACATTGGCTGAATCCCAGTGGTGACTGTGGGAATAGAGAGAAGGAGAAATTCAAGCAAAAAGTCAAGGATGTCTAATCAACCAGATTTGGTAAATGGATGTGACAATTTTGGGAAAATGGATAAGCTGGCTGACTCCCAGATTTCTAGATGATGGTGACATTTTCTAAGGTGGGGCGTTTGGAGGGACAGAAACCCAGAAGGCTGCCTCCTGGGCCCACGCTATTAGCCAAAATACGTTCCGAATCCCTGGTATTGGCATTTTGTAGGAAAGGGTCAGGATTCAGGACTGGGCCAGGGGTCTCTAAAGGAATGCCAGCTGGGGTGAGGAAAGCTCCCTCATGGGGTGTGGGTGCATTAGAAGACTCAAGTCCAATGAAAGAATCACCTGGGTGCTCTCACCCCACTAATCCTGAAGCTAAAACTCCGTGTCAGTCATAGAAAGGTTACAAAGGTAACGATTTAAACACCTGATAAGCTCAACTCAAAGTCTGTGTGGAAGAATAAATGTCCCCCCCAAAAAAATAGCTAAGTCAAATAGTTTTGAACAAGAAAAGCATAAAATATAGATTACCATGCCAGATATTGAGCATATTACAAAGCCATAGTGAGACAAACAGTATGGTACAGGCTCAAGACAGAGCTCACAGAAATGTGTGCTTTTTGGAATCATCTTGCTGCCTGTCTTACACGTGGGCACTCAGTGTGTCATCAGTTAACACACCTGGCTCTGTAGGCAGTGCTAGAATGAGTGAGTTCCTAAGGCACTCCCAAGACATGGGCATATTCATGCTAACACTAGTTTCAGGACACAGATATCAGCATTTTTACTATTGTGGGACTGAGGCTCTGAGAGGTTGAGCTACATGCCCAAGGTCACACAGCTGATACGTGGCAGAGGTGATACACAAACACACATTTCTCTGCCCCCAGAGCCTGCACCTGGGACTTTCATCTTTTTGAAGTGCTGCTTTGATTTTGTCACTCTCCTGCTCTACAACCTTCCATAGCTCCAGTGTCTCCTGGCTAATAAGGAAAGAGTATGTAGATGGAAAGATGAAGAGAGATCCTGGATCCAGAGAGATTGAGGGTGATGTCACAGTCTAGGAGCAAGACTACAGGGCCTGGAGGGAAGGAAGGAAGAGAGTGCACTTTGGGGCAGGGTTTTATGACATCCCACCCTGGCATCCTCCTACTCTCACCAAATTGAGGATCACTGCTTCTCTGCAGAGTCAGATAACATTTAAAGCTTAGAAAATAGCAAGCACCTTATTTTACTCGCAATAGAACTGAGCCACAAATAGCCAGGAAAGCAGTTAATGCTTCCAGCAGCTGAGAACAGCCAGCCACTCTCTCCTGGGTCCGTCAAGGCACAGAAAATGAGACACGGACATTCCCAGGCTCATTTCTTATTTTGACACCTACTTAGACAAATTAGCCTTTAAGTGCCTTAGTTTCTTCATCTGTAAAATGGGGATGATAATAGCATCTATTCCATAGGGCTTGATGAGGCTCTACTGAGACCATGTATGTAAAACCTTTAGTACAATAAATGGCCTATACTAAGAGCTTAATAAGGCAGCTATTATAACTGATAACAAGATGATTGTTTAGATCATATGTTAACCCTTGAACTATGTGATTAACAGCTCTTTAGCAAAGGAATTGGTGTTGGAATTCTCAAACATCATTTATTTTACCCCAGAGGCAAAGACTTGGGACTTATCAGTTCGAAATGTCAGAAGATGAAACAAATTCAATTCAATTGAAGAAGTTATGAATTGTCATTTTCTCCTTCTGTGAAGATTGCTAATTATAGATACATAGAGAGCTAGACAGACAGACAGTAAATCATGAAAACTACATATTTTCCCTGTTTGAAGTACTGAATGCTATAAAAAAAAAAAGAAGAAAGAAAGAAAAGAAAAACCTGTTTTCCCTCCACAAGTCCCTGCTTGTGTGACAGAAGTCCACGGTGTCACCTCTAGGAGTTTTCATTATTCAGCGGTTTTGGAAATGAGTGATTGATGTAATTAAAGTTATTGGTAAAGAAAGACTCAGTTACCAAGGGACAGATGAGTCAGCAGCAAGTTGAAGTAATGAAATCATGTTCCAAGGAGTGATTCTTAAAATAAGCTTTTCTTTTTTTTTTTTTTTAACTCTTGACATCTTAAACATTGCTGGTCAGCAAAAAGAAGTGAAGCAGTTAAGAACTGGGAAAAACACACTACACAATTTTAGAAATTCTCAGATGAAGTCCTTTTTGATAACATGAGACAATATATATTGAGTAATAATGGTTAGAGCTAACATTTATTGAGAGTCAACCATGTGATTTGGTGGCCTTTCACAGTCTCTCATTTACTCTCTGACCTTGGTGCTGTTATCATCCCTGTCTTACAGATCGGCACACTGAGGCTCAGAGGGGTGAAGGAACTTGCCCCGCGTCCCACCACTGGCAAATGGCCCAGACGGGAATGGAATGCAGGCAGCCGGGCTCCAGAGCCCACCTTCTCACTCACCACAGGTCCTGGGCCTCTCTGTTCAGATTTCCAGTGAGTCGTTTAATCTAGCTCACTCACATACTCAAAATAACAGAGCACCATCAGGATTTGAACCCACATCTGTCCAACACCAGCACTCTTTCAAAATTCATGGGAAAATTCTATGGCAAAGTGCAAACAAATACATTAGTTTGGGATCCATTCATTTGTTTTCATTTCCTTCCACATTTGTTGAATACCCAGGACACGCCAGGCTTTGGGCTCTGTGTTGGGTGCTGCGAAGATGACTGGGGCAGGAAGATGCTCTAGAGGATACGCGATAGTCCGTGCAACAGAGGTAAAGCCTCAGGCTAGTGCCCTGGAGGGGAGGGAATTGGAGAAGATCCCTCAGAAGGATCCATGCAACCAGGGAGTGAATGCATGTGAGGGTGGGGGCAAGAGAGGTGTCAGGAAGTGTCTGAAGTCCCTCCACCGGACTGGGTGACCGGATGCAGGACAACAGGAAGAGAGGCTGATGTGAGGCTGGGTTAAGGGTAGGAATGGGAAGGGGGTGACTTCATTTGGGGAATTTTGAATTTGAGTTGCATGTGGTCCTTCTAGCTGGAGATACAGGTTGAATATCCCTTATCCCTGAAATGCTTGGGGAACACAGAAGTGTTTCAGATTTTAGATGGTTTTTGGATTTTAGAATATTTGCAAATACATCATGAGATATCTTGAGGATGGGACTCAAGTCTAAACACAAATTTCATTCATGTTTCATATCCCCAGCATATGTATAGCCTGAAGGCCATTTTATTTTTCCCTTGGGGACACTGAATAAACTATGTGTTGTGTGCCTTTTGACTGTGACCTATCACATAAGGTCAGGTGTGGAATTTTCCACCTGTGGTGTCATGTCAGTGGCTTAGAAAGTTTTATATTTGGAGAATTTTGGATCTTGGATTTTGAGACTAGAGATGCTCAACCTGTACATATTGGGGTAGTTGGGTGTGTGGCTGAGAGCAAGGGTGAGAGTCAGGGCTGGATGCTAAGCCAGCTGTGACTGTAGCACCCTTGAAGGGCTGAGCTTCCAGGGAAGGTAGGGGAGGACCTACCTCATTCCACAACCATGGGGAAAAGAGGGGGCATGGGGCAAGGAATGGGTGTTGACGTTGAGTGACATTACAGCTGGGAACCCACCAGCTCCCCACTTGTTAATACTAAACAGTTACCGTGTGTCACCATGGTTGGCTTTAGGAAGGAGGGGAATGGGATGGAAAACCCCCACTTGTGAGCAGCTGGAGAAAGGAGATAGGAGGGGCTGCTGGGGCAGAAACTTCTGGAAGGGAGATGGCATTCACCTTCTCATTGTGGTGTTTACCTGAGAACCACCAACTCCCCACACCCCGGACTGTGCACAGAGCTGGGGACTCCAGCCCCCTCTTCTGTCCCTGCAGGAGGAAAGAGGGGCCAGGGTGCTTCCTGGTGTCAAAGGGCATGTTCGGTTATTGTCTTGGCCTTTTACCCTGGAGAGTGACCCACAGATAGGAAAAGGGGTTCAGGCATCGCAGAGCCCGTAGCACCGAAGGAACAAGAGCTCGGCAGGTTTGTAAGAGCCCTCTCATCGTGAGATGAGGACCAGAGTGCAAGGGATTTATGAGAAGGAGCCCCCAGAGGGAGCTGGTGGGGAGGAAAGGCAACCCCACCCGGGCTCTGGCACCAACCGGGTGTGTGATCTTGAGCAAGTTGCTTCAGTTCTTGGGACCTCAGTTTGCATATCTGTAAAACCAGCAGTTGCTATTCCCAAAGTAGGGCAAGTACATCTCTGGAGGTACATTAGAGCAGCGGTCCCCAAACTTTTTGGCAACAGGGACTGTTTTCATGGAAGACAATTTTTCCAAGGACCGAGGTGGGGGTGGGGGGATGGTTTCAGGATGATTGAAGTGCATCGCATTTATTGTACACTTTATCTCTATTATTATTACATCGTAATATATAATGAAATAATTATACGACTCACCATAGGTTGGGGACCCCTGCCCTAGAGGATCTCAGGTGGGGGTGAAGAGATACTCATGCAGCCCACATAACTTTGAGGGCAGCCTGCAAAGCAGAAAGAATGGGGTTGAGGGAATTCTCAGGAGTAACCTGAGACCCTGAGAGATGCCCATGGGACCAAAAAACTCATTGAATTAATTTTTTTAATAACTAGTCTTCTGTTTCAATGGCAGTGGCAATGTAAATATTCCTCTCAAAATAAGCAAATTACAAAATTTGAAGGAAATTAGTTTGTAAACATTAGTTCCAATAGTTAGAGACTACAACAAGGAGGGCTGGAATGAGTGAGTTTTGAGGAGTCTCTAGTCTTACAGAGCCTTCTCAGACATTCCTCCTGTATGCTCTAGCACTTGTCATGCCTTTATCCCAGATTGAAAGGCAAAATTTAAAAGAAAAAAAAAAAAAGGATAAGAAAGGAAAAAAATCTGGAGAGAAAAATAACTCTACCAACCAAAATAAACCAGACTAGCAATGTTTCTGCCCTGCTCTTCGTGAGAGCAAAGAGGTGGTGTTTATTCCAAATGAGCCCTTTTCTCCGAGTTGCCACTAATCTACTCTTTTATGATCCAGGAAAACTGGTCGTCAGCTACCAATGACCGTCTTTGCACAGATGAGTATTTGGAAAAAGAGACACCTATTACCACAGGGTTTGGATTTAGATACCGGATACAAATAGAGGGCAAACAAAGCAAACAAACAAACAAAAATGCTTGTGGTTTGAATCCAAGAAAAACAAAGAAGTCGCAGAAACAACTGTATGGTATCTGATGTCAAACCATATTAGTGGGGAAGGTGTCTGGAACATTCTGGAACAGTGAGGGTATTCGGCATCTAGGGCTAACAGGCGTCTCACTCAGCTTGAAAGATGTTGAGATGCTGTTCCTAAGGGCCTGTGGGTTCCCTTGAGGACAAAGCCACTGAAAGTTTACAGAAAAAAAAAAAATCCCCGTGTCAAGAAAAGGATTGAGAAAAAACAGTCAAACTGAGATGTCAAAAAAAAAAAAAAAAAAAAAAAAAAACCCACAAAGAAAGAAAGAGAAGAAAAAGGAAATTCAAAATAAAAGCATGAAAAGACCCATGATTTGGGGCCTTACCCCCAACCCAAATCTTTGTTTGATAAAACTCACTCTGTAAAATGACAGACAATGGAACGTTAATTTTTGCGTACATCATGTGAGATAATTGTGTGCGTGCAGAAGTCACTTCGAACAGGAGAAATGAGCAAATCCTTTCAGATAGCAATTATTTAGGGAAGAAAACACTCCCTGGTAGGGGGGACGGTCCCAGGTCCTCCTTGTTGTTCGGTCTCTGGGAGAGATGGCACATTGGAGCTCTTGCCTCATCTGTACTTCACACACGGAGTCCTGAGGAGGCGGCCGTCCTCCGGCAGTGTTTGAGGAGGGCTAAGATGTTTCCTGGCCCAGCCTAAAAATATCTCCCTTGACAGCCTGTCACTGTGTCTGAGATTCCACCATTATAAATTCATTCCTCTCTGTTAAGGCATTTTATTTCCAGGAGTTCTCTGTTAAAATACAGATATCCCAGAGAACTTAGCTGGGAGGAGTCGGGGGAGAGCATGAGCCGAGGAGGTAGGAGACCTGGGTTTTAGAGTCAGCTCCGCCTGTAAACTCACTACATGAGCTTGGAGGAGTCATTTTCACTTCCTGAACCTCAGTTTCTCCACTAGTAAAGAGGCAGAAATCAACAGGAAGATGTGATCAGAGGACTCTCAGATTGATGGTTTCAGGAGAGAGGGCGTGTGTTCTCGTTAGAGTTTTCCCTGGATGTGTGCCTCCACCCTGGACATTTCAGTGCTTTGCCGCTGGACGTCCCACATGTCCATAAAAGCGGTTCCTTTGGATCAAAGAGGCTGCAGGGTCAGAGCAAAATGTATCTTGCTTCCCCTCTCCCTGAAAAAATAATCCCTGTTCCTCCCTTAATGCTTGACATCTCAGCAAATGGCATCCCCCATTGCCCTTGGTGCTCAGGCCCGAATTCCTAGAAGCATCCAGAACTCCCCTCCTCTCTTTACCTACATCTAATATGTCAGCAAAGTCTGTTGATTCTACCTTCAAAATATATCCCCAACCTGACCACCTCTCCCCATCTCTGTGGCTACTACCAGGTAGAGGTGGGTGCAAGGCAGCCTGACCTCCCCCTGGACCCTCCATCAGCCTCCTAACTGGTCCCTGCTCCCACTCCTGCCCTCCCTGAATTTCAGCTCCTCAGACCTGGGGATGCGTTCAAAACATAAATTAGATCCTATCACTCCTCTCAAAACCCTTCCACACCTCCTCCCTGGCCCCCTGAAAACTCCCAAATATCTCACCAGGACCTACAGGGCCCCACATGTCCTGACCCTGGTTTGGACTTGGCCTTGGCCTCATCCCCTCCCACAAAGGTCTCCTTGATGTTGCTCAAATCCGCTGCCACCTCAGGATTTCGCATTTGCTATATTCCTTCTGCTTTCAACTCTCTCCCCACAAATATCTGCATGGCCTATTCCCTAACTTCTCGGTCTTTGCAGAAGTACCTAGCGAGGCTTCCCAGACTGCCCTCACTAAGCCCTCAACCTACTTAATTTTTGTCATAACCCTCATCACCTGGACATTGTCCTAAGTCATTACCTCACTCCTTTGTTGATTTTCTGTCTTACCCTCTAAAGTGTAAGCTCCAGGAGGGCGGAGACTGTTTTGTTCATCGCTGCATGGTCAGCACCTAGAGCAGGGCATCTGGCATATTATAGGTGCTCAGTTAACATAAGTTGAAGGAAGGGAAGGGAACAGCTTGAGAGGAGCTGCACTAACATGGAGACTAGCATAAGCATTTCACTGAAGAGGGCAATGTCAAGGTTTTTCCCACCTTCTGTTTCAGCAAGGCAGGATGTCCAGAGGGGGCAAAGATGGAGCCAATTCTTGGGAGGTGTGAAAGGGGCAGTTGGGGGGTGTGTGTGCAAGGTGTACTGTAAGTTCATGGGCTGCAGGTTCTTCATTGAAACCATCAGAAATAGCCAAAAGGTCCTTGCGGACAGATTGCAAAAGACAGGAGCCTGCAGACAAAAGGTGGGTTATGAGCTGGAGAAGTTATGAACCATTCTGCAGACGAACCTCAAAGTTATGTGTGGTTCCGCCTGCAAAAATGAGCCATAAGGCAGCTCCATTCAGCTCCCCAAAGCTCAGCTCTGAGCAGGTCACTCTGTGGTCTCACTATCTTCCCAGGCTTCTTCACTGTCCCACCATCAAGCCCCCAAAAGTGATGCATAGGCAAAGGAAGGAGGGAGTGGGAGGGAAGTGCTAAGGAAGATCTGTCATTCTGGCAGGATCTTTCCCTCAAGTCAGAACCCAAAGCCCCTCTGCCTTTTCCCCCAGGCTTTGGCTAGTGTCTACAGGAAACTGCAGTCTAAAATAGCATGACTTTAATAACTATATTGAAGATTAACTATGTGCCACGCACTCTAATCCTCACAAGATCCAAAGTAGTAAAGCCCCATTTCACAGATGAGGACACTGAGGCTCAGATTGGGTATTGGACCTGTCCAAGGACACATAGCTAGTAAGTTGCAAAGGCAGGGCTGAGCCACCAAGGCCCATGGGCCCACCCAGTCTCTGGACCACAGCTCACGTTCCCAGCTCTACGCTCCCTCACGGAGCATCACGGTCACATTCGAGTCTTGGAGAGGCCGCTAACCCCGTGGGCCTGCAGCCGGCCTCTCCCTAGCCCAGGCTTGAGCAGCCGGCCCGCGGGGGGCGATGGCGGCGCAGCTGGAGTCTGCACCCGGAATGGGAGACCACCAGCAGAAAGCACCCAGGACCTGGCACTCAGGGAAACCCTAGCAGACGCTCAGCGCCCCCAGCCCCAGGCGGAACCCCAGCTGTGCTGAGCGTGGCCGCCAGGTCGCCCATGCGGACGCGCCCGCGCTCTCCAGCCCTTGTTTGATGAGCAGCGGCCAATAAATTCATTAATCATCATTTTATGCCTCATCAAACCCCCTCCAAGCCCCTCCATGGGAGTTACACAAATTAGCCCCTGAAAAGACAGTAATTTCAGTTTAGCGAGGTAAGTGCTTTCTGATGGGCTCCGCGCACAGAGCCCTCCTGACAAGCCAATCCATCAGCACGTCGGGGATGGGGCGCGGCCGGACGCCCAGCCCAGTCCGGCCTCAAGAGACCCAGCCCTGCCCAGCCCTGCCCAGCTCAGACTCTGGGGGCTATTTGGGTCTCTGCCTAGGGCTCCCCAGCACCCTTCTCCTTTTCACCCATTCTCTGCGGACTGTCTCTTCAGGTCTCTCTCCATCGCCCACCCCTTCTGAACAGAAGAGAAACTTTGCCGGGGGGAGGAGTTGGGGACGAAGACCCAAAATTAGAAAACGAACGAACTAGTGTCGAAGGAGGATGCTGGGTCAATGAGCTTCCAGCCCCCTTCCTCCCCGCTGCGCTGCCCGGGGAGGCAAGAGCCAGGTAGCTCTTTTTCCTAAAGCCTGGTTGCCGGGGTCCCGCGACCCCTGGAAATGATTGAAGTGTTGTGTGTACTGCGTGCATTATTTGTGTACATTATAATGGAGGAGGAAGGGTTAATCCATGTCTTCCAGCTGATTCTGAAAGAAATCTCAGGCTCCAAAAGAGGACCATCTGGGAACAGAGAAGGTCCTTTCTTCTTGAGGGCGGCTCCACGGGACCCTGGTGGCTGGACGGGGCGCCTGGTCTTTTCCGTGGCCCTCGCGTCTTTCTTTCTGAAACCTCCACCTGGGGTGGAAGACGACACCTGGGGTGGAAGACGACGCCTGGGGAAGAAGACAGAAAGGATTTTCTATCGAATGGGCCCGGCCGGTGCGACCCAAGCGTGGGGAGTTGGGTAAGAAAGGAGAGGGGGACGAACCAAAGTGGAAAAAATAGTGGTGAGGGTGGTGTATTTGCAAGCGCGATGCCAACGCCTTCTAACTCCCAGCCTGGCGCACAGAAGGTCCCGCGGGGACCCTACCTGACGGGCAGAGTCAGTGCAAAGGAGGTGGACGAGGAGTCACAGCCCACGCGGAGCCGGCCGGCCAGCTTGTCGCGGCTGCGGAGAAGTGGAGCGCCGAGCGCCGCCAGCTCCTTCATTAGCTTCCCCTCCACGCGGCGCTGCATGCCTCGGAAAATAAGTTAGCAAACGGGGAGCCGTTTATCTCTTTTATCTTGGGGCCTGATCCAATTAAATAAGTGCACATTTACATTTGCATCCATCAGGCGGGAGCGCTGAGAGCCCGGGGTTTGCTCGGAGCAAATAAAAGCAGATTTCACTGGGAAAGTGGTGTCTGGGCACGCTGGGCTCTTTGGGGCACCGGAAACAAGTGCTGCCCGGCAGGCGGCCTTGGGGACTCAGGGCTGGGGCCGGAGGCCGACACGAGGCCGGAGACCCCCAGCGGCCCCGAGGGGCGGGCTACGCAAGAGGGATAGAGGAGCTGCGGCCCGACCCTCGAGGCGATCTCCTGTTAGGCCCCAGTCGGGCCCGCCTAGTGCCCAGGGCCCAAGTCGCAGTTATCGCGAAAACGAAAAGGAGACTGGCTCTGGCCGGGCCACAGAAGGAGACCTGCGGGGTGGGTCTAGGGAAGGTCCCCAATCTTTGGCTAGTCTGTGGGGAGGGCGGGTGGCAAGGTCCCAGCTGGGCCCGATTTCCCTCCTGTTCGATGGTCGAGCGGCGAAGGAGGCAAAGATTCAGGCTGAGGGCGCGCCCCGTTTTCTCCCAGTGACCCTGCATCTGGGGGAGACCACCTAATACGACCCATTCGTGCTTGTGCTGGGGTCGGGGAAAGCGGAGGTGAGCACCGAATGCTTTGCCACGCCGACTTCATTAAAGGCACTTTCGGAATAGGAGGGTTTGAAGCAATGAGAGGGTAGTTTTGGTTTGCGTGTTTTTCATTTTTCTATAGATGTCCACCCCACCGGCCAAACGCTCTTAAGACCAAAACGGTCTTCGGGGATGCGGTTGCGTGGTAGTCCCCCAATATGCCAAACCGCAAATTAAGACCGCGGAGGGTCCAGAACCCGAGCGCCGAAAGGCCCCAAGGAGCGGAAGTGCGTGCACCTGAGGTGCCTCGGGAGCAGGAGCGCACTGGCTGCGCTGCGCCCGGCGGGGCCCCCTCCCACAGGCTGTTGCAGCCGCAAAAGCACGTTTCTCAATTGCTCGCTGCCTGGTTTTTGAAACTGCCGAAGCCGTGGCGGGAACGGTAGGGTTAAACTGTTCTAGTCCCAAGCCCTGCTCCCCAAATCCCCAATGCTAACCGGGTCCTGGGTCCAGGGCCCTGCCGAATTGCGGTGGCGAAGCAGCTTACGTTTGTCCGGCCCGGAGTTTAGAGCCACGGCCCCGTCGCGGGTGGGGGCATAGTAGGATCTCGCCTAGCTCCCCCCTCCCTGCGACCCGCGCGGCTCCCCGAGACCAGTAGGCGGCGCCCTTTCTAAACTGCATCCGCGTCTGGCCACCTCTGGAGAGCGCAATCACATTCCTTTCACTTTGGGCTCTTTGCGTTGCACTATTTGGTGCCTCGGTCCAGGTTGGGGGACAGGTGGGCTGGGAGGCACCGTCGTCGTGCCGAAACCGCAGGCATGACCCTCCCTGCCCCCAACCTTCCAGGCCCCACGAGCTGCGCACGTCGCGGGGAATAATTGGCCCTGAGGGATTTGCCAACCAGGAGGCCTTGCTGCAGGCCCCGCGCCCCGGCTTGGGGAACATTTCCGGCCCTGGTACCCAAAGCCGGGGAACAGGAAGTGATTTGCCCCGCACAGAGGAGTGATCCCATGAAGTGATTCGGCCCCGTACAGAGGGGTGAGAGACCCAGCCCGTCCCCTTCTTGGCGCTGCCTCCAGGGACTGCCTGCGAGACCCCACGCAGTGATCCCGTGACCTATGCTGCTAGGTGCCAAGCTCTGCGCTCCTCGGGGTCCCGAGCCGGCTCAGCCACACGCAGGTGGCAAACGCCCGCGCAGTCCCAGCACTGAAGCGTCTTAGGCGCTGCCTCGCGAGACTTCCACGCCCCAATCCAAGCCTGAGAACAAACCCCGACCCCGGTACATTCCAGACGTTTTCCTCCGACGCCTCTACGACGCATGGCCTCCTAGACGGCTCGAGACTCTCGGCAAAGCAGAGACTCGAAGAGGGACTTGGGATCCTACAGACACACAACTACTTTTGGGATTAAACGCGGGGCACATTTCCTAAATGCCCCGAACCCGGATCTGCCTGGCAGGCCATCTCTAAACTGAAAAGTCGCTAGATACCAGAAAAACTGCTGGCCACTAAAACCCAGCTCTATAAAGAAGAAACCCGTAGACTTAACTGGGGCTGGTACTCAAAAGCAAGCACGCAAAGCAAACCCTGCAGAGGCCAAGGGCTGGGGACAGCGGGCAGGGGACAGACTCCGGCGCCCGCCGCCGAGCCCCCGGCGGTTTTGCTCCCCTGCCGGAGGCTCCTCGCGCCGCCCCTCGAAGAAGAGAAATGCGGCAAGCTCCCCGGAGCGCGGCTCCTGTTCCCAGGCAGCCCGGCGGGCTCTCGGCTCTCAGCCCCGGGCCTTCGCAGTCGGATTTGGGAGGCCCGCGCCGCGCCATTTGCATATTCCCGGGAACACAGGGAGGCCTGTAATTTTCTTTTTAAAATCGTTGGGCTGGCTTTTGGGCCAGTGCTTCCAAAACCCCGCCGAGTTGATGTCGTCCTTAAACTCTCTCTTAAGAGAAGGGGCCTGGCCTATTCTTCTGACTGTTTTAGAAGAGAAGGTGACTCCCGGGGCTGCATATTCAACAAGGGGAAAAGCTGATTGTGAACCAGGCTGTTGGGGGAGGGAGAGAAGGGTGGAGGGGGTGAGGCGCGGGGAGGAGGGGGGAGGGCAAGTCATCTCTGGAATTCAATTGTTTAAAAAATCATTTATAATTAAAGGGACAAAATAAAATACGATCGTCTCATGCATATTTAATCATTCACACTTCCAGCTTTGAAACCATTTTCCCTGCGTGAATTTTCTCACTAATTTAAACCCTGAAGTCGACCGCTGTTCGCTAAAACATCTGGACAATGCAGCTTTCAAACTTGTTTAAATTCGAATGAGCTAAAGGAGCCCGGTTGCAGGTTTGGAAAAAAAAAAGTAGCAAAAGCCAACAACTCCAGTGAAACTTTGGGGTGTGTTTAAAACACCTAGTAAGGTTAAAAGTAATCTTGAGTAGAAATGCAAATATGTGCATTTTGATTTAGCCTAATTAAACCGGTGTTATGTGCAAACACATTCTCTCTCAACACTCAGGCTTGGGTTTAATAGAGCAAATTAATTCCCCTCGCCGGATTATGTTTTTGCTGTAACACACACCCCTCCCCCGACCACCGAAAATTTCCCACGAAGTACAGCACGTCGGCGGCTCCCTATCTCGGGGCAAAATGGAGACGCCAGCACCGCAGCCAAACCGAGCCCGCAGTGTTGGTCGCCGAGGGGCGGTGGCTCGTCCTCATTTAGGATTGAGATACATCCTGACTTTTCAATTTTGAGATGAAATATACGGGATTAAAATGAGAAAATAGAACCTAAAAAATACTTTTGTAGCTACTCGGACTATTGAATATGACCTGGGAAAAGTGCTAAAGCGACGACAAGCCTTATCGAGTCCACAAGGGCCCCGTTATCTAGGCAAATGGCCTCAAACTTTTGAAGGCCACTTGTCCAAAAAGAGGCCCATGGTGAGGGGGAGGGATACTTTCGGGGGCTCCCCTAGCTCCCCGCAAGTGGCTGTGGCGCTCCCTCCTCCCCTTCCGCCCACTCTGCAATCTCCACTCTGCAAAGTGCAGGCTTGAAATTCAGGACAAGTGTGACACCTACCTGTGAAAGGGGGAAACCATCCCCTCGCCCGTCCCGCAGTCCCAACCCCACAGCTGAGCGGGCATCTACTGGGCCGCCCGCCACCCGCAACGTCGCGGATGGAACGTTCACTAATTTAATCAAATCCAAAGAAGAGATCAATGCCCAATTTTGAAGGGGTAGAGAAGACAGTGACTTGGGAAAGCCTCCCCCTTGGCATCCCCCAACGCGCTCCCCGCCCGTATTAGCACGAAGCACCTTTGAAATAGTAATAAGGGCTAAATCCGGCATAAAATCGAACTCATTAGCAAAGTTCACCAGCTGATTGCTTTGCATAAAACACGACACTGATTGGAAGTAATTAGGTTAAGCGATGGCGCTCGGGTGGTGCGTGTCCCTAGCTGGCTTTGCCATCTTTTCTCCCTTCTGGGCACACACTTGGGTCTCTCTTCGCCTTCCTCCACGGTCCAATCTCTCCCAAGCAGCCCGCATCGGTGATCCAAATCTGCATTCCGGGCAGGGCCATGTTCCCCGGGGTTTGCAGCCTAATTATGGTTTTCCCCTGGCACACTGAAGGTCTGTGGAACCTTTCAGTTCCCACTTTGAAAAAAGTTGCAGGTTGCACCTTTTGACCAAGGCAATGGACAGTTTATTGAGGCTTCTAAAAAATAATGAGTGGCTCTGATTATGTTAAAATCTCTTTTAATTAAATATTTTGCATTTTACAAAGGCGGCTGCAGTTTCTTTTACTTTTTAAATCTAAGAGTATAACCTGTGTCCTTTCTGTAATAATACTTTAGCTCATACCCAGAAGAATCAATAGGTGTAAAAAATTAAATTAAACTTGTATTTTTAAACTATGAAACAGTTTTGGGGAAACACAAATGTATATATTTATATTACAAAAAAAAAACATTAAATGCCTGTACAGGTGTCTTGACTTCATAATTTACTTCAAAGATATTGAATTATCAATTTAAATACAAAATGCTACATTAAATATACAGAATAAGATTTAATACAAATCCTTTTTTGTAATTTTTCTCTTCGGTTGGTTAAGACATTATTTGTGTGTGGAGATGTTTACATTTTTATGTATCCATCTCCATAAACTATAAACTTTTGAATAGGAGGGGTGGTTTATGGTTTTTTTCTCTCTCTTGGTGATGGAAAAATAACTGCCAAGGCCATGTTTTTAATAAATTAGAAAAGTCCGGGACCGACGCAGCCCGCGTTAAATGTCGGACATACCTTTCTTCAATTCATAGGGAGAGTCTTTGCACAGGTCTAGCTGAGACTGGCTCCGCAACATTTTCGGGTCTTTAGCCAAAGCGTCCGCTCGGTTCAACACGGTCTGGTTTAATCCATTGAAATGAGAGCCCGGACCGGTTGTGGGGCCTGGCCCGGGCCCCGGGTGGCCATGGAGGTGTCCGAAGGAGCCATAGTTCGTGTAGCCAGGATAGAAGGGCGCGGTGTAGTAGAGAGGCCGGGACAGCACTGTCCCGCCAGGAAAAGGACACTGCGCCGAGGGCGAGCGCGACGGCGCCGGGGCCGGCGACGCACGGCTGCCTCCTAGGGCTTGCCCAGCTATGGGCCCGGGACACGGTGGGCATGGAGAGCCCTCGCTACCGCCGCCCCCGTCCTTGACCTTGTCCGAGGATGTGGCGATCTCTGCCAGAGACCACAGTTTGGGCTTGGCGAGCACCGCTGCCGGCGGCGGTGGCGGCGGCGAGTGGATGACCGAGGGCCCGCCGGGACCGGGGGGCAGCTCTCCTGCTGCTGGGTGTGTGGCGGGCGCCGGTGCGCCCGCAGGGTAGTGAGTGGCCGGGTCCTCGGCCAGCCGCGCTGCTGCTGGCCCAGCCGGGGAGGGCCCGCCGGCCCGGGGGGGCCCGGGCAACGCGTCGAGGCGGCCCTCCGAGGGCGGCTCTTTAAAATCCAGGTCGCTGAGGCTGCCCTCGGTCTCCTTGCCGGCGGGGGTGGGTGGCCCCTGCAGCCGTTCGCAGCTCGAAGCCGCCTTCTGCTCCGTTCCTCCTGTGGGCGAAACCCTGGCTGTTAGAGACGCAGAGGCCCATGTTCCCGCCCGCAAAGGCAGAGACCCCTGCCCTCAACCTTCGGGCCCCGTGCGCGCCCCCGCCAAGCCCCCCTTTTCCTTCTTATTCCCGCCCAACACGCGCCCTTTCCCCTGTGCACCAACCTGCTTCAGGGCCCTCAGGGTCGCCCTTGTCCTCAGGCTTCTGGGGTTCATCCTCGTCGTTTTTCTCCAGGTCAATGTTCTCCTCTTCCTCCTCGTCCTCGCTGCGGTTCCGCGGCGTCCACGTCATCTTGTTCTCCTTCTTGAGGCGCCTGCGTGCGTTGGCAAACCAGGTGGACACCTGGGTGAGGGTCATCTTGGTGATGATGGCCAGCATGATCTTCTCGCCCTTGGTGGGGTAGGGGTTCTTGCGGTGCTCATTGAGCCAGGCCTTGAGCGTAGCAGTGGCGTCCCGTGTGGCGTTCTTCCGGTATGCGGGGTCCCCATATGGGTACGACCCCAGGGGCGCAGCATAGGGGTGATACCCCAAGGAGCCCGCCATGCCGGGTGTGTGATCATAGGGAGACCCCTGCGGTGGAGAGTCAGAGAGAAGGTGAGTGTGGGCCATGGTCTGCATTGCCACCTAAACGACAGAAGCACGCTTTCCCTACGCCCCGGGGTCTACGGGCAAGGCCCGCACTCCAGCTTCCCTTGGGACAGGGCAGGCGGTTTCAAACCCAAGAGCAACCCCTCCCCCCCCTCAGAAGGCAGGGGGGCCTCCAATTCCTGAGTCCAGTCCTTCGGGGACACTTGAAGCTGTCCCAGCCTCGATGCCACACTGTAGGCCCCCGTCTGCCTGGGCACGTCAGTCCCCTGTGCACAGATCTGGCCACTGCGGCTCGGCCCTGCGTCTAGATAGAGGCCTGGGCAACGAAGGCGACTCTGCGCTCCGTGCCCGGGCAGCTGCACGTTGGACGCAAGAGGGGAAACAAGGGAAGTCAAGGCTTTTTTTTTTCTTTTCAACCCTCAAAGAAACGCAAACGAAAACCTGAGACTTGCCTCAGCACTCCTACTCTTCAAAAATGCTCCCCCAAACCAGTCACAATCCAGCCGAAAAATCCCGGATGCACCGCAGCTCGGCTGACTTTTCAGAAATTTAATACCTCCAAATCGGATTGGGAAGATAGGATTACGGATTTGCAACATTTTGGAGGACTAATTAAAGGCGAGGCCAAACACATTTACATAGACTTAGCACTCTTCTGCTCAGATTTCGGGTGTATTTTTTGGACTACTTTTCCAAAATGACAAAACCAAAAACATAAAATTTGCAGGGCGGACTGGGGCTTCTGTTTGAACCAAATGCTGCTCTTTAATTGCAGCGATCTCTCTCCCCAAAACCTTTCCCGCCAGCTCAGCTATCCGAGCAAGACGCGGCTCGGCTCTCTTTTCCGAACAACTCTTGAGCCCGAGGCCCAGGCGAAGCCGAGCGAGACAATCGTCCAAGTTTTCAGGGGCCCTGAAGCTCGGCGGGGGAGGTCGGCGGTGGCGCCTAGGCCCGTGTCCCCTGCAGCCCCCGCCCGCCCGGCCGGCCGGCGGACCCCGGCTGCCCTCGCCCGCCTCGGATCCCGCTCACTCACCACGTACGAGGAGAAGGCGGCGGCGGCGGCGGCCGCGGGGTCGGCGCCGTACTGGAGGTGCGAGTTGTAGCCCGGCGAGGGCGCCGTGAAGGCAGTGGAGCCAGCATAGGGCGAGAACGCGGAGCCCGAAGACGAGCGGCCGAGCTCATCCGTGCGGGGCCCCGAAATGACGCTGGTGCTGTACGCCGGGCACGAGTAGAGCGCCAGCGAGGCGGACGGCTGATACAAGTAGCCCTGCGGGTAGGACATGGCCACACACGGGCATGGGGCGCGCCGCGCCGCGGCCGCCAACCAGCCGGGCGGCGCCCTGCGAGGGCGAGCGGGAGGGCACCTGGCCTCTGGCTGCCCTGGGCCGCCGCTCCTCGGCCCCGGCTCCCGGGCTCCGGCCCGCCGCGCCTCCTCGCTGGCTTCCCGCGCGCCTCCGGCTGCGACCGCCGCGCCCGCTCCTCTGCGCGCCTCGCTCGCCCGGGCTGGCCCTTTTTTTCCTCCCCTCCCTTGCTGCTTTCTCTTTTTTCCCCTCGCTCTTTGCACCGGGGGGCTCTGCTTTTGGCTTCGCAAAGGTCCTGCCAAGATGCTAAGTTGGAAATTGAGGATTCTGACGCCTTGTGAGCGCCTGAAGCTCCTCCTTCCCGGGGTGTAGTCGGTGGGAGGACTGGCAGGAGCCTCTGGGCGGCCACAGCCAACCCGGCCGCCAGGAGCGCCTCGCCCTCACCCTCTTCCTCCCCGGCTCCCTCTCCCGCTCGCTGGCGCTCCCCTCGCCCCTCCCCAGCGCCCGCCTCTCCTCCGCGGCCCTCTCTCCCCCTCCTCTCTGCCTCCCTCCTCCCCTCTGCTCCCCTCCCCTCTCTGGTCTCTCCCTCTCTCTTTCTCTCAGACTCTCGAGCGCCGGCCCCAGGATGACAATCATATCCCAGCCGCGCCGACCTCTTCCAACTTTCCTCCCCTGCTAACTCGAGCGCAGCGGCCGTCCCAACGCCCTGGCAGCGAGGGGGTCGGGGCACTAAGGGAGCGAGGCCGCGGACTGTGCGCCAGCGAACGCTCCGCTCTCTCCTAGCACTGTAAATCGCCGTGTTTGCGGATTTCTCATCTTCCCGGAGGCTGGCTCTGAGGCGGTACGTGGCCAACCCTCTCCGGCTTTTCCCCCAAGCCAGGGAGCCGGACAGCGAATTGGAGATCAGGAATGGAGGTCCCCGGGAAAGCCAGATGGATGCCCGCGCTCAAGGCGCAGGGAGTCGGGATGACTTGGCCCTTTGTGCCAGCAGCAGCAGGTGGGCGAGAGGCAGGCCTCAGATGTCTACACGTCTCCGTCTCGCCTTCCTTCCACAGACCTCCACTGGACGGCGAGGGGGACACACTGGGGACCTGGGGACTCCCGAACTAGCATCTCTCTAGAGGAGATGTAGTGGGCAAGAACTGCCAGACAGAAAACCAACTACACTTTGAGTAGGTCTCGGGGCGTGCCAACCTCCACCCCAATGCGTCCCAGCCTCTTTCTCCAGGCTTGCCATCCGCAGCTCGCCCGGCCAAGTCGGTGGTGGAGGGTGCGGGTCCCCTTCCCTTTTGTTGAACTATGTCGCCTTGCCCTTTGCACGCACCTCGCGCTCGCCCACGCTGCACTGCAAACACTGGGCAGAGCAGTGCCCAACCCAACCGCTGTCTGTGCAGCGAGGCGCTGGCGAGGCAAACACAACTGAGTCACAGGCAGCCCTTGCCCACGACGGCCACACAGTCAGAATACAAAACAGACCCCCTCCCCTCCTCTGAGCCTCCCGCCGCCGCAGCCAGGAGCGCACTCGAACTCTGGGACAGACAGGGGCGCTGGTGAACCAGGAGAACTGCTGGCGCTGCGTGGGCGCGCCGCTGGAGACCGCAGTATCAGAACTTTGTGGCCTTTTACCAGGAAGCCACACGCAGGCGAAGCATAACTACATGCGAAGTTTCTCGCATTGACTCTGACCGGCGAGACATACTTTATTTCCTGAGCCCAAGCCCAGATCACACTAAGCAGCCCACCCACACCACACTGGCGCCCGCTCGGCGGCGCGCCTTCATGCACGCGCGGACTCCTCCCCTCCCCCGCCTCCGGCTTTAGACTACATTCTCCGAGAACCTCTCAGCCCGCCCAGCCCCTGCCCTCGCACTGCCTTCCTCTCTGATTGGACGCCGGCCTCCATTGGCTCCGCCCCCTGGCGACGTGCGCCCGCTTTCCCCCCAAGTCCGGCGCCGAAGGGGCGGGGCGGGGCTTCGGCCGCGCTATTGTCATGGAGACGGGAAGCCGGCGGCTGCGGTGGCCCGGACTGCCGGGTTGAGGTGGCCGCCAGCCCGCCAATACCAAACCGAGGCGGAGCGGCCCGGGCGGCCCGGGAATGCGGGAGCGTGGAGCCGGCCAGGGCGGCCTCTTCGGCGGCTCCTTCCCGGGCTCGACGTAGGCCTGGTCGTCTCGGGGAGCGCCCCGCAGCGTCTTCGCCTCGCTCCCTCCGCTCACGCCTCTCGCGGCCCCGCCGCGCCTCAGCGCCCGCCCCCGGCTCCGCCCGCCGCCGCCGCGGCCGCTGGCGCTAACGGTCGGTAACGGCCCGCGCGCGCCGCCCGCCGGGGGCTCGCGCCAGCCACGAGGGAGCGTCTGCGGCCCGCGCGCCCGCGCTGCGGCGGAGAGGTGAGCCCCACCCGCACCGGGTCCCCGGTGCCGCGCGGCCGGCCCCGCCAGCCCTCGAGCCGCGCCCGTGTGCGGTCGTGGACCCGGTGGACGCGGCGGGGCCCTGCGCGCGGCCGGGCGCCCCGTGGCCTTGGGCCCCGTGAGTGTCGGACCGGCCTCTCCTGACATCCCGGTGCCCTGGCGGGCGCGCGTGGCCGTGTCCCCTGTGTCCACGCGTGTCCCCTCCATCGCCGCCTCGGCTCTCGTCCGGGACGATGCTTTCTGAAATGGAGCCATGAAGGTTTGTGCCCGAGAATCCGAGTCTGTCACGCAGACATCCTCATTACAGCACCCTGCCACTCTGGGCCGCACCGCTGTCCCCCCACCCCTCGTTTGTTTTGTTTTTTTTATTCCTTCCCGTTTACTGTCTTTTTGGTGTCAGGGACTGGAAAGAATCCTGGAAGATATTGAAGCAGTTAGAATTTATGGTTCTGTTGCTGTGGTTGTCACCTCCGCTCTACGTCAAATTTAAGACTCATTTCTTAAGGATGTCTCTATTTTCTGCTTTATTTGCACATTGATAGCTCTGCTGCTCAGCTGGCCAAGGCCGCCCGGCGTCTGAGATAGAATTGTGTTAATATGTGAAAGCGAAGGGCTGGGCGTTAGCGGGCAGACGGAACCCAGATAGCATCTGGCGAATTTTCTCCGCTTTTATATGAACGTTTTCTCCGTTTTTTGCTGGTGAACATGAGTTTTTAACTTTTTATCTTGATAGTGGTGACGATATGTCCCCCTGAAACCCTCCTCTTTACTTTCTGTTTATCTGCTTTTCCGTTTAGGAACCTGCTTAACTTTTTAGCTGGTAGTTTCATTGGTCTCTTGTCACTGAAGCTCTTTCTACCCCAGCTGAGGTGGTGTCTATCTCCCTTCATTCCCAGGCTACCAAGAAGACTCTTGATTTTTATTGCATTTGTATCTTTCCAAACATTTTAACTTACACTAGGGATAGGTTTGCTCTGATTGTTTTTAACGTACAACTATTAAATATTCTCATTTTAAAACTTCCTAAGGGCTTATTGGTTTGTCATGTCTGCACGAATTCAGTTACCCGTAACTCTTAAAATTTAAAGCTTTAAAATCAGATTCACAATTGTATTGCCAAGACATGGCCCTAGAGCTTGCTCTTCAAGTTTTGGCGGTACAGTTGTCATTGTTTCAATCAAGTGCAAAAGAGGTTATTCCTGTTTATTTAGTGTAATAGCTGTTTACAGTTAAAACTTTAAAGACTCATAAAAGTAGGTCTGCTGTATTTTAAAGATCTCATCATTCTTGTGAGAGACACAACAGCAACACTAAGAAAGGCAACAGATTGCTTCTGTCATATCGCTTTGCTGTTTTGGAGTGTGCTTAAAGGATTATGATTGATAAGGCTGTCTTGCCAGAGAATGTTGACACAGGTGTGCATCGTTATCTTAATTAAGATCCTGAGAAAATGTTGTCTATAAATGGTGACATAAGAAGGGCGGCATATTTTTGTACAGTTTGGCTTTTGGAGAATTTAATTGCACTTGAAACCTGTCTTTGAGCTTCCAGATTTTGTGAGCACTTTGGCAACAGAAGTTTTAGAGAGAAATGATAGTTTAATGTTAAGTGTTCTGGCATGTACTAATACTACTTGTGGCTTTTTGGCAATGCCTTCATTGTGTTAGCTTTCTTTGTGCTTTACCTTTGTGGAATAATGGTTTCTAACTTTGAAAGGAAAGCATAAAATAGAGCAGTATATTATTTATTAGTGCACAGAATAAATCTGTCTAGGAAGGCCTGCTTAATGTGCAGAAACAGGAATATACTAAAAAGGTAAATACGTGAGAAATTTATGCCATTTCATTTTTTGGAAAAGAAACAGTCTCCTTGGGTGTCTTAGTGATCTAAAATCTTTTTCATATCATCAAGTATCTAGCTACAATTTTTATGGAATGCCTTGTTTTTATTTCTAGGAATAAAAGAAAACTATATATTTCTTCCAAAATACTGTTCTGTAAATTTAAATTGATATGTAAGTGAAGACAGCGCATTTAGCCTCTTATTAGTTTAAGGATCCGAATCATAACCTGAATGACCACTAAAATAATCCTTTACTCCCAATCTCGAAATATAAAAACAATGGCAAGACGGATGCTGTTGATCTTATTACCCTTGGCTTACCCAGCACCTAATACCCTTTAACATAAGTATTGCATTAAGATTTTTCACCTCTCTTTGTAGCTCATGATTTCCTGAAAGCTGGGTGTCCATCAGTGTATATGTGTGTGAGCGTGTGTGTTTTTCTTTAATATTAAAACTCATTGTAGAAAGAGGAAATGAAAGCAGAGGGGACCATAGGCATATGATTGGAAAAGCCAGGTGTAGTTTCACAGCTCATTCTTGACTCCAAGGATAATTAGCTGGTTAGAATTACATGGTAAACTGAAAGACTTATTTAGATTTGTTTGCTGAAACTAAAATGAGCATTAATTTGGAGATAATTGCTTTATTTATCCCTCACACCCCACTCCCATCAAAAATTTTTTTCTCTGGCAGGTACAATCAGCGTCCTTATGCTATTATCCATGTTATTTTCAAATTCGATATGTTGCATTAAAAGAGGAATATGAAGTAATTACCTATCATCCGTTTTAATGAATAATATCAGATAATTATTTAGGGAAAATTTAAATGTTCTTTAGTTGATAACACAGAAATAAATGAAATCATGTAATTCTGAGTGAATTAAACATGTTCTTTGATTATGAACACAATATCATACTTTGGAATAATGTTTTAACTTTGAGATAGTGTAGCCTGTTTTGAGTGGTAGTATCTTACTATCTTTGTATATTTTTCTTCAATTTCTATATGGTGTTTATTTTTGTAGTTTTCATATCTTTTTGGTACATTTTTAGCTGTTTCATAGAGAATATTTTTTCTTAATAAAACAACAGCTGTTGCAACTCTAAGAACATGTAAAATCTAGAAATTCTTTTTTCCTTGTTCAGTAATGACTCTGATTTGCTTTCATAGCACTACTATGAATTATGATACCGATGGATGATTTATTTCTGCATAAATCTGCAGTGTTTTTATAGCTGTAGTATACCTAAGCACCAGTTTAGCTTCGCAAATTAACTTAGATGCTTCAAAATTGAAAACCAGTATATTCTAATGTAGTTTGAGTTTAAGTCTTTATTAGTAAGGATGCACTTAACATTTGTTCAGGAGAAGGGAATATAATTTTCTCCTGCAGTTGTCATTTATGTAATCCAGTTTTCTGTTCTTTTCTCAAGCTAATGTTATTCCACACCTTGATACAGCTTTTATTTGTTTATTTGCCATAATATGGAGTGATACCTTGGAGAAAATTAGATATTCATGTCTAATATCCCCAAAGTATTACTAGTTTTCTGTTTCCTTAAACAGAATAATTTCCATTTGCTGTGCAGGTGATAGGTATGATGCTTCCATAATACATTTGGTTGTTGTCAGTTAAGTTCACTTCTGAACTATGGGATTCCTCCAAATTTTGGCTGAAATTTGTCCTTGTACATCCCAAAGCTCATCTGCAAGTGAGTGTCTGCACACGGCGTGCTTGTGTGTGGAGTAAAGCCAAAGTAACATCAGCATTGGTTTTACCAAAGCATTTATATTGGGAATAGGGGCTGGGTACAGAATGTAGAGAATGTCACTTGAGGCCTTCGATTAAATTAATGCATTAAACAAGGGTGCAGTAAATATAAAAATTTTTAATTCATGAAATGACAGTGAATCATTTATTTATTTGTCATTTATCATGGAATTACATTGAATAATTTCTTTAATAGTATGGGTTGGATAGTAAAATTTATAAATTCAGTGCTTTTCATAAAAATCAAGATGAAGTTTATGATATTTGATAGAAATAGTATTATTACTTAAGAGAAATGATCTGTTTATGCCAAATCACACTTTTTGATTATTTTAATTACCTAATTCTTTTAAGAATAAATTTAGTGGGAGTATCAGTTCTAGTCATAGTTAACCAAACTCTTTCAATGATAAAGAGTATACAAATGTACATAAAACTTGTTATTTCTTATCAAAATAGGGGCTGCTGAGTAAAGGTAGATAACAAAAGCTATGAGAAATAATTTTGTGTTGTCTAGTGGGCAGAGCAAGGAACTGGATTTAGTGATATAGACCATTTTATTAAGAAAAAGAATGGTTGTATGACAAAAAATAAGCTAATTTTACAGAAGACAGCTATAGTTAGTATAGCCTGCGACAGAACAAATGTTTGTCTCTGAATACTTTCCAAGACATTAAAGTGATTTTTAATGTCCTATAAAATAATATGTAATAGTTTTTAAATAACATCCTTGTGTTCCCCTAATACTGATTGGGTCTTGTGGAAATGGGGTTTCATGTATGACTGAGAGCTGAAGCATTGCAGCATGTTAGAAAACCCAACACAAATAAAAAGAAATGTTAAGCAGTGAGCACTCTGATTCCTCTTTGTTTGCCTTTAATCTTAATTTTTTGTTTTTTTTAAACCATATATAAAGTTACTGAATTTAAAAGATAAAGGAAACTGATTTTCTTTTTTTTTCCTCCTAAGGATTAATATAGGAAAAATATAAACACATATGAAGATTGGTTGAGTTTTACATCTGTTGTCAGCCAAATTTATTAAGAGTCATATCTAATATTCCTTTTGTATAAAATAGATGTATGTGGGGGCTCCCCACTCTTGAAAATACGAAGAAAACATATCCTTTCAGCAGTAATGGGTTATGGTTGATTAATTGAGAAGGTTGTACTAAATGTTCTCAGTGGAAATAGCTAAAGAATATGCTTTTTGAGAAATGTATCATCCAGGAATAAAATCAATTGAAGTATTGGTAATTAAATTGTAATTCCATGAAGGAAGGAAATAGTACTAAAGATGAAGCTAACTATTGCTGTTTTTTTCTTTAAGAGTCTACAGTTCATAATGGACCTACTGTATTGGCTATGGGAAGAAGGAGATTCTGAAGATAGGGAGGTAATGTTATCTCTTTTAAAAGAATACTTTCCTCTGTAATCCTGAACCTTTATTACATAAGAACTTTGTCCAGTAGACAGCAGTTTCTTTAGATTTGGGATATAGAAACTATCTTAATTTCTTCTGCTTAGTTTTTGAGCCTGCTTCTCCTAGGGCTGTGGGCTATGTTGGGAAAGTTGAGAAATATCATTTAGCCATACTCAGCATCCTTAAAATAGCTTCTTTCTGAGAATTAGATATGCAAAGGTGTCCTGCACAGTTCTAGTAGCTGCCATTTTAGTTTGTGGTTGATGTACATGTAGTTAGCATGTTGTTTAACTGTCCTCATTTACCTCCCAGTTCTTTGTTGCTTTCATTTGGGGGGGATGTGTTCTCTGCAGGGTGATTTACTGGCAGCCACAACCAAGCTCTCAGTGGAAGACCTGGTGGTTAGCAACTGGTTCCAGAGCTCTGCCAAGAAGTTAGCTGGGCCCAGCCTGGGGTGTTCTAGTGTACTGGAGGCCAGGAGCTCCTGCACATGGGTTCTTTTCCTGGTTCAGAGCCTTAGGTCCCTTTCCATTTTTTGTGTAATCCTTTTCCTCTTGCTAGGTTGGCTTGCTACTTTGCAGCTGTTGCAGGAATTCACATGGAATGGAGGATTCTGTTTTATTCTGGATGATTTCTTTGATAATGTACCTGTATGCTTTTTCATTTTTAAAACCCTGATATTGGTGTTGAAGAATCAATCTAAGATTCTTGAAGAACAAATATTGGGTTCAAGTTGTATCTATCAGAAGAGATTCTGTCCTCTGATGCTATGTTGTCACACTGAATATGCAGGTTAAATTAAAAACAGAGTAAACCTCTTTTATAAAAGACTAATTACTGTATCTAAGAATGTATGTACAGGCTTAAATTGTGTAATGGCATTTATATCTATTTGTTTTCCTTTTAAGAAGAATAATGTACTTTTCTAGTCGTCAAAAATACCTGTCCCCTGAACTATATCTGGGGAGGAATATTAATAAAACAATGAAGGGCTTCATGGTATCTATATAATTAGGAAATTGGTAAGAAGTGCGGTGGCTAAAATTGATTTCTTCCACTAAAGGAACTAGTATACATGTAAAAACAAAAACCTTCAGGAAAAAGACTCTTTAATCTTTAAGTCAAGTAGTGTTTTTGGTTAACACAACAGGAAGAGGAAATACACCAATTTCAGATTCTTTTACTCATGCCTGCGTAGAGGCTGTAAGCAGTTGAGGAAGCCATTAAAATGTAGTCAAGAAAAAAAAGGTGATATCAAAGTGATTACTTGGAAAGCAGTTTACGTTTGCAAAATAATTCAGTATCATGACCTTGACCAACTTCTGCTCTTCATATACTTGGGTTATTACTCTGGCTTTAAATATATCAGTTTATGGTATAACTTGTATGTGGATGCAAGGATATTTTAGAATTGCTAGATCTTGCTGGTCATCTTAAAATATGCTACAATATTGCAAAGTTGAAATGTAATATTTATTAATAGAAGGAAAATATAAAATTTAATATCTGTGCAACAGACCTTTAAACCTACTTTAAAAATATGATCTTGACATCTATGACACTTTTTGTCTTGGTTATGTAGACGGAATTATGGATATTCTACAATCCAGATGTCATTTATTAATTTCAAATTTATTCTCTATAATGGATTTTTAAAATAAAAGGTATATATGCTTTAGAGAGTAAAATTTGAGTCATGGGCTAATTTACTAAGCATCAGAACATAGAAAAGCAGCCTTGATTAATTTAGAACTGTGAAAGGGGGCAGGTAAAACGGTTTTCAGTTGAAATTTACTAATGCAGCAACCATTTAAATTAAATGTTTGTTAACATAATAGTGATGGCATTTTCTCCTCCTCCTCCTTGTGGTTTTGTCCAACTAGATGTTACAGTGGCAGTTGCACTGACTGTTAAGTGTTTAAATGATGGCACCATTATGTGAAGTGATTTTGAAATGAGAGATTCCAGCCAAGAATTACATCTGCTCCCATCTCCTTCAAATCATACTCTCTGGCAGTACAGATTATGATTGATTTGTTTGTGACAGATTGCAGGAAACAGTCATTGATTTTTCAATATTTTACCTTAAAATTATTTACAGTTGTAACCATGGGGAGGTATTTCCATGGGCTGTCAGCCCCTGAAAGACTAGGATAATATTCCCTGCTCTCTGACAAGACAAATTACCTGTAATGAGTGCAGTAGCTGAAGGGTATACTTTTATTTTAAAATATGTCAATAACCCCAGTGACTAAACGAATATTGATTTAGCATAATGAAGCCTGAGTAATGTGAAAATGAGCTTTTTCAAGGGGCATGGTAAAGACTTTCTTTTTAGCTGGTTGTAAGAAGCTTTTCATTCTTTTCAGCTAGCTGGTAGAAATACAGTTTTATGAGCAAACTATCAGGAATGATAGCATTGTTTCTGATAACCAGGGTCCAAATATTTTGTCCTTGCCTTTAGTGATTATTTTCAAATCTTATTTTGAGTCTTACTTTTAGTCATAGAATAATACTGATTTGTTTGATGTTATCTTTAACTGATGTAATATTTTTATAATTCCAGTATATTTTGGATTGGAACCTCCAGTAATGAATATTAAAATATATGTACAATCATTTATAGATGACATGATAATTATATTAAGACATTTCAAATGGGTTATTGTAGTATTTAATGTGCTGTATTTTATGGTAGAATAGCTCTCAGTCTCTGGACATCAGATTGCTTTCAATGGGAATGAAGATTAATTTATTTAAGTCCTGATTTTTTTAAGCATCAGTGCATGTTTTCATTTTTGTCAGGCTTCTCTCCCCACCTTTTTTTTTATGTAATTCTCAACTTATTACGGATTAAGGTCCCAATACGTATGATCCTTTAAACAAGAATGATACTAAGAAATATGTACCCTTATTTTTATAGTCCATCAAGGTGTCTGGAGGTTTTTTGCCTAAGTTAGTATCTCCATATTCAACTTGGAGAGGAGAAAATAAGGCAAACAATGCTGGTAATAAATATGTAGCAGAAAAATAAGTACTTGAACAAGATGTCAAACTGATATTTCATGGGCACCTAACTTATTTTATGATAACTAATAGTAATAAAATTTTATAAAAATCAATAGGTGAAATCTGCTTAGAAATTAAAAATGAGTTATAATTTAAAGAAAATTCAGATGGCTCTTTGTGAGTACTAGTTCTCTTGTAGCACGGCATTGGAAATGTTGAAATAAAATGGAAAACATGAATATATCTTTTAATGGAAAACTGACTCTAGAACACAAAATTATAACTTTATTTTTTCCCAGGAATTTGCCTAAGGGTGTGACACAGATGATGTTTGTCACTTGTCCTAGTTGTATCTAAGCAATGAAACTGGGTGCTTTACAAAATACTTGACCTGTGATTTCATAAGCTGTAATATTTCATTTCTCCATCACCCTTCCAAATTCTTTCCCTTTTTCTATAAAAAGACCTTTGAAATATAGAAATATGAGGGATGTACCATCATCATATATGAAACTGAAAGCTCAAATTCTTCAACCATTAACTTGGTTTATAGTTTTTTAAGTCGATGTAGTAACCATAGAATTACTTATGCCTTCCAGAAAAAAAAAATTGATTTTTTTCCTCAATAGTTTTTTAACTATAACATATTTTCTTCAGATAAATCTATGCTAAGAAAAACACCTATATTGTTGTTTAGTTTATTTAGGAGTAAAATAATAAATGTATTATAGTCAATACTACTGACCCCATCATTTAGTTTGAACCTGTATGTTCATTTTATAGTACATGTATAGAACTATTTGTGTGAATTAAATTTAAGCAACATGTAGATAAAGTAAAGCTTTTTCTGGGAAAATTTTTCTTTTTTGGATACTGTGCCCTTCTCCATTTCTTTTTTCTCCTTGGGGGGAAAAATACCTTGTTCTCCTTTAGGGAAAAACTGTTTATATAAATTATTTTTAAATCATGCAACTCATTGACTGGGGTTGGTTAAAACATTTGTTTTTTAAAAGGAGAAAATGCTCCTGTTTTTAAAATCTTTCTTGTATTTGTATCTATTAAGATAAACAGTTTACTTTGATATATGGTACATACCGATCTACTTAGTTAATTTTTTTTCCAGAATTCATTTTACTGTGTTTGGTCGGACCTTCTATGATAACTTAATGTAGGAACAAATTAGCATATAATTCTATTTTCCATGTGACCTCAACTAGTTACAGAATTGTACCACCACTTTTGGGGGGCAATTTGATAGTTTATGTAGACAGTAGCATTAAGTGTTTGCAAATGTTCAGTGTATCCTAGCTACCGTTATTGAAAATGTTTTAAAGTAAGCAGTTAAAGGAAACACTTCACCCCTATTACTAAGTTATTAAAATGCCTCCTAAAGGTAACATTTTAAATTAGTATACATAATTGATTCATAATTTGCCTTCTCCCAAGCATAAAGCAGTATAGCAAAGTTAAGTGTGATCAGTGAGGTATAAGATATTAGGGATTGATGGTGACAATGATCATGACAACTAAATGGATTTTTTTTTCTTTTAGATTCAGCTGGCGGTCTTTGACATTTCCTGTGATCTGTTTCAATCTAGATGCAAAGGACATGGAAAAATCAAGTGTTCAATTGGTTTAAATATGTTTTGGATGTTCCTATTTGCAGACTACAGTATTTTCCAATTAAAATCCTCAGTTATCATGCAGAAGATGGTTAAGCTCTTCTTGATCACCAACTTTATTGAAAATGTTTAGTATTATAGAGTATCACTGAATATTTTTTGTTTTAATCAACATACAGGAAAAATAAAATTTATACGTTGACTTTTTTCTGAAATGTTTTTATTGGGTTGAGTAAATGTTTATACCTGGAAAAGAGGGTTAAAAAATCCCTTTCTCCTTCATAGTAATTCTTCTGACAGTCAGGTATCACTACAGTAGGTTTAAAATCACTTTCTAATGTGACCCTATTACATTTATGGGAGGAAACGGACTTGAAAGGTATTCCTATGTATATTTTAATTCTCTTTATCAGTCCCTCTGGAATAGAACACTTTCTCCTTGAACAAATCTATTATCTCAATTCAGATACAAGGAAAAGTTACCTGAACTGGTAGAGCAGTTGTTATGTGTTTGATTTATGTAAAGAAGGTTGACATCTAGTTCTTTCACAGAATTCCTACCTTTGGGTAGCCTGAGTAATGAAAGATTACCTTGCCATTGGGAAATTCCTTCTTGTGGCCTTTGTAGCAGCTATAAGAAAGGGGAAGGATTCCTCTGTACAGGCTGGCCTCCAGCCTCTGTGGTATGAACAGGGGGAAAGGGAAGGTATGTCTGGCCAGAAGTAGCCCTTAGGGAGGGCACTGGGGAGATTCACAGATGCTGATGACACTTACAGAAATTGCTGGGAGTTATTTTGTGAGTGACACAGTATATAATTCATCCACTTCTATAGTTTTTACAATGCATCCAAGGGCTAGAATGAATTCTTAAGCTTAGATCTCACTATAGTAATGTAAATTTATTAGGCTAGACTATTTCCTTTTTTGTTTTTTATTTTTAATTAAACTTTGTATTTGAGATAATTATAGATTCACATGTAGTTGTACAAAATAATACTGAGAGATCCTTGAAAACTTCACCCAGTTTTCCCCAACAGTAACATTTTGCAATGTTGACATTGATACAGTCAAGACAGAGAATGTTGCCATCACCACCTGGATTCCTCACACTGCCCTTTTATAGTCACACCTACTTCTCTGCCATCTTACCCCCTCCTTAACCCTAGCAGGCACTAGCACATTCTCCATTTCTATAATTTTGTCCTTTTAAGAATGTTATGTAAGTGGCATCGTAGTATATAACCTTTTGGGATTCACTTCTTTTACTCAGCATCATTTTTTAGAGATTCAACTTGTTTGTGACAATAGTTTGTTTCTTTTTTGTTATTGTTGAGTAGTATGCCATGGTATGGGTATACCACAATTTGTTTAACCATTCACTAGTTGGGACTTCAGGGTTGTTTCTCGTCTTTGACTATTACAAATAAAAGTGCTTATAAACATTTCTGTAGAGGTTTTTGTGTGAACATAAGTTTTCATTTTCCTGGGATAAATGCCCAGGAGTAAAATTGTGGGTCATATGGTAATTACATGGAGTATTTCTTTTTAAGAGTAAAATTGATTTTGTGTCTATGGGAGGGAGAAACAAGGAGGGCATTTACATTTCTGTAGTGTTTTTGTTTTAACTAGATTTGTTTATGATTTTAAAACATACAAACTATCTTAACTTATAGCCAGATAAAAGAAAGTATTTTTTCTAGATCCTAGATTTTGTTCTTATTTTAGAGAAATGCTTTTGAAAAAATTGCTTCTTTTTTTTTTTTTTTGGTAAATAATTTCTGTGTAAAGGAGTAAATATAGACACAGACTGTAGAAAAGATGTCGCAGAGCTGACAGGGTACTTGGGGAAATTTGGGGACAGTTTTCCAAGTGTTAATAGAAACTTGACATTCAGGGATGTATTGTGATTGTTTCTGAATTGATAGACTCTTAATTTTTGTCACTGCCATCTTGCTTGCAGTATTTGTAGAATTAACTCATTATCTTTACAATGATGTGTTCTATGCTGTTGCAGAAAATACTCATTTAGTTCAACTATATGCACTTGGAAGGAAAAACAAAGAAATTAACAAAAATGTTTTTTTATAGTACATGACCCCTAAAAATGCAGCTACTTTATGTGGTGCCTAGAAGAAACATCATGGATGTTTGGAAGAAACATGTTTGGATGAATGGGGGAGACAACTCTGTTTCCACCAAACCCTGGTGGGAATTATACTAAATTACATTATACTTATTGAGACATGGTGAAGTATGTATAAAATCATGTATATTATATTCTTGGGGAGACCCACTGAAATGATTTTCAAAGATAATTTTTACTCTGATTTTTCATCATATGTAGTCTTAGAACCCTTACCAAAGATGTAACTCCATTCTTTTTTGTTGTTTTGTTTTTTAAGAAACATTGGACATAGTTAACTGGTCACAGTGATCCTTCTAACAACAGTCAATATTATAAATCTTTAACATTTTTTGAGTGTGGTACTCAGGGGACCCCAGTCTTTCAATACATCTAAGTATGGTTTCATCTTTAGCCCATTATGGTCATGACCACAGTGATATAAATAACATAAGATAATAAAATACTCTTTTCCCTTAAAAATGACCTGGTAAAAGATAGGAGATAGATACATGGAATCTTTAAATGCCAGTATAAGTCATTCATTCACTAAGCAGGTATTGAAGCATCTCGTGTTCTAGAACTTCTAGGCACTGGCAAACTAACAGTAAAGAAGACAACACAGCCCCTGTTCTCTTAGCATGGTTCTCATAGCTCTTAGACTGGGGTGTGAGGACAGGGGAAAAAGTAAAAGGAAACTGAGAAATCAACATGATTATGCATTATTAGAAATTTTGAACATCCAGAATTCAGGAGAAGGATACTAGTAGAGCTGCAGCAGTCCTCACAGAAAATGAGAGGCTTGATTTTTTTTTTAAGTTTTATTTTTAACTGACACATAATAATTGTACATATTTATGGGGTACAATGTGATGTTTCAATACATGTATACATTGTGTAATGATCAAATCAGGGTAAATAGCTTATCCATCACCTCAAAAATATTTATCATTTCTTTGTGGTGAGAAAATTCAAAATCCTCTGTTCTAGTTATTTTGAAATGTACAATACAATATTGTTAACTGTTGTCATTCTGCTGTGCGATGGAACAACAGAACTTATTCCTCCTATCTGTAATTTTGTACTCATTAACCAATCTCTCTTCCTCCCCTCTCCGTCCCTAGCAAGAGGCTTGAATTTTTAAAGTGCATAGATATGATATGGACAAAGGAGGGCATCAGATAGAGGGAAATGAACTGGAACACAATTTATTGGAAGCAGGTGGACACTGATCTGGTTAGAATTTCAGAATTTGGGGCATCAAAAGGGTATATCATTGCCCAAAAGCACATTTACCAGCTTCCTATGTTTTAGGAACTGGCCAGAAATGAGGCATACTTTTTAAAAAGTATAATATTTGAATTTAAATATGTGAGTTTGAGTGAAAAACAAATGGGTCCTCTTCATCATAAAACTAGGGCTTGAAAGAGTCCTTTAGGTTATGAGGCTCAATGTGTGTGTCTGTGAGCGAGGGTGTGTGAATGTGTGTGATTATATGTAAAACAACATTATTTTCATCATTTTATATTGGATAAGGAATAAGATTTTATACTTTTCTGATATCTTAAATGCATAATCTATAAGACTAATACTTTTTAAAATTTTAGTTTATCTTAGGCTTAAAATAACAAAGGAACTTAAAGCTGTCTTGGAAGAGCTCCAAATTTAAACTGTAAGATCACAAATAGATCAAGTTGTATAAAGAATACATCAGTAAGATTATACACAAAGCTTATGGCTTTACTACAAAACTTTTGAGCATCCTAAGAAAATACTAATACAAGTATTTATGTACATTACTTTTTTAAAGCATATAAGGTAGTAAGGGAGCTAAGGGCCTTTTCTAAATGTGCATCCAGTTTTAGGAGGCTAAAACAGGAAGCTCTGATATGGCCGAGGCCCCTCTAACTTGGGAACTCGGGAAGTGGAAGATGCGAGCTTCTATCAGAGTTTCTTTATACAATCAGATTTGATCAAGGTAATTATAAAAGACATTAAAATTAAGATACTCAGGATTTTATATGTAATAATATTGATTCAGCATCCCCAACTATATGGCATTGCCAATAAGGAGGCCAAATCAAATTGTGTTTTATGAAAGGGCTACATTAGGCCAGAGACTTAAAAGTTCTGAATATATATAATGACAAAGCATTTTGGAATCATCTTGTAATACTGTTTATATAGCAGTTAAAAAATAACAGAAAAAAATGTTGAACTTTTAAACAGTTTTTTAAAAAATTTTACAAATACTGCAAATCACAGGTTGGTTACCACTAGACTTCCTGACTCGGCAGTGATTGCTGTATTCACTGTACATTCTTTTAAAATACCAGGCACTTTATAATTTTGTCTATAATTGTTCATATATATTTCCTCCACAAAATGATTTTAGAATGACTTATTGCTAAATTACTTTAACCTACATGCCATCTTTAAACTTTACATAATGAATATACTTAAATGTCAGTAGACTATTTTATTTTTTCCAGGAGCTGTCTTATTTAAACTGCCTTTCAAACTCAATGCATAAAAATAGCAGGCCACTTCCACTTGCAGGCTTCTGAAGCTAGGATTTAAACTTATCTTTTGACTCTAAAGCAAATGCTGCCAACTGGAAAGTGCTTGTCCCAACTTCTGGAAATCTGACTTATCAGTGTTTGTATCACAATCCTATTCTTAGTAATATTTTATTCTATACATGTCAGAAATAAATGTCTACTTGCCTTTTGTATATGTCATAGACACATTTTGGCACCAGATATGGGTACAAGTAGCAAGCATCAGTGTGTTGATCTCAGAACTGGATTTCAGCCAGTAGAATATTCCATTTATTCATTGTTATTCAGGCATATCTGCTGTGTTTTAACATTGGGATAAATACAGGGAGTCAGATATTCCCCGAATTCAACAAAGTAGGCATTGGGCTCTGGCCTGGAGCATTCAGTCTTTGCCCTTGGAGAGCTTGAAGCTTAGTGTCTTTTGTGGAGATGAAGCCACAAACAGAGCATTTCAGCATAGCATGGTAAGAGGGGAAAGCACAGGGGCCCAGTCTGATGGGTGGTGAGCGAGGTTAAGGAAAGCCTCCCAGGGGAGAGGGCACTGGGGGTGAACTCTGCTGGGAAGAGGGCTCTGAGCAGGGGGAGCAAAGACTCAAGAGCCTTGGAGTAGTCCAGTTTGAGAGGAGCATGAGGGGTGTGTGCAGAAATGGGAGAGAGAGAAGAGAGTAGGCAGGGGCCAGGCTATGAAGGGCTTTCATGTGCTCAGCAGAGGAGCTTGGGCTTCATCTTGCCAAAAGGGGGGACCCTTAAAGGTTTTAAGCATTCACCTGACCAGGTCTGCATTTTAAAGATACCACTTTGTCAGTGGCATGAGAGTGCATTAGAGACCTGCAAAATTGGATGTAGAGAGACCAGTTAGGTTTTGGCAAGTAGCTGTCCAGGTGAGAGAACAGTTGCCTGAGCTAAGACAGCGTCCAGGGGAAGGAGAGATGTCGATGAATTGATGGGAGATACTCAGACGCTAGAAATAAACAGACTCGGTGACTGATTACATGTGAAGGCAGGGGAAGAGCATGTTGACAGGGTGTCCAGAGGGCTTAAACAATTAGGTTGTGTTGGTAATGTTTTGAGATGGATCCCCGGAGAAGCAGGTCTAGAGGGAAAAGGATGCATGTTTGGTGTGGGTCGAGCCATTGGTTTTGAGGTGCTAGTAAAATAAGGAGTTTGGAATTCACGATCTATTCTTTCATATTCGTGTAATTTTTTTTCTCTTCAAGGGCAAATTTCTCAAGAAATGTGTCTTCATTTTTATTAAATGTGTTTTGTTGTATAATACAGCTATAATGGCCTGGTGTAAAGCAAGTCTTCAGACAAACGTCAATGTTATTGGGCAATGTTTATTTTGAAAAAGATGGGGTTCAAAGGTATGCAAAGGAAGGAAAGAGAAAGAGTATTCCTAGCTCTAGTTGTCTCCTAAACATTTCAAGGAATTAAGTGGAGTAAATTTCAATTGTGTTTGAGGTTTAAAGATAGATAGGGGTGAAACATTTCAGAGAAAAAAGCACTTGAGAATATTTTTGTTTTTAGAAACTTGATGAATTTGGTTACAACGTATGCCTAAATGATTAGTGTCTTCTCAGGTTTTCATGCTGTTATCTGGATCTTAGTACCTCAAACAGCCATTCCACAAACACAGTCGTGTGTCGTTTAATGACGGGGATATGTTCTGAGCAATGCATCATTAGGCGATTTCGACGTTGTGTGAACATCGTAGAGTGTCCTTACACAAACCTAGACTGTATAACCCACTGCACACTGAGGCTGTATGGTACAGCCTATTTCCCCAGGCTGCAAACCTCTCCAGCATGTTACTGTACTGAATACTGCAGGCAGTTGTAACACAGTGGCAATTAATTATGTATCTGAACATACCTAAACAGAGAAAAGGCACAGTAAAAATATGGTATTGTGATCTTATGGGACCACCATCATATATGTGGTGTGTTGTTGACCAAAATGTCATTATGTGACATATGACTGAATTTATTCAGCACCTACTAAGTACTGGAACAACGTTAGCCACGGAATGGATACCACAGTAGCCATGATCCTTCCCTCATGGAGTTTATAGTCTAGATGTGGATTATAAATCCTGAAGATAGCCTTATATGGTATTTCTGTCAACATCTGCTTAATATAATGAATACACATCATGAGAACAACTTATGATTCTTAAATCCTAGAATAACGGACATGTATTATTCCTACGAGAAGGCACTGCCATGTTCACAGGTAAACAGAAAAAGAGAGAGAAAGGCTTCAGTACCTCCTTGACTTTTTGCCTGTTGGGGTGGGGCGGGTGGAATTAGTCCTCAGAGCAGGGAACAACCCCAGACATGGACACTCCTGGTTATTCTTGAATGGCTAATAAATGAGGAGTTATGACTTGTTTTCTCAAAAGGGTGAGTATAAAAAAGTAGAGATTGTATATGCAGGTTTTAAAGTTAGAAGGAAGTTAGAACCTGGTATTTCCTTGAAATTTTGACTTTGAAAACCTTGCCAATCCACTGAGAAGTGAACTAATGTAGACTTTTAATTATAAAACCACATAAGACCATTTTCCCTCTCTCTCCCTCTCCCTGGCAACCACTAATCTGCTTCCTGTCTATAGATTTCTCTGTTCTGGGAGTTTCATATAAATCAAATCCTACAATATGTGATCTTTTCTAACTGGCTTCTTCCACTTAGCATAATGTTTTCAGTTTTATCCATGTTGTAGCACACATCGGTGTCATTACTGTATTCCTTTTCATGGCTTAATAATATTCTATTGTATAGATATGCTGCTTTCATTTAATCTGTTCATCAGTTAATGGACATGAGGTCAGTGTCCATTTTTTGGCTATTATGAAGAGTGTGGCTCTGAACATTCTTGTCTTAATCTATTTGGCTGCTATAACAAAATGCCATAACTGGGTGGCTTACAAACAGCAGAAATTTATTTCCCACAGTTCTGGAGGCTGGAAGTCCAAGATCAAGGGACAGGCAGATTTGGTGTCTGCTGAGTACCTGGTTCCAGGTTCATAGATGACACCTCTCTGTGTCCTCACACAGTGGAAGGAGAATAAGATCTTTTTTTTTAAGCAAATCACAATGCATTATTTCTATTTCTTTTCTGTGCCCAACCTCTGTCTCTCATTTTTCAGGGGAATGGGTAGCCCTTCTTCTGTCTAGCTAATCACATTTGTTTTCTCTTTTCCATTTTCTTCTGATTTCTTACCTCTCTTCTGTGTCTTAAAATTCTCCTTCTTCACTTAGTTTCTTTTCCTCGGTCACTCCCATTGCAAAATACCCCTCTAGACTCAGTGTCTTCTTCTGTGCTCCACTGGGAATATTTGCGTCCTTAACTGCTGGCTGGTAGAAAGCAGTGTTCGTAGAAACGTGTCTTTCTGTTAGCTTTCTTCACTCCCATTTCTGATTCATCCCCACGCTGTCTGGTTTTCTAGTTATCCAAAGGCAATGGGCATGCTTGTAGCTTTGACTCGGGCGGTGCAAAGGCAATTTATGTGACCAAAGCATTTGTACCCCCATAGTATTCTGGAATTTTTTTGAAAAATCACAAGTTTTAATATGAAAAGGAAAAAAAAATAAAAGTCTAGTTGCCAACTCTGATGGTTTTCAGTTCTCATCCTGCTTAAGCTCTCTGTGCATGTAATAGTGTCCCTGGCTCCTGAGATAATATTGTTCCCGGGTTCCTCCTTGGACTCTGCCTCTGTTGACTTGTGGGCTCCCTCCCTTGGTGTACCCCCAAAGGTCGCTGCTCTCTGGGGTGCTGCCCTCCGCCTCAGGCCTCTCCTTTGCCTGAGCCCCAGTCTGGTATCTTCAGCTGTCCACTGGGACAGCTCCTGGTGGCCCCGCTCTGTCTCCTCTGCCTGAACCTGCCTCTTTGTGTGCCCTCAGCACCTCTTCTTAGCATCGCTCTTGCCCTGGTTACCCAGTCGGGTCAGCGTTCCTCTCCGTAAGGTTGGGTCAATTCTGTCTTCTAAACCTTAGTCTGTCCCACTGTCGGAGATACTTAAATGGGGCTGGGGACACAGGGTTGAGGAATCAAGGTCTGTGCCTACAAAGTCCACAGTCCACGGTATGACTCTAAGTATGGTCTATGGACTGTTGACGGGCCACAAATTTTTCTTTTAATAAACTATTTTTAGAGCAGTTTTCAGTTCACAGCAAAATGAGCAGAAAGTGCAGAGATTTCCCATATCCTCCCATACTCCTACACATGCACAGCCTCTCCCATTATCAACATCCCCCACCAGAATGGCACATTTGTAACAATTTATGAACCTCAAGTGACACATCATTATCACCCAAAGTCTATAGTTTACATTAGGGTTCACTCTTGGTGGTGTACATTCTGTGGGTTTGGACAAATATGTAATGACAGGTTCCCACCACTGTGGTATCGTACAGAGTCAGTTCACTGCCCTGAAAATCCTCAGGGCTCCTCCTGTTTATGCCTCACTCCTGGCAGCCACTGATCTTTTACTGTCTCCATAGTTTTGCCTTTTCTAGAATATCATATATTTGGAATCGTAGCCTCATAAGACTGGCTTCTTTCACATAGTAATATGCATTTGTTTCCTTCTTGTCTTTTCATGACTTAATAGCTCACTTCTTTTGAGCACTAAATGGTATTTTATCATCTGGACGTACCACAGTTTTTTATCCATCCACCTACTGAAGAGCATCTTGCTTGCTTCCATGTCTTGGCAGTTATGAATAAGTGGCTATAAACATCTGCATGCAGGTTTTTGTGTGGACGTAAGTTTTCAGCTCCTTTGGGTAAATACCAAAGAATGTGATTGCTAGGTCAAACTGAAAATATTCTTAGTTTTGTTAGAAGCTGCCAAACTGTCTTTCAAAGTGGCTGTACCACTTTGCATTCCCACCAGCA
>CM052442.1:93786790-93873325 GCA_028533085.1 Varecia variegata | reverse complement strand
CTCCTCCTCCTCCACCTTCTTCTTCCTTTTCTTCTTCTTCTTCTTGACAAGGTCTCACTCTGTTGCCTGGGCTAGAGTTCAGTGGTGTCATCATAGCTCACTACAACCTCAAACTCCTGGGCTCAAGTGATCCTACTGCCTCAGCCTCCTGAGTAGCTGGGACTACAGGTGTGTGCCACCACACCTGGCTAATCTTTCTATTTTTTGTAGAGATGAGGTCGCGTTCTTGCTCAGGCTGGTCTCAAACTCCTGGCTGGCCTCAAGCAACCCTCCTACCTTGGCCTCCCAGAGCGCTAGGATTACAGATGTGAGCCACTTGAGTCCAGCCTGTATTTCTTCTTTTTAAAAAATATTTTGGTAAAAACGCTTAACATGAGATCCAACCTCTTAACAAATGTTTAAGTGTACAATGCAATATTGTTAACTATAGAGTCAGTGTTGTACATCTGATCTTTAGAAGTTATTCATCTTTCATAATTGAGCCTTTATTTCCTAATGATTAGCAACTCCCATTCCCTCGGCCACTACTCCCTGACAACCGCAATTCTACTCTCTGATTCTATGCATTTGACTATTTTGGGGACCTCATATAGGTGGAATCATGCAGTATTTGTCCTTCTGTGACTGGCTTATTTCACTTACTGTAATGTCCTCAATATTCATTCATGTTGTAGCATGTATCAGAACTTTCTTCTTTTTTACGGCTGAATTATAATCCATTGTACGTATAGATCACATTTTTTAAATCCATTCATCTGTCAATGGACATTTAGATTCTTTCCACATCTTGACTATTGTGAATAGTGTTGCAATGAGCGTTGGAATGCTAATGTCTCTTTGAGATCCTGATTTCAATTATTTTGGGATTGCCAGAAATGGAATTGTTGCATCATATGATAGTATTATTTTTAATTTTTTGAGGAATCTCCATGCTATTTTCCATAGTGGCTGCATCATTTTGCATTTCCACAAATAGTACAAGGTTCCCAATTTTTCCATATCCTTACCAATACATGTCTTTGGGGCTTTTTTAAAATATCATAGCCATCTTGAAAAGTGTGAGATGATATCTTGTTGTGGTTTTGATTTGCATTTCTCTCACGATTAGTGATAGTTAGCATCTTTTCATATACATGCTGACCATTTTTTGTCTTCTTTGGGGAAATGTCTATTCCAAGTCTAGCCCATTTTTTAAATTGAGTTATCAGTTTTTTTGCTGTTGAGTTATAGGAGTTCCTTATATATTTCTTAAAGTAACCTTTTATCTGGCAAATGGTTTGCAAACATTTTCTCCCATTCCTTAGATTGCCTTTTCATTCTGTTGATTGTTTCCTTTGCTGTGCAAAAGCTTCTTAGTTTGATGTAGTCCCCCTTGTCTATTTTTGCTTTTGTTGCCTGTGCTTTTGGTGTCATATCCATGAAATCATTGCCAAGACCAATGTTATAAAACTTTTCCTCTACATTTTCTTCTAGGAGTTTTACAGTTTCAGGTCTTATATTTAAGTCTTTAATCTATTTGAGTTAATTTTTGTTTATGGTATAAGGGTCCAATTTCATTCTTTTGCATGTAGATATCCAGTTTTCCCAGCACCATTTGTTGAAGAAACAATCCTTTCCCCTTGTGGATTCTTGGCACCCCTGTTGAAGATCAGTTGACCATATATGCATGGGATGACTTTCCAAATGTATATCTTTGGTGAGATAGATGTCTGTTAAGGTATTTGGCCTATTTTCTAAATCAGGTTGCTTGTTTTCTTATTGTTGAGTTTTAAAAGTTCTTTGTATATTTTGGATAACAATCCTTTATCAGCTATATCTTTTCCAAATATTTTCTCTCAATCTGTGGCTTGTCTTTTTGTTCTCTTGACAGTGTCTTTCACAGAGCAGAAATTTTTAATTTTAATGAAGTCCAGCTTATCAATTCTTTCTTTCATAGATGATGCCTTTGGTATTGTATATAAAAAGTCATTGGCAAACACCAGTCATCTAGATTTTCTCTTATGTTATCTTCCAGGAGTTTTATAGTTTTGCACTTTAAATTTAGGTTTATGATCCATTTTGAGTCAATTTTTGTGAAGGGTACAAGGCCTGTGTTTAGATTCACTTTTTTCATGTGAATGTCCAGTTGTTCCAGCATCATTTGTTGAAAAGATTATCTTTTCTCCATTGTATTTCCTATGTTCCTTTGTCAAAAATCAGTTGACTATATGAGTCTATTTCTGGGCTCTATTGATCTATTTGTCTACTTTTTTACCACTACCACACTGTCTTTATTACTGTAACTTTATAGTAAATCTTGAAGTTGGTAGTGTCTCTCCTTAAACTTTGTTCTTCTCTTTTAATACTGTGTCATCTAATTTGGGTCTTTTGCTTCTCCACATAAACTTTAGAATAAGTTTGTTGATGTCTGCAAAATAACTTGCTAGGATTTTGATTGAGATTGTATTGAATTTGTAGATCAAGTTTGGAACAACAGACATCTTGGCAATATTGAGTCTTTTTATCCATGAACATGGAATATCTCTCCATTTATTTAGTTCTTTGATTTGTTTCATCAGTTTTGTAGTTTTCTTCATATAGATCTTGTACATATTTTGTTAGATTTATAACTATTTTATTTTTGGTGGTGCTAATGTAAATGATATGGTGTTTTTAATTTAAAATTACACTTGTTTATTGCAGGTATTTGCAATATGTGCAATAATAATGGGGAAGCAATTGACTTGTATATTAAGTTTAAGCTTACTGTAATTTTTATTATTTATTATTTTTAAAATTTTTTTTCCTGCTTACTTTGGATTTAATTTGTTCTTCTTTTCCTAGTTTCTTAAGTTGTGTTTTCCTTTAGTTCAAACTATTTTGAAATTTCTCTTGAGATTCCTTCTTTGACCCATATGTTATCTATTATACAAGTGTGTTGTTTAATCTTCAATTATTTTGGGACTTCCTAGCTATCTTTCTGTTTATGATTTCTAGTTCAATTGCATTGTTTTCAGAGCAGATATTGTATGATTTATATTCTTTTAAATTAGTTAAGGTATGTTTTATGACCCAGAGTGTGTTCTAGCTTGATGAATGTTCCATGTGAGTTTATAAAAATGTGTATTCTGGTGTTACTGAACTAGTTTCTAGATGTCAGTTATATACAGTTGATTGATGATGCTGTTGAGTTCAACCTTGTCTCTACTGATTTTCTGCCTGCTGGAGCTGCCCATTTCTGATATAGGGGTGTTGAAGTCTCCAACTGTAACAGTGGATTCATCTGTTTCTCCTTGCAGTTCTATCAGTTTTTGCCTCATGTATTTTTGACACTTTCATTAAGTACTTACACATTAAGGATTATTATATCTTGGAGAATTGACCCCTTTATTATTCTATAATGCCGCTCTTTATCACTGATAACTTTCCTTGCTCTGAAATCTACTCTGTCTGAAACTAATATTGCTACTTCTACTTTGTTTTGATTAGTGTTAGCATGGTGTGGCTTCCTCCACCCATTTACTTTTAATCTGCATGTGTGTTTATATTTACAACAGATTTCTTATAGAGAATATATAGTTAGGTGTTGTTTTTTGAGCCACTCTCTTACAGTCTCTGTCTTTTAATTGGTACATTTAGACCATTGATGTCTAGACTGACTATTGATATAGCTGGATTAATATGTACCATATTTGTTACCATTTTCTATTTCTTTCCATTGTTCTTTTTTTCTGTTGTTTTCTTCTACTCTTTTTCTGCCTTTTGTGGTTTGAACTATGCATTTTACATGCTTCTATTTTCTCTCCTTTCCTACCATATCAGTTATACTTCTTTTTTGAATATTGTTTAGTGGCTGCCCTAGAGTTTACAATATACATTTATAATCAATCCAAGACTTCTTTCAGATAAAATTGTACTGATCCACGGGTAGTGTGATTACCTTTTAATAACACAATAATCTTAATTCCTCTGTCCTATTCCTTATATCATTGCTGTCATTCATTTTACTGAAACATAAGCACATATAGGAAGCACATATAATAAAATACTATTGTTGCTAGCATTATTTTGAACAACCTACTATCTGTTAAATCAATTAAGAATAAGAAAAATAGATATTTTTGTTTTTTCTTCATTTATTCCTTCTCTGATTTCTTCCTTTCTTTATGTAGATCCAAGTTTCTGACTTATATAATTTTCCTTCTCTCTAAAGAATTCTTTTTAACAATTTCCTACAAGGCAGGTTTATTTGTAACACATTTCCTCAAGTTTTGTTTGTCTGAGAAAGTATTTAGTTCTCCTTCGCTTTTGAAGGGTTATTTTGCAGGGTATAGGATTCTATGTTGGTGGGATTCTTTTCTTCTTAACACTTCAAATATTTCAGTCTACCCTCTTCTTGCTTGCATGGTTTCTGAGAAGTCAGATGTAATTCTTATCTTAACTCCTCTGTAGGTAAAATGTTTTTTCCTCTAGATTCTTTCAAGATTTTTTATCTTTGATTTTCTATAATTTGAATATGATATGCCTAGGTGTGGAGTTTTTTTGGCATCAATTCTGCTTGGTGTTCTCTGAACTTGGATTTGTGGTTTGTTATCTGACATTAATTTGGGAAAATTCTCAATGATTATGGCTTCAAATATTTTTTGCTGTGTTTCTTTCTCTATTTCTTCTCTTTTGAGTATTCTCATTGCACATGGCTACAACCTTTTGTAGTTGTCCACAGTTCTTGGAAATTCTGTTCTATTTTTTTCAGACATTTTTCTCTTTACTTTCCAGTTTTGGCAGTTTTGATTGAGATATCTTCAAGCTCAGAGATTCTTTCCTCCGTCTATTCATGAGCCCATCAAATGCATTCTTCATTTCTGTTACAGTGTTTTTGATCTCTAGCATTTCCTTTTGATTCTTTTTGAGAATTTCCATATCTCTGCTTACATTTCCCATCTATCCTTTCATGCTCTATACTTTATCCATTAGAACTGTTAGCATCTTCATCATTGTCTTAGTTTGTTGGTGCTACTGTAACACAATACCACAGACTGGGTAATTTATAAAAAATACAAATTTATTTCTCACAGTTCTGGAGGCTGGGAAGTCCAAGATCAAGGTGCAAGCACCTGGTGTCTGGTGAAGGCTTCATGCTGTGTCCTCACATGGCAGAAGAGCCAAAAGAGAGAAGCTACTCCTGCAAGCCCTTTGTATAGTGACATTAATCCACTCATGAGGGTGGGGCCTCATGAGCTAAGCAGTTCCAGTTAGGCCTACTCTCACCACTGTTGCGTTCGGGATTAAGTTTCCAACACAGGAGTTTTAGAGGGGACAAAAACAATCAAGCCATAGCAATCACAGTTGTTTTAAATTTCCAATCTGATACTTCCAACGTTTTTGCCATATCTGAGCCTGGTTCTGATGCTAACTCTGTCCATCAAACTGTGTTTCTCTGCCCTTTAGTATGCCTTGTAATTGTACTCTGGTAGCTGGGAATGTCGTTCTGGGTAAAGGAACTGCTGTAAATAGGCCTATAGTACCGTGGTGGTGAGTTGTGGGGGAGGGGAAGCTTTCCACAGACCTGTGAGCAGGTCTCAGTCTTCCGGTGAGTCTGTGCCTCTGACTGTGAACTTCCCACGTGTTTCCTAGTCCCCCTCTTGGATGGGACAGGATGACTAGAGTGGGCTGAGGCTGGATATTTTCCTTGTCCCTGTGGAAGTCTAGAGGGAGTAGAAATGGGGTGCTTCACTTCCCTTGAGCCAGTTGGGCTCTGATAATACCCCACTGGAGCCCTAGCGGGCTCTGGTTCAATCGTTTCTCTTGAAGGCAGATCTTGTTAAGAAGAACAGAATAGAGCAGAATGCTCTGGAATATTTTAAAATGGTTATTTCCTCACTCCACCCCCCCCCAGCCAGAAGCATGAGGGGGATTTTTCTCCAATATTCACTATGATAACCTGGAGCTCCAGGAGGTAAACTGCACAAAACTGTAGGCCTCCGTGACTGGGTCCTCCTGGCGGTTTTAACTGTCAGATTTGTGCATGCTGAGTCTCTGGCAACTGGTCAATTACAATTCAGATGTTCCTAACCTAACCCTGGATCCTGCAGAGGGTTTTGCTCTAAGCTGTTTTCTGTATCTACCTGTGTGTCTCTCCAGTTCCGGGAGCAGCAGTTTGTCTTGTGACCTCACTCTTACAGATCTAAGAAAAGTTGTTGGCTTTTCAGTTTGTTCAGCTTTTTCCTTAGATGGAGTGGTAACATCCAAGCCCTTTACATGCCAGACTGGAAACTGGAAGTCCACAAGCATTTTTTCTTGACCTGTGACAAGATAAATGCACAAAATGGGAGACAGCATTTAGAGACTTGTATAGTACGTTGACATTGCCATGACACTCAAGTGTACGATTTTGTATTTTATAAAGATACCTTTGTACAGAAGATCAGAAATTACAAAGAAACAAACATTTGGCCTTTCACTACAGATAGAGGAAGCATGGGACCAGGAGGCAGTTCAGATAGTGGCAATTAGGGATGGGAAATATACCATTTTCGCAGTTGTCTAGAAGGTGCCCTAAGAGCTGGAGGAAAAGGTGGAACTGCATGGGGTGCATAGGAAAGGATGATGAGGAGGTTTCTGAGTGGGCGTGGTGGAGAGGGTAGAGCAGCCTAGGGGAGAGCATAGACATCCCTACCCCGTCTACCTCGACCCTGCTGTCAGACTGATCTTCCTAAAATGAGATCTGATCGTTTCATGCCCTTGCTTAAATCCTTTAGAGACACCCTCTGGCCTCTCACTTCTCCACTTTGCAGCAACATTCACAAGGGCTCTCACCACCTGACCAGTGGACTTGTCCAGCTTTGTTTCCCAGCCTCCGGCCCGTACACCCCCTCTCCCAGTGGCTGGTTTCCTAGGGTAGACCCTAGCAGGGACAGCCAGTGCCATGCCACCTGTGCAGCAGCCAGTGCTTCCGTGTGCTGGGCCTTCCTTCTTCTCTTCCTTTTCTGGTGAAATGCCACGCATCCTTTACTATCTTCCTCGCTGGGGCTTTCCTGCACTTGAGGCCAAATGCACAGGCAGGGCCCAGGTAACTCAATCAGTGTTGAGTTATCTCTCCTGCAACTACTTTGTTATTGAGATGCAAAGGCAGCTGTAGACAAGAGGGTGTGGCTGTGTTCCAATGACACTTTTACAAAAGTATTCCAATAACATTTTCAAAAACAGGCTGCATACCATTCTAAAAGAGAGAGAATATCCCTCTTTTGCCCTGTCTCTGAACAGTGAGTGTGGAGCTAGAAAGGGAACTTACAAATTCACCCACGCCTCTGATAACTTCATGGTTTGCAGTCTTCATGGGACATTTCACAACTGGAAAGGGGGGTGCATTTTAGGCCTTTAGGCAGAGGTCATTACCAAATGACACTGGAACCAGCACCTGGGCATCTCAGGGCTGGGGCAGGGGGCAGAGGGGTAGATAAGGAAGAGGCTATGTAAGGGCAGGGGTGGGGGAAGTAGCCTTGCAGGATGGAGGCAGCTTTGCTGGGATTCCCATACTTCTCAGGAAGAGACACTCTAAAATAGGGGTTGGCCAACTTCTTCTATAAAAAGTCAGATAGTGAATATTTTGGGCTTTGCGGCCCAGACAATCTCTGTCACAACTACTTTGTCATTGCATTGCAAAGTCAGCCATAGACAAGTGGGTGTGACTGTTCCAATGACACTTTTATAAAAGTGTTCCAATAACATTTATAAAAATAGTCTACAGGCTGGATTTAGTTTGCCCACCCCTATTCTAGAAGAGAGAGTATATCCCCCTTCTTCTACCCGGTCTCTGAATAGCCTTTCAGAGACCACACTAGGTTTGTCTTTGGAGTTTCTAAATTCCTGGATCTTTTATTTCCCAAAATATAAACAACGAAAAATCTGCCTCCACTTGCCAACAGGTGCAGAGGCCTGAAATGCCCTTCCCCAGTGGAGTGGGCGATGCATGGCACATACTAAGCACTATGCACGTGTGCATAAAGTCTTTAACCCAGGTCTTTCTGAGATGGACACATGAGGTTCTTACTCTGAATCTATTCGGTGACTAAAACCTTGCCATAGAGTGATTTTGTAACGTCAGCAGTGCTCTGCCTGTGTGTCGGTGGGCTGGGCTGCATGAATTTTGGACCCGGAGAGTAGAGGTAGCTGGTCAGGAGCTGGGGCAAGGCTGGAGTCTTAGAGGATACCCATGCCTATGGTATGGTTATCCTGTCCATGATTCATAGCCTACTGGAAAAAATGCAAAAGTTACTAACATCTTTGAGTTAATAGAGTGGTAGACAGTATAACAATGCATAAATTAAGCCAGTACACATTAAAGACAAGCATGCCTGCTTCTGTGGTGATATAGTCTATAAAATGCCTAAATCAAATAGCCATGCAAATTAAAATCTAAAAAAATGAAGTCACTAAAACCCTGACATAGCCAGCACCAGGGAAGGAGGCAAAGGAGGCTTGCTAACAATACATAGAGCCTTTTTTCACCTCCTTCTGTCCCCAAGGGACTCCATGGAGGTCACAGCTACCCTGTTCCCCTAAAGCCACGAATCAGGACATGCTTTGTGGGCCTGACTGAATGGGACCACCTAGCAGTGAAGCTGGAGCCAGGAGAGCTGTGGAGCTGGGACTGTGACTTTGTCCTTGCCACCTCCTGGCACTATTTTGAGTGTCTTTAGATTAGCCACAGTCTCCTATTCTGAAAAACTAACCAGAATGAGGCATTTACTCACCCAGCAGCTTTTTCCTCCAGATGCAAAGTCAATGTGTGCATTATAGTCTTCAGTGGGTCGGTTTCCTTTAAAATTTCAAATTCTTCTCTTTCACTTTCCTTATGTTTCAGATCTCTAAACGCTCCCAAGGAGACTTAATGATATTCCTGTTATCTCCCATCTCTTATTTATCTGACATCCAAACAACTTGTAAATTATAGTTCAGTTCAACAACAGTTTATTGAGCACCAACTATGTCTTGATGTTGTAAATTCAATTAAGAATGGTGCAGAATATTACTTGAGCATCACATAGATGCATAAGGTAGGTTTGTTTTCCTACAGCCTCTTCTCATATGAGTGTAGGGTATGTAAGTTAATAGTTTTATACCTCTTTCTCACCATTTATCTTTGGACATTTGGTTTTTCATTTTAAAAGTCCATTTTGCAAAAATGTATTGTCGATTTTGAAGAGGACTAGTTTATCTTAGTTGTAATGTTATATATTTTTATGCTTGAATTATTTACTGTGTGTTTGGTTATTGACCTATTAGATTTGTCATTTTATGCCATACATATTTTCAGTGGATACGCTTAGGCTAAGCTATATTTACTTGTACCATAGTACATTAACCATAAAATTATCCAACTACAGTAAAAACATGATAATCTAGAACCCACGGGGACTGGGTTATTCAAGATAGCCAAGTTTTAAGAATTAACATTAACAATTTGTGAAGGAAATCTTCCTAAAATGGATTATACCTTTCCCTTTGATCTTGAACACAATATATGAAGTCTCATTTAACTTTGATTATAACTCACGGTCATCGGTAAGAATTGGACTATGTGGTTCAGTTCTCATTAAAGGACTCAGGCTTTTTGTTTTGTTTGGGGTTTTTTTTGTTTGTTTTGTTTTGTTTGTTTTCTGTTTTCTCATTGTCATTTCTTAAAACATTTTGGTTTCTTTGATTGCTGTCAACTGTATTTCTCATTGACCTTACCTGTGGTCTTCTGTCTGCCCTTCAAGTTGCTGCTTTTATGCTTCTGTGCACGTGGAGGCCAGGTAATGGTGCTTGTTAGAGTACAGCCAGCTTGAGAGAGGGTTTCTGGAGCCCACTAACCAGCCAGATGCCACGGTTGTGTATTAACTTGCAAGCAGCTCTTGTCTTGGTTCTCTGTGTGTTTTAGCAACTGGGTGGTAAAATGAGGGAGATCTGCTCTGACTGCTCCCATCAACATCCTTCTCTGCTTCGCAGAGCTGTGGAGAGGCTGATTCTAGTCAGGACCAGGGAGCTAAGGGAAGTGTTTGAACACACTTTAGAAAATAAAATTTAAACAGCCTTCATTTTAAGTTTATAGTTTATTAAACGATGCCTATATTGTGATCGTATCCTGCTAATTCCCCTCTCTTTTATCCTATTGCTTCCTTTTCTTCTTATTTTATAAGCCTTAAACATATGCTTTTTTGGCTTCTAATTTATTGGGACCAAAGCTAAAGACTTAATTCTGAAAAAGCATCTCTAGTCAGAACTACACAGTCCATAATGATTCTAACTTTTTCTTTTTGTTATGGCACTTTATAATGGATGTGTTACATACATTTTTTTACTGTAGGTACTTTGCATAGTAACAGTGAAAGATGCTTTGTCAATGGCACTGGTAGGTGCATGTTAGACTGGAAGCCTTGGTGTCTTACATTTCCATGTTGCTTCACAGCTTCTCCAACGTCTGCATCATCTTTTCTCATTGGACCTTCAGAACAATGCAGGGATGATATTGTCCCCATGTCAGAGCCAGGAAACCAGAGGCGCAGAGGTGTCAAATGACTCATCCAAAGTCACACCACTGTTAGCATTCTCAAGTTTGAGGTCAGATCTTCTGCTTCCATGGTCAGTAGGGTTTTCCCACTGGTCCTAAGTACTCATCTTGGTAATAGATAAGACTTAGTTCTGACTGTGTAGATTGGGGCTGCCAACCCCAATGAGCACATGGAGTGTCAGGTCACCCAGAAAGAGAGGAGGGGCACTTGATGGGCATGTGATCCTAAGGGGATGATACCTCATCATCTTCAACTAGCTGTCATCCTGCTGCTGCCGGAGGTGGGTGGAGACTGCCCACTTGACAGCCAACTCCAACTGGTGCACTAATTGGGGGCCCTGGTACTAAATATAGTAGCTTTAATTATTACTGTAGATAATTATCCAGTGTTTTTAGAGGACTAGGTATTATTATTTCTAGTTGTATTTTGGCCACATGTTAGTCAGTTAATGAAATTATTATTTTTCAAAACTAGTACATAAGTGTTTTGAAATAAATTCTGATCCATTTCTTAATACAAAAATAACTACCACTTGTATCCAAAGCAGAAGTTTCCTTTATTTTTACTTTTATATTTTAAAATATAGCTGTTCTTTGGGCTGGAAAAAATAAATGGTCTTTGGCAAAAATAATCTGTATAACTGGATTTAATGTGTCATCTACTAAATCTATGGCTTGTTTTAAGAATTGTTAATGATAGGATATATTAAGACAATGTTTTACAAAGTCTATTAAGCTGTTACATTCTATACAGATTAATATTTAAATAAACCTTAAACCAATTTATATGTATTTTTATTTGTATGTGGGTGTATGTATTTGCTGATGGGCTAGATTGCTTCCAGATAAGTCAGCCGAACCTCAGAGATCTAAAATGTTCTCATTATCCAGTTTAGTTTAATAAAAAAAAAACAACAGAAATTTAGGCTGATCTATTTATATCAACTCACTGGTGCTATCAAGTTACTCCTATAATTAAAATTCATTTCTCAAAGATGTTAACTAAAATCTTAGAAATATTAAAGTTTTAAACCCTAAAGATTGGTATGAAAGTGATAAAATTTTCCCTGTTATTTTTTTCCCTCTCTCCCAGAGTGATTAATTTCACTTTCTGTGTCTTCCTCCATGAGCCCTAATGCTTCTGCTGAGATTCCTAATTCAGTGAACCTGTTGAGGGCATCATTTCTGTTAGACAGACAGCTGCTGAAAAGGCATTCACTTTCCGAGCATGGATTTTAGATTATGGCCAATCAAGACTCCGAGCTGGAAGAACACCTGTCAGAGACGTTTTTCTGCAAGGAGATGGTCTCTTTAATCAGATTTCATTGTACTTCAGAAAAAGGTTCATCTTAAAATGTGAGTAAAATGGCGTCTGCTTTTATGATTCATCCTTTTCAGCTGAAACACCAATTTGGAGTTTATTTATGACATTGTTCTATGGTGAAAAGAGAAACTGCAACAAAGTGTTCAAAATGGAAGGTCTTTCCCAGACGTTTGATTTAAAATTTTCTCTTATGAAAAAAAAATGTAAAAATTTATTTTTGAACTTTTCTGTGTGAATATAATTAATGATAGGAATTCTTAAGAGCAAACTTTCAAAATGTTTAAGCTACATTGTGAAAACACATAATGAAACCTGGGAAACCTTCCTCTGTTGAAATTTGTTGCATTTATCTGTGAACAATGCAAAGTATTATTGATACTGAGTGGTGTTTAGAGGAACTACACTTGACTTTAAACTTGGCTCTAATTAGAGGCACAGTAAAGTACATAAAACGCAGGTACTTTCTCACATCTGCAGACTCTATTGAGTGTAACTATTAGAAGACAAACTTCATTTTGCAAACTGTAATTTAACGGTGTAACAGTGTGCAGACCAGAATATCAGTTAATTTTCAAAACATTTTATTCTACACCAATTAGCTCAGGTCCTGGAGGGCAAAATGACAAGAGGTTACTCGTTCACTATGTATTTAATTAATTGAAAAATGCTCAAATTGCTTTTACAGTTGTTATTAAAAAGTAGAATCAGTGTTGCCAGTGCTCAACCATAATTGGAACCCCAGGGAATTAAATATTTAGCATTAGTAATGTAACAGCACTTAGGACACAAATTTCTATTTTCGTAATGAAAGCTATACACTGTGAGTGCAGGAGGCTGAAACGACAGCTGTGACAAGTGAAACGGCCTGGGATATTTCAATAAGACACCTCATTGGACAGCAAGTCTTACCACATTACTCGTTTGTAAGAGATCTGCAAGTTTAATTCCCAATAGAAACCCGTTACCCAAGTATTTAGATTCCTAATTGCATGCGGGATGAACAGTTGGGCAAATGTCTTGCCATAAGTGGCTGAAATGTATAGTGCTTTCTAAATAATCCTATATAAGTTCATGCCTCTGTCAATTTAAAAATAGCGGGACTGTCAGGGAATAAAGATCTTGTTTGTTTTAAGTTTAATTACATTTTAAGCATAAATGCTTTCAGTGCTACAATGAGAAAAGTTGGATATTGGGCTCTAATGAGCTGCAGTGGTAGATGGCTAGAGACCCTAAGGGATTCACTCTGTAAATTAACTGGATAAAAGTACTTGGTTAGGATACAGTTGATGGCTGAGCTGTTCTTAAAACCCAGTTATAGAGCTGTCTCTCACTGCTGTTTTTATTCTAAACAGGCCCTGTAGAGACTTTAACAGCCGCCTGCTACAACGGTTCAACTTGTCAAAATGTATTATATTACTCAACTAATAAATAGTATTAAAGGGTATTTGACTTCATTTCTCGTTTTCAGAGGGGATCAGGTTAATAAACACAATTGGCGTAGATTGGCTTTATTTTAATTTGTTTATGTCACCCAAGTAACATTGAAGGTCCATGGTTTGAATCTGCAAACATTACTTTCCTGGAGATGTAAAACTTACAAAATGTTATGTACAATGGAAACAGTTAATGGAGACTATTTATTCTAGAATTTTTATCCTTGAAAGATGTATGACTTTGACATTTTTAGCCCATGTTCAAAGTATTTGAAAACCCCATAGCTAAACTGATGTTCTTTGAAGCATGATTAGACTAATTCCTTTGCCAATTATTCTATCTTTTTTTGAAAAAAAAAAAGTTGTAGGATAAATTGATTTTATAATTTTCTTTTGCTTATCATTGTCCGTGTATTAGTTTTTTGAGAATTTATTCTGATTATGACTTCTTTTCTATTTCACTTTTTGTAATTTTTAAAACAATGTATGCTTGCTTTAAAAGTAAAAAGGAAAAATGTAGTTTATTTGACAAACTCCTCTTTTGATGCTCTCCCCCAATCCTACTTCCCTGCCTGGTACCTTTGCTGACAATTTGAAGCAGTCCTTTCATAACATTTTCTGTGCATTCTATGCATGTGCACATATGGGTATATTATATGCATACATTACATAGAGCACATTTTAAAAACATAATTTGGATTATTTCATAGCAGTCTGTGACTTGCTTTTTTTCCTACTTAATTTATCGTAGACATCTTCCTATATTAGTGCCCCAAATCGTACTCATTGTTTTTAATACTAATTTTTATTCCATATTTTAGAGGTATAAAATTTATCTGTTTCCCATTGGTATCATTTAGAGTCATATCCAGTTTTTGCTACAGTGACCTTCTGAGTGTGATAAGTGTGTGAGTTTGTAGCACATGTGTGTACCTCTCTGTGCATATGTCATGACAAAATATTGGACTACCGTTTATTGAGTGATTACTCTGTGCCAGGCATTATTCAAAACACTACATATATGAACTCATTCCATCTTGACAATATAAAGAGTTAAGATGTATTATTATCCCTCTTTTTCATATAGGGAAACTGAGGCATAGAGAGTTTAAGTTGCCCAAGGCCACACGGTGAGTAATCAGTAGAGCCAGGCTTCAAACCAAGGAGGTTTGGCACACCCTAAGACTCTGAGCTCTTGACTAATATAGTGTGCCTACAGAATTACCTTGCTTTTTTCTTTAATTTGCCTCTCTTTATTAGTGAGTATGAATGTGTTTTCACATATTTATTGCCATTACATTTCTTCTTTTGAGAATTGACCTGTTTATATCTTTTGCTTATTTTCCTGCAGTGTTGTCTGGTCAAATTACAAAAAAAATCTTTATTGATTATGGCCACTGACTCTTTGTTATACTCACAAATATTTTTTCTCAGCCTATTGCTTATATTTTTACTTTGTTATTTTAATATTATCAAGTTTTGCTTTATGGATTGGGGTATAAGAAGCCTTTCACCACCCCAAGATTACAGGTATATTTTCCTACCTCTTTTTCTACTACTTTTAATTTTTTTGATGTTTTGATCTTAATCTATGTGGAAGTTATTTGGGCGTGCGGTGTGACATAAAGATCAAGCCTTTTATTTCCAGTGAGATCCAGTTTCCTCTTGTAAATTGTCCATTCTTCTTTCTCTACAGCTTGAAATATGACCTTTCTCTAATGCTATATTCCACCTCTATTTGTCTCTGGATCCTAGCTCTCTTGTAACATTCCATTTGTCTAATTCTGCAACATCACACTTTTTATCATTATAACATAAAAGTAAATTTAAATCTTTTAACTCTTTTTAAATGCTCACTATCAGGTACTCAACCTTAAATTTTAAAAGCAATACATATTTATAAAAAAAAACAAATAGTTTAGAAAAGCATAAAGTTGTGGTAGACAGAATAATGATTTTCTAGAGATGTCCACATCCTTATCCTGGAACCTGTGGATTACACAACATAGGGGAATTAAGTTTTCAGGATGGAATTGAAGTCACTAATCAGATGACTTTAACATAGGAAGATCATCCTGGATTATGGGGATGTCCAGTGTAATTGCAAGGGTTCTGAAACACAGAAGACAGAGGCAGAAGACTCAGTGTCAGAGTGATGCAACGTGAGGAAGAGTCAACTGAGCGTTGGTGACTTTGCAGTTGAAGGAGAGGACCACGAGCCAGGGAATGTGGGCAGCCCCTAGTCACTGGGAAAGGCAAGAAGACAGACTCTCCTCTAGAGCCTCCAGAAAAGAATGAAGCTCTGCTGACATCTTGATTTTTGCCCAGTGAAACCCAATTCAGAATTCTGACCAGACATGGAAAATAAATTTATGTTGCTTAAACTGCCCAGCAGCAATAAAAAACTCATATAAAGGTGAAAAGTAAAAATTATTCTCCCCATTTTCTACTCCCCTTTCTATCCAGCTCCAGGTCCACTCCTGAAGGTAACAACTCTGAACAAGGTTTTCTTTGGTGTGGGGGCCTTGGGGTGGGAGGGGAAATGTCTTTGCAGAATTGTGACTCTGCAGAGTTTAGATTCTAGCTTCTCTCTCTCTTTAAAGCCAATTTGTCAGTTTTCTACCTACTTTCTGCCTTCTAAAATGGTTTTGATTTCTTTTTTCTAGGGATATCTTATCCATTTCCTTTTTCCTGTGTACTTGTACTCTTTTTGTGTTTCTGTGCAGTAAGTTTTGGGGGTCTTTAGGAAAGAGAGGAGGTTAAATGTGTATAGATGTACGAGATGACCCCACCTTCTTTCCACCTTTTACAAATTCCTTAAATGTCTGATTGATTAGTCGATGACTTCTTTCTTGCTTACGTGCTGCCATGGAAGCGTTTGTTTATTTCGTCCTCCAGTTGAAACTAGCAGCTCACCAGCTTGAGGTGAAAACCTGCCACGCTTGCTTGTTTCTGCCAGAATAATATATTTTTTCAAATAGTACAAAACGTTTTTTAGAACGTTTTGTTTTGAAAATTTTTATACTTATGGAAAATTTTCAAGAGTAGAGTATATTTCAAATGAAGAGTATATTCTTCATTTTGACTCACCAGTTGTTCACATTTTGTTATATTTGCTTTTTCTCATTCTCTCCCTCATAAATCCTGTGATCTTCTACTCCTAAATGCTTTCACAATATAATTATCAAATTTGGGGAATTTCACATTGATACAGTACTAGTATCTAATCAATCCATATTAAAATTTCATGAATTATCACAATAAAGTTTTTTTTATAGTATTTCCCCCAATCCAGGATTCAATCAGAGCTCACCCTTTTCATTTGTTGTCTTGTATCTTTGGTCTTTTAATCTGGAACAGTCTTTTTTTTTTTCCCATGACATTGACATTTGCGATGGGTCCAGACCAGTTGTTTTATAGAATGTCCTTCTAGTTGGGTTTCTCTGATATTTCCTCATGATTAAATACAAGAAAACCCCAGAAGTGATGCTGAGTTCTTCTCAGTTCATCAGATCAGAAGGCCCATGGTGTTGCTTTGCTGCAATATTGGTGACAACCACTTGGTTAAAGTGATGTCTGTTAGGTTTCCCCAATGTAAAGTGTTCTCTTTGTAGTGAATAAGAAGTCTATAGAGACGTACTTTGAGTCTGCAAATATCCATTGTAAAATAATTTAGTAGATTTTATTCTAAACAGAGCCACGCCATTTTTAATGTTTATAGAGTCCCAAATTAAGTTAAGATGATTATAATACACATTACCGTTCAGTCTAGTGGGGAAATAGTGGTGAATCAAAGAGATAAAGCCTTCACATCTAACTAAATTGGTTTCACACCTTGAGGATGGTCTTTCCTGTTACCTTTAGAAAGGAGTCTCTTTCTTTGGCAGTACCACCATGTATGGTTCTGCGGATTGTGCACTGCACAAGAACATTATTCATATTGTGGCCATAGTAGGTTTTGTACATTTATCTTGACAGTTTTTCAGCAAATGGAAACAAAGCATCTTGAGAAAATGGAGTGTTTTTCTAATTTGCATAAAGTACTGATTGAAGTTAGATATGGGAAGTGGGTTATAAGTATTTCTGTCAATAAAGTAAGTGACAATATTTAAGACAACAACTTAGGAATGTCAGTAACGTTAAAGCTACATGACTGAGGCCAGTAGACATAAGGGACTTCTGATATGCTGACCCAGGATGTGCTGATCCAGGAAGTGGGAAATTAGGGGGCTCTCAGTCAGGGATTTAAGGATCTGTTAGAGAAGAGAAAGAGCTGACATGTACGTAGGCAAAGACATGTGCTTTAGAGGTATTTGGAAGATCATGCATTGGTCTAATGGTTATGGATGTAATAAGTTTCCAGAAAAAAAAATTAAGCAGAGGAAAATGAAAAGGGATTAGCACCGAGGCCATGAAATTCTTACAGCCGAAGCATCTCAGAGGAAGTGGTTTTGGGGTCTAGTTCAAAGAAAATCCTCTCACTGGGGTGAAATCCTGGCGAAGAGTCTGGGTTGGGTCCCACTGGCTCTCAGAGCTCAGGAAGCAAGGGCAGTCCTTGGGCTCAGAGAAAATGCCTGTTTTCTGAGTGCTCCCCAGCTGTGGTCCCCAACCCCTGGGCCGTGGACCGGGCTGCAGAGCTCCACCACTGCCCCCCTGTCCGTGGAAAAATTGTCTTCTATGAAACTTAGGAAAGGGGGGGTCGGGGGGGTGCACAGCAAGGGGTAAGCAGCAGGTGAGCAAGTGAAACTTCATCTGTATTTACAGCCGCTCCCCTCCCTGTGGCTCACCTCACCGCCTGAGCTCTGCCTGTCCCGCCTCCCCCTCCATGAGCTCTGCCTGATGGAAAAATTGTCTTCCACGAAACCAGTCCCTGGTGCCAAAAAGGCTGGGGAGCGCTGCTCCCTAGTGTTTAAAACATGCAGCTTTGCTGTGAATCCACACCCCTCTGCGTGCCACTGAGCCTCACTTCTGGGATGGTGACAAAAGACACCCATGGTCAAACTCATTGTCTTTCCCCTAAACAGCCTCTGCCTGATCTGTGTCCTCCTGGGGAGGAGAGGGAGAGAGAATGCACAGGGGAACACAGAAGAACTGGATGGCTTCAGACACAGGTGATTTCTAAGCCTCTCTGCCGACCTCCTGGGCAAGGTCGGGGCTGCTAGCCCGTGGCTGACCTGATGGCTGTGGCCAGTTGCCCAAATGGTTTATGTGCATGTCCTATCTCTTCTGCTAGTTTGTAAATGGTAGAAGCAGCTTCTACCCTGTTCTCAGGGTGCTATGTATACACCAATCTGGTGCTTGATAAATGCTCATCTGTGGGGAAGACAGGGCAGCCCCAAAGGACAGACTCAGGAGTGGAGACTCAGACATGTGCTGGCTGGTTCAGAAGGGAGAATAAACAATAGACTTTTTTTTTTTTTTTTTGGTCTTAACCTATGTTCAGTAAAAGGATCTAATGGGACTTAATTTCTTAATTGTTTACCTGTAATCAGTGTACAACTATGCATTTGTGCACCTATTAATAGCTGGAATTCCAAGAAAAAGGGCCATGAAGGGACTGTCTGTGGACAAAGCAAGTTGATTCATAATTTTAATAATGGGAGCTCACATTTATTGAGCATTTACTATGTGCTTATGTATGTATTTACATGTGTAGCATGCAGTATTTCATTTAATTCCCAAAGGGAGTAGATTATCCCTATTATCATATTTTTCCAGTTGAGGAAACTAAGGCTCAGATAAGATGAGTTGTCGTTCAAGTTTACGGGATTCGTGAATGAAAGAGCTAGAACTTGGACCTGGGTCTGTCTGATGCCAAAGCTCCTGTTGGCCCAGCCATGTTCCTCTGTTTTCTCCCTCCACATTTCAGCATCACAGAGTCATGGCTAGAGTCCTGACATCTCAGAGAAAAAGCATATCCTGGAGGTCGTCTGTCTGGTTCCACTCCTGTCGGCGCTGAGGAGAAAGTGTCAGCCTAACATTTCCAGCCACCGATCATTTGCAGAGTGGGTGCTGTCATTTTGCAGTGATTTCCTCACCTGAAACAGTAGGACTAGAATCTGCAGCTTACCAAAGAGGAGCACAAAAGCTGGCCCCGAATTATTTTTGGCAAATGTACACAGCCCTTTGTCTCCAGGAAAAAGGAAGCTATATTCCGGAGTAACTTAAACAAGTGCAGTTCTTAGCCTGAGAAACACACCTCGGGGACCTACTCTGACATGCATTTCTGACTTACAATTAATGTAAGACACCGAACATTCCAGTGGTCAGCTTTCCAGATCCCCTGTCACTAGGCTTTGCGTTAAATACAACACTCCAGCTGCCCAAGGTTGCAGACTCAGAACCACATGGAATAAAAACAGCAAGACATGGTTCTAAGATTTACTATATAGCCCACACTGTCAATTAAATTCACAAGACATTTCTCCCCAGCCCTCCCCCCAAGTTCATCTACTCCCACAGTTCCTTCGGTTTGGAAGGGTTTGAGGGCAGGGGGAACACCGTTGAAGTACAGATTTCACATCCTGGCGATGTTTTTGTAGCTGCCACATGTGGCCCAGTGTTAAGTAGCCGAACATTTCTGCTTGCTGGCAGTCAAAGTCAGCCCTCGCCTCCCGTGGAGCACATTCTGACTTCAAAAAGCCTTCCAGGGGGTGGCAGAGGGGAAACATGGGAGAGGGTTCCCACTTCTGCTGCCTGAATTCATTTTCCATCTCTGTGCTTTCTGGCTATTAGGGCCAGGCAGGAGACAGGAGGGCAGAGGAATTTGAGAGGTTTCTTCAGATACGGTGCTAGAAACCCTGATATTTGAATGAGAGATTGCATTTTCCTAGAAGCAACCTTTTTTTTTAAGCATGACTAAATATAATTTCGATTGAGAAGGTCCGTATATCACATGCACTAAGTATGCTGAATCCGTTAAGGAAGTCCTTGCTATACATATAAAAGCTCATCTCTTTGCATCTCTTAGGAAAAAAGCAGTCACTTGGAGCATCTTCCACTGTATGACAGCTTTACTGGTGGCAGGCGAAGCCAGCCCGGGAAGGCGCTGCTTACAGCACGGCATAAGAAATGAGCCATTTGCAAACCCTCACTGTGCATGGCTGGAAGTCACGAATGAGGCTGGAATAAATATAAGCTGGCCGGACACCCCGTGATCTGGGAAGGCTTAATGGTGTCTGGCCTGTCGAATTTTTTTCTTCTGACTGTTAGAGTCTCTCAAACTGTAGAGGGACTTCAAAATTTTCTAGATAGTTTTCTATATTGAAAATAAACCAACATAATTCTTATTTTATTTTACTTTTACATTTTGGCTGAAAGTTTAAAGTAATACAATAATTGTCTTTTTTTTTTTTAATTTGCAAACTCTTGGCAGAATTTTTAGCACAGTATGATAGGTGACTGCATGAGCCAATGCAATTCAATCAACTTAATAGAGACGTTATCGTCATTTACCAGACTGAATGAATAATAATAGACTGATTTTTATTTTAAAATGTAGTCAGTCAACAGGAATTTATTGCACGTCACTGCGTGAGGAACTGTGCTAGATACCTTGGGCATCGTGTGTTTAGGACATTAGGGACCCTCCTCTGTGTTCCCACTGCAGCGATGACACCGGGTCTTGAGTCTGGCTTGTTCGTGGTGGTCTTGGGCAGCAGAGGGCTGGGCCCTCTCAGCACCTGCCCTTTGAGTTTTCCCAGAGGTGGTTCAGGGCTTGGTTTGAGTCAGTCTCTCTCTGTCGCTGTATCTATCCCTGTCTCTCGCCCCCTTCCCACCCCTGGGATAGAGTGTGGTTAGAGCTGAGCTGGAGGTTTCTCTGTGTGAAGCTGTTTGGCCCATTTAAGGCTTAAGCCCAGATTCTTAAACTTCTTAGCACCTTTCTTTAGACAACTGGAGTTGGCACTTTGGAAGTAAATGCTAATGGTTAGTCACTTGGAATGGCTTTCTCCAGTGGCATCCCAGAGGGAGGGAGGCCAGCTGGCTGGTGCCTCAGCACTGACTCACTCGTGCGGCGGGAGTGTAGGAACAGGCTGGGTTTGGGCATTAAGGGCTGAGTATACCCCTCGTGGGGTAGGGCACGGCTCGGTGGGCAGCATGACCTAGTCTACAGTCACGTTCTGAAGTGCTCGGGGTTAGGGCTTCAACATACACATTTGGTTTGGTGGGGGGTGGGAGGGAGTGGGGGACACAATGCAGCCCCTAACAGTGTTAATGGCTCCCAACAATTTTTGTAGTGAGGATACTGTCATTATCACCATTTTACAGATAAAGAAATAGAGTTTCATAGAAACTGAGTTATTTGCTCATTTATATAGCAAGCTTAGTGTACCATTCCTATGCTCTGTATTTCTTATTCAGCTATACATGTCAGAGGTATGCATACTTTAAAGTTTAAAAATGCCCATTGAAATTTGCAGATTCCTTTCAAAGGAAGTATATGTAGCAAGATTACTACAGGAGCCTCTGCCCCTTGCCAGCTGTGTCACCCCAGCCAGGTTATTCACCTTTCTGGCCCTTGGTTTTCTCATTTATAAAATGAGAATATTAATAATACCTGCCTTCCAGGGGATGTCCTTATAACAATGTCTGGACATCGATATGCAATATATGGTAGTGGCTATTTATTACATGTGACTATTGTTATCTGAGAAGGATGCATTTTCAGAATGGGACAAAGCGATTGTTATTTCATTTTAGCATTTCAAAGTATTATTAGATGCCAGTTATTTGGATCTCCATATAATCATAGTTTTAAATATTATCATTTTCAATATGTTATGTCATTTTACTTTGGCAACACGTTAGAGAGCAGTGTAAGATGTCAAAAGGGATTTAGTTCATTGGCTGTGTGTCCTAAGTGTGACATGGCACTGAGAATCAGACCAGTAGTACCCGATTCTAACACACGCTGGGCACACCAGCATGTTTTCCGTGGAGTTAGGTGACACGATAGCTTTCAGAGCTGCCAGATAATTTTCTGGAAAGTTGTAAAAGACATAGAGATGATTATTATTTCCTAAAAAGTAGTTTTCACATGTGCCCACCACAAAATGGCTCTGCAATCAGTCTGCTATGCTGAGGCCTAAATTAGGCAAAGGGAATGCTGCAGAGCCCACGTGGAATGGTGCACAGTGGCTTGCCCTTCCAAACAAACCCTTTTGTTCTCCTGGCCAGCTGTTTTGAAGAACAAATTAAAGTAAAATCAAGTGAATTAAGGAACATTAAAAATTCTTTATCTATCCTTAGGTTAGGTAAGTGACTATATAATCTGTATATTTGGTTATTATTTTGTAACTTTTTTTTCAATTTGGAAAAAATAATTGAAATACATGGTCTAATTTAGGTAAATTAAATTATTTTGATAAAGATGCAAATTTTGTATTTTCTTATTACAAATTATTCCTAGTAGGTCACAACGGAAAATGTAGAACTCTTAAAAAGGTGTATTTTTGTCATTAGTGAGACTCTTAAAGGAAGATATAAAATTAACCTAGAAGAGTTTTATATTTCAATGCATCTCTTGCAGTCACTGAAGAAATGTATGATGGACAGTGGTAGATAGTAAGTTTCTAGAGCATCAGATTCTAGAAGGTAGTGCATGGCTGCCTGTGTAGAGTTCCACTGGGTAAGCGGGATTGGATGGTGGAGTGAGAAAGCACTGTATTTACAGGCACAGTGGTAAAATAACAGGGAAAATACAGCTAGAAAATCAAGGACATGCATGTACTATGCTTATATTACCTACTCCCAGGGTTGCCATGTAATATTCTTAATTCTTTGCCTTCCTCCCTTTACCCCTGAAGTTAAAGATTAATTACATCACATTTAATAATATATTATCTGTCTCTTACATTATGCATGGATTGAACATATTTAACCAAACTAAGAGCAACTTTATCATGTAGTGGTTATACAAATGATAAAAAACCAAATTAGAGGAGTATACTATTTTTTAAAAAAGATAGACACTTCTATTATCATCACAATCAAAAAAGTCAAGTTGAGTTTATTGTTCATGTAGAGTGTTGTTGGAATTTCCTGTTTTTCCTTGGCTGCTGTTATAATACACCTCTGTCCAGGCATCTCATTGGAATGTGACTGCCTAGCAGTGGCGACCAGGCCATTATGAGTTGGTTCACACTGCCCAGTGACACTTAGCAATCTGGGTTGCTTTTCTTTAGTGACAATGCCAGCTCAACACATGATGGAGAGAGAGAGTGTGGAGCACTCACACCCACTCTCCATCTCAGTCTGGAGGTGAGCACTCCATTTCATTTACCACCGGCCAGAACTAATCATGGAGACTAGTCAGGAGAACTAGCTGAGGCTCTCCTGAGTGTCATATCCCAGGGCCAAGTCATCTCTCTGTGATAAATAGGCATGCAGATGGGCACACTAGCTCACACGTTGCAGTGCTTCACTCCTCCAAGGCCTGGTGTCCCCACAATTTAAGAAGCCTCTCTAATGGCTCAATAAATGGGGGGTCATTAAATGATTGGTTTCCGTGAAAATAACTAAACACCATTTCTTGGGTCTGTGCCTTATGCCCTTTACTTGCATTTTTATTTAATCCTTGCAGCAACACAGTGAGGTAGATGGTATCCTCATTTTACAGACAAGGACATTGAATGTGGAAAAGACAATTCTATGTGTTGTGTATTTTGTTTTCTTCTTTGGCACCCAGGAAGACTGCACTCCCCGATGCTCCTATGGTTGGCTTGAGGCCACGTGACTAGTTCTGGCTAATGAAACGGAGTGCTCACCTCCAGGCTGAGATGGTGAGTGGGTGTGAGTGCTCCACACTCTCTCTCCCCGTCATGTGTTGAGCTGGCATTGTCACTAAAGAAAGGCAACCCAGATTGCTAAGTCATCACATGGAGGACAGCCACCCTGGTGAACCACCCAATTCACAGAGGACTTCATGTGAGTAAAAGAAACCCGTATTTTATCTAACCACTGATATTTTGAAGTTTATTTGTTACTGAAGCATAGCCCATTCTTTCCTGACTAATGCACACTGAGTCCCAGAGAGAATAAGTGAACTGTCGTGACTTCATAGATGGTGGCCTAGAACCCCCACTCAGACGTATGACAACAAAGCACCCGTTCTACTATTATCTCTTTGGCTAGAACATAGAGTGGAGCTAAAGTTCAGAATGCAACATGTAATGTCCCTGGAATATGGGACATTACACAGTCATTTTCTTAGTCTTCTTACTCCTCACCAGCCTGCACATGATGGTCAGAGGAAGAATGTTGGTGGCAGGATTAATGAATGTCCAAATGGTATTTATCTCCCACTTTTTTTAAAAAAACCAAACCAGGTATGAGTAACTTGGGAAACAAAAGTATAGGCCTTCTTGGAGGATGGTGACCAGATGACCCACTCTTCTTTTCCCAAAGGGTAGATGTTCTGATTTGAGCCACCCATCCACACTCACAGGATGGATCCGTCTTATGACCGAAGGGTAAGTGGGGTAATGGGAAGAGTCAGAACCTTGGACTAGAGAAATCATACATAAGGTCCACGTGGGCCTGGACTGATAAAATTGTAATTCCCCCAGAATGTTTACACAATTCCAAAAAAAAAAGGTATCATACTATTATCGTTAGAACCAGAAAGAGGGCTCTGCAGCCCAGAATGGGTTACATCAACTTTTTATGTGGTTATTCACAAAGATTTGGTGATACTGAGCATTCATTCATGTGGTCATTTTTAATGTTTCCAGTTGTTGATAAAAAAGAAAGATCTATAAAATAAGTGACCTGCCCTGCAGGAGCACCGTCTTAATGGTGAATCAGACAGCGAACAATTGCAATGCAGCACAACAGATGCCGTACTCAATAGAGACAGGCGTTGAGTGATACGGAATTGCCAACGCAGGCCTATTGACCAGCTGGGTTGGGTGGGGGAGAGTCAGGAAGCTCTTCCCACAGGAGCAGCCCCTGGGCAGGGTCTTGAAGTCCAACTAGTCCAGACAAAGAGCTGTGTATGAAATTATAACGTTGGTATCATTCTAACCCCAAGAGTCTCTAGGGAAGCTAATCCCTACCCCTGGGGCATTGAGCCCACACAATCCATGGCTATGTCTCAGGGGTTTTGCAAAACTCCCAAAATTGGACCCAGAATTTTGTGTGCAGCTAAGTTTTCCTTGTCATACTTTCACCAGATTCTCAAAGGTTTCCAAGGTATCCAAAAATGTTATCACCTTTGCTCCCGGTGACACAGTCATTCTTTGGGAAGTCTAGCTACTTTATGGTTGGGAAATCTGCCTGCCTGCAGAGATACGGTTGTGAAAATGAGCTCACGGAGAATAATTTCACTCCAGAGAGTTTCCCCCTAATGTTAGTACACCTGGGACTCACTAAAACAAAATGGCTTATAATTTCAATGCCAAGACATTGCTTGCTCACATTATATACGCATATGCATACACTCACAACATTTCTAGAAAATTCAAAAGATAGAGATAAACATATGATAAAAATTAAAAGGCTTTCTTCCACTTGTCACCCTACTGCTAACTGCTCTATCTCTCTCCCCAAAGGTAATCACTACTAGCTGGTTCTTGTATTTCCAGGAAAAAATATGAATCACATACCTATATGTGTGTGTGTGTGTGTGTGTGTGTGTGTATTTTTGTTTAATCTCAAGAGATCAAGTGGTACACTGCTCTGAAGCCTGCTTTTCTTCTCTGTATCTCTGAATAACTGGTACAGCCCAGAGATCATTCTGCATCGAGCATGCATTCATTGGTCAAGTTGATTCTTTGTATGGCCGAGGTAATCTTCCTTGTTGGTTGCACTACCACAGGGCAGGGTGGGAGGGGTTGCCCAGGCCCCAGCATGGTGCTTTTTGAGGTTGCTTCCACATGACTATTTACAAACAAGTTGCACTGCATATTCGTATCCACCTAGTTTAGGTACTTTTGGAAGTATTTTACTGTATTAAATTCCTAGCATGGAATTGCTAGGTTAAAGGGTATGTGCATTCACGGTTTTGACAGATATTACCAAATTGCCCTTCCAAACAGTTGAACCACTATATTCTTAGCCACAATGGATGAGAGTGCCTATTTCTGCACACAACTGGTATTATCAAATATTTTAATTTATGCCAACATAACAGGTAAGAATTATTCTGTCATAGTTGCTTTGATTTGTATGTCTTTAATTATGAATGAGGTTGAGCACCATTTCATACATTTATTCACTGTTTATATTTTTTTCTTCTATTCATATCCTTGGTCCATTTTTCCATTGGATGTGTCTTTTTCCAACTGAATTATATAAACCCTTTGTCAATTAAGAGAATGAGTCCTTATAATAAATGTGTTGCAAATATTTTTCCTGATTTAGCGTTTGTCTTTGCTTACAACATTTGGGCTATGTTAAGTTTTTAAACTGATATGTATTGAAATTTATGAACACCCAGGAAATTTGTTGAGAGGTGGATTAGATCTCAAGATCCTTCAAGTTTAAACATGACTCTATAAATACTAATAATCCCAAAACCTAAAAGAATGAACATCTAATGGTAAATTTTTGCTGACTTTAGTGGGTAGGTGAAACCCACCTCTGTTGCCGGGGCCTTTCCAATGATTCTCTCATCTGTCTTATAGATATTCTACTCTTGTAGCAGTTAAATAATTGATACAACAATCAAGATATGATTTTTAAAATGTCTTTATTATTGTTATAGAAGTCCTATGGTTCACTACAGTGATTGAATTTTAAAAATCCAGGCTCTAGCACCATGCCTCGCACTCAAAAATGTGCTGATGAGTCTAAGAATGTTTGGGGTAAAAGGAAAGTGACTGAGGAGGAGATGAACCTCCCTAGAAATCTTGGAGAGCTCAAAGATATTCTAAGATTTTTTCAGGGGGAGGAGAAGAAAATAATAAATTTGAATGAAGACTTAGGAAATTACTTTGAGATAGCTTTCAAATAATTTATGAAGCAGTTTTAAACTTTTTCTAAAGCCAGGATCACCGTACTTGTAAGTTTTTACAGCTATAAAACTTAAACTTAAGGAGAATCAGTCATCTAAATTGCAGAACTTCTCAAAACCTTGATGTGCATATGAATCTCCTGGGGACTTTGTTAAAATGCAAATTCTGATTTGGTTGAGACTCTGCATTTCTAACAAGCTGCTTGACCCCACGGTAGCAAGGCTCTAACACAACCCCTGAACATTTTTCTCTATGCCTACTCTTTTCTGCCTGCTTTCTTCTCTCTTTCCTTCCTTCTCTTTCTCTGGACACATGATAGGATGGTATTTATGTATATCTATACACACACTTTAGATATGTCTTCATATTTCTACTTTCTAAAACATTAATTAAGAAATAGGCCATTGTTACAGAAACGACAGGGTACATTGTGAAAAACCGTTGGGTGCGTGCAAAGGCAAAACATTGACAAATTGATATTTTTTTGCTTCGACACGCCTGATTTAAGGAAATGAACCCAAAATAGTCTATGTGAATTGGAAATTGACTTCAACCACATTTAAATTGTTCTCCTTTAAAATATTTGCAGTGGAATGTGTAAACCAATATTTATTTTTTAATCAACGGTTTGTGGCAAATGGTTTATAAACAAAAGAAATGCGGAAGAACGCTTCACAGTGTTTCTAGTAATCGAAATGGAAATAGGATATTTTATTTCTTTAAATAGCAGACATGAGCCTCCACTAAAATCCATCTCACTCTGGGAAGAGCAAAGTGTATGAAAAACTGACCGTTGTATAAAAGCCCAAGGCCAGAACTTCTCTGCCAGAAATCATGATAAATATTTTTCTATGGAAAAAAGTTGAAGATCCAGCTACATTAAGGGAAAATCTATTAACAGAATAATTGTATAGAGAGGACCCTTTAAGAAAAGCTTCCAAAATTCCATTATCTTAACTGTCACTCGCCACTTGGAGTTGTCTTGGTGCTGTGTGTTTTCATGAATTACCCAAGCTGTTTGTTTTTCCTTTATCAGTCATCACCCTGTCAGCTGGGCCATTCATAACAACTTTTGGCAGCTCATCAGGGGAGTTCAGAGCTTGAATAGGACCCTATCAACTCTCACACCTCATTGTGTGAAACTGTTTACCAGCATTGCCTTTTTCTGTAAATATTACAAGCACAGCCCTGAAAGGAGAGATGTGTGAAAACAAAATGGCCTAACCTTGTAGCAGTCGGCTGAGATGGCAGATCTGGGTTGATGGAGAATTTACAAGTCCTCGAGTTTCATTTATTCGGCTGAATAATACCTAGTCACTGGTCTTGAAGTTTTGTGTGTGCTGGTTAATTAGACAACATTTAATTTGACTTCACATTTGTGTCAGTTGGGTGAAAATGAGACTTTGTAATTAGGGAGTACAGATCGGGTTTCTGTCACAATTCTACGCCCTCAGTCTAATTTAATGCACACTTCTCCAGTGTTTTCACCACTGTCTTTTATGCTTGACTGGTGACAAGGTGGCCCATATTACACAACCAACAGCAAATGGACTCAGTCTTCTGGACTGAGTTTCTGCCAGATTCACCCATCGGAAATAATTTTCTATTTGAAATGAATGTCAGCAAGCCTCCACACCAACCTGCTAGTATCACCAACCTACAAATGGTATGATTTTTTTTTTTTTTGGCCTCTATTTTTGTCAAAGTTATATATGCACAGATTTTCAAGTGTTAAACACTTCTAGCTTTATGAAAAAAATAGCAGTCTCCCCATTTCCCCCTCCCGAAAGGCAACCAGGTTTTTTATTTATGCAGAAAATAATTTCACCGTGAGAAAGATACTGATTCATTTTGCCTGTTTTTGAATGTTATATAAATGGAATCATATTGTGACTTGCTTCTTTCACTTACCATTAAGGTGTTTTTTTTTTTTTTTTTACTCTTTTTAAAAAAGTCAAGGTATAATTTACATACATTGGATGGAATGGATTGATTTTAAATGTACAGTTCAATAAGTTTTAATCCATGAATTCACCCATATAACTGCACACCAATCACGGTATGGAACATTTCCATCACCCCAGAAAGTTCCCTCGTACACCTTCTCAGTCATTCCTCTCCAGGAGGCAGTCACTTTTCTTATTTCAATCACCATAGGTTAGATTTACTCCCTCTAGAACTTCCTATAAATGGAATCATGGAGTAGGTACTTTTTTGTGTCTGGCTTTTTTTGCTCAAAATGCTGTTTTTGAGATTTCATGCAGAAGTGTGTTCCTTTAAACTGCCAAGCAGCATTTCATTGTATGAGTATGCTTCTGTTTGTGTATAAATTCACTTGTTCATGGCCTTTCCTGTTGTTTTGAGTTGTTGACTATTGAATAGTCTTTTTATTATTGATTTGTAGGAATTCCTGTATATTTCAGATAACAAATGCTTTGTCAGAAATGACTTGTCATTTCATTTCCTTAATGGTATTGTTGATGAGCAGAAATTTTAAATTTTGATTATGCCGGACCTGTGATTTTTTTCTTTTATGACTAATTGTGTGTGCATGTGCTCGTGTACACACATGTGCCTTTGTTGAAAATCAGTTGACCGTACACACGTGGATCTATTTCAGGACTGCCTACTCTGTTTCATTGACTTGTTTGTCTATCTTATGCAAATAACAATGTCTCAATTATTGTTGCTTTATAGTAAGTGTTGAAAGCAGGAAGTATATGTCCTCCAAATTTGTTCTTTTTATGGTTCTTTTGACTATTCTTCATCTTTTGCATTTTTATAATACATTTTACAATCGGCTTGTTCATTTCTACTAAAAATTCTCCTGGAATCTTGTTTTGGATTGCACTGAATCTATAGGTCAATTTGGGGAGAATTGACACTTTAGCATTGTTAAATCTTCCAGTCCATAAGCATTTTATATGGTTTTTTTTAATTTAATATCTTTCTGAAATATATAATAATTTTCAGAACACAAGTCTTACTTTCCTTTTGTTAAATTTAAAGTAGTTTATGTTTTTGCTGGTAATATTCATGGAATTGCTTTCTAATTTCATTTTCTAATGTTTTTCTGGTAAACAAATGGAAATATAATTAATTTTGCATGTTGACCCTGATTCCTATGACTTTGCTAAATTTACTTTTAGTTCTAGTAGGAATTTTTTGTAGATTCCTTAGGATGTTTTATATATACCATCATGTCATCTACAAAAAAGACAGTTTTGCTTCTTTCTTTTTAATTTGCATGCCTGTATTTTGTTCTTATATTGTTGTGTTAGCTAGGATGTCCAGTATAATGCTGAAAACAGGTGAGGAGAGTGGGCTTCTTGCTTCTGAACTCAGAAGAAAAGCATTCAATATTTCACCATTAAGAATGACATTTGCTGTTAGGTTTTTGTATATGCCCTTTATCAGATTGATGAAATTCCTTTCTTAGTTTCTTGAGAGTTCTTTTTTTATTATAATTATGAATGGGTATAAAATTTTTCAAAAATGTGTTTGCTTCAATTGAGATTTTTTCTTCTCTTTGATTCTGTTAATGTGATGAATTACAACTATTGATTTTCTAATGTGAAACCAAACTTACAATCGTGGCATAAATTCTACTTATTAATAGCATTTATCTTACTCACATAATGCTGAATTTGATTTTCTAATACTTTGTTGAGGACTTTGCATCTTTATTCCTATGGGATATTGGTCTATAATTTTCTTTTTCTGTAATGTCCTTGTCAAATTTTGGTATTCAGGATTATGCTGGTTTCGTAAAACAACTTGGAAAGTATTTTCTTCTATTTTCTTGAAGAGTTTGTGTAAGGCTGATATTAGTTTTTTCCTTAAGCCTTTGATAGAATTTGAGAGTAAAGCCAACTGGGCTTGGAGTTTTCTTTGTTGAAAGATTTTTAATTATAAATTCAAATTTGAAAATAGATATAGGGCTATTTGAATTTTTATATTTATTCTTGCTAATTTTAGTAAGATATGCTTTTCAAGGAATTTGTCCATTCGCTCTAAGCTGTTGAATTTACAGGCATAAAATCATTAATTGCTTTGTCTTCTTGGAGAATAGAATTCATTATCATTATGTAATAACCCTCTTTATCACTGGTAATATTTCTTGTCTGAAGCCTACTTTTATATTAATAAAGCTACTTCAGCTTTCTTTTGATTAGTGTCTGCTTGTTATATCTTTTTCTATTCTTTTACTTTTAACCTACCTATGTCTTTATATTTAAAACAGTATTTTTGTAGACAGCATATAGTTCAGTCTTGCTTTTTATCTAATCTAACAATTTCTATCTTTTTATTAGTGTGGTTTGCATTTAATGTGATTATTGATATGATTGAATTAAAATCTACCATCTAACCATCTGTTTTCTATTTGTTCCATCTGTTTTTGTTTCTTTTTTCCTTTCTTTTGACCCCTTTTTGATTAATTGAGCATTTTTTAATGATTCAGTGTTATCTATACTATTGAATTAACATGTATACTGCTTTTGAAAAAATTTAGTAGCTGCCTTAGGGTTTACCATACATATCTTATTTGTATGGTATTTGTATAGATCTTATTTGAAAGTCTACTTTCAAATAATATTGTTCTGTTTCATGTCCAGTATAAAGATGATAAATTTCCAATTCCACCCTCCCATTCTTGTTCTATTGTTGCCACATATTTACTCTTACATATGCTATCGATACAGAATACTACTATTTTTATTTTAGATAGTTATCTTTCAGAGCAATTAAAAGTAATAAAACATGAATTTTATGTTTACCATTTCCAGTGCTCTTAATCTCTTCCTGTGGATTCAAGTTTCTGTCTGCTATTACATTCCTTCTGCCTGAAGAACTTTCTTTAGCATTTCTCACAGCCTGAGTCTACTGGCAATGAATTCTCTTAGATTTTTTTGTTGTTATTTTTTGTTTGGGGTCTGGGAAAGTCTTTATTTCTCCTTCCTCTTTGAAAGATATTTTTGCTGGGTATAGAATTCTGAATTGACAGGTTTTTGTTGTTATCATTCAGCAACAAAGACATCATTCTATTATCTCCTGGTTTGCATAGTTTCTGATGAGAAATACACTGTAATTCTTACCTTTAGTTTTTAATTTCTCTGTATGGAACACGTCCTTCTTCACTGGCTGCCTTCATAATTTCCTCTGTCTCTGGTTTACAGCAGTTTGAATATGATATGCCTATGGTGTGGGGGTTCTTTTGGGAGAGGGGCATTTATTCTGTTTGATATTCTTTGAGTGTCTTGGAACTGTGGCTTAGTATCTGTCATTCATTTTGGAAAATTCTTAGGTATTATTTCTTCTTATCTTTTCTCCCTGGGATGCCAGTTATACATAGGTTAGATCTTTCATTATTGTCTCATGTCTCATATCTCCTGGATGCTCTGTTGTTTTTTCCTTTGACATTCCATTCTTCCCCACTGTTCTACAATCAGTGCCAGAACTGTCGTAAGTCCAGCTAGCATATGTAGGAGGGTCATGCTGAAGAAATTTTGTTGCTATTGTCTTCTCTCTTTTTCTCCAAATCCTTATGGGTTAATCCCTTTACAAGGTTGTTTTCTGCCATTTTAGTGGTCTTGGAAGGGAGTGAAAGTAAATGCATTTGTGCAATCTGCCATCTTTACCTAGAAGTCAATTTGAATTTCACTAGTTAAGCTTCATAGTTAAGAACTAAATTTCCTATTATCTTTTAAATAAATTAATTTATTGTATCTTATTTTCTCATTTTAAAAGACTTTTGCATTCTCAGAAATGAGTCACAAATAATAATGACTAACATTTATTATATACTTATGTGCTGGTGTTGTAAATGCTGTTCTTGCATTAACTTATTTAATTCTCACAACAATTTTACTACATAGACACTTTTATTACCCTCATTTTTACAGATGAGGATAAACTGAGGCACAGAAAGATTTAGTAATTTGTCCAAAGATGCAGAAATAGAAAATGACAGAACCTAGATTCTTAACCACTGTGTCTTAACTGCCTTCAACAAATGGGAAGATGATATGTTTTAGGCAATAGCTTTGCTTTTGGTCTCTGTAATCCCTCATATGTTACTGTTACCTCTCTAAGAATCTTAATCTATTAGTCAGCAAGCATATATTTAGCACCCATGGTGTGCACAGAATTGTTTTGTTTGCCGTGGAGGTATAAAGAAATATGGCAGGGCAATTTTCTTTAAGGAACTCACACTCTCCAAAGAGAAGGCCCCACAAATCTGAAAATAAGCAATTATGATACAGAGCAGCATTACCAATCAGAAAAAGGAAAGCTCAATTTGATCTGGGTGCTCAGAAACCGTGGAAAACATATTAAAAATAATGGCGGTTATTCAAGAGTTTGCTTAGTCTCTGGATTACCCATGAGGCAATTTCACCTCTCCACCTACCTCCTTTCTTGCACCCTAATTCTTAGCTATTATACTGTTTATAAATACTTCTTCCACAGAGCAAACTTAAGGGATTGTTTTAAGCTCAAAAGGTCTTTATAAAAGCTTAAAGTGGGAAGAGTCTCAAGTTCTTGGTCACAGTGAGGCCAAGAAAGTTGTAGTTGATCCATTGTCCCTACCTGCAAGTTGTACAGGATTAAGAGACTGGATTCATTCATAGCTGACGCCCCCTCCTCCCCAGGGCAGTACCTGGCAGACAATAGGCACTATATATATATATAATGTTCCTTTTATCTCAGTTATTTTCTTTTCTCATCAAAATGGATAACTTAGAACTAACATGTATTGACATTAGGTTCCCTAGTATTCCATAGTATTTCTAGAGTAGCTGTGAGTAAAGGAAGGTTTTATAAATGCAATCTTATCTTCAGATTGGCTGGCATGGTGTCTGACTCCTAATAGGCACCTAACAAATATTTATTGTTTCACTGATTGAATGAATGAAATTGAAGGACTCTTAAGGTGAATCTTTTTGTAAACAATAAAGAAAATCCTCATGAGTTTGTATTTTAATTTAAAGAGCATATTTTCCTAATGCAACATTTATCAGCATATTCTAGGGAGAAAGTTCTAGTTGATCCGTTATCCCTACCTGGAAGCTCTGCAGGGTTGAGGGACTTCTAGATGCACTCATAGCTGATGACCCCGCTTCTCCCCCATGCAGTACCTGGCAGACAATATGCACTCAATAAATATTTGTTGGATGGAAAAATGAATCACCTGACGGTACCTAGATAGATGCAGAAGGAATTCTAAATACTATATATCAACCTATCTCAAGGGTAGATTCTAGGCAAAACTAACAGTAAAAATAGAGCAATTTTTCAGGAAAAACTTGATAATGTAGTGGTTGGATCATGTATTTCAGAGCCACGCAGACCTAGGATCTAGTCCCATCCGTGCCACTTACTAGCTAGCTGTGTAATCTCAGGAAAGTTGCTTAACCTCTCCACGTCTCAATATCCCAGTCTTTAAATTCAGAGCAGTAATATTAAATCATATGTTTGTTATAAGGTTTCAATATAATATTCCACATCAAGAGCTTATCTCATGACTAACTACAGGAGTGCTCAATAAATGGTAAATAATGATTGTTAGACAGAGATTTCATGAGTTGAAGCTGTGGTCAATTTGGATCTTTAAAGATTCTTGACAAAAATGAGGAAACGTAAAACAGATGTGTCTGTTTGCTCCCTATATTTTTCTTCTCCTGCTTTAGGAATTTTGAGTGACATCTGTTTGGCTATACGGGTGTGTAGAAAAAGATGGGTTGGGAAGGGGGCTGGAAATCCTTTCCCCTTTAGAGCAATGCCCTCTAGCAAGGGTGTGTGCTATGGGGCAGCCCACCCCGTCCGCTGGGGATGAAACAGCCGAGACAATGGAATATGACAGTAACGAGCTCTCATTTGTCAGGTGTCAGCTTGCTGATACAGTATAGGGATAAGGTGTCCAACAGTTCTTAGAAACTGGTAATAACAACACCACTGACACAGCAGCGCCTCTTACGGTGTTCATGGTGCTTCCACACACACTATTTGTTTTCATTTCACCACACTGTGGTCAGGAGACCGAAATAACTATTATCATTCCCATTTTACAGATGAGTAAACACATTCTGAGGAGTGAGATGAGCATGCCCACGGTCACTCAGCCACTCAGTAGTTGGCCTGGGGCTCGAAGCCCGAGTCCTCACTCTGGGTTCGTTATTTTTTGTCCAGTGAACTAAGCAGCCTGTTCTATGGAATCCATCTAGGTTTGTTATTGAGTGTGCTTGCTCACATTCTAGACCCTGAAGAATTTGTGTTTATAAGACAATTCCGTACTTAGCTGCAGTAGCTAAAAGAGGCAGCCTGGTTTCTAACCTTATGTCTCTTTTTGGTCCAACAGGGAACAAAATTTCTCATCCTGATATACTGGATCTTTGATGATGGCAGTAAGGAAACATCCACTCCCCTGGTTAAAAGACCTGAGACTGCAAGCACTGCTGGCTGTCCGGAAGAAGTCATGATTGTTTCCGGTGAAGTGCGAGGCTGGGGTTACTCCAGTTACTCCATGGGAGGTCGGAGGCTGCTGAACGGAGAGACTCAGGACAGACAGCAGCAGTAGGCCCCTCGAAGGTGAAACCTCAGCAGCAGATGAGGTGTTGCTGGGTGCCTCCTGATTATGGATTCCTCTTCATCTCTCTCCATTTATATTCGAAGCTGTTACCCTGAGTAAATCGTACCATGTCTAATTAATGTACTACTCAACTTTGATTTGGATGAAAAGGGGGAAAATATGTTGATACCCCTGCCAGCAGGACAGGAACTATGCCTAAAGTGGAATGTCCATCATGATAACATTAATCGCAGCATTCTCAAAGTGAGTAGTTGTTATATAGGTGGCTGCCGGTCTTCATGGCTTGGTATTTATCCTTTGTGAGTTTCCAGGTAACAATGATTTGAGGAAGAATTCTCTCAGAAACCATCCTTAAGATTATTGTCAAATTCCTTAATAAAGAATCGGAAGCCAAACACGCTAGGCTAAATGCAAAGACAACCGGTAGGCAACGATCTGATCGCCACCTCCTGAAGTCTTAACTGCTGACGGCGTTGATGCATGACACCTTGGAGGAGCTGCTGTCCATCCCCAGTCTTGCCATCTGAGGGCAGCCACTGCACTGCAGTCTGGTTCTACCCTAAGGCTGTCTTGTGTATCTCCAAATGTACCAGTACAAGGGTTTTGCACACACTCATGCCCTCTGATGAGATGATATTGGTAATGATAACCATGGGGATGTCACAGCCACTAGGACATGCTCTTTAAATAATCTCATTTTGTTCCAACAACAATTTGAAGTGGGAAGAACCATCCATTTTACACATTTTGAAACAAGGGCTTGGATAGGTTAAGTACCTTGTCCAAGGTCACACAGCTACTAAGTGGCAAAGTAGGGACTTGAACCTAGTTCTATCTGCCTCCAACTCAAAGCTCTTAAACACCAAGCTCATTGTCCTGGTACGGAGACACTGGCTTTCCTGAGGGAACTATCAGAGGCTGGAAAACATGGGCCTGAGAGAACTTTTAAATATAAAATGATAACTCTTTGCCTACTGAGATTCTTATCTTTAAAAACCCAGAGGAAGACCATATTTATATATTTATTCAACATTCATGTACAATATTTACATTTACAAAATGCTTTGAGAGTGTAACAGAATTGGCAGAAATTTTTATTTCGGCATATAATTGTCTTTTCTTTCATATTCATTTATGCTTTTGATTTATATAATGTGTTCTCCACTTGGTCTTCTGAGATTATGTACAATGGTAACAAATCAAAAATAATATTAATAAAAGATTATTTTGTATCACTCACAGGGAAAACTGACTAGGGCCATGCATGTCTCTGTTCTTTGTAAATGATTATACCAGAGAACATAACATGGTCCCCAGAATACTGTCTGTAACACCAGCTGTGCTTAGCATGGTGCTTAAAAAATACGCTTAGCTCCTGTCCCTCAGAGTGTGTGTGTGTGTGTGTGAGAGAGAGAGAGAGAGAAAGAGAGAGAGAGAGGGAGAGGGAGACATTTACTTTCTCCTCTCCACGTGGTTGGGATGGTCACCATTTGGGCTAATGACCGCTGTGAGCATCACGTGAAATAGCCCAACTGCTGTCTTCATTGAGCGTCGGGCATGAGTCCCCCCAAGCGCATGGATCACGCCTCCTGAAAAGCTTTTCCCCAGATGGTCACCAGGTCGGCTCTTCTCTTCATTCAGGCCTGGAATCAAGGGGTATCGAGCCTGCCCTGGCCCCAGATCTAAAAGAATCCCTGTCACCATGTACCCTAGCATTCTCTTTTGTTTTTGTTTTTTCCTTAGCACAGAATAATCTGGGTGAAAAACCCTTGAGTTCCAGAGTTTTGTGAGAATAGTTTAAAAAAATACATCGATAAGCAAATATTTTGTCATTTTTGAGTGGCTGTGATCTGCTTTAAGATGAATCTTTTAAAGGATCTCTTTAGGGGAAAGGGCTCTCAGGGTTTATGGACGGCATGCACACTATGGCCAGAGGCAAAGGTCACTTTATAGGTTCTAAATGACTATGTGTGTAACCAGTAGATGAAAAGGTTATCCCCCAAAACTGATTCTCATCATTAATTTTTTTCTTTAAAAATTGCCAGTAAGGTGCCTAGTGAAACTGTGGTTTAGAAAGGTGAGCGTGCACTCTGGGAGGCCGAGGCAGGTGGATCGTTTAAGGTCAGGAGTTCGAGACCAGCCTGAGCAAGAGTGAGACCCCCGTCTCTACTAAAAATAGAAACAAATTATCTGGCCAACTAAAATATATATAGAAAAAATTGGCCGGGCATGGTGGCGCATGCCTGTGGTCCCAGCTACCCGGGAGGCTGAGGCAGTAGGATTGCTTGAGCCCAGGAGTTTGAGGTTGCTGTGAGCTAGGCTGACACCATGGCACTCACTCTAGCCCGGGCAACAGAGTGAGACTCTGTCTCAAAAAAAAAAAAAAAAAAAACAACCAAACAAACAAAAAAAAAAAACAAAGAAAGGTGAGCGTGGAGGCCTGTACAGGGAGGAAGGCTTGTGGGGAAGGCAGGCTGGTTAAGTGCTTCTCAAGCCAGGTGCACACTGTTAATAATGACACATCCTACCAACCAGGGCCACCTGAGTCGGAACCTTGGCGGTAGGGGGAGCCCAGGCACTAGTAGTTTTCAAATGTGCCAGGTGGTCAGATGTGTAGCCAGGGATGAGAACCCTGGATCAGAAGGCACCTCCTTGTCCTCTCCTGAGAAAAGTGAGTGAGCAAGGTGGCAGTCGCCAGCAGCCCCAGCTTTCCCCAGGCCCACCAGGCTAAATAAAGGACCTGATTGTCACTCAGCTCTGATTGAACTCAGAGCTCAGGATCCCCTTCTCTACCTGTCGGTGGTTTCTGGAACCAGTCTTGCTGCCTTCGACAGTGTCCAAAGAGCCTGGCACTGCCACCATGGGTTCCACCCCCTCCTTGGTGCCCACAGAGTTGCTGGTCTCCCGTCTCGATTTCCTGATTGTTCTTCACCTGCCCCCCTGGACCCCTACCCCAAACCTCAGCCCATTTGTCTAGTGCCTGACCACTCTGGCTTAGCTCCTGTCACCTCTTCCTCATGGAATTACGGCCTTATTCCCCACGTCCCGAGCCACCAGCTGGGGTCCTGCTTCCAACTGGATGACCCACACAGAATCACAGTGGAGTCTCCCTCCTGAGTCACCCCAGCCTGGAAACTCCCACTGCTATCAAATCTTCTGACAGGTCAATGTCCTTGACCTTGGGCCCTTCAACAAAGCTTTTGGTCACTTTGTGGAGAAATAAGCTCCACCTGTTTAGCAAGAGCCCATGCAAAGTCACGTGTCAAGGGGCCTGCACACAGGGGAGGGGTGAAAAGTGGGGGCCATAGACGCAATCAGTCAACCACAGATTGGAAGCAAATAAGGGAGGTCATGATTGGGCATTTCTGGGAAAGAAGCAGAAATCGTGGGAACATCAGCTATACAGGGAGTTTGATTTGATCTGAGATGAAAATGAGTTCTGTCTGGTGACAACATAACGATCACTTTGCCATGAAGTGTCCAAGAGTTTGGCAACTCGTACGTGACTTGAGAAAGGTGCACGAATTATTTAGCAAGGTTAATACTCAAAACTTGGGAGGGCTTGAACCCAGAGAGCGAATGGGCTTGGATTAGATCCTGGCGAAGATTGGCCGACTACCCGCAGAGTTGCCTTCGCCCAGGAAGGGAGCCGGGAGCCAGGGCTACGGCGCCTGCAGTTGGGGTTGTCGGAAGCCCCTCTGGATTTGGTTGCGCTGCGTGCGTTCTGCTCCCCGTTTCACTGCTGCACGGGAGCTTCCGCTCCCTGAATCTCCTCTTCTCCTGGCGCCTCGGTGGATGGTACTTCCCTGTCCCTGTGAAACGTAAGTGGAAGCGTCATACAGCACTTCCTTGCAGAAGCGATCAAGAGGCACTGCTCTATTTTGATGTTCTGTTTCCCTGCACAGTGAACTGTGAACCTCAATGTTGAGACTGTGGCATCAAAAGGTGGCGGCGCCTTGGGTCCCTGAGCGACTAAACTGAGCACAGCCACCTGCTGGCTCACCCTGGACACGTAGCACGAAGGAGACATAAACCTTTATTGTCCTAAGTCCCTGAGCACAGGGGGTTGCTTTCCGTGGCCGCAGAGCCCAGCCTGTCCTGACTGCCCGTGAACGTGTTCCCATTAACTCTTTGGAATTTTATTTTATATTTTTTATTAGAGAGGGGAAAAGTTTCTGGCACTACCTTCCTATATTTATCTAAGTAGGTGGACTCCAGGAGATGGAGAATAAAAGACAACAAATATTTGTTGACAGCCTACTGTATACCAGGCGCCGTGCTAGATGCAGCGCCTATGATCAACCTTTAGGACAGTGTGGTCAGTGCAGTTTTATTTTTGTACAGTGGATGAGGACGGAGAGCTCAGAAGAGGTTAAATTGCTTGCCTAAAAATCACATACCTATTACATGTCAGGACTGAGATCAGAACTCAAGTCCACCTGACTTCAAAACCTATGTTCTTTTCCTATAACATAAACATACAAGTAGTGAGCTTTTAACCCCTTGTAACTTGTTAGTATTTTCCTCCTAAACATAATCCCTTTAGAATAATTTTTAGTGAGGTCAATCTATTCATAGCTATCATTCTTAGAATGATTTTGCTCTTTCGTTTCACCCAGATTTGTTTTTGCGGACCTTTGACCCATGAGGTGCTACAAATCCATGTGTTTGTTTAAACTCCAACTAAACACCCTGATGTTTGTTTTAAGGTGGAATATCATCACCAGGATATCTGCAAATGCCTCCGCTATGGCGACAGCTTTTAAAAAGCGCAAGGCTTTCCCTGTACGGTAAGGATGTCGGAAAGAAACAGAATGAGAGGTAAAGGGAGCAGGTTTATTTATGAAAAAGGGGAGAATGAAAGCTGCACTCAATTCACAGAGGCCCTTTTGTATATAGGATATTTCCAGCTGCCATCACCACGACCCATAGAAACATACTGCTTCAGAGAAGCCCCAGTGACCCCCTGTGGACCTCACCAAAATGAGACGAAATCACGGTGCAAATGCACGACTCACTCTCTTCGTGCAGATGGGATGATTCGCGTGGCTGTCAGAGCACTGCCCAGCCACTCCGCGCGCCTCGCCCTGCATTCCCCACTCGTGACATGACTTCTCCACGGAGAGCCAGGATCTTTCTCAAGTGTAACAATATTAATTATCAAGTCACTTTAAAACACGTGTGATGTATGTGTGCATTTATTTCACAGGAATGGTATAAAGATTAAATACTTAATGAATCCATTTTTCATATCAAGGATATATTTGCCCTACGCCTAAATATATCTCTCCCTTCTGTTTCTCATGAGAAATATAGCTATCTTTATTATGTAATCAGTAATATATCATTCCTTCTAAGCAGGATCTAATTTTAGCAACATGATGAATGGCCCAGGAATGTATTCCTCTGCCCTCTGCAGAAAGGAATATATATCAGACCTGCTCAGGTGTGTGTCATTTCTTTATATTGGGAGCTTTCAGGTCCCCAAGTGGCAGCCTGAGTTTTTCCTGGCTGGAAGCCCCAAGTTCTGTCCCTGTTTTGGCTTGTGCAGACACAGGGAACGGTCATGTGTGAACGATAGCCGGGTCTGCTAGCTCAGCCAATGAGGTACGTGGCTCTCCTGTGCCTGGGTTGATTGCACCAGCTAGAAAATGACCAATTGGGTTTTTTCTTCCATTCACTGACAAGAAGGATCTGTTTGTGTAGGTTACGCTCAAGTCCCCAACCGCCTTGGCCCATTTTTTGCCATTTTGTCTCTAAACAAAGATATTTCTTTAAGATGCAGGAATCAGTCCCGTTCCACCATGAGGAATTCATAACTTTGTCTTTCTTGAGTTTCCAAGGGAAAAAAATGTTTATTTTCTTTCATGTTATCTGTGAGTTTTATAGCTGCTTCTGCACATTCAAGGCACCTCATGTCTTAATAACATTTTAATTTAGACTATTTTGCATTCGTTTTCAATGGACCTTTCAATGGGAAAGTCAAGGCAGTACCTTATCCCCACTTTGGTGAAAAGTGAGACTCAGGGAGATGAAATGACTTGTTCAAACTATGGGATATGGCCTGGCAAGGGCTAAAACCTAACTCTGCATATCATGCTACCTCCTATGCGTAATTTCTAATGACACCTATGCGAGATGGAAGATAAAAGTTAGACATGTTTGTTTTTGCAACAATAGTACATGTGAAACTGAAATTCTTTGTACAATTACTGTATTTGTTGATTCTGAGATGTACTTTGTTCTCCTGTGTCTCTGAAACTGGGATACATCTTATAATCAATGGAGTGTCATAATTTAATTGGAAGTGCTTTTTCTTTCTTAGTGGTTACAATAGATTATTCTGAACGTGCACCAAATATTCACCCCTGTATCTTGATACCCTTTGCAATGTCACTTTGCAACTCCTCCCATCAAACAATCAAGTCTGTTTCCCTATACCTTAAAAATGGGTTGGGCTTATCCTTATTTGTTCCTGTAGAGGACGCTGTTTGTGCCCCCCCCACACCCTCCCCCTTACCACTGTAGTCTGCCTGACTTCCAAATGCACCTGCATTTCTTTGCCTGAGGGTGGTCTTTGGCCGCCAAATCTCAATTTGCCTGCTCTGATGCCTTAAAAATATATGCACACATTTTTTGACACTCCTCCCTCCCCTCTTCTTGACTGTGGGCCAAACTTCATGGCCTGACCTGCCTCTGTCAAACTGCGTGGGGTGGAAATGACAGTGTGACTGTCAAGACGAGGCCATAAAAGGCCCTGTGGCCTCTCTCTCTCGGATCAGTCACTTTGAGGGAAGCCATATGCCTTGTCATGAGGATGCTCAAGGAGTTCAATGGAGAGGCCCTCACTGTGAGGAACTGGGGCGTCCGGCCACAGCCAGCGCTGACCAGCCAGCGTGGGTGGCAGCCATCGTGGATCCTCCCACCCCAGCCAAGCCTTCGCGTAGCCACAGCCCCGCCAGCTTCCAGCCAGGCAAGCTACTCCCAATTCCTGACCCTCACAAGCAGTATGAGATAATAAATATTCATTGTTGTATTAAGCCACTAAATTTGGGAGATACGTTGCAAATCACAATATAACTAAGCACATTCATATGACAGGCTGAAACTGTTGGCCGATTACCTTCTAGAAGCATCTCTCACCAATGACAAACAGTAGTGTGCATAAATACCGCAGCTTCCTCACCCATTGAGTAGGATAACGGAACTTCCAGTTTCTCCAGGGGAATTGGGTTCCAATTTTCCAGAATAGTAACTGCATTGATCACACCCTTTATGGGCCACCTTATGTTCCCTAACTTCTTCACTTCCCTACGGATGTTTCCTTTACCGCCAATATTAATTACTTTCTCTCAACTCTTTGTCTCAAAATCTCCTTTCTGGGGGGAAGGGTGAAATGCAATCTAAGTCAATTCTGTGTGATCAGTTGCCAAGTCCTGTGTATTTTTTTATTTAAAATACTCTTCCCATAGCTGCAGGTCAATAACACTAATCAGAGCTGATTAAAAAAAAAGTCCCATTTCACACATATATAAATTTTGGTGAAAATACCCTCTTCCCCATTATTAATACAGTTTCAAACTCAAAACCAAGAAAGGAAAATCCTCAAGTGCCAGATAGAAAGAAGAGGCTCAGTGTTAGAGTGATCAGGGAGCCATACAATGAAAATGCTCACCCGTGAGTCCGGATGGGAGAGAGATCTTGACAGCTGGAACTTTGAGGGCCCTGCAGGCAGGGTCATGCAGGCCTGAGCCCCAGGAGTGTCAGAGCAGGAACAAGACACCTGCATAAATCCAGGGGTACTGAAGAGCTGACTGATGTCCTCCGAATTGGAAACTAGAGAAACTAGCCGCTAGCCTTGGGGAATTGCAGGGGAGCTTGTAAATTTCCAGAGCCAGGAGAGTAATAGGAACCACCCAAAAGAAAAACTTTTGTGCCACAAGTGGTATAAGGCCTGAAGAGGAAGAAAGAAAGAAACCACAGAAGGAATATTGTAAAAATGAAAACTACAGTAGTTGAAATAAAATCTCAGTAGACAAGTTGGGCTGTAAAGTAGTTGTGGCTGATGAGAGAACAAGTGAATTGGAAGACAGATCTAAGGAAATCACCCATAATACATCAAAAAAGAAAAAGAGATGGAAAATCTGAAAGTTAACCAAATGAGAAGGTCCTACATTAAGAGTTGCAAAATAGAAAAAAAAATTGAAAAGGAAAAAAACAAAGAGACAATAATAATTCCCACTGTCTAAGACATGAGCCCTTGAATTAAATAAGCACATCATGTCCCATTAAATATAATTAAAAACAAATCCACTTTTAAATAAAGTAGTTCAATTGCAGAGTAACAACCTTTAAAACTACCAGAAAGAAAAAACAAATTATCTACAAATGAATGACAATTCAACTGAGAGCATACTTCTCAAAAGCAACAATAGCTGACAGACCATAGTGGAATAATGCATTTAAATTGTTTAGAGGAAGAAAAAAGTTAAAGTCAAGTCAATTTCATACATCAAAAGACTATTTTTGCAAATAGTATTATACTTTGGCAAGTAGCACATCAAGATGTACTTTGGCAAGAAAGAAAAGTACCATGAAAAGAAGAAGTAGGATGCAAGAGACATTTAAAAAAATGGGTAAATGTGTTGGTAAATCTAAATAAACCCTCAACAGTATAAGTAAAAATGACTTTTTGTAAGAGTGTTTAAAACTAAGGCAGAAATAATACTTATTCTAAGTAATAAAACCATGGAAGATGGGAGAGTAGATCAGAGTTAAAACATACATTATGTAGAAGGAGGAAGTGATATTGATTAATTCTAAACTTTAACTTATGTGTGAATATTAATTTAAGGGTAGTCATAAAAGGGAAAGGATGGATATGTAATGCATAACTTGCATACCAGTAGAGGAAAAATATAAACACGTGAACTGGAATATTACAATAGTAGTTCTCTTGGAGAGAGGAGAGATGCTCGTGACCAGGAAGGGGTAGGGAGGCAAGGAAACTCCAGCGTTGTTTGAAATATTCTACATTTTATAAACATTTAGAAGAAGAGAGATAGTATATGCCTTGTATCTTCTTTCACTCTGCCCATGGGACATGGCCCAGGCTTTCCACTGATATCCAAGGTCCCTTGTAACCTGGCTCTCTGTTTCCCAGCCGGCTTCATTCTTCCTCTTCTCCCAACACACATTTTTCCTTCTTGTCGGGCCAGTTCCTTCATTTCCATACATCCTCTGCTTATTTTAGGATTCATGTATTCGTTATACAAATTCTGCCATGTTTTAAGGCCCTTCTTCCTATTAGCCAACACTGACAACAGGAAATAGAACTGTAGCACATGATACATAATTATATTCTGTTTAACTCTCTCTTATAAACTATCTTATATTTTATAGTTAATTTTTAATTATTTACTTTTATTCAGTATATTTCCCTTAAAAGATTATAGAATCCTTGAGGTGAAGAGCTGTACTGTCTACTGTAGGCTGCCCCACAATCCCTCCTGGCACGTTCCACAGCCAAGCACATAGTGAATGCTCGGAATATATTTGTTCAACTGAAAGCAGTCCCATTGGTGGAAAGGTAGCAAAGAAAAGAAAATGAACAAAGGAAGTTTTGACCATTTTTTAGTAGATAAATTGCACAGGCAAAACCATAATACAAGTCACTTATTTCAAAGTTATTTATCAACTTTAGTGATCTAGAACATATTTGAGATGTAGAAAATGTTAATTGAGAACATGGGTCATGTTATTACTGTCTGCATGATTGTGGATAAGTGAATTCACTTATTTGAGTCTTAATTTCTTTATGTATAAAAGGAGAAAAATAGGTACCTGAACCTTTAAAGCACCCAGTGCAGCGCGTGGCACATAGTAAAAGCACGCAGTAGATACAAGCTGAGATTATCACTAGCTAAAACGTATAAACCCAAAGCCATGCATGAGATGACCTAGTTCTCTGCCACCCCCATTGTCAGCCCATGGTAAATTGCATTTATCTGCCCTCTAGAAGTGTGATCATGTTACTTGTGTTAGCCAGTGAAAGGTCAGCATAAAGACATGTGGTTTCCGGCAGAAGTTGTAAGAGCTAGGGGGTGATTCAGCACGTCCCCTTCCCAACTGCTGTGGGGACTGTGAAAGCCTGTGTTGAGACAGAGCCTCTGCCAGTCTGGATGCCTAAGTGCCCCTGCCAAATAGAGCCCCCTGCAACCTACCTGTACACATAAAATAATTGAGAAACAAACTTTTGCTCTGTTAGCCCTCTGAGATTTGGGGGTTTCCCGTTCCTGCAGCAAAACCTAGCCCATCCTGACTAATATCACGCATTAAAAGTCATACTTTCCCGGCCGGGCGCGTTGGCTCACGCTTGTAATCCTAGCACTCTGGGAGGCCGAGGCGGTCGGATTGTTTGAGCTCAGGAGTTCGAGACCAGCCTGAGCAAGAGCGAGACCCCGTCTCTACTAAAAATAGAAAGAAATTATCTGGCCAACTAAAAATATATATAGAAAAAGTTAGCCGGGCATGGTGGCGCATGCCTGTAGTCCCAGCTACTGGGGAGGCTGAGGCAGTAGGATCGCTTGAGCCCAGGAGTTTGAGGTTGCTGTGAGCTAGGCTGACGCCACGGCACTCACTCTAGCCTGGGCAACAAAGCGAGACTCTGTCTCAAAAAAAAAAAAAAAGTCATACTTTCCCTCCCCCCAGAAAAAATGACTGAAAACCGTGCCTTAGAACTCACTTGCTCTTACTTAAAAATACTTCTATCCAACTTGCTTATGTGGTTTTCCATCTCACAGGACGTTAGAAGCAAAATGCTAGAGGCAATATCACCGCAGGCGGGCACTGAACCCAGGGAGAAGAAGAGCTGCTGGATTGTGTTCGGGACAGGGACAGGTGGACAGGCTTAACCACAAAAAAAGACGAGGGGGACAAAAACAAAGAGGCTAATAAACATTTAAAACCTAACCAACAACAATAAAAACTTGAGGTTAGGGACTTTACCCGGCCAGGAGCATACACAAAAACTAGCAGCTCATGTCCAAAGACAACCTTTTCCCCATTAACGTACATTAACGTAATAAGAATCACACCCACCAGCGTTGTGATAGTTTATAAATGTCATGGCAACACGTAAAAGTTTCCCTATAAGAATAAAATTCAGCCCGACTTGTGATTCTTCCAAGCCAGGAGCTAAAAAACCGAGACAGCACCCCTCAAAAAAATCAACCCTGACAATTATAAAAAGAAAAGTTAGGAAAACCATGGAAAGAAAATCAGGAACTCAAAAAGCATTATTTTCTAAGGCCATTTAGGATAGGTGAAATTAACTGTGCTGATTAAAAAGTCTTCGAAGGCATCTCTAGACCATTGCAGTGTTCACTCAGTTTATTATAATTGTTTTATGCTTTTACTTTTCTTATTCATTTTATTTATTTTATTACACATTTATTTTTTAACTACACTTTTTCTTTTAATGCTTACTATCTCCCAAGCATCATGCTAAATATTTTCAATACATATTGAAATATTTTCAATAACATCTCACAGGATGTTAGAAGCAAAATACGTCTTAGGCTCACAACATCCCTGAGAGGCGGGAGCTTTTATCCCACCTCCATGAAGGAGAACGTGGTGACTGCCCAGGTCTCATAGCCCGTCCTGCGATGTCAGAGTTTTGTATGAGCCCAGTCTGATTCCAGAGTCCTTTCATCATCACACCTCCCCCCGGCATTAGCAGAAAGCCAGAGGATGACTCTCAAGACAGGCCAAATTATGTTTCAGGAAAAGTCTGTTTTAAAAGACTGGGAAACATGTGTGACATTTTGGAAATTTATATATATATATATATAAAAAAAAAAGGATTCCATTTTAACAAGTGCTGGTGCTTCAAAGTGTATAAAGCTTGGGTTATCAAAGAAAAGCCACATGTGGGAAGCAGTCCTCTCTCTAACATTGCCAGATAAATGAGACATTCTTGAATTTCAATGATCTTATAAATGCAACAGGAGTGATAAATGTAAACCTATTAAGCTCTTTCATTTAGAACAAGGAATCTGTATTCTTGGACCATATAACTTCTTTTTACTGCATCTTTCAAACGAAAAAATGCGCCGGCCATTGATGAGCAACTTTCTTGGATCTTTACAGCGTGAGGAGAAAGTACGAGAGCAGGAGGATGCAGGGTTCAAGGGAAGGGAAAGCTCTGCTGCTGTCCACATGATGGCCAGAGAGGTGCAGGCTGCCGTCCCAGCCCTGCACTTGTTTCCTTATGACAGCGAGGGCTGCTGTCACCCAGGGGTCTGCTGGGAGTGCAAAAGCAGAGAGCAGCGAAGTCTGGAGTTCCAGTTTCCTTCCTTGAGAGGCTTTGGTAGAGAGCATTGCTCCCAGGGTAACAGGGTCTCACTCCTCGCTGCCAGAACAGCATCTCTCGGGGGTTCAGTTAACCTGTTCTGGAAACCTGCATTTTCTCCACATGCCGCACGCGAGGTTTCATCTCACTGCAAATGTGATTTTTGTTTTTATTTTTGTACGACCATGCAACAGGTAAATGACCATATCTGTCACAGAGCTGTAGCACTATCGTTCAAATGTGGCAATGGCAACTTCAGTTCTCTAAAGGGACTGCGAAGGCCACCGGTCCCCTTCCCCGAGCAGTGTTTCTTCCCCCAACGGCGGGGCGGTGTGTTAACATACCTTCGCAGCGTTGGGACATGCCAGAAGGGCAGTTGACTGCTTACTATCAGGCTACTTCTGACAATTCCTAATGTAATCCATACACTGCACATACATTCTAGTTACACGATTTATGAGGTATAACAAGGGGAGAGAAGTGAAGCTGGGATATAATTGTGACTGATGTGAAACAGACATGTAGAATGAATGGCCTTACAACATTTTCTTTGAAGTTTGTTAAAAGCAGTAAAGTGATATTCACTATAAGTGAAACCTGCTGTTACAGATATCCACTGGCTTGGAGAACATTTTCTTTCTACTTTATTTCTTGAATTTTAATTTGCCACTTGAAGTTTGTGAAAATGTTTCTTTAGCCGTGGAATGGAAGAGAAAAAAGTGGAACATCTACAGTGCATTTGTTTTGTCCCCAGCGCTTGATACCAGGACTGACTTAGGAAAGACAGGAGGAGCAGTCACTAGAGCTCACAAAAATGTTTCAATTTTAATTTCTTTTAAAATCAGAAAAAAAAAGAAAACAATAAAAAATTTTAACATATGGTCATAATAGAATAAACTTTAAAATGAATATAGTAAATGATAATTAATATAATAATAATGGATAGAATAATGAATCCCACCTACATTATATTTGTCTTTTAATAACTTTTATGGAGTAAGGTACCCAGAAACGCAGTGTGCTAAGGGCCCGTAGAAGTCATAATGCAGTCGTGGCTGAAATAAAGTATCTCATGTAATTTTCCAGGGTAATCCTAAAGGATTGGAAGTCATGGGGAAAGTGATGTTTTGAAGACTTAAGAGATTTTTCTAGGGTCCTATAACTAGGAATTGGTGGATTTGGGTGTCAAGACTATTGTCTAACTCCTTCCACTGAAGAAGAGTTTAATATAGAGGCAATCCTACATCGGAACACGTGGCCCAAGAAATGAAAAATATCATTTGTATATTTGGCACTAAGGAAATGAATGGAAAATCAATTCTGAGGTTGGCATGTGCTTTTCCATAAAACATAGGAAGACATCAAGAAGTATATGCACCCCAGATGTCCCCAAGTTCACCAGCTTCGAGGTCAGGACTTCCCTTTCATACTCTAATAATGCTCTAAGCCCCTGCCTTGTGTGCCAGGGAAGTCCAGATTTCATTCTGTCCCTGTGGGCCTCCCCATCTCTGTCTCAGGGCCTCTGTGTGTTCCCCTACCCAGTCCTGGTTAATACTCGTAGTCCCAGCCAGCAGCCTTGCGCCAGATGCTGAAAGTTGCTTGCTGTGTCCTCTCCCACTTGCCACGCCTTTGCCCAGATGACATCTCCTCACACGTGGACGCAGTCCCCTCCCTCTCTTCCCCAAACACAGCTAAGATGGAGCTGAGCCTTCTAACCAGGTTTTACTCCCATCTTGAGGGTATCGGTCGTACAACACAAAGGGTAACATATTACGAATACCTAGGTTGACCAGGTGTCCCAGTTTGCCCCAGGCTAAGGGAGTTCCTGGGAGCTTTCAGTTTTAAAACCAGGAGAGTTGCAAGCAAACTGGGACAAGTAATTCACCCTACTGATCCTGCAGATGTCTCCCTTGAACCCACAGCTCTGACTTGACCTCTCTTAGGGCTTCATCTTTGTCCTCTGTAAACCTACCACACAAACCTACTACAGCTTGACTAACTGATCCTAGTAACCTCCAAGCATACTCTTTCCTCTGAGACAGGAAGGAAAACATCTCTCCTGGAGTGTAAGCCCAACCTCCCTCCCCAGCGTGATCAATGCCAGGAACCCCTATTCCCTTGCTGGGAGAGACCTGTGTTCCTCCATTAGCATGTCATTAAACCCTCATGGCTTGGGCGAGACAAACCCAGAAGACCACAGGATTTTGCACAAACTCAAAGAAATTGGTCTTCAATGATACCACGTATGGGACACTAAGAGACCAACTCAGGTAGTTCTTTACTAAGCCCAGTGCAATTTCTTATCACAATCTTTTGACCTGCTAGATGAAAGGGAGACTGGGTCACCATCTCCATAATTTTCAGTCTCCTGTGAACAATGTTTAGGTTAGAACACAAGCACATCTCCCCAGAACGAAAGTACTTTTCAGATAAATACCAGTGTAAATTCAGATTTCAGGGGTACGGTTCTGTTCAAACACACCACATACATTGCCACGTAGAATGCTGAGCACCACAGTTTGCAGTATGTCCATTTCGGTCACTGTGCTGACCCAGGACCTCTGTGAAGAGCAGCGAGTTAGGTACATGTCCTGTGTACATTGTGGACTAACACTGCCTTCAAATTGGACCTCCTGAGAAAAGGGAAGTTCTTTCCCAAACGCCAATTCCAAATCCTACCCTAGAATTCAGCAATGTTTGTGACTTCAAAATGGTGGCTTTCCAATTAGGAACCCACTACATGTAGAGTTAGAAATTACCTGGAGATTATGAAATTCGTAACAACATAGTTAAGTGTCATGTGAGTTGATGATATTTATCGAAAAGCTAAGAGCCCATCTTGGGCCAGAAATTTAATATTTCTGAGGAGGGAAGAGAAATCAGTGAAATGAGACAAAATAAAAGAAAGAAAACTGATTCCAGGGGGCTTTAGATCAAGTGAGGAAGACTGTAGGGCCACAAGATAATAGAAGTGCTATTACCAGGGTCTATTGTGTTGACTTTGCCATATTTACCTTTTAGAAAAACAGCATTCCTTCTTCCACCCCTATCACCACTCTGCTTCCTGTTTCAGTTTTTTTGACCAAAGATTACACGTGTGTCTATTTTGCAGGGTGATGATGAAATTAAAAATCAAACCACCTATTAGTAATTTTCCTATCACCCTACCTAGTAAATATCACTTTTCCTTTGTTTTTCTCTCTGTAGATAATCTTAAGAAATCAGGATAAAATAGATGTTCAACTAAAATTCCAAATAGAACTAAGAATTTTGTCGTGCTAGAGCCTGGGATAGACTTAGGAACACATGAATCCAGGAATCAGGGAAGAGTGTGGTCAGAAAGAAAGACAGAACAACTAGTGTTTGCCTTGGTGAAACAGTCAGAAGTCATTAATGAAATTGGTGCAAAACCAGTGCAAGAAGAGGGACATCTTCCTGGATAATAAACAATAGCGAGTCAAGACATGGATGAAGGCTGGGTGTGGTGGCTCACTCCTGTAATCCTAGCACTCTGGGAGGCCGAGGAGGGAGGATTGCTTGAGATCAAGAGTTCGAGATCAGCCTGAGCAAGAGTGAGGCCCTGTTTCTACCAAAAATAGAAAAAATTAGCCGGGTGTGGTGGCATGCACCTGTAGTCCCAGCTACTCAGGAGGCTGAGGCAGGAGGATCACTTGAGCCCAGGAGTTTGAGGTTGCGTGAATTACAATGACACCACTGCACTCTACCCAGGGCAACAGAGTGTGACTCTGTTTCAAAAAACAAAACAAAGCAAAACAACAACAACAAAAAGATATGCATGGATATGCATTGGAACAAAAAGTAAAGGTAGCATCGAAGTAATTGGAAAAAGTTTAGATTGTTACAGTGTTGGGACAACTAACTCTACCTGTAAATAAAATTGCATCCCTTACAAATACAACAAATCATGATGGTTAATTAAATGTGAAAACAAAACCATAAAAGTGCTAAAAAATAGATAACAATTTCTTCACTTAGGTTAGAGAAGGCTTTTGAGGAGCATTTTCAAAGTATATCAACAAGTAGATACTAAAGAGGAAAAGGATTGACTTCTTAAAAATGAAAAATTTCTATATGACAGAAACCTCCTTCAATGAAATTAGAGGACAAAACAACTGGGGAAAGCACTTGCCACATAAGTGACGGTAAAATGCTAATATCTTCAATATATGATTTTGTCAGGCTCCCTCTAACTGAAGGGAATGGGATCCAACTCAAATCTGTGGGAGCATGCCAGGGGTTCGCTGGTCTTGTAACTGGAAAGCCCAGAGACAGAGCTGACTGAAGCATCTTCATAAGGACTGCCTGTATCCCAGTTCTCCCACCCTAACAGCTTAACAGCCCCCCAGGAAAGAATTCTTCTTCTCTGAGAGCCCCAGCAGAAAAACTTGTAAAAAGATTTTGGCCCAGCTTGGGTCACAGATCCATCACTGAATAATCATTGTTGCTGGAGTAGGATACTCTGATTGTTCAGGCATAGACCATACATTACCCTTCTTGCAGGGAAAGGGGTAAGTCAGTGCCATCCAAACCACCTGGAATGCATTTTTCATAATACAGAGAGATTATGTTACCAGCAGAAAGGAAAAGGAATGCTAAAGGGCAAAACCAGCAAATTTTCACTACCATATATAAAGAGCTCTCATAAATCAATAAGAAATAGTATTTTCAAAAAGTCATGAAAAGCCATGAAGATTCATCATTACTTAAAATGTACTTTTCCTGAAGCTCCTTTTTTTTTATACCTCTGCTGAAATGCTTTCCAAGGTTGCAATTCATTTGACAAATTACACTGTAATAATTTGTTGCAAGATGCTAATATATCATAACGAACTTCTTCTCCTCTTAGGTAATGTGTAGAGTACAGAGGGCTTCTGATGACAATGCTTTCATTCAAAAGAGTATCTGGTAATGGTTAGGATTTTAGGCATGATGACTAAGATACAGTCCCTTAGGCAGAATTAATGCTCAAATCTTTAATTCACTTGAATTCAATAAATCTTTCTTCTTTACTTTCTAAAAAGTAAAGGAGAACCTTGTTGGTATGATTTTCCTTAAAGAACCTATAGTTTTGCAGTGATTTATGTGCATATTTCTTAAATGAATTTAGGGCCTGAACTTTACTGTTTTTGTTTCAAATTGTCTCATTGAGAGAAAAATTAGATTATTGCTTTTATATGTTTCACATAACTTTTTATGAATATAAATTTTTACATATTAAATTTTAAATTGCTGCTTTTTAAAAATATAATCTGTGTGTTTTAGGCCTGTATGAGGATATTCATAGATGAAAAGTTTAATTTTTGATAGAACAAAAAGTTCCTATTAATGTAGAATCTCCAAATCCACAAAGCATGATTATGTGCATTTTTTGTTTGTTTGATTTTGTAAATCTTGCACATCATTTTTGTAAGAGAGAGAGAAAAACAATAACATGGAGTTAATTCAAGACAGCCTCTCCAGGTTGTATTTTATTGAGTAAATAAAAATATACCCTCTACCGTTTACAAATGGTATGCTTGGAAAAGTTATTTATCTTCCCTGTGCCTTGGGTTCATCATTTATGAATGGGGATTATAACAGTACTGACCTTCCAGAGGGGTTTTGTGGGTTAACGTGCTTTGAACAGTGTCTGGCCCAAAGTAAGTGCACAGTCAGTTGCTACAACTATTATTTTATGTCATTTCTAATCATAGCACAGCTTGCTGACTGCTGGGTACCTGATGCTGTTCCCAGGGCCTTGCGAGATTTAGAAGTACCTCCTGCATGACAGAATGCAGTTAAATAGAGTTGGATAAGCTTATTTTCTTGAACTAGAATTTTCTGGATATAGGTATTTCATTAATGGATAATAAATGGTCACTACCATTAATCGGAAACATAAAGAGTTCTCAGAGTTCCTTGTCACATCTATAGCCCTTATTCTACTGTGATTTATCCACCAATGTTTCTGTGTCCTCCTCTAATTTGTGAGCTCCAAGGAAGATTGCGATTTATTTACTACTAATTCTGCTGGATCCACCATGGGCCCTTAAACAGGGGAGCTCACTGAATACTTTCTAAACAAATGAATGAACCAGCAAATGAACAAACAACCCAACAGGCACCCGACTCTCCAGCCCTCTTGTTTAATAGCGCTCTGCCATCTGCACTGCGCAAGTCGGAACTAGAAGCCCCACAGGCTAACGGCGTGGATGGCAGCGGGACAGGTTTCACCTGCTTGAAATCTATTAAAAGATCATCCTTCAACAATTCTTTAAAGCTTCTTAAAAAGAGGAAATTCCATCATCGTATGTGCTTCAGCCACAAATTTCAAAATTTCTTCTTTGAGAAAATGTGAACTATTATACCAGCTTAGATAAAATCTTTTGGCTACTTTTGTTGGTCATTCATGCATATATATGCTTAAAGATGAAACAGAATGGAAAGATGGTAACCAAAAGGGAATGTGATTTAATTGAGGGGAATTAAAAGGACGGGAGGAAACGAATAAATATGGTTGAATTTGCTGAATATTTTTCTATGCCTGGAAAAAAGTATAACCTACTACAGTAGTCCCCAACTTTTTTGGCACCAGGAAATGTTTTCATGGAAGACAATTTTTCAAAGGACCAGGGAGCAGGGGGATGGTTTCAGGATGATTCAAGTGCATTACATTTATTGTGCACTTTATTTCTATTATTATTACATTGTAATATATGATGAAATAATTATACAACTCACCATAGGTTGGGGACCCCTGACCTAATGTGTATTAGATACTTGAACAGAATGAAATATCAGTTTGATTCAGAAAATATTTTGAAGTTTTGATTTTCTTTGGATGAGGTCTTCTTTTCTTTAAAGAAAATATCTAGGTTAGATTTGTTTGATTGATCCTTCAATGTCTATTTCTTTTTAGTAGAACTTTGCGTATTTCAATTGGAGCACAACGCACAGTTGAGTTTGGTTTGGCTTATTCTGTTGGTGGCGTTGACGGCGTTGTCAGTCACACTTCGGTTTAGTTCCTATCCCCAGTATTTGTGTGGGGCTCAAGGTTCTCTTTTAGAATAGCAAGAGGAGATCCCACATGGGATCAAGTGGGGCAGACTCCGTACATTAGAAATGTGAACTGAAAAAAGATCTTTCCCTGAGCTCCTGTAGTGCTCGAGGGCCCCAGTCATTCAGTTCAGAACTAGAGCAATGTGAGCAACTGTTTGTGCTGTCCTAAGCAGCCGACTGAAACTCTTTTCCCTCCGAGTTCAGAATTAATCCAGAAATAGCTATGAGAATCCGAGAGAGGAAGACCAAAGCATCATCTTTATAGCTGGCATGGCTCCACTAGGAAATGTGGCTGAAATCTGTGCCCTAAAAATTGGGCTTTCATGTCCTCCTCTCACACCCTCATCCAGGACAAGGGATTAAGATGAATCTTTTGTAAAGCAGGTCCTTCGTTGGTCAACTTCAGATGGGATCACTCTCTCTCATCTGAACAATCTCATTAGTCAGGACCTATAGAGATGACCTTCTACCCTGTCTCTAGAAAGTAGACACCAGGCCCAAGGCAGAAATGCTCAACCCGCAGGTGCAGGAGCACAGGGAGAAGCCCTCTGCAGGCAGACAGACCTGAGAGAGGGCCGGGAATGTCCACAGCATGTTCAGGCCCTCCCAAATGCCACCAACCAGACAGCCCCTCCTTGTCCCGTGGGGTCAGTGACTGAATGGGGAGAGAGGCGCCGGCATCGCTGGGGATGGAGGTTCTCTCCTAGAAACAGCAGGACAGGAGACTCGCTCTCCACTTGCAGGCTGTTTGATCCACGCCCTTTCTGTCTTGTAGTTCAAAACAGCACTTTGAAAACTTTCTGCAGACTTCTGGTTTTAAAATGGTGGTGTAGAAGCAAGCTGGCTTCCCTGCCCTAACAAAAAACCAAAAGCAAATATACAGCTCTGAGATTTTCACCAGCAACAACCCAGAACTCAGATATGGGGATGAGACAGATCCCAGGGCCACAGCGAAGTGACAAACCTCCGAGCAAACTGTAGAATTGGACTCCCACACCCACGACATCCCTCCACCCCATTCTGCCCAGCAACAAGTACGAAGAAAATCTTCCCCTAACTCATGGTTTCTTCACTGAAAAAAGTGAGACTGAGGCAGTGAGCCAGCTTTCCCACCATCTTGGGTTCCCTGGCAGGAGGCCTGTCCTTGCCTTAACCTACAGGTAACACTGTGACTGCCTGAAGGGAGTGACATCCCCGATGACAAGCAGAGACAAATGGGGGAGGTGAGACTCCCACCCCCAGCCCCGGAAACCCTGCTCTGTAACTCAGCCAAAGGAGACACCAAATCCGAGTGGCAGTTGAGCAGCACCACGCCGTAGGAGGTGTATGTTCAACAGGTCCCTTGAGCGCAAACCCCTAACCAGCCTTCCCGCACTGCTGGGAGATGATCCCTTTGGGACCTACCCCACTGGGGACAGGCAGCCCTCCTCCATTCACTAGAACGGAGGCGAACCTGGGCCTAAGACACCACCTAGAGCTGAAAAGATACAGAAAGCTAGTGGTAGAGATTTACTAAGCAAATACGTTTAATAAAAACCAAAACAAGCCAGACAGAGAAAACTGGAAGAAATAAATAATCCTTCAGTGCAGACAAAGATGTACACCCACAAGAAACAACAGAAAACAAGTAACAATGACCTCTCCAATAGGACAAAGCAAAAATCCAGTGACTGGCCTGACAAGATGGCAATTTGTGAGCTCTCTGAGCAAGAATTCAAAATAGTAGTTTTAAGAAAACTCAGTGATCTCCAAGATAACACAGAAAAGCAATTCATGAATTTATCAGAGAAATTTAACAAAGAGAGTAAAATAATTTTTAAAAACCAACCAGAAATCTTGGAACTGAGAAATACATTTGCTGAACGGAAGAACTAATTAGAGGCTCTCAACAGCAGAAAGGATCAGGCAGAGGAGAGCATCAGTGAGCTCCAAGACTGGCTATTTGAAAATACACAGTCAGAGGAGAAAAAAGAAAGGAAGAATGAAAAAGAACAAAGACCACCTACAATATGTAGAAAATTACTTCAAAAGACCAAATTTAAGAATTCAAGCCAGATTGAATGTATGGGCTGGGGTAGGATGGCAAAAATTCTACACACAATAGAGAGAGAAAGAGCTGAGCAAGAGCAAGAGGTAGAAAGCTTATTCAAGGAAATAATAATAGAAAACTTCCCAACACTTGAGAAAGATAAATATCCAGGTACAGGAAGGTCTGAGAACACCAAACAGATTCAACCCACGGGCATATAGTAATACTCAAACTCTCAAAAATCAAGGACAAAGAGAAGATCCTAAAAGCAGCAAGAGAAAAGCAGCAAATCACATAAAGAAGCTCCAGCTCATCTGACAACGGAATTCTCTTTGGAACCCACACAGGCCAGGAGGAAGACATTTCAAAGCACTCAAAGAAGAAAACCTGCCATCCAAGAATATTATATCCAGTAAAATTATCCTTCCTACATGAAGGAGAGATAAAGTCTTTTCCAGATAAACAGAAGCTGAGGGAATTCACTACCACCAGGCCTGTCTTACACAAAATGCTAAAGGGAGTTCTTCCATCTGAAGGAAAACAACACTAACACACACGAAAAGAAAACTTTGTTCAGAAACTGAGTCCCTGAGCAAAAGTGTCTTCATGTTCGCAAAGGGGCCACTCTATCATTTCTCTGCTGCTTCTGACTGAGTCAGGAGAGCCAGGTTTTACTTTTTATAGAGATTCCCTTTTCCATGATGCCTCTCTTCCCCAGAGGTCCTTGTCCTTGTCCTTGTCACTTTCCTCATCCCCAAGATCTGAAAGTCTGTGATCCTTTCTTTTTAGAAAGGCCCCTTTAATGCCATCATACCAGCCCAGTGGCCAGCGCCCATTTAGAGATATTCTTCTCCCTCCCCCAAACTCTTGCCCCTTGCCCCATTACACATACCGCAGAAGTTCAGGTTCAAAGCCAAGACTTGGACCATTCAGATGATTTCTTCATCACTTACTGCAGTTGCAGCCTATCTTATAAGTCTTCCTAGGGAATTTTAATATTCCCTGTACCTACTCAGTTTTTTCTTACTTACCGGCTGTAAGGAGCCACTTACAGCCAACAACAGTGATTGTTGCTGTAGATGATTTTGCTGTTGTGTTCTGTTGGCCTTGTTGCATGTGACTTCTCATGCAGGTGGACTCACTCATCCACTCATTCATTTTAGTTAATTCACTTTCTGATCTTTAGTGAGTGGGCTTGGCACTGTGCTGATCTCTAGGGCCACAAATAGGAAAATTCTCAACTCCTGTCTTTGAGGACACAGCCTGGGGAGAGGAATGGACATACAGAGATTTGACAGTCTGGCCAGCTAAGCCATGCTACTGAAGGGCACTGACTTTCGTGGGAGCACTGCCTAGGGGGAGGACACTTGGGTGTCCTATAACCTAGGTCTTCGATGAAGGCTGCAGGGTGAGGGAACCTCCTGTGTCAAAGATGGACAGTTTGGACAGGGCTGATCTTCTTTGGCATGAACGGTAACAGGGGTTGCCTCGGGAACTGTGAAAGGCAGCAGGGGCCAAGTCTGCAAAAGGCTTTATAAGATCGAGCAAGGGGTTTAAACTTCTTTCTGTATGCAACAGGAAGCCAGCAGAGGTTTTAAGCAGAGGTGTAACTGAGCAGCTTCTTATTACGGGGATAGCTGTGCATGGGAGGCATGGCATCGTTCTCAGAAAGTTACTCCTTAAAGGGCAATAGGCATCTGGCCGCTGAGAAGCCAGGCTTTTAGCCTAGTGTTTGGAGGGGTCTCGAGTGATATTGATGTAATTGAGCTTTTAGCAAAAAAAAAGATGAAATCGTAATAGCCAATATGTCTAAAATGAAAAGAACGTGATTTGCCTTAGAATAACGCACCCCCTAAAAATAAATCTTTAATTCAACCTATGAATCTTTAATGCCCGGAACACAGCACATGCTTTGAAATTGAAACTTGAGATACAGGCATTGCAGAATCAGCCCTACAGTGGGTTTAGGGCATACAAATTGAGCAGTATGAACTATTGACACCTCCTGGTGGCAGCAGATGTGTGCTGTTTGCTTGGTCAAAACAAGAGGGGAATGAATCAAAGGCATTAAAAATAAATAACAACCGGCAGCCCAGAAGGAAGGGGTGGGAGGATGAAATGGCCGGGTCATGGGCCAGAGCTGGGGGAGACCCGTCGGAGGGGAGACGGCAGGGGGAGGCCCCGGAGAACCAGGCCCAGACACCGCAGCTACCGGCGACGGGGCTGGAGTCAGGGCACGTCTAACAAATATAAAACCGAAAGGTAGATTACTGAGATAGGTGTTCCAGAATGTCTGCTGGCAGGGTTTTGTTTTTTGTTTTTTTTTTTTAAAGGAAATTACTTTCATTTCTCAGCTCTAAAGATCCAGCCTAATAAATGCTTTCTCCTAATAATCTCTTTCAGCTCTAGAAGCACTTTTTAACCTTCTGCGAGCCTTTTCACTCACAGGATCGCATTTAATATAAAAGGTGGCAACTCGAGGGAAAAGCACTGAGCGTCATCTTATTTCTCACTTGTGCTCTATTTACATTATTTAAGAAATCATGAAGACATTAACTTGCCACTTGAGACTGACACCCCAACCTACCTAGTGCAGCGGGAAACCACAAGGCACAAAAGGAGAAGCTTCGGCTCTGACTCCTCGGACTAGATGTGAGAATGGTTCAGAAGGGAGATAGGAGGTTGAAGGATGCTGACTCCATCTCTCACTTGCTGGATAACCTAGGACATATCCCTTAATCCCCCAAGCCCCTACGGCCAGGCCTCAGTTTCCCTACAGGTAAAGTGAGAAGACAGGGTCCAAAGATCTCCAGGACCTAGCAGGTGCAGGGCTGCATCATGACTTAAGTGGCTCTTAAGCACTTTGTCTTCATTGGCCTCTGCCTCTATTAAAAAATATTAACTGTTCTATCTTACTCCCGGTCTTTATGCCAACACAGTTGGAGCGTAAAGCAGAGCATTCTCCTGGGTGCCTGTGAGTGCTGTGGGCTCCAGGCACTGTGCCCGCCGAGCCCCAGGGACAGGCTGGCCCCAAGTGGGTGGCCGGTGAATCTAAGTGGCCAGAGGGGGCAAAGCATCCCAGAGGTTGCGAGAGTGAGCTCAGCTTTAAATAAACCCGGCGTCAAACTTGCGCTCAGCCGCTTACTAGCTGTTTGGCCTCAAGCAAGTTATTTAACCTTTCTGAGCCTCAACTTTCTCAAATGTAAAATGAGGCTAATAAATCACACCAACTCCGCGGGGTTGTGTGTGTGTGTTACATAAGACAGCGCCTCCGTACCAAGGCCATACTTAGCTCAGTGTCTGATTCTTAGTAAGCACTCAATCAATGGTGGCTGTTATGCTTCTTCGTATTTTATTATTGTCATCATCTCCCCTAAGAGTCTGACCAGTTTGCAGAATGAGGTTGCACAGCTCAGAGCACCTGTGTGCCCACCTCCCTCCCCCCAGCCAGGTGAGCAGGGCTCTTTCCTCCTGCAGGCATCGGGCCTAAGTCACAGCAGTGTGCCTTTGGGTTCCTCTCTGAGAAGGGCACGTAGCATTGTCCGTCTGGAGAGCCAGCTGGTGGCTGTCCTCGACCCTGAGCACGCGCCGATGAGCTGTGTTCACCCTTACAGGTAGCCTTGGGAGGCAACGATGGCAGCGGCCATTGTCCTCTGTGGATTATTTAATATATTTATTAATAGTTTCTTTTTCAAACATTTTTTCTATGTGCAGAGAGCATTATAATTTTTTTCCAAAGTACGAGACTTATATACTTGAACTTGCTATTACAGGTTATTACTAGAGAGCAAAAATATTTCTTGAAAATGTGCGTGTGTAGGCATGTGTGTGCGTGTGTGCACGTGGGTCTTTTGCTATCCTAAAGGTTCCATAACTACATCTGCTTAATATTCTGTGGCCATGTAAAGCTCATATTGTTGATCGAGGAGGGTTATTTTTGCTTTACCAAAGGCCAATCACATAGGTCAGTGGCACTCCCTTGCTCAACTGCTTTTCTTTGGGCATTAATTTTAATGTTTAAATAGCAAGTGCATTTTCCAAAGGCTGCATAAAGCGCCAGATAAGTAGAAGCCCACTGGCTTGGGAAGAGCCAATGCTCAGCGAAGCCTTTCGCATAGAGAGAATGCTGAATATCTCCCCCATTATTTAGCATCAGAATCAGTTATGGTTGTCTGACTGATGGACAATTTTTTCCCGACCTGCTCTTTTTGCAAGTGACCTATACTGTCTAGACAGTTGCATATTATTTATACATTCATTTCAGATTTTATGGGTTTTTTTTTTCACTAAAGTTGTGCAGGTTTCATGCAGCCAAGCAACTATTGGAAATGTAGTCCACAAAAAGCCATATAATTGCACCAGGTGAATGCTTGTTTGCTTTCTTAGAGTTGTATCACCATTAAAATTTAAAAAAAATTTTTTTAAAAACCATTATATGAGCACCAAAAAAAAAAATGAGACCAAACTCCCCACCCCCTAACCCCGAAACACAGGTGCATGTAAGTGCACATGCATGCACGCAAACACACACACATACACACACACTCACACACACAATCTCCTATCTTTAGAGTACCAGCAGCAAGCCATGGAGAGAATTAAAGACAGCTAATTTCAAAGGTTCTTAATCAATTCAAGTTGATCCCATTTGTTGATTAGGGAGTCAAAATGCATTATTTGCATTCTGTTTCAAATTCAGAATTTTTTTTGAGGAGGTTGGAGGCTGGAGAAATCTTTTACAGAGCGATACCCCTGGGCAGAAAGGGAGTTAATTTGAAAACTCTAGTGAGTCTGATGGGTTGTGAAAGTTCCACATGAAACATTTATAATGGGCCCTCTCAGGGTGGTGGGTTTTGGGGGGTGTGTGTGTGTGTGTGTGTGTGTGTGTGTGTGGCCTGTGCTAGTCATGAACCAGTGACTGAAGCTTTATTTAAATATCTGGGCAATGAGCTGAATGCCCCACTTTCATCCAGAGACTTGGTGTTGCGTAGACATCACAGCCAGAGGAAGGAGGATAGGGAAGTTTAGAGATCCTGTCTTCCCAAGGGACAGTTCGAAGTGGGGGCTAGTTGGCTAGTTCTGTGTAGGTCTCAGGCCCCGACTCTGCCCAGCTTAAAACATTCTATTTTCCTGGCTTCCTCGAGGGGTTCCTTCAAGCTGTAACCTGCTAAGCTCCCAGAAATATGTCCTGGCCAGAGTGAGAGTGAACCCCAGGGCTGGTTCTCTTGGGAGAAAATGCTCAATGTAGCCAGAAGTGAGGGCAGGCATCTGGAAGTCCCTCCCCTCTGATTTCATGCCCTGTTGACTTTTGCTAGGAAAATCCCAGCCCTGCTTACAATTGATATATGTGTCCTACATATTGGGAAGACGCTACTTTGGGGCAAGATTATACATTAACCTATTTGCATCTCATTTATGTCAACTGGAGATGGTGAGGGTGAACATTTCATAGGAATTATAGGAAGGAAAAATGTAACCCCAACTGCATTAAATTTGTTCTATATCTTTGGAACCTTCACCCTTTACCTCCCAAATACATATCTGCATATACTGCTAGCTATTGGGAGTCACTATGGACATCTTAAAATTTCCCCCAGCCACCAATGGCTAACCGTGTCCTGTTTATCAGCCAACACCAACATTAAATTGTAAAACTAGCTTATCGTGTGGCTAAAGTTATTTTGGATGTTAAAAAAAAAACCCACAAGGATGAAAGGATACAGTCCTCAACACTCTTTCAGAAGGGGAGAAAGTTTTACTTGCCTAAATATCAATTCTAAAACACACCATTTCCTTCGATAACTGCCCTTTTCAAAGGCTGTTCCTTTCTCGGCCTCGATTTTATTTTCCATTTCACTCCTACAGTAGAAGATTAATTCCCACAGTCCGCGCGTTGCCGGGAGTTCAGTGCACATGTTTACTGAGGTGTACAGCTCTCAAATAACTTTGGTGCTTCTTCCACCCACTGTTAGGAAGTATATTTAAAAGAAATTGCCTTTTATAGATTTAAATTACAAAAGTCCTGATATCATGCAAAAGGCAGTTTAACTCATGCAAGCAGACAAATAGGTAAATCCTAGGGAAAAGATACCAAGGCTAATATGAATGTAAATGGGATTAGCTGCCTGCATTAGCAATGGCTGTGAGATTTTAAGTGCTTTCTGTTGGGTTATTCTTTAAAATACACCTATATTTCATGTGTGCGTTTGTAGATATTTGGGAATATATTTTGTCTTTGGATTGAATTTTGAAACAAGCATTGACAATGGCCTTGACTTCTGCTCATTTGCAGCCAAAGTAGAAGTGAAATTCAACCTTCTTCATGGTTAAGTATTTACTGACATGAAATTTTAAATCTCTCAGAAAATACGACAAAGTGTGACCAAGAAAAATACAGATTTATATTGCAAAGAAATTAGAAAAATGAGTGTAGTGTTTTCATTTCTCTCTTAAGAGAAGCCTTGTTTGTCCTCAAACGTTAGCAGAAATTAAGTGGTTGTTTCAGAGCCCGGATGGCAAGGGACAGCCCCGGGGCCAACTCTGGCTCACCGCCTGTCTGTGCTCATCCCCCAAAGTCAGAACGTTTTTTACATTTTTAAATGGTTAAAAAAGAATCAAAAGTACTATTTTATGACATGTTAAAAATTATATAAAATTTGAATTTTAGTGTCTGTAAACAAAGTTTTAATGGAATAAGGCCACCCTCGTTTGTTCAATGACTGGCTGCCTTTGCACGATAACGGTGGAGTTGAGTAGTAGTGACAGTAACTTTATGACCTGCAAGGTCTAAGATATTTACCGTCTGGCCTTGTACAGAAAAAGTTTGCCAACCCCAGGTTTAGTTAAAAGTGTCTTCATGCACTTTATTGTTAAGGATCATAATTAGATTGTTGGAGCTGGAAATCAGTTCTAAGAAGCTCTTCATGTAGCCCTGTGAACTTAGATTCTATTTTCTTAGCTGGAGCCATCAGAAACAGATTATGGGTAACAAGGCATATGGGATTTTTTTTTTTTTGGTTATTGTTTTTTGTCTTTTTCAATTAAGCCACCATCTAACAGAGGCATCTCCGGAACCACAGGTATGACCCACTGGAGGAGGTGTAGTAGATGAGGGGAAGAGACCAGCACTGGGGCCCAATTTCGTGGGTTCAGATCTCCAGTCTGCCATAGAGGATATTTGTCTCACTTCTCTGTGCCGTAGTTGAAGGGAGCAATAATGAGAACTTGCCTTATGGGGTCACCGCCAGAATTAAATGAGATGATGCACATAAAATGTTTCAGAAGAGTGCCTGGACTTTGCAAAGCTCAATTAGTGTTAGCTAGGATTATTATTTTTTAAATAGGATGTTTGCATTTACATCCTTGTTAATTTAAGAATAAACTTCCATTATAGAAACATCTATTCTTTGAGCCAGACCATTTTCAAAGGGTCCATTAGATAACGGCGCTTTGGGGTTTTTTTAGCAGAATATTTCCATGTGAAGTGTGTGCCCACTGAGGACAAAACACTAAAAATATACTTTCCAGGGGGCATTGATCATTTTTCTCAGGATTTACTGATCTGACCTCAGAGGATGGGATGGAAGCAACAAAATTGGCGAGTTGGTTTGCTTCGACCTCGCTTGCTCCGTATAATATAACTTCAGATCTAGTAAAGGCCATTCAAGGTCATCATTTCAGATGAGGACATTGAGGCCCAGAGACTGATGGGCTTGGCTAAGGCCACACAGTAAGGCAATCACAAGGCCATGGGAAGAACTCTCAGACCTGGAGTAAAAGTCACGCATTCAGCACCTTTTTTCGTAGCAGCAGGACTCCTAGCACAGTGCTTAGCACATACTCAGTCCTCAGTAAATGCAAGAACAACAAAAGCAACAAAGAAGAATGAATGAATGAATAAATGAATGAAGGAATGATCTGCCTGACATCTTCAAGGTCCCCTAAAACACACATAAGCATGAGGAGGAAGGAGATTTATTCCAATGGTTAAATGAAAAACACTGTCCACAGGAAATTTTTATGGTAGATCTGCCCCATTTTCTTACACTCGAGCGTCTGCGGTGATTGCCAGAGTCCAGCACATCATTCTTTTTGCCAGATAAGACTCTGAATTATTAGTGATTTGGCCCATATATACTGAGTTTATGCTTTTTCCTTACATTTTTAACCTACTCATAATTTATTTATAGTGGTGTATGTTATGAATCTCTATAAACAACCTGCAACCCATATTGGAATAAGGTATGGTATGCACAAATAAATAAATGAGTGGATATATGTGGATAAAGAAGTAAATAAAAATGGGTAGAATAAATGGATAAGTAGGGTGAAAGAGAAACAGTCAAACAACCACCAATCCCTTTTTTGATTGGCACACAGTAGGTGCTTAATGAATGTAGTTAACAAGATGGGTGGAATGATGCATTTTAAAAGCTTTTCAATATGCAAAGTTGCAGCAAAATATAACCTGACCATTATTAAGTGGAGTAAACTGGGCATCTTATTCCAGAGCCCTTGAGTTAGACGAGTTTTTTTGTGTCCGTCCTCAGGGAGGATCTAGAAATATAAGAGCACGCCCTTGTAGGAGCAAGTCTGATGCATGAAAATTTGCATTTCCAGAACAGATCAAAGAGTGGTGCATCTCACTACTCATTCTTTCACTGAGTTTCTACGTGTTTGCCCATCCGGTACTGAATGTTGGGGATTTAAATCTTTGTTCCTGCCCTCATGGAATTTACAGTCTAGAGGAGCAACAGACAGTCAACAGAGCATCACAAACTGTTACATAATTACACTTCGCAAAAGAAAGTGCCACAGCATATGCCGTGTGGGGATTGGTTTGTCTAAATGGTGCCACATTTAGCAAAACTTCAACATGTTTTTGAGGGAGGACAGATTTAATAGTATATGAGTCTGAACATGTTCTCCCGGGGTTTAATGGTATGTGATGTGCTTCCCACAAGTAGGATGCGTGATCACACTCCAGCCACCAGCACGTTGGGGAGTTTCTATTCTCAGTGGAGAGCTTGTAAGGCCAAGGACCAAAGGACCAGAGGGACTCATCAGACCTAGATGAGCCTTGGTCCACACAGGTCACTTTTCTAAAGCTGCGTGCACAAAACCAAATTCATTTGGAAGATAAAGGAAGTGAGAAAGAGATCAACTTTTGAGGATGATCTACATCCAATAGATCAGACAGTCCTGTTAGTTGACCACACATCTATTAATAGCTCATCAGTTGGGTCCTGTCTCATTGTGATTGTGAATATTCATCTCACATAATCATAAATAATTGATATCATAATAAACATTATTAACAATTTATGCATTTGACAAGTATTTAATGGAAGCATTTTATGAGTGCCTAGATTGTACAAAACTCTGATCCACACTATAAGGTGGCAGCCATGAAGGTGTGCTGCTCAGATCTCCCTTCAAGAAAGAATTTGCCAGGTAGCTGCAAGGTAGGCAGTTACCTGACATCCTCTAGCTATTGGCATTCAGAATCCACCTCAGGTTTCAGCCAGGGCCGTGCTCTTCCTGGGCAGTCTTCAGGAAGTCTTGGCCATTTTTGCCCAATGCCACGCTCTACCAATGGGCAACCTTTGCTCTGGAGCTCCCTGTTGCGTTGGCTAAGACTTTATCAGATGAGCATCATGTTTGGAAGTTCTGTATGTCTAATCCTGCTCCTTCCCACCTTTTCCTTGCACAGGTGTCAGATGTACAGGGTGTTCTGAAGGCTTCCCTAACCAATCTTAGTCCTCCCTCGTCCCAGCCTGCCTTTTAGGATGGCCCTGGATGCTCACCACCTCCTGGTATTCATGCCCTCTCCCTGAACGTAGGCCAAACCTAGTGACTTGCTTCTAACAAACAGAAGTCAGCAGAAGTGATGGGATGTCACTTCTGAGATTAGGGTGCGAAACACTGTGGCTTTGGTCTTGCCGGCACACCCTTGTCCTCTCTCCCACGTGCCTGCCCTGATGAAGCAGGCTGTCGCAAGAGCACCTTACGGAGAGACCCAGGTGACACTGAGCATGGACTCTGGCCAACAGCCAGCGAGGAACTGAGGCCCCCAGTCCAATACCCAGCAAGGAACTGAATCCTGCCATGACCACGTGTGTGACCCTGAAAGCAGACCCTTCCTCATTTGGGGCTTTCCATGAGACCAGAACTTCAGCTGACAGTTTGATCACACCTTCGAGAGAGACCTTGAGTCAGAGGTGTCCAGTTAATTCGTCGACCTACAGATACCACGGGGGACATTTTTTACCCAACAATGGCTAAATAGTGCATCCTTTTTTATTTTTTGTGAACGTGACACCTAAGAAATCTCCTGACTCCATTGTAGCCTCTGCTTTCTGGAGAACTCAGCTAGCACATAGTCTGCCAAAGCTGATGCTTGGGAGGAAAGTCAAGTTGGGAATGCAGGTATGAAGGTCAGACGCACAGACATGGAGCAGGAGGTGTCAGCATTCCACAGCGCAGGCTGAGAAGAGGGGATCAAGGTGGGATCTTCAGGCATTGAAAGAACCGGACAAAGGGATGGAGAGTGATCAGAGAGCTTCCTCCTCCACGACGTCTTTCCTCACCCCTGCCCACCGCGGCTGGGTGAGAGGCACCTCTTTCCTGCCAATGGAGCACTCATCACACTGCATCAGAATCGTTGGTTTCAGTGTCAACCTCCCTAAGAACCCACGACAGATCCTTGGAGGCAGAGGATCATTCATTGTTGACTTCCTGGTGTTTCACAAGGCTGGTGCTCAGTAGGAGCTCATTTAACGTTTGGACAAATATATGATAAGAAGGTATGAAATCAGTTTGATGATTAAAACATAACTAAGTCTGCAGCACTCGAGTAATATATGTCAGTTTTCTCATTCAACCCTCCTAACTCTATGAGATAGTAACTACTATGTCCCATTTTATAACGGGAAGACCAAAATTGATGCAGTGGTGAGTGAGCAGCAGAGCTAGACCTGCAATCCAGGCTGCTGGGACTCTGAGGTCCCCACTCTGCACAAGAACTAAAAGTTAGGTGAAGTCTCCCTGGGCCCCCGGGCCTTCAGCCTGGAGTTAGATTCTGCTTCTTGTGGTCAGAGGCTAAGTCTCCAGGCAGCAGAATCTGCCTTCCTTGTCCCTTCAACCATTTGGAAAGGGCTGGAAAACCCAGTCCCTTCTTGCTGAGATCTGTGGAGTGACTATCAAATACCTAGTGTGGCTGACGTTGGCTGAAAATGTCTGAGCTCAGCCTTTTTTGTAGGAAGGGGCTGGTCTGTAAGCAAGAATAATATTCTTTTTACCACCCAGCTCATTCAGTTGTAAATTTCAGAGTCATGGAGACATAGATAGAGTCTATCCTTTGAGTTATGCCACAACCATTTGCTGAAAACTGAAAAGCTTAGAGAATGAATAGGTCATTTTCCTTCATCCCTTCCCTGCTCTAAATTGACAAAGTATAAGGTTGTTATATAGAAACAATTTAAATTAAATGATTTTTTCCCAGTAATATCAATAAATATGGAGACTGTGGTAATTATGTACATGCAGGCACAAAAGCTCTCAGAGTGAACATGTTTTCCTTGTAGTATAGAATCTTCATGCTGAGTGAACATCTTGTAATCACGACATATTTATATTTTGGTGATAGTCAGTTGCACAATTATTGAGCAAATTTTGATTAGATGCATGCCACGCTTTTCCAAAAAAATTGAGAAATACATGAAAATGTTCATGGGAAGTGTCCTGTATTGAGTCAATTCAGTCAAACAATGGTTTTGAATGATTTTTAACAATATTTCTAGACAGAGCCTGTGAATAGGCCACTTTGGTCAAAAGCTTTATTCTGTTTCTAATTTATAATATAGCAAAACAATTATTTTAGGGGCCAGGAAATATTTCCTTAATGTTGATTTGTCCTTCCGTCGCTCTGAGGACTAGCTTTGAAGAACCAGAGATAATCAACTCAGCAAATAAAACCAGAAGGTAAGGATGCTACTTCGATAGAAGGACCAGTTAGTTCCACTTACAGAGAGGCTACCAGGTAGTGGGACAAGTACAAAGTCACGAGACTTGCATCCTGGTTTCTTGCTTCTTTGACAGTCAAAGGATGGTGGATAGACAGGGCATCAACATCTGTCTCAGGCCCCATCCCAGACCTGTGGGATCAGTCAACAGAATGCCCAGGTGATTCTTATTCACGGTAAAGTCCGAGAAACTCTGCTGTTGCACCGGCCTTGCCTGTAACTCGCCACACCTGAGTACTATTCACCATCTTTAAAATGAGGAATTCAGCCCAGAACAGCGTTTCCTAAAGTAGGATCTCTCAAGCGATGGTATCATGAGATGCTCTTTAGAAAAGAGAATTCTGTGGTGAAACGTATTTAACAGTGCCTACTATTCATGAACAGTGCATATTATCTCATTAAAGACCCTGAGAAGTCCTGCAATGAAGACATTTTTTAACTAGCATAAACGTATTTGCCCTGCAAATCATTTTTCGCATAAAGTTAAATATCATCCTGTGGGTTTAGTGTTCCACTGAGCACACTCTGAAGGAAATTGTTTTTAAATCTTCTTCACCTCTGTGATCCTATAAAATAAACTTTCTCCATAAGTTTTAGTCAGGTTTTGTGTTGCAACACATTGTATAATACCACTCAGTAATCTTCAAGGAAATCTAAATATCTCGCTTTTCAGCTAGTTTGAGCCTTTAGCAGGCTTCATCTAGAAGCCTAGGTTAAAAGGAAAATAGTATCGGGTGACGAATCATCACAGTTTGCACAGGACTTTCCTGGTTTTAGCACTGAAAGTTCCTCATCCCAGGAAACCCTTTAGTCCTAAGCAAACCAGGACCGTTGGTCACGCTAAAAGTAGATCAGTCTTAACAAGCTTAAAAGATTGTTCATCTTCCATTTCCCTTCTCTCTCTGTCCATCCCTCACCAGTTCTACTCTCTGCCCCGCCCCTCAGAGCACCAGCGCAGGCAGAATTGCTGGACGGTTTGGTCAAACTGAAAAACAAACAAAAACAGCAGCAGCTGAGAGTGCAGGAACAGATCATGTGGGTTTCAGTTCCCATGAACGGGTTTGTCCCATTCAGCCAACCTGATACAAGAAGAAAAGTGAGCTTAAGAGAAGGTGAGAAAGTGAGTCTTCGCTTCACAAAGAGATGCACGGTCGTGCTGAAAAGTCAAGATTTGCTTTTGAGGAACCATTATTAATGCTAAGCAGATCAGATGTCTTTTTGCATCTTTTATCAGTTCTTAAAGAAACGTGGTATCCCCTGTAGTATTGGAATCTAGATCACTCAAGTTTCTGGGTATGGAAATTTTGTGAAGGCTGTACCAAGACTGCCTCCACCCTTGATCATTATTTTTTTCCTGAGGCTTTCAAATATATTACATTTCATGGACAAGATCCACATATGTGTACAGACTTCCTAGTTTGGAGATTTTGCTTGCTTGCTGTGGTCCAGCCTTTGTGATGTGTACTTGTTAAAGACTTTCGGAGTTTCTGAGTCCTTCCTCTATCCCCTACATATTATTCTAAATTCTAGCCTCACTTCCCTGTGCATTGTGTTTTCATAATTCCAGCTAAACAGAAAATTTAAGAGACACCATTGTGACCAGAATAGGATGCCTTATTTTTTACAAAAGCAAAAACAAGTAAGAACATCCTTTAAATAACAATATTTTCTGATGTTAATGTTGAATTAATCCAAGAAATGAATATGTATTGATGGTATTCTTTTGGGTTTTGAAAATCCTTACAACCACATAATTAAATGAGTGCCTTTAGAAATACTGATAAAAACCCATTGCCATTCAAATATCTATACAAGACAATGGCCGTAAGCTGTGGGCTTGGGAGATTAGTTTGGCCACGAGCCAGTGTTTATCGCAATATTTCCATCTCAGCTGATAAAATTTAATCATTCTTATTTAAATAGAAATCAGAATTAATGCAGGTTTTAAAGAGAAGGAATAATAAACGAATTGCGCTATCTTTATTTCAGAGCTCCTGGCGTATATTGTCTATTCAGAATGGAAATGCTAGGGGTTGTTGTTTTGCTTTTCTACCTTGGACTTTCCTTCCAAAGTCCTCAAAAATAATGAGCTATTGCTGCTCGAATATTTATTTCTCCAGCTCTGCTTTAAGGAAAGTGGTTTCCATCCTCCTCTGCAGTAGGATAAGCAGGGCTTTTTGTGTGATGGGGACAGGACTCGAGCCGGAGTTGGCATGGCAGGTGCTTCGAGCTGTTTCTCCTGGAACGGTGATGGGTTTGAACACATCCTTTTCCACCCTCGTGCCTGGGTCCCTTGACACCCCCAGCAGGAAGTGAGAAGGCAGCTGGTGTGGACTGAGTGTGACGGTGGCTTTGGGAACCATGGTGCTCCCAGTGGCTCAAGTCCAGAGTTAAGTCTGTTCCAGAAACAGTCAGTTGTGCAATATCCTCCTAGAAGCAATTAGAGCCTGAAGAAACCTTATTGGGCATTTAGTCCAACCCGCTAATTTTGTGGGCGAGAAAGTTTAGACCCAGAGAGTGGAAACAACTCACCCAGCGTCACCCATGAAGTTAGGGGTAAAGCCATGATGCAAATCAGGTCTCCAGGAGACCTCAGCCTGGGGTGTTTTTGACTTTGTATGGCCTTTTGTGCAGGCCTAGACCCAGAGAGGACACAACTCAGTACCATTTTGTTTGACTCTGCCTGTATATTTTTGGTCAATGTCTCAAATGATTTATATCAAACGAAACCCATTCAAATGAAAGCACCTCCCCATCCACAAAACCAACCAACCAACTAAAGGAAGCATGTTCTCCCCCAGAATTCCTATTTCTTGGGTATATTGATGTAAAGAAACCCTTATTTTTCCTACTTCTCCTCCTTTAAATAACATTTCAAAAAATCTAAAGACAGAAGGTCCTCAACTTACCATAGTTTGACAGGATTTTTGGACTTTATGATCATGCAAAAACAATACACGCTTGGTAGAACCCACACTTTGAATTAGGACCCTTTCCTGGACAAGTGAGGTTCAGTAAGATACCCTCTCTCGATGCTGGGCAGGGCAGAGACCACAGCTCCCACCAGCCAAAGCACCACAAGGGTAAACAACCAATACTCTGCAGTGTACTGTGGTGCCAGATGATCTTGCCCAGCTGCAGGCCAACGTAAGTGTCCTGAGCACGTTTAAGGTAGGCCAGGCTAAGCTATCATGCTCAGTGGGTTAGGGTATGAAATGCATTTTTGACTTAGGATATTTTCAACTTACCATGGGTTTATTGGGACATCACCCCATGTAAGCCGAGGAGCATCTGTTTGTCTTACATTTCAATATGAAAAGAATAAACCCAAATTTCTCCATCATTTTAATGTCTTGATAAATACTAGTTGGCCTTCAAAAAATAAAATAAAATAATTACAATAGATAAAATATATTGATCACTCGCTTTGTTCTAGGCTGTTGGCTCTTTCATTTAATCCATACAACATCTCTATGAAGTATCATTTTTATCCCCATTTTATGGAAGAGGAAAATGAGGGCAGAGGGGTTGGGCAACTTGCCCAAGGTCACCCGCAAACAAATGGCAGAGCTGGGATTCTAGCACCGCACTGCCCAGGCTTAATTTCGATTCTCTATCATCTCAGAAATGTGGATTCTTTCTTTAGCTGGCTCTAAGGACTTACCTAAATTTTAAGTTTTATTTCATCCCCAAACTTTATTATCCATACCATTTTTCCACGGCCTTACAATTTCTCCCAAGTAGGAATTAGGCCCCATTAAAGTTAGTTGGTGTAAACAGTCAGATTTGTTAGAAAGGGCATCTTGGAATCAATTTGACTCTATTGCTTTTGACTTTGTTATGAATTTCAGTTTGGGTTAAGGGTGTATCAGACTTCAAAACATCTGGTTAGGTCATTTAAGAACCTTCCTGAGACTTCACAACCCCTTAAGACTTCCTTTCAAATTCAGACATTTCCTCTGTCACCACACTCTTAAAAATGTTTTGAGAAACAATGAAACAATGCTTTATTCATTTGTACAGAAGACTTCATTAACCTGGGATCAACGAAAATAAGAGTTTTCACATGAGGAAAATTTCAAGATAACTAAACTTTAGATTTTTTAAGAACTGAAAATTTTTTTCTTAATAGTTTTTAGTAGTTACACCATATCCTTTTGTTGTTGTTGTTGGTTTGTTTTAACCATTTTGTGATAACCTAGACTATGATTATAATCATTAATAATATTCTATATGCACTAGTGGGAGTTCTCTGGGAAAAATGCTATTTTGGGGTCTGTGACTTCCAAATAAGTGCCACTTTGTAATGCCGATGTCCCTTAAATTACTTGACACCCTTAGATCTTAATATATAAGCAGAACAGATATAACTTGATGATAATGCATTAGTTTGAATACACAAACTGTGCCTGCATTTGAGAGTGTGATCGGCTATTAGGAATAGGAGTGAAGAGAGTTGGTGAACTGTTTGTGGGTGACCTAGCCCATGCTCTCTGTAAGAGGCATGACTATACCCAGTTGACATTCCCTAAAGGGACAGGATACGTCAGTTGGCTTGTATCATTGGCGTCACCTCTGTGGCAACCAGGGGGATCGCTGTTCCCACCCTTACCAGATGGCGCTGACCTGGACCCTCCAGGACTCCCTGGCAGCAAAGACACGGCCACCTCCCTACTCAGAGCCATTGCATGCTTTCCACTTTCTCACTATCGCAAACAGGGCTGGAACGAGTATCTTGGAGGGTGCATGTTTCTTTGTGCAACACGGGCAAGGTCTTCTCTGGGACAGGCACGTGGACATTGTCAACTTTATTTGGTACTGCAGAATTGCTCTGCAAAGTGGTCACACCAATTTACATTCTCATCAGCAATGCGTAAGAAGAGTCCTCCTTTTCTACTAACTACTCTCATCAGTGCTTGGTCTTATCACTCCTTTTACTTGTTGCCCTTAGTGTGTGTGTTTTATCCTTCTGTCAAACTGATGTTTGTAACGTAATAATTCAACTGGGAAACTTACTGGTGAGAGAAATATTCCTCTATTTCGGTTGGGCAATGGCTTTCCCAGAACTTACAATGTCCTGAAAAAAAATCAATCAAGTGGAGGAAGAAGTTACATTTTGCATGACATCGAAGGCTGTCCCACCATTGAGCTGCATGAAAAGAAATATTGATGTTTAGGTTTTTAAAAATATCCCTTTGGAAGTCTGCTTGATCAAGACGCAAGGAAGAGAAATCTTCACTGAGGTCCCTGCGTTCTCGCAGCTGTCCTGACCTCCTCAGCCCAAGTGCCAGGGGAGCAGTGCGACCCCCAAAGGGGCAAAGGCTGGGCTTAGCGTGACATTCCTGTTAGACTTGGGCTGTATCAGGTTTTTCCATCACTCCAGTCTGCTTATCCTGGTTACTTCTGTAAATACCAGTTTGGGGCAGTTTCTCCCGGTTTCTTATTGTGTTGCAGCACTGGTGCCCTAGCTGGACCTCTTACTGCTGCCCAAGTAACGTTTACTACACTCCTCTGCCATTGTCTTACTTCTCCAGAGAGAACCCTGGATTCAGGGCCTTTGAGAAACATCCTCCTCCCTCCCTTCTCTCCCAGTTTTTCCAGTGCCCATTCTATTGTTTCCATCACTCAACCATTTTCCTTTTCCATTTCTCCATCCTCCTCCCATCTGCCAATCTACACCCTCCATACTGGTTCTAGTTCTAACCCGGCCTCTAATGCTGTGTGATCCTGGGTGAGTCGCTTCACCTCTCTGGGCCCCATGAATGCAGCTATACAATGAAGCTATACAATGAAGGAATGGGATTGTATACCATACCCAAATGCAGGATTCAGAAACAAACAACAGCAACAAAAGGACTGATACACTTTGTTTGCATATTAAATACTACTTAAATAGACATATTGTTCATTTTCCCATAGATACATGTTTGCTTTTAAGTTTTGTTGGAACACATAGCCCTTTCCATCTAGCGTTCATTTTCCCACTAAGGATAGAGGCAAGGGGATGAGAAGTAGGTCACACTCCTCTTGGCTAGAAGGACAACAGCATAGGTGTGATATGGAGCAAATGACACCAGCTTCTGTGCTTCGGAAGCAATAGAGCACGGTGGTGACTGTGGTAAACTAGAAAGCAGAGCACACGCCCAGGCTGAGAGAGGCTACTTACTGCGGGCAGCCCAGGGTTGGCATGTCTTGGCTCCCCTAACCCCAACAGAATTTGGAAACTCAGACATTTAATAGAAAATCTCTCAATATTTTATTTTATTTAAAAAATATTAGCATCTAATTCAACTCTAAAATTGAAAAAAAAATTGCTATATTAGTGAGCCTAATGCAGCCCTAACAAAAGAGGCCCATGAGCCATATTTGGTTTATGGGACACCAGTTTGTTTCCTTGGCATTGCATGGCCCCTTATAAGAGTCTCTACACGTTTCCAGTTAATAATTCAACGCCTCTTAATCATGTCTTTACTCCACAGATTTTCAGCACTTACGCATTCGATTTATACTAACCTAGCAATCGTTTCATTTATTGCTTTGCACTTTCTCCAATAGTCTCATCTCTTTGTTTTATCTCATTATCTGGATTGGGAGCTCCTTAGGGACAAGCCAGACACTGGACTAGGCTCTAGGGAGTGGGATCGCCAGATGGAAAGATCACAGTCCCTGCCTACAAAGGGAGATGGGAAGGGACATCACTGACCCTGCCAGAGGGTCTGGGGGACGTGTGGCTGACAGCACACAGCATTTGACCTCCTCTAGGTCTCTTGGAGCTACCCAGTTGCTATCTCTGTGTCTTCTGTATCTCCCAAGATTCGGCTTCATTTTTCCTTGCCTGGACCGTGGCAGAAGCCCCTTGACTGGAACCCCCAGAGCTACTCTGCTCCCTGCCACCACCCAGGCCTTCGAAATGACTGCACCCACAGCCACCTGATCATGTTACGATGGCCTACTCCAAGCCTTTCACCAGCTTCTCACTACTCTTAGGATAAGCCCCGATCCTTAAGGGAGCCTCAGAAGACCTGCAGGGTTTGGCCCCCACCTTCTCCAGCCCCACCTCCCGCTGGCCCCTGCCTTCTTCATTTCTTGCCTTCGAGTTTCTCAAATACACTATGTTTCCTCCCATCATGGGGCCTTTGCACATGCTATTCCCTCTGTTTAGACTCTGCTCTTAAAATCCTTCCCATCTTTCAGTTCTGAACATGACCTTGGTTCCGTGGGCAAGGCTTTCCCAAGCCCCCAGGCTGGGCCAGGCTTCCCTGTGGTCTGTGGAACTCCCAGCAGGGGTTTCGCCTGTTTTCTTCACCATTATATTTCCAAGAAGATTTCACAATACCTGGCACAGAGTAGGCACTCAATAAATGCTTGTTCGATGAATGAATCAAGGCAGAATAAAGAACTGCAGGACGGGTGCGATTTTGGGAGTATCTGCCCAGCCCCCACCGTCCTAAAACTACTCTTCTCTGACTCCTCGGTTAGAAGATGAGGACTTTAAATTTACGTAAGGAATATGTTTAAAACGCCAATTCTTCCGAGAGAGAAAAAGCATCATCCTCTATCTCCTCTTCCTGAGATAGTGTTTAAGGAAGAGTAGGAGGAGGGCATGCTTAGCTGACCAGGACTGTGCCCGGTGCCTGCTAATGTTTGGATGCACCCTAGCACCAAGTGTCACATGGAGAGATGGGAGAGATATGAGAAGGCACATTTTAGTTTTGAGAGCACAGAGTGTGGAAGGAGTTCTACAGGTGGCCCCTTGCTACCCTGAGCCTGGTCTGTATTTCATCAGCCTTGGCATGACCTGAGAGCTTGTTAGAATGTGAACTTTATGTGGACAGTTTTTTCTAATTTATTATTATATTCCCAGTGCCTTGTTGCCTGGTGCACAGAAGATGTTCAATCAGTGTTGGAATGAATGAGTGATTGAAGAAAAACTCTAGAGTGAAGGGATATCTGGATGAAGGCATATCTGAGAGGAGGGAAGAATGAATGAACACTTGAATGAATGAGCGTGTGCACATGCCTTCATAGGTGTGTAAATGATGAATTGTTTCCCTAAAGGTGCAAAGTCCCAGAGGAGGGGCTGAAGATACCCATAGTACTTCCCCGGAAGAGAAGGTGAGCAATTACCCACCTGCCCAGAGAGGCAGAGCTTGGACTTCGGTACAAGAAAGGGCCCAGGAGAGCAGCCAGACTTCTCTCTTTCTTGTCCTCACCTGGTCAGTGACATGGGAGAAGCCCATGTATGGGGATTAAAAAAGACCTGTTTGGTCTATTGAACAGTGTTCCTGTTATGCCCCAGCCTCAGCACAGCTTGCTTCGCTTGGTCCTCAACTGTTGCCATGGTTGACAGAGACCAGCACAGCCCAGCTCCTTGGGCTTCACCAAGCCCCAGCCCCACCTGTGCCCCTTGCAACAGCCCCCATGAGCAGATCCCAGCCACAGAGGAGAGCAAAGGAATAAATGGCCACCAAGAGCTTGGGGAGGCAACTAAATTAAAGCTTGCATACCCAGGCAAAAACGACATTTTCTTCTTATTATAATTCCCAGGAGAAATAGGCCTGTGAAATATTAAATGCTGACTATGGAACAGGGAATGTACCATATTGTTTGGTAAATTTTCTATCACGATGAAAGTAATAATAGTTAATACTTACATAGTGCTAACTCCATGTTAGGCACTGTTCTAAGAAATTTGCTTATATTAACTCATTTTACCTTCATAAAAATCCAGTGAAGAGCTGTTATCACCCTCTGCTGTGATTGAATGTGGTTTTTTCCCTCCAAAATTCATGTTGAAGTTTGATCCCCAATGTGGCAGTGTTGGGAGGTGGGGCCTAGTGGGAGGTGTTTGGTTGTGGAGGCAGATCCCTTGTGAACAGATTAATGCCCTCTCACAGGAAAAGATTAGCACCAGAGAGAGCAGGTTGTTTTAAGCAAGCCCAGTCTCTCCTGCCTGTCTCTTTGCATGCACCTGCTTCCCCTCCTGCTTTCATCCACCATGAGTTGCAGCAGCATGATGAGCTGCCTGATCTTGGACTTTCCAGCCACCAGAATCATGAGCTAAACAAACCTCTTTTCTTTATAAATACCCAGTCTCAGATATTCTGCTTATAGCAACACAAAATGGGCCAAGACACCCTCCCATTTTACAGATGAGGAATGGTTGCCTGGAGATAATAAGTAATGTCACCCAATGTCACACAGCTATTGAATAAGCGGCAGAGCTGAGATTCAAACTCATGCAGTCAAGCTCCTCAGAGCAATTGATCTTAAGCTCTGCACTGACACAGCCTCTTCTGAAGTCTGAAGATTATTAAATGAAGGGCTGTATGAATGCATGTACACACAGATTCATGCTGCATATCTGTAAGCATCTGTTAAAATCCAGGCCCACTGTGCAGGGATACAAAGGCAAAAAGGCAAAATTAACAATCCCTTACCTTTGAGTGGTTTAGAAAGTGCTTTCTTGATGGTCCAGTGACCCTATTTACAGATATGGCCACCTAAAAGCCAGAGAACTTACATACATTTTTCAAGGCCCCACAATTAGAAACAGAATGAGTTTGAACCTGGACCTAGATATTTTGTCCCCAAGCCCAGTATTATTTTTATCCTTATGCACTTGCTTAAAATACCAGAGGAGATTGTAATAAGCACAGACATGTGATGGGAATATAACAAGATAGCAATGATTTGTGTTTTCTTAGAACATGTAAAATGCCATGGGTAGTTATAAATTATGATTATATAACAAACTAAATGCCACCATCATAGCCAAAGCTCTCATCTCCATTATAAGCTTTCCTGGAGAGGAGGGGCAATGCAATGGTTAATTTTATGTGTCCACTTGGCTGGGCTAAGGGATGCATGGATAACTGGTAAAACACTTTTTCTGGGTGTGTTGGTGACGGTGTTTCTGGAAGAGGTTCACACTTGAATCAGTGGGCTGAGAAAAGAAGATCTCCCTCACCAGTGCCGGCGGGCATCACCCAATCTGTTGAAGGTCTGAATGGAACAACAAGGCAGAAGAAGGTTGGATTCACCCGCTCTGCTTCAGCCGAGACATCCATCTTCTCCTGCCCTTAGACATTGACACTCCCAGTTCTCCAGCCTTCAGACTCGGACCGGGACTTACACCACTGCCTACCCTGGTTCTCAGTCCTTTGGGTTTGGGCTGGAATCACAGCACTGGATTTCCTGGGGCTCCAGCTCTCAAAGGACAGATCATGGGACTTCTCAGCCTCCATAATCATGTGAGCCAATTCCCATAATAAAATCACTTTCTATGTATCTCTGTACATCCTACCGACTCTGTTTCCCTGGAGAACACTGATGAATACAGGGAGTGTGCTGTTTTAAAGAGTAAATATAAGGCATCTGTGACATGTACAACTAAACTGGCCACGATTTCCATTCAAAGAATGTAATGTCCTGAATCTCATAATAGTATGTAGAAAGCCCTGTTTCCCAGTTTATGAAAATAATTCTAGGTCCACATTTCCCCCCCGTTATGGATTTACTTGCCCACTGAGAAGGTTGCCCTTTTGTAATGAACTCTCATTAAAATGCCCAGTTAGTGACATCGATAAGTTTATCCTTCGGAGAAGGAGAGCATGCTGGGGCTATAATGACATGTTCTTCCCGTGTTCTTAAGGCATTGATTAACCCTCACCTCCCAGAAATCGTTAGCAAACGGATTGCTGTTTTCTGATAGTTTTGAAAGGAGGCTAAGTTTTAGTAAATAATCATTGGCTGCTTTCCCAGGGGGAGAACCAGATTGGAGTAGCTCTGAAATGCTACATTGGTTTATTTTTTAGTGAGTATATTTAGGAAGGAATGGAAATTGCATTCCAAGCAGCTAATTATAGGATAAGCGTGCCTACTTAACCAGGCAGCAAGCATGTCAACTCTGCACAGAGCTATCACATTATATATATTTTCTGTTCTCTGGATAATTAACAGGATCAAAATATTACTGTCAGATTTGAGAGGAAAATTAACACATTATCTTAATTGTCTTTTCTACTCAGGTACAAGGCATTACCATTTCAAAAAGGACTTGTCTAGTACATTGGAATTTTAAACTGCAATTCCCGAAGATGCCGTTAATCCCTTTCCAAACTTTGATCTGCTATTGTGATATCTTTGGACCCTGGCTTCTCTGTTTTTACTTTTGAACTACAGTCACAGGGTGGCTCAATGATGGGGATATATTCTGAGAAATGTAGCCAGCTACTTCCTTGTTGTGTGAACATCATAGAGTGTATTTACACAAATCTAGATTGTATAGCCTACTGCACACCTAGGCCACGTGGTACAGCCCATGGCTCTGACCATCATCATTCCCTCCACCAAAACATCATTCTGCGGTGTGTGACTATAGCTAAAAATCGTTACAAAGGGTGCAATTGTGCACTGGAGCCAGATCGTACTGCCTCCCAAGAGCGGACTGCTAACTTTTCAGAAATTTTGTTAACTGGGTCAGACAAAGCTATTATTCAAAGGCAAATTTTATAAGCTTAACAATTAAAGAAATTATATCAAGACAAAGGTAGTCCATACTTAAAACTCATCACTTCCTGATTATTTTACTACATTTTACTATTATCTCTGCTCTGGAGGTTGTGGCTACTGTACCTGTGTGGCAGAAGGACTATCTAAAGGGGAGCTATTGCTTATTTCTTCCCAGTGTGGCATTTAGTGACATTGCACTGGAGGCATGAAATCTGCCATGTGGGGAGCATCTGTACCATGGAAACCGGCAAATACTATGAACCAGGGCTTTAGTGACTGCCTAGACCAGAGGTCAGCAAACTGTGGCCTGCAGGCTGTGTGCCTATTTTAATACAGTTCATTGGAATATTGGTTTCCATATTGTCTAGCTAGGGCTGCTTTCGTGCTACAATAGCAGAATGGAGCAGTTCCTACAGACACTGTATGTTCTGCAAGCCTAAAATATGTACTATCTGGCTCTTTACAGAAAAGTTGCTGACCTCTGGCCTAGATTAGGAGAGTGATGGAGAAAATGTTGAAAGGACAGATGCAATTTATGAGTGTTATGTCAGTAGCTATTACATTTGTGACCTGCTCATGTAACTGAAGAAGCCGGGGACATCTGTCTTCAGGTATGGCTGTATCTGGGAATTCAAAGGATGTTACAGGACTGCTCGGCTTTTCTTTCTTCTGTGTTGACTTTATTGTCAGGCAGGTCTTGCTACAATGTCATAAAATGGCTTCTCAACATCCCTAACTAATCCTCTAGCTATAGTTGCGTTCCCCCAGCTAAGAGAACATCACTTTTGCAGCAGCAAAAGCCCTGTGCTATATGAACCTGGCAGGAGTCACCTGCTCACATATGAACCAATCACAGAGATAAAGCATGTTGATTGGCTAGACCTGAGACACAGGCCCCACCTTGGAGCTGGGAGTTAGGACCAGCCTCAGCCCCACCTGAATGCCCCGGCTGAGAGAGAGGGTGTATGGTTCTCTAAAAGAAAAGCAGATGGCACCTTAGAGAATGAGGCATTGGATGCTTGGTGGCCCAAAGTGACAGATGCCCACTGTATCATCCAAGCCCTTGCCGCTGTGAGTGGTGGTGGCCAGCAGCCTTGGCATCACCTGGGAGCCTGTTAGAAATGCAGAGTCCCAGGTCCCTTTCCAGACCTACTGGACCGGAATCTGCATGTGGCAAGCTCCCCAGGTGATTTGCACGTGTGGTGCTGTGGGAAGTGCGGCTCTAGTCCAAGCTTTTCACTCTGTAGGAAACCAAGGCTCAGAAGGTTCAGTGACTTGTCCAAGGCCACCCAGGGTAAGTGGACATGCAGCTCCGACCGGAACTCCATTCTGAGCACCAGCCCACTGTCCTCCCAGCACACCTGCCAACACATCGTCCCCTAAACAAAACTGCTACAAGTGCTCTCAGCAACCTCTTGGGATGAAGCTATCTTAAATTCTACACCCTTTCAGGAAAGAGGTTTTAAGCAAGACCAGTAAATAATCCCTAGCATTTCCAAAAGATTCTGTCTTCAGCTCTCCATTGCAAGAAATCCGAAGTCAAACTCCCAAACCCTTATTTACACACATGTTGTTGGTGTTGCATCAGTCCCCAGGTACCGGCCAGTCTTGTTTTATTTATTCTGGGCTAACACCGAATCCTGTGCGTGTTCATCATCATTATCCTAATGACAGCAACAATGGCAATAATAAATAGACATTTTTAAAAGCCAGCAGTGCTCTGCACCATTCTCGGGGCTGGCGTGGAAATGCACAAATGTTAGCCCTCTCCTGCATTTCCTTACATGTTGACATCACGAATGACACACATGGTTAACAGATTTTCCACATGTTTTTCTCCTTGGCTGACATCTCCCCACTCAATCAGACAGCGGAGGCTGTGATCAGAGAGAGTGTTGATTGACTGCTTAGAGGGCATGAGCCTTCATGAAAACACAGGAATGACAGTTTATATAAATATCCTGACACTTTTTTCTTATTCTCCCCCCTCCCTTAAATTCCCATTTTTAGTTTTTTCTTTGAGCTTAAAATTAATATTTTCTTTGTGGACATGTACTGTCCCAGCATGCCTCAGAGCTAGCTCAGGCAGCTTGTTAGCATTTTCCTACTTAATTGGATCTCTTTTTGCCTTACCCATGTGGAATTCTCCTGCCACGGGTTTCCAATCGATCTCATGTCAAAAAATAAGAAAAAAGACTATCTCCCCAAATTACATAGTGTAATATATTGTTTCCTTTAGTAGAATAACCACCAAGATTCAGACTTAGGCTGATGTTGTTTTGAGGGCCAGGTCGACAAAAGTTTCAGTTAGTTGAGTAATTTGGGCAAACGGACCCTCCCTCATTTGTTCAAATGAGTTGGCTAATTGCAGCTGTTTGGTTCTGACCTGGAGGGATTTTTGGTTGCTTCCAAAGTACAGGGAAATAAATGATGTCATTTCCTTTGGAAAAACATTAAAGTTGGAAAGATTTTAATATGTGCAATTTTCCCACTGATAACATTTTACTTTCTGGACACCCTGGAGTAGAAGGAAGATTACACCATATTGACAGAAGTAAAATTATGCTTTTAGTTTGTGGTCTCAGAAATCTGTCACAATTGGGTAATACATAATTTTTTGAAAAACTGCTTCAGCAACTGGAGGAGATTGGTGAAATGCTGTCTTTTAGTTATTTGGATAATGCCAATCGGCAGCAGGCTGACCCCAAACTCTGCCAACATCCACCCGGGATCTTCTGGTATTCAGGTTGGTCCTGGGAACGGAATTGGCCATGAACGACAGCCTCCCTTTGTCACCACTAATACAACACTTTCACACGGGGACTGATCTCCTTCCTCCCTAGGTTACACTGAGCACTTATTTCCCAGTAGTGCCAGGGTCCTGAACTACTAGAGGACCTAATTACTAAAGCATAGAACCTTGGATCCTCTTTGAAAATGTGTTTCCTAGGCTTTCTCACTCCTAAGAGTCCAAGGAGGCCACCTGTTTGCACTTCCTAATACCTAGGGGATTAGGTGCCCCAAGACCAGCCCTTACTGTTGAAATTCTTAACCGCTTCCCTAACTCCACCCCTGTGCCCGGATATTTACTCTGGTGAATATCTTTTAGCTTACCTTTGCTTAGAAGCTATAGAAAAGGTCAGGGTAAGAGCTCTGCACTCAAATCCTGGTTTTGACTATCTTGCTGTTTGACCTCGAGAGAGCACGTTCATTTCTCTAGGCCTCAGTTTCTCCATCGATGAAATGGAAGGCGTTGACTCAGGTCTAGGGTTAAACACAAACCCAAAAGATGAATCCATTTCGAGAGAAGATTATCATACACCCCAAACCAGAATCTGGCTTTGCCCACCTCTAAAAAGATCCAAATGATCATGCATTTGTAAGATCTGACAAAATAATAACCAGTCTTAAAAAAAATAGTGGGGTAGTCCTTACCCATGGCATACATAAAACTGCTGTGTCTTTCCTCTGTAATGAATGTTTTTGTCTCTGCTGCTGTGAATGTCTAAAGACTTCTAAAGAGGAAATTTCAACTCTAGTTTTCCCCTTTGTGGGCCAATCTTTTGAACTGCAAATATATGAGCAGAGACTATTTATGCATTCAACTTCTCCTGTACGTTTGTTTGACTGGTAAAATAGAAGGTAAGGGACTATTTACAGATATCTTTGAGAGTAATATAAGTACACAAGGGGGCCAGGAATAATAGGTTAACATCACAGAAAATGTAGGCTGGGTATAAACTTCCCAGCAGTTTGCATGATTCAATTATGAAGGAGTATCCCATAGGAAGGGCTTTGATCATCCGCACTTGAAACGTTTTCAACTTTGTCGGATTTTTGAAAAATCTCCTAGACTGTGAGCTTTGCACAAACAGGAGGACAAGCTGCTGAATCTGGGGCCTTTTGCCGCATTCATTTCTTTCTCTTTTTTTCCTGCACTTGCTAATTTCTTTGAATAATCGTTACAAAGAAGTGTAACAAAGAATCCATTCAGAATTTCAGAATAGCAACGGTCTACGTGTATCCTGTAGAGTGTTACTGTAAACCTAATTCAATAGTGTTGGCTCCTATGTGAAGTAAAAATGTTTAACTCCTTACTCATGACTCATAAGTGTATGTAACTTGCTTAGTCACTGACTCGGGCTTTCTTGAAGACTAGAATACTCCATTTTCATTCTTCTTTGTCTATTTGGGATTAAATGTTTCAAAGTAAAATAAGACAGAAAAAAAAAGCCCCACAGCAAAAATGTGTGGTTTGAAAGCTTATTATAAGACAAGCATCCTTGCAATCGGTACTCAGAAGGAGAAATATAACTTCTCCAGTCACCCCAGGTGACCTTTTCTGTGCCCTGTTCGGATCGTAGTGTCCTTCCCCACCCAAGATCCTGACTTGTGCAAGTGTCACTTTCTTACATTTTAGGAGTTCTATTAGCTAAGCAGTCATCCCTAGACACTATACTTTACTCTTGCCCATTTTTAAAGAAATTTAAAGAAGGTTTACGTTTTTAAAGTCTCTTTTAATTCATTTAATTTAAAGTCTCTTCCTTGCCTTAATTATTTCTGTTGAGGAACCTAGGCCATTTGGCCTTCGAGTTTCCCACAGTCTGGATCTTGCTGACTGCAAATTCAAGGTGGAGTCCAGCATGTTCCTCTACCTGCCATTTTCCTGCTATGGAACCCCAAGTATGGTCCAGACTCTGGATGTCAATGGATTCATGTTTGATCTGTTGGGGAAGAATACAGCTGGTGACGACGTGTTCTTTCATCAGGAAGCACAGGAGTATGTGTATCTCTCTTTTGTGATATTAGCAGCTGTGATATTAGCAGCTGTGACACTCAATGCTTACATATTTTCATTGATTTGGGTTCACAAAATGGTAATATTTTAATTCTATCATTTTTTTCATTTAATAGAAATATGAATATAAGAAATACTTTCTCCTCTTTATATTTGATGGCCCAGTGGTGCAGTTTACATATGAAAGGTGGGATAAAGGCTTGATTCTCTCCCCATATTTACTAATTTTCAAGATAACGCATTGGCTCCCTATTGACCCAAAGGTGACCAGTTAGTGTTCTTTAGAAATATCATTATGAATTGTCATCAGAAAAAAGAAAAAGAAACAAACTGAGTACTAAAAAGAATGAAGGAAAGAGAGAGAGAGGGAAGGAAGGAAGGAAGGAAGGGAGGGAGGGACCGAGGAGGGAGGGAAGGAAAAGAAATACTTAGATACAAATCTAAAAAAACATATAGGATTTGCATGTGGAAACTATACAACACTAATGAAAGAAACCAGAGAAAATCTAAATAAATGGAGAAACACTTCATGTAGTAGACAGTAGTTTAAAATAATGTATTAATATTGATTCATTAATTATAACAAATGCAATTACAACAAATGTATCATACTCATGTAAGCTGTTAATAAAAGGGGAAACTGGGTGTGGGGAATATGGGAACTCTCTAGACTATCTCCACAATTTTTCTGTAAACTAAAACTATTCTAAAATAAAACGTTTATTTACAAAATTTCATTATGAGCTAATGAATTAAACGTATTTGATGGAATTCATTCAGTTGCAACTTTTATCCATTTGAAGCTTCAATTGTCCCGTGGTTAGCCTCTTCTTAGTTGGTTCTTGAGTCCTTTTTCACACGACCCTAGTCTTTGAAAGTTTTCTTGATATCTCCTTTGACAAGATATTACAGGCTCTTTTTTTTTTT
>CM052442.1:93756195-93786690 GCA_028533085.1 Varecia variegata | reverse complement strand
CCCTCCCAACCCCCCGAGACTGAGCCTCAAGGGTGTCCATTCCCCCAACAGTGCACATCGCACTCATCATGTAGGTAAACACCCGTCCCCTCCCCCACCCCCAACACCCCGAGTCAGATCTTCAAGTATGTCCATTCCACTGACAGTTCGCTTCGCTCTCATCATGTAGATATACACCCATCCCCTCCCCCCACCTCTGCTCAGCAACATAAAGTGTTGTCATTGAAATATCTGATGACTAATTTTCTTTCTAAGTGTCTTGCTCTTTTTCCTAGATGTCTAAAGGATTTTCTCCTTCTCTCCCTCCTCCCCTTCCTCCCTTCCTTCCTTTCTCCCTCCTTCCTTTTTTTCCTTCTTTTACTCTTCCTTCCTTTTTATTTTCTTTCTACATTCAATCATTTTCCTAGAGTATGTCTTGACATTGGTAGCTCTGGGTCACTGTTTCAGGTAAGCAGTGCACTCTTTCAATGTATAGTTTCAAATCTTTTTTGTCCCCAGGAGAGTTTTCTTGAATGACAATGTCTGATACTAGTTTTCTTTTCTTGCTTTGGTTTTCACTTTTATAGGTGTTGCTATCATCCCTATGTTGGATATTCTTTTTCTATCTTCAAGATTTGTCACTATATTGAAATAAATAATCCTTTTTACCCTCCTTTTTACCCTTTGTTTTGATCTGTTTATCTTAAGACATAATCTGTCATATTTATTTATATTTGTGTTCCTTCCAGTTCACTTTTCAGTTCTGAAAATTATTTTTTAAAATTTGACTCTTCTTATTTCTGTTCTCTCATTTCTGAGCTTCTTTCATTCTGATTTATATTGTTCTTTTGTCTTGCATATTTTCTCATTGTCTCTTAAATATTAAAATTGTGCTGTTTAAAATAGAAGTTTGTAGTTGTGATCCATTTTGTGGGCTATTTTTTCTGGCAACTTTTTATTTTCTGTAAGAATGCTGTTCTGTACCTTTTCATCTTTTTTTTCTTATAATAACTTCGTATGGGCTTTACTTTGATACTTTTTTCTTGTGATGCTTTTTGCAATGATACTGTTGCTCATTTTTATGTAAAATTAGCTTTTCTGAACTTTTAGAAGGGAGTGTGGTCCAGGGCAGCTTTTATAACTTTAGAGAATTCCCCTTTTGGATGGTCTTGTGTAGTAAGGAAAACCATGATAACTTACGTTCTGACATTTCCTGTTTCTCTCCCTCATGTTTCTTCTCCTTCATTTGCGTCTATTCACTCTCCCCTATTTAATGTTGATTCTATTTCTACCTTTTTTTATTGATGTGGAGTCCTGTCCTAAAAGGGATCCCTGAAGTACTAATATTGGAAGTTGGGAGGAGCCAGACTCCTCTAATGTCTTCAGTTCTTACTACGGAGCCCTCACACTCACCTCCTACGGAATTGAGCAAAACCTAGTTTTAGCTACGAAGCACATAACGGTCCCCTTGCTTTCTCATGAAAGCAAGCTATGTTGGCTTTATTAAGATTTTTCTGGTGGCTACAGTAAGATTCTTCTGTTTCCATGTTCATCAAATGCCCTGTTGCTTTCCTCTGCTTCTTCCTACGCAGGCATTGACACCACACACATCTAATGATTTCTGGTGGGTCATCCTCACCTATTTGTATTTTGGGGCTCACAGGAATAATCAGCACATGGTATAATTATAAAGGTTGTCCATAGGTGTTTGGTCTGTCCATCCAGTTGCTCTATGTTTATATCAGGAATTGGGGAGATTACACACTATACCACAGCTGCTCCAACTTTTTTCCCAAAATTTCTCCATTTTTCTAACCCATTACTAAACTGGTTCATCATTTGACACCACAGGTGTAAATTTTCATATATTCATATACACAGAATATGGAGATTATTTCTACTTGCATTTTATTTAGCAATATTCATGTATAACATGGATATTCTTAATTTACAGAATCTGGTATTTTTGGAAAAATTTTAGGAAAGTAATAATTCAGCAAAAGGGAAATAGATGCAGAATCATACAAAAAATTAAGCTAACCATACACCTTGGAAGCTGTTCATCTTAGGTCACTTTAAGAAAATTTGATATGCTAGTAAAGTAAGGCTGACTTGCCTATCTCACAAATGGTGTAATTACATAGTCCCTTCAAATCTAATTCAAGATACTATTCTTCACGATTGAGAACCTTGGTATTTAAGGATAGTCAACCCAGTTTGGAAATTATCTGAATTCTTGTTTCTTCTTTTTGTTTTTTGTTTCCCATGTCCCCCTTTAGTCATACATTACCATTAGTATTACCCTAACAGTAATTAATATGCATAGAGATTGCTCCTGTTTTCAAAGTGCTTCTCTTTATCCAATGTTACTAGAGCCTTATAACTCTACAAAGGTGTGTATGTGTTCAAGATGTGTCAGTTGCAAATGACAGGAAACCCAACTAATAGTGGCTTAAACATATAGGAAACTGATTTTCTTACAAAACGAAATCCAAAGTTAGACAGTTCAAGGTGAATAAAGTTGCTTTGCAGGACATATTGTAGACCCAGCTCTTTCCACTTTTCTACTCTTTGATCCTTACTGTGTGGCTTTTGTCCTCGTGGTTGTAAAATGGTTGCTGTATTTCCAGATATTACACGGACTATTGTCAAGATTGTGTCTTTGATGCCAAATTATGACAAAACAGAACTCAAATACACATAAATATTATGAGCACATTATTCATTCTTCCTTAACTTCTCTCTGTAGAGATAAATTACTAAATGTCATTTGTCAAGATATCTCTTGCAAAAATATAGTGCCCTTCTAAGAGTTTCATGAAAATGTTTTGGGACTTTGCATCTGATCTCTGAGTACTTCTTATTCTACCAATTGTCTTTTTGCTATTGCCCAGAGAATCTTCCAGGGGCCACACATGGTCCTGGGCTGATGTACTAGAACTTGAATTTTACTTTTCTGTACCACATAGCCAAGCTAGATTATATTGGTTGCATTGAAAATTTATTCCTCTTCACTTGGTAACTGGTTGGGTATTTTATCTTGGTTTAATAGGAAAATATTAATGAGAGTATTAGAATTTCATTGTTTTCTTCATTTATTCATTTATTCAATAGACAGGTATCTTTGTCAGCATAATGTTTTGCTAACAGTAGGTGCTCAATGTGTAAGGCATGGTGTCTATCATCAAGACCACTACAAATATAGACATTAAAAGTAACCATTGTCTGGTAGTTGGGAGCTCTTATAAAAAAATCCACCAACTCTCTAAATAATACTAAATCCTGCTGCATAGAGCTGCCTGCCAAAGTCATGGAAGAGTGGTCTGTTGGCTCATCCATCCTGACCTTTAGAGTCTCCTGTCCTTGGTGCCATTTGGCTGATCTTGTGGCCATCGCCACACTGGTGTCACAGTCTGCCCCTCCCTGAGGCCTGGACTGTGTGTGAACATCTCTCTTCTTTCTAGTGAGTGAGATTCTAATGAATCTTCCTTCATTCTCACCAGGAAGAGATGTTTGAATAAAACATTATCAGATGTTTAACCAAAAGTAAAGAATCCAGAGTCAGGTCCAACCAGATAATCTGGCTTATCCTTCGTTACTCCCTTATCTTCTGCTCTGGCTCCCTAAGAGCAGTGACTCTTAAACCATCCTCTCTCTGGGGCAAGAAGCACCTAAACTCATCAGTGTTCCACATCTCTGGTTTTATAGCAAACATGGATGATTCTGAAAATCTTAACACGTCATAAGCTCCTCAACAAAAATACGATTAAAATAAATTCCATATAATTTTGAAGTTAAAAGGGACCTTAAAGACTTACCTGCTTAAAAAAAAAATTCTATCTTTTTTTTTTTTTTTTTACAGGAGAAGAAATTCGGACTGAAAAATGTTAAAGTTAATTTGCCCAAGGTCACCTGGGCGGGAAGGAACTGGCCACGGGAAGGCTCAAGGGTCTGGGTTTTTCAGTCCTGTAATCTTGCGGTTCGCAGTATGTAGAATCCTGTCCTTGAAGGTACACGTTAAGAAAGGGCCTTCGACCGTCCATCTCACCTGAGCAGCAAACCTATTTTAATTTAACAGCTTCTGATGGTCCCAAACAGCATTTCTTAAACTAGGTCCCGAGGCCCTTGCGATTTTTGTGGGTCTATAAGAATTTGATTTTTCTTTTCAAAGGGAATTGACTGATGCTGACGATAAAAGTCAAATAGGCTTAGGTGGAAGCGGATCACCTCAGCGTCACAGAGGATGGCAGTATTATGCAGTGTAAATTATATTTTTGTGTACTTCTTATATAACTGTTTTCTTTCTTCAGTTATGGTGTAATAGTGTTTTTTCTCTTCTTTAAAATATTCTTTCTGGCTTTTTTTTTTTTTTGGTACAACTAATTAGGATGATAAGAACCAATAAATTCCTTTAACTCCTCCATCTCCACTTCCATAGCCCTTATGAAACACTATGTTCCACCATGACATTATGCTAGTTTGAGACTTTCTATTAATATATTATTACTGGCAAAAGCATGAAGTGTCGTTAAGATCATCAAAACTCCACAAGGAATGGAAATCATGGAGTCATTTTGTTTTCATCAAATAAGTATTTGATATCAAGTTATGTACTTTAAGGCATCTGTTTAAGTCTAATACTTGACTGTACATCAATATTCCAAAGCAATGGAGATTTCCTCGTGAAACAGTCACGAGGTTAATTTTGACCTTGGACCTTTTGGATGACAAGTTGTCTTAATTGATCCCAAATATCACAGGGAAAACCAATAACAAGCCTATTAACACCCTAGCAGGTTCTCCACTGCAGGACATTATGTTCATTATGTCCACGCTCACGGCAACCCTCTAAAAGCAGGTTGTACTGTCTTTATCTTGCTGCTGAGATGAGTGAGGCTCAGAGACATTATACTTTTCCAAGATCACTCGTCCATTCAGTGACAGAGTTCAAGTTCAAGTTTGCATCTTGCTTATTTCATAGCAAGCATCTTCTCCAATATACAACCCCTAAAAAGTGTTGGCCACTCTCCCCTGGAAGCAAACAACAAAATTTTGGGGTCTCCTAAGGCAAAGCACAGTGTAACCTTGAGTCAGTGGTTACTATATTTCCTTTCATATGTTCCTTTATTACTGTTGCTTACATGGAGCAGGAACTCTTGGTTTGCTGACGTGGAGCCTTTCACACCTGTCCGACACTTGTTAATCTCCCTTTTTAATAAAGAGACAGCAGCCTCAAGCACAGAGCTCTGGGCAAGCAATTATGTCCAACCAGAATTTAATAGTATTGTTGCTTTTATACTTGTATTTATTTTTTTATCCTTGTATTTATTTTTTTCCAAGTGATATTAATTTCCCAATTATAGTAGAGATAAAAAAGTTTCCTTTTAAAATACATCTATTGAGATTCTTAAAAGTGAGTCAAAACTGCACTAGCACACCCTAAATCTATAAAAATTTTTAAGAAGTGAGTCAATTTAAAGAAAAATGTTAAATAAATATTAGTAAGGATCATACGTGGATACAGAAACTATGTAAATGGTACTCAAATGACTGAAATGTTGGAAACACTGCCCTTCCCCGTGCTTCACTTATGTATGGTCTGCAGGAAGCCACGCCCATGTTAGGTGCAGAAGGACATGGGGACATGTTAGCATTTACGCTCGTATTGTGCAGGTACTGTCTTGTGAGACTTTAGTGTTTGCTCCGAATTGGTTCATAGAAGTCTTCAAATAATTTAATGTACATTTCCCCAAGGCCTCAACTTTCATGAGCTTCTATTATAGCTATAACTATAATAGAAGATGGATAATAATAAGGTCTGGAAGGGAGGCACAGGCAGGCAGTGTGTGGTAGGATCTCCATACACATGGGGTCACTTGAGTGTGGATCAGGAAGGCTTCATGGAGGAAGAAGCATTTGAGCTAGGTTTTTAGGAATGAATAGCCCTTGATTATGTTGATGTGGGAGTTGGGAGGAGAGAGGCAGAGAGAAAGGTATTCCCAACAACAGTGGAGGAGTAAAACCTGAGTTGGGAAAACAGCTAGTGTCCAGTTTGCCTAGATCCCTGGAAGACGTGGTTGGAAAGGTAGATTGGAGGAAAATCATCAAGGTCCTTAAAAAGAGGCCAAGGGCTGGGCATGGTGTCTCACGCCTGTAATCCTAGCCAATATCTTGGCCGAGGTGTGAGGATTGTTTGGGGCCAGGAGTTCGAGACTGGCTTGAGCAAGAGTGAGACTCAATCTCTACAAAAAATAGAAAAATTAGCCGGGCGTGGTGGCACGTCCAGTAGTCCCAGTTACTCGGGAGGCTGAGGCAGGAGGATCACTTGAGCCCAGGAGTTTGAGGTTACAGTGAGCTGTGAGGACACCACTGCACTCTAGCCCAGGTAACAGAGCAACATTCTGTCTCAAAAAACAAAAAAGGCCAAGGAGATGGGGCTTCTGTTGGCATGGAGGTGGAGATCCACTGAAGGCTCCTCAATAAGGAGTATAAATTATTAGGATCAGTCACTCGAAGGACTCAGTTGCCCCAGGAACCTGCATTTTCCCAAATTTGTCTTTTCCTGGTATATTAGGTCAGCTACTTCTGTGACCTCATTTCCATGACTAGAAGCCTTATCCAACATGCCTGTCGTGCTGCTTAAAATTCCAACAGTATAAATTGATTTCTTCATGTTTCAGGTTGAACACCGTCAGAGGGACAACATATTCAATTCTTAAATGCTTCACTGAGTGTAGAAAATTGGACTTCCGAGTGGGTAGTTACCCAGGATTGGAGGGTTTGGGGATTTGGTGTTCATGGCCACTTTTCTATCCACAATGACAAACACAAGATATTCCCCTTTTCTCTGATTTTGCCTGACTCTTCATGTGGAGATTACGAAGGGTCCCCCACCAGAAACCGTATTTATGGGGGGACTAAAACAGTTGGCAGGGTTTGTGCATCCAGGTGGTGGAGAAATGAATCTCTTTTTAAGTCATCGGCCTATTTACCTCTCGTTGCTGGAGGAGATACCTTGAGGCCCAATTTTTTGTGTGCACAGGAGGCTGAATTTTCCTTCCTGTGTTTTGTAATTTTGTATTGTGACATCATCTTTAGCGGAGCTTTTTGTGTGGGAATCTTACTGGGGCTGGTTTGGGAATATGTCCTTCTAGTGTGCTTGTTTATATCTGCCAAGCGTCCCTGGGGCTAGTCCCAGCTTGAGATCACTCAACTTGTGGGTTCCAGAATGAACCAGAGCAAAATCAGTCTTATAGTTTTTAATTCTCATGGGAGGTACTTATATTTTTTACCCACTCAGGCCTAGGTCTAGACAGTTAAGCTTCTTTATCTTTTTGTCCTGGAGAGAATATTTGCAAGTCTATCCTGTGACTGAGGGTGTAGCTCTTTGAGTGTCCTGGCTTTACGTAGACAGAAAGACTTAACTCCTGTCCCTGTATGGTTGTTAGAGCCTAAGCTCCTGTTTTGCCCAGCGTGGCAGCCCTGAGCCCCATCCTGGGACAGCTGCAATATCAGATCTCATATAACCCTTAAGACTTCAAATGCTTCTTTGTTTTAAGCCTTTGGGGATTTCCCTGATTTTTTTTTCAAGCTCAGCTTTGCATTTAAAAGGATGTTCATTATATGTCATCCAGCATTCCTAGGGGTTTTGTAACCAGAGATTCTTCAGGTTATCTAATCCAAAATATTCCCACAAATGAAGGTCTGCGAAGGAAATTGAAAGCCCTTTTTTTCACTGTCTATACCTACTCTGTGTGGGCTGTGGCTAAGTTTTCTCAGAAAATAAACATTTTCATTGTATGTTTGTATCAAAGTATCTCATGTATCCCATAAATATGTGCAACTATTATGTACTCATAAAGGCTAAAAATAAAAATAAAGAAAATAAACATTTTGAGGCGGTTTTGTGAGAGTGAGGAAGAAAGAATAGAAAATGCCATATCTCGTTTTTAGGTGAAAAAATAAATTAGGGGTATTCCAGTCAACTGCACTATATGAAGGAACAATGGCATCATGGAAGGACATCTAATTATGTGATGTCTAGCTTCTTTTTCTTAAATTATGGAAGAATAGTGCAATAGAGAAGAGGACATTTCATTTTAATCTTTTACATCTGTTCACAAGGTATAAAAGGATAAAATAAGATAAAGCAGTACTCTCTTGAGAAGTCTATATTTTCAAAGGATTTTGGCATTAATGTGCTTATTAATTGTCATAAATTGTCATTGTCATCGAAAGAATATTATCTAATATATAGTGGTCTTTACAGGACTAAAAGAGAGAATTTCAAGTTTCTCTTTAACCTGAGACACTTAAAATGAAAAACCAAGATCATTAAATCCTGTTCATCTGTAGTGGAGCCTAAATCTAGTTTATTGGGGCTCTTAATTCACCCTGAAAAATGCTGTAATTATTGAAAGTGTCCAAGCTGTTAACTTAAAAACAACATATGCCACATTTACATAATGATTTGCATATAATTTCCATGTAATTCGTTTAATGTCAAAATGTACAGTTACGTTTCCAGCCCCTCTGCCTTTTGCCCCCGTGCCCTTCCCTGGCCCTGCTGTGTTAAATTGGAATATCTTATTTCTTGGAAGCTGTTTATGGATGGGTTTCCAAGAGATGGCTGGGTGGATGTAGTCTATCATCTTGGTCAAAAAAGGTTTGGCCAAATGTGTATTTTTCCTGCCTGGATTGGCTGTACTGACTGTCTGCCTTGTGCCAAGATGGGTACCAGTCATTCAGTTCTGCTTGAGACATAAGGGCTTATTTTACAGGTAAAGAAACTGAGGCTCAGAGAGGTTCCACCTGATGTACTGGGGCCTTCGCTTGCTTTTTGGATGGCACCTGCCACCCAAAAGACTTGCTTGCACATTTTTGTACAAAATGCCATGTGCTTTTGCAAAAGACCATCATTTGCCACAGCTCATGTGATTATTTGTGATGCCAAAGAAGTGGCTTTTGGCTTTGTCATCAAGAACAGAGAAGAATTCTTCCATCTGATTCCATAAACGTATTTATCAAATTTAAGCGGGCTTTCTGTCTACACCGATTGCAGTGCCCCCAAACATGCCACGCTTTTCTAGCTCCTACCTTTGTTTTCTGCCTGGGCCCCTTTCCCACCTCTCCCCTCTCCCATTATTGACTAACGCCCACTCGGTATGCAGGGTTTGCTTTGCACATTACCGGAAGGCCTTCTTCCATGCCCCTGCCACTAGGTTTGACGCCGCTCGAGTTTGACGCCGAACTCTTATAACAACACTCTGTTTGACTTGGGTTCCCCCAGAAGCAAAACCTTGAGACAAGAACTTGGGTGTAGGTAGTTTATCAGGGATGTGGGCCCAGGGTGCAGGAGTGAGGAAGTTGAGAGAACAAACTGGCCACAATAAGGTGCACCACCAAGGTTATTGCTCTGGAGCTCTTTGCACTGGGTCCTCCTGCAAAGCGTGTGGAATGCCTCCAGCACGTCCACCTGGAGGAGGGGAGGCTGGGGCATTCATCCCCTGGTTCAGTCACCACTGGCTCGGTGTTGTCGTCCCAGGAGTTGTTACTTGCCCTGCACTTTCTAGCCGTGCAGGTGCACGGACTAAGCAAGCTCTCCAGGGTTTCCGCAGTGGTGGGGGCAGAGCATGAAGCAGTGTGACAGGTCATTAGCCTAAAATGAGTTGCAACCTGCCTGTCCCCCAAGCCCTGGCTGGAATTAGAAGTAAGGCAAAGCAGAGGTGAGTTGGTTACCAGGTGTGTCCAGCGCTGTACTTGATGATCTGTGTGGAATTTCTTTCCTCCTCTAGACTTCAGGCAACTTGAGGACAGGGGCTGTTTGACCTCGGAGCCTCCAGTCAGACACAATGTTCCATAATCATCTGTAGAATGAATGGATCATGTGTCAAATCCAGTTCAGTTGCAGAAAAGCCGGTTACCATGAAGGGTAAAGACATAAGAGTTGGCTTCTTTGATTTAGCTTCCCCCCCAACAATTCTAAAAAGGTGGAAGAAAGTAAATGAATCAAGGAAAATACCTCATGTACACATTATAAAATTGCCAGATGCAAAAAGAAAACCAGGTTAGTAGGGATTCTTCACTTGAATGTATCAGCAAATTCTGAGGCAAAATCATAGCTGATAATTGGTTTCGTTCAGTGGCAGAGCCTTAAATAAATTAAGTTCAATGGGTGACAGCCACGGCCAGGGTCAGAGACACCATAGCATTTTCTCTCAGATTTCCACTTCTCCGATTGCTCCACTTACCTCTTCTTTGCTTTCTCTTCCATGGTCTTTTCCCCTTTCTTGTCTGGCCTCCTGATCCTCTCCTTTGTTCCTCACCCCTTTTTTCCTTTCTCCACATCTAGATTTTTGGCTCAGTGGGTGGGTCCCCAGCACAGGCCCCTTGGAGGCCTGGAGTGAAGCTGTGGATGGTTGGTAGGGGTGAAGCCGTGGATGGTAGGGGTGAAGCTGTGGATGGTAGGGGTTAAGCTGTGGATGGTAGGAGTGAAGCTGTGGATGGTTGGTAGGGGTGAAGCCGTGGATGGTTAGTAGGGGTGAAGCCGTGGATAGTAGGAGTGAATCTGTGGATGGTAGGAGTGAAGCTGTGGATGGTTGGTAGGGGTGAAGCCGTGGATGGTAGGAGTGAAGCTGTGGATGGTTGGTAGGGGTGAAGCCGTGGATGGTAGGGGTGAAGCTGGGAATGGTAGGGGTGAAGCCGTGGATGGTAGGGGTGAAGCTGTGGATGGTTGGTAGGGGTGAAGCCGTGGATAGTAGGAGTGAAGCTGTGGATCGTTGGTAGGGGTGAAGCCGTGGATGGTAGGGGTGAAGCCAGGAATGGTTGGTAGGGGTGAAGCCGTGGATGGTAGGGGTGAAGCCAGGAATGGTAGGAGTGAAGCCAGGAATGGTAGGGTTTCCTGAGTCCTGGGCCCGGCCCAGAGACCGCCCCTCACTGCACCGACAGAAATGCCAGCGGGAGCTGGGACTGCTCTTACCTCAGGCTGCACATTTGTCGAGTAAAGGAGTGAGGGGAAGGAAAGGGCCCGGGTGCCAGTGTTCCTCCCTGAGCAAATATGGAGGCCTGACAGCCCAGGCTGAGCGGAGGCCGTGTGAGTAGACAGACCTTAAGGCTTCCTTATCAGAACACACAGGCAGTGGCCCGCGGAGGTGGTACGACAGCCCGTTTCCCACCCCCGTGTTGAGTGTCTCTGTGGAATTCTAGGCACCATGGAAGTCTCGGCCTCCCTGAGTCGGGGGCTGTACCCTGCTGCGGCAATTGCCCGTGGGCAACAGCCCCCAAGACAGGACAGGGGAAGGTCTGAGAGCCTGGGGGACGTTGGGTATCAGGCAGGGTGGCAGCCTCCTCGCTCCGTAAGGCAGATGCTGTGAGGGGACCCCCTTGGCACAAATAGCTGTGCCGGGTACATCTGCTTCTGGAAGAGGCCGTCCCCGACATGCCTGAGATCGCCACTGTGCTGCCTTGGTGCACGGTGCCGGGAGACAGACAAGGACAGACTCTTTCAATGTCCAATATTTATTGTTTTATAATAATAATGGTAGGTAAATTTGCCCGGTGTTTATCAAGTCCAGGCACTGTGTTACGGGCTGTACAGATACATCATCTCATTCAACCCTCACAGCAACGCTCCGAGGGGCAGTTTCTGTGAATATTCCCATTGCACATATCAAGGACTGAGTCCCAGAGGTCAAGTGACTCCCCCAAGGTCATACCGAGTACGGGGAGTTGCTGGGCCACACCCAGGGAGGCCAAACTGCGGGACCCGAGTCTGTTATCATCACAGCAGGTGGTTAGAGAACTGCAGGTGTGTTCTAGCCGTGCGTGAGTCCGTGTGTGGACAGTGTGCCCGTGTGCAGGTGTGTACCTGTGTGAGTGTGTCGTGCGCCTGTGTGCCAAAGCGGGTGTGTTTCCTCTCCGTGTGTAAGTATACGGAGAGTAGTGTTGAGGGGTATAGACCACAACCAGATGGCATGGGTTCAAACCCCAGCTCTGCTATTTCTCGTCTGTGTGATCTTAGGCAGGGAGCTTAAACATCTCTCTGCCTCAATTCCATTATCTGTAAACAATAACAGAACCTAGCACATATGATTGGGAGCCTGCACGCACGCTGTAAAAAGTGTTACTAGTAGCAGTAATAGCGCGTCACTGTTAAAATAATCCCAGACATTTGCCAATAGTGATAATGACAGCAATACAAGTATTTACTAGGGGTCCACTTTGATGCAGTTCTGTGAATACATTCCCCAATTTTGTCCTCCCAACTCTTGTCCAGGTAGGTGTCATTCCCATTATATAGGCAAGGGACTGAGCCTCAGAGATAGACATTAAATAACTGGTCCAAAGACAAATGTCTAGTTGGAGTTCAGCACAGAGAAGCAAACCCCGAGCTCCGCAGCCTCCTGTCTTACGCGCTTTCTGTGAGGTCCTTCGTTCCCTATCCAGCACAACACCTTTCATACACACTTCAGTTTGTTTTTTTTTTTCCAAATTGGAAATTACGTCGTCTGCTGGCTTGAGAGAAGTTTGCCACGCAGCTGCTTTTAAATGGCGACCCCCGGCAGCTTTTTAATGGCCACTATCTCTTTGAACATGTGGAATTTGTAATGAAATCACTTTCCAACCGTGATTCATCCCAAATTCAATATTCTGTTTCCTTTCAGTTTTTTTTGTTTCCCCGGCAATGAAAAGATCGGTAACTTTATAAAACATCTGAAAGCATGGTGGAAGTTTCCCGGGGCTTCAAGTGTTGTGTTCTGTTATCTTTGGAAGAACTTTGAAGTCCCACCGGTGTAATAGAAGCCGTTATTATGTCATGGAGCTGATTAGCATGCCTGTGGGAAACATTAATGCGTGCTGACATCATAGCTGGCTTTGCAATCAATCAGTTTGTTTTGCTTCTTTGAGCCTGCCCCCAGCACCCCCCAATGCTTTCAATGTAAAGGTGATGGGCTGACTTTCCAAGGATAATGGGACATGGATGGATGTCCCTAGATGGGGCCCAACTTAACCACAGCAGCCCCTGCCTCCCGATGGCCCTGGGAGGAAATGGTGAAACAAAGCCTTTGGCAGAAGCAGGCAGAGGGCTGCTGGCCCTTTGATTTGCCTTGAAAGGTTTTGATTTAGTTGGCATTCAGACTCCTGATACATAAAACTTTTTAACTCAGTAGTCAGTATGGCTGCCTGAATCCATTTGGTTCCGGTCATTTATGATTAGGCTGATTGCCGGTGGCTCCGGTATTACAGGGAGCCACGCCAGCCTTCGTTGGGTAAGACTATCACATTCCAAACTATCTCTCTCTTCCGCACAAAAGTACATTCCGTTGACAAAGGAAGCTGTAAAGAGGAGACATGTAGACTCCTATTATCTCAAATTGTTAATATTTAACATGCATTAAAGAGCTATCTTTCTGTTCTCCACGTACAGTTAATTTAATCACCAACGCACTGTTAAGTATCTATCAGAAATGTGGATTTTTTTTCACGATGTATTAATCTGGTAATGATGTCTTTCTTTTTACCTTTAGGCTTAGTATTAGTATTTTATGCTACATGGAGTGTTCTCTTGGGAGCAGGGGAGAAATTTAGAGGACGTGTTTGGAAGAACCTAATGACATCTAATTTGGGGTAGGGAATGTTCAAGACATTGCTGGTTTTAATTCATCTTGGGCTGCCCTCTTGGCTTCAGGGCACATGTGGCCTGCTATCCTCCCTTGCTGTCACCTATAGACCTACATGATGCCACTCTGGAGATTGAGATGATAGCACTCGGGAAAATGGGATGACCTTTTTTCTGTGTCAATTTTTGACTCGGAAGATGGAAGCTCCATTGTCTGTGTTCAGCCAAGGCAAGAGAAAACTGGGGAAGGGAGGCTTTATTTCAGTTCCATATGTAGGTGGTGGCATTTTCCCACCTGGGCATTGTTTACCTACAGTCGTAAGCCCCCAAAACTCCCTACACTCCCCCTCTCTAAAGTGACCATCACACTCACAACTACTGGTTCAGGGTCCATCTTCCCCCACTAGACCTAGGCTGCAGAAAGGCAAGACCCCTACCTTCCTTGCTCACCACCGTATCACCTGTATTGGGCACATGTTAGGTGCCCAATAAACAGCAAGTAATAAGTCATTCGCAAAGAAACATAAAGCATGAAATGCACATTAAAATGATGCACAACATAATCACATTTATTTAAGAACATATTCCAATATCAAACAGCAAATTTCAACAATGCTAAAACATTAATTACTTTTGCACCAACCTATACACACGCTGTGATGGACGATGAGAATGATGGCTGTTAGCCCATTCCTGGTGTGTCCCTGCAGCCCTTAACTTGTACAGCAGAGACACTTTTCAACTCCTTTCTAAAAGCCAGAGCTACCCACAGGTGGAACTAGGCTACTTCAGCAGATGCTGGGCACTACTGTGAAGTGTCTGGTTCTACTGTGTGATTGGACAAATGACTCTTGAGATTCCTTCCCACTCTGAGATGATGTGTTTCCATGTTTTTATTTAATTCTCATAACCCCACTGTGACATATTATTTGCCTCATTTTACACGGGAGGAAGCAAGTTCTGGGTAGTCAATTGACCATCTATAGCTGCCCAGTTAGAAAATGGTAAAGCCACTTAGGGCAACCAACATTTATTGAGCACCTTCTATCTACCAGGCACTGTTTTAGACCTTAAGATTATAAAGATGCATAAGATATAGTGCCTTCCCTCTGCACGTTTATATTCTTCTGTGGCAAACAGCCATGCATTTGAGTAATCAAAATAATATTTTAAAAATGTCATAAGTGAGGTCTATCCCAGATGCAACAGGAACAGAGAGGAGGCAAGCTTCATGGCAGAAGTGAGGTTTGAAATGGTTTGAACGGTAATTGGGGATTTTGCAGGCAGATGACGGGTGATGGACAGGTCAACGGAGAAAACCAAATATGCAAAAATATGGTGGTGTCAGAAGGTGTGTTTTTGGTCACCTGCAAGAAATTCAGAATGGTTCCATTGCAGGGGTCAACTGGGAGAGAGAAAGGGCAAGGAGCAGGGAGAGAGTACTGAAGCTCAGAGAAGCCAAGTGACTCACCCAAGTCGCACAGTAGACAGAGCTCAGAGTAGAAGCCGGGTCAACTCATAGTAAACCCAGTGCTATTTTGGCTGAGTAATAATTAAAGCGGGCTGACTAGAATTGCAAAATGTATCCTATTATCAGGGCTTTCTCTAGGTACCCTAGGAGAATTGTCCATAGCAGATTTCCAGTTAATACATATTTTTCAAGTCCCAAATATTGAGTGCCAAACCCATGGGAAGCACAGAGGTTTAAAAAATTCTTAAGTTATCAATATAAACAAAGAAGTGAAAGATCTATAAAACTCTGATGAAAGAAATAGAAGAGGACACAGAAAAATGGAAAGATATTCCATGTTCGTGGATTGGAAGAACTAATATTGTTAAAATGACAATACTACCCAAAGCAATTTACAGATTCAATGCAATCCCTATCAAAATACCAAAGACATTCTTCACAGAAATAGAAAAGAAAATATTAAAATTTTTACAGAACCACAAAAGACCTCAAATAGCCAAAGCAATCCTGAGCAAAAAGAACAAAGTTGGAGGCATCATGCTAGCTGACTTCAAAATTTATTACAAAGCTATAGTAATGAGAAAAGCATAGTGCTGTGTTGGAGAATGAGACTTTTGCAAAGATAAAAGCACATATTATGTATGTAGAAACTGCTATAGAAATCCCCTTTCCCAGCCAAACTGCTAGTTAATCATTCTCTGTTGGCTTTGTTTAATTTTATTCCTCCAGTTCATTCTAGGTGCTTCCTCATTTTATTTTATTTTTTATTTTTCCCCCTCCACACACCATCCTCATTCCAAATCCTTGACTCCCACATAGATGCATCCTTGCTGGTGTATTTGAGGCTCTTTTAATCTGCCCCTCCATACATCAAGGTTAATATGTCATGTCCTTGAACATACATGCATTTTGTGTAGGTTTGTGTGTTATAATTAGGTAGCATTGGACTGAAAATCTCATTCTGCAGGCTTTGAACAGCACCCTATAATCAAACACATTACTATTTATGCATCAAAATGTATGACAATTCACACCAAGTGGGATACAAAGAGACTCCAACTGGCCTCAGGTCAAGTGTTGCCTCCAAAGAAATTTGTGCCAAATTTATGAAAAAACTTTATATTTTCAGAGGTTTCTGTATCTCAGAATCTCAGATAAGGGATTATAGACCTGCAGCACACTTTACTCTTCTGTTCTGCCTCTAATAGACACCTCTGTAATTCTAACTCTGCCAGTTCGAACAATGCTTCAAGAGAGGGCCTCACTCATGTCTCCCTGTGAACGTTTGGGAGAATGTCGCTGGGGTAGACACCCAGAAGTGGGGGGTGCTCTAGGGTCCTAGGATTTGTGCATATTAAATTTCACTAACTACTGCCAGATTCCTCTCCAGGGTAGCTGCAGCAGTTAAACTCCCACCAGCAATGTATGATGGAGGGTTTCCACTTCCAAGAATGGTGACCATCATTATCATTTAATATTATCTGATTGCCTATCTTTTTTTCAATTTTATTAGTATAAAGTGCCACCACAACCTTTTCTTAATTTGCATTTCTCTGATTCCTAGTGACCATTATATATGTTAGCTATTCTTGTTTCCCCTATTGAGATACAATGATTAATGGTCTTTTATCCTTTTAGTTTCCCATCTCTTTCTCCTTTCTTTTGAAAACCATATCATTTGTTCTTTTGGGTCTTGACTAAGTAATCTTTGTCTACTCTAAGGTCATAAGTACACTTATCTTAATTATTTACTACATTTCTTGAGTTTTACTACTCACATATCTGTCTTTGATTTACCTAATTCATCTGGCATTTATATTTTTGTATATGGTGCAAGGTTGTGACCCAACTTTTCTCCACGTTATAAGCCAGTTTTTCTATTTACCAAATAATCTGTACTTTCCTCATTCATTGGTGATGTTACCTCTGTTAGCTATCAGGGAAATATAAAATTTTGCTAGGATGTTGACAGGAACTGCATTGAATATATAAATTTATTTGAGGAGATTTGACATCTTTATACTGCTAAATCATTCCATCCATGAACATGGTATGTCTTTCCCTAAAATCAGATTTTCTTTTATGTCCTTTGAAAATGTTTTTCTTTTTTTGTTCTTATTGCTGCTTTAAAATTTTACTTGCTATTATAAGTAGTATTTTATCTTTTATTACCATTTTCTAGTTTGTTATTGCTCATGTAAAGGCCCTGTTGACTTCCTTTCTTAAAAAGAAACACACGCAAATTTCCTCAATTGAGTATGCCTTTTTTTCAGGTTTCTTTATCAGATTATGGCAGTTTCCTGCTATCCTTTAAAAACTATTTTAAAAGAAATCTTAAGTATTAATGTTATAAAATTTTTCTATTTCTATTGAGATAGTCATGTAATTGTTCTCCTTCAATTTCTTAATGTGATTAATTATATTGAATTTTTTCTAATAGTGAATATTCTTATATTCCTGGTGTACAGCCTATTTTGTTCGTATACATTTTCAAAATGCGCTAGAAAAATTTGGCAAGCTATTTTTCTTATGATAATGACATCTATATGCTCAAGTAAACTTGGCTTTTTTCTTCTTTCTCTTTTATACTTTTCTTATATGGTTCTCTCTCTGCCTAATGAGAGAGCTTTTACTTTCAATTTTTTTTTCTAAATCACTACAATCCTGCCCTCCAAAAGACTCTGACCAAATCCAAGACAAGTTTTATGTGCGTGCATGTGTGTGTGTGAGAGACAGAGAGAATGACTGGCCTGGTCTGGAGGAAAAATATGGATAATCTATACACAAATATGATTTTGCCAGATGTAAATCATGTTAGGCATGGGGTCAAGGAACAGAAGGAGGACAAGTTCTTTGTGTTATCTGACATCTGCAGAGATTGAGTTTTCTGAGGCAGAATGCATTGTAGTTTATTTACTTATTTTGTCAGATTTATTCTTGGAGACTACTGTTATTGTTATCTATCCAAGCCTGAGATATGGTAAATGGGGAAAATAAGGTATTTCATGGTCTTAGTCATTAGAATTAAATAACTATGACTTGACATATTTGGGGGGAAATAAACCTTTAAAAAATCAAGGTGGGAAAAGGGAATTAATATCTTGTGTATTTATTATGTACCAGGTGCTATGCTAGGGGCTTTATATATTATATCTCACTGATTAAGTAAGATAAGTCCTGATAAGAATACAATCAGTTAGATGTTATATCCCTAATTTACAAAAAAAGGAGATGGGTCCTAGAAGCTAAATAAACCAGTTAATACGTGGTAGAGCAAGGATCCAAACCTGCTATCTCTGAGGAGATGTCTATCTCTGAGTTTTTTATTATACCCTTGACTTTGATATTAATAATCTGTCTTTCTCCTGTCCTTGTGAATGTATACCCTTGTCTGTTTATTTATGACCAACCACCCCTCCTGAACTGCTTTCCTTTTGCTATGGAAATAACCTAAGGGTAGCAGTTGCCAAAACAGCCTGAGTTAGCCTATAAATGTTTTCTTCTTCTATCTTAAACCCAGGGGAATCTCATGGCCGGCTGCCACAGGAACCAGGAACAATAGCTTTGAGATTCTGTCTGCCCTCAAATCATATCGGGGTCTTGAAGAAGTGACCTGTTTTACAAATAAAACAAGGAAAAATAGACTCTGTAAGTAAGTAATTTCCGTTTTCTATTTTTAATTTATCTAATGAATGGAAGAATGTCTGACAGCTAAACTTATGGAAATTTGAAGTTTACAGAAAATCTCTACTTGGGTCTGGAAAAAAATTATAAAATATTTATGGTAGAAAATAAGTAGAACTTAATGAGAGCAGTAACAGGTTACATAACTATAGTTCTTTGTAGTTGTCAAAGCAAAATCATATTCTTTATTTCCTTTGATCCTCCCAACAATCTCTTAAAGCAGGTAAGGTGACCTTTCATTTTACAAAGAAATCAAGGCACAGAGTTTTATCCAAGTGCAGTTGTTTGCATTAATTTCCCCAAAGTCTTCACCTGTAATGGCATTCATCCCCTTTGTCACATATCTCTGATATTTCTCCCATTGAGAGGTTGAGTATATTTCCCTGACCCTTGATTCTGGGTTTGATCATGTAATCTACTTTGGCCAGTAGGATGTTAGCAGACATGACGAAAGCTAAGGCTTGAAATCAGCTCGGTGTGTGTGCCTGCATGTTCCTGCTTGTTCTCTTGCTCTTTGAGCATTGCTACAAGAAGGATGATCCAGTCTAGCCAGCTGCTTCAAGGAGGAAGATGGGAGACATGTGGACAAAACTGCCTCAGCTAAGATGCCCCAGCCAAGCACAACCTGGAGTAGAGCCTCCCACCTGACCCGCAGATTCATGAACTTTTTAATTATATGTGATTGTTGTTTTAAGCCACGGAGTTTGGAAGATAGTTTGTTACACAGCAGTAGCTAACTGATACATCAAGAAAAAACAGTAAGTGGTAGAGCTGGAATTAGAATTCAGATTTTTAAATACATAGTTTTACACACTTTCGGCTATGCTAAGTTGCTTTTTATACAGAGAGACATTTATTTGGGTGTGAAAATACCTCAACACTGAGTCTTTTATGCACAGGAACTATGTCTCACTCATCTTTGATTCCCCAAAACCTACCTAGTGCAGAACCTTGCACACGGTACAATACTCAGGGAATGTTTCTTAGATAAATAAGAGACAAAAATATTAGAAATATACCTCTATCCCTTTGGTCTTATCTTACAATTTCTGGTTAATAAAGATAAAATCAAAAAGAAGATATATTACATATGGTCGGTGAAAGTCAGCTTCCAAAAATAGATCCCAGCAACTACACAAAGAGGACACAATCATCATTTTCTTTTCCAGACATCTGTCCATATGTGGCATATTTCCTCTCTGAAGAAAGATCAAACCCCATAAAATGCATCATTTATATGCCACTCCCCATTATGAAACAGCATGCAGACCACTAATGAGAAGCAAAGGCTAAAAGAAGAGTTCCGTGAGTCGGTTTCAGGCCAACTGTGGTGAAAATGCACGGCCCTTCGGGAATTGCACACATGAAAAAAGAACAAACACCATGCCTGGTTCCTGTGCGTCCCCCAGCCTCAGCCCCATCCTCACTTCCCCAGTCACCACAACAGCTTGAGGTAGAGAATTTGTAAAACCCACATGGAGAGCTTTTTCCTCTGATTTTTTATTCTCCGAAGTCCAACAGTGCCAATGAAGGTAGCTGTGACATTTGCAATTTTCCATGCACCAGCCCATTCCATTTTCTTTCCTGGTGCTGCTTCCATGCTACAGTAAACCTCCGACTCTGGCAGTAATTATAGCCAGGGTAAAATGAAGGGAGTAATAGGAACAAAGCATCTCTGTAATTGCCTTTTCATTATTTGCTAACAGTTAGTTATTCAGTCACAGGGAGAAATTGCACAGTAATTGACTGGCAATGGGGAAGCAAATGCCGAATCCCACAACTATGATATTTTTGCTTGTTGGGCTTTAGACCTTTTATTCAGATTTTGATTAAACAGCTGGAGCATTAAACTGACATATGAATGTATCCTTGGTCAAATTCTGATGCGTTTTGTTTCTACTCCACTCAAAATGTTGAATTTAAACTATCGCATACAGTAGACCTGTCTATACTGTCGTCTGTTGACTTTCAAATAAATTCCTCCTGTTTACAGCAGTTCATGAAGAAAGCACAGTGGGGGTAATAGCACACACGTCTTTCAACACATCCGTTTTTAGTTGGATGTTTTGAAAAGAAAAACCGGGAAATCACAGGGTGCATGTTTTCTGCATTCAAATTTTCCTCCAATTTAACTTTCTCAACACAAAACCTTTATAAATGGACGCATAGAAAACATCTACTCATACTTCCTCCTACAGGTAGGGAAACTGAGGCACAGAGAGAGTCCTCCAGCTCCCTCCTGTTCTTTATGACTAGATACCAGGACCCTGACTCTTTCTATTTGATCAAAACTGTCTTTCCCTCCACATTCCCCTGCAAGAGGGGAACAAGAAAAGTAAGAAGCTCCATGGGTGTGACGTTTCCTTGGATTATTCCAGGTATCCAAGGACCTAGCCCGGGGCAGTATGTGCCATGAAGCCTGGGAAATGTTTGATGCTGATGAAGAGGAGGAAGACCTCATTCTTATGGCCAAAGCGTAGGGACCTTTTTACTTAGATGATGTACCTATCATTCTGATTAAACCAGCATAGCGTTTATTAACAGTTGGTGTCCACGTGGGGAAGGAAGTGTAGCTGAGAAAGTGCGCTGTACAGAGTAAGTTGACTTGTGTGCGTGTGCCTGTGTGCACGTGTCTGTGTGCACGTGTCCGTGTTGGGCACTTGCAACGGGAGATGCACAAATTGCCGTGGGGTCTTCATTAAAGCTGGAGATTCTCTATTTGGGAGATAGAAAGCGGCAGGTGACATGCACATGGCCTTGAACCCAATTCAATAAGTAGGTGAAAGACACTTGAGCCCACAATTTGGAGGAATTGGTTATGGATGGGTACGGGACAAGGAAGGGGGATAATTGGGAAAAGAATGGATATATGTGACTCACACCGAGAGCCGGGAAATAAGATTGGTATTTCACACATACGATCCCGTTTGATTTTTCACTGGGGCACATTTTATTATTCCCCATTTCTCAGACACAGAGACTAGCTCTTAGAGAGATTAAATGACCTGCTGAAGATCACCAAGCTTGGAGATGGCAGAGCCATTGATTAAATCCAGGAGCTAAGCTTTGACCCTGAAGTTATTGGTGATCTTTAGCTCTTGCAAATTATGGGAACTGACTCGATTTCCCAGGTCAATCCACAGAACGTTTATTTGATGCCTACCCTCTGCAGTGCACCAGGAGATTCAAAGATGAATTAAAAATTCCTGTCCTAAGGAATTTAGCACTCTTGGTGGCAACATGAAACAAAGTGTGAATCGATCAGTCCAAGGAAGAGGCTGCTCCTCTGATTGAGGTGACTTGGTTTAGGTTCCTCCAGAAGCGGGAACTGAGTCAAAGATTTCAATTGTCACTAGTTTATTTGGGAGGTGATCCCAGGACACGTGGATACAGGGTGAGGAGTGAGACAAAAAAAGAGCAGGAAGCCAAGGTCCAGAGCTGCTACTGAGGGCGTCCACTCTTCTCATTTCCCCTGGGGTTCCCTGGTGGCCAGGGCAGAGATTTGCAGGTGTGTTCAGCGAGCATCCTTCCACGCCTGCAGGTGAGTGCCAAAGAGCTGTGGGCAGGGCACGGACAGCATCTGCCCCGGCGGTGACAGTGTAATCGGTCTTGCAAAATGACCTCCTCCCTATTTTTTGTTTCCTCAGACTTTACCAGTGAAGCCTAATAACCGGACTTAACTAGCCTCTCTATGGGCCTCCCCATCCACCACCAATAGCTGATTCTTGAATCAGAACACCTGAAGACCCTATGGCTTCAACCCCCACGCCACCTGACCTGCCTCCCATGGCCCACTGTAGCAGCCCTTGCCCTTCATCGGTCAGAGAGATGGATTTGAGACTATTCCTGCCATTGTCCCGATAGACATCTTTGGCATTAAAATTCCTTTCTTCCTTGGCAATCCTCATTGTCTCAATCGACTCTTTGTGCAGCGAGTCACATGCCCTCGGCTGGACCCTTTTCTGGGTTTAGTAATAACAGGCAAAGTGTGTCACCAGGGGCAGCCTTGCTGAGCAAGACTTCAAAGGTGAAGGAAAGGGCATTAGAGCAAGGTGCCCACCTCTGCATAGGGGCATAGCTCCAGACCTTTTCTAAAGGAACAGCCAGTCTCTTTACTTGAAGCAGAAATCGCCTGAGATGCTAAATTCAATCCTAAGGAAATCAGTGTCTCATATACTATAACAAAGCCCGTATTCTTGTCCCGGCATTCAAGGCTCTTTACAATCTAGCCCTAGATTATGTCTTGACACGTTCTTATTAACCCACCTTGGGCTCTGTGTTCTGTCCATTGTCACCTGCCTTTGAGGTCATGTCCATCCTTGAGGGTCTCAGCTCCAAGCCCACCTCCTGCAATCAACCTTTCCTGACCAGCTTGGCTGGAGGAGACCTTTGTCCCTTGCTCCTGTACCCTGGCCTGACACACCTCTACAGCCTCAAACCACTTTCAGCAATAAAAGCCACATCCCTTATACACATTTCCAAAATCCCCAAAACTTCAGAAACTCTAAGAGTTTTGTTTTTGTTTTCATTGGTTTATTTTCCAGGTTTTTTTTTTTTTTTTTTTTTTGGATCTTACAGGGTAACAAAAACTTACCTAAACTAACACGAAGCTATTTATAGTTTTTATTTGATTTAAATATTCACACATTTCACTGATAAATATTCATATATTTAGTGACAAAATGCAGCCCCAGACCCTGCTGATATTTTATACAATGCACGAATGATATGTGTACCGTATTTCCTTCCTACAGGCTGAACAATTCTGAATTGTAAAACACATATCTGACCCAAGGGATTCAGTTCTGGGGTTGTAGGCCTGTAATATTAAATAATAATAATAATAATAATAAATAATAATGGATTCTACTATAGTCCATACTATTCTAAGTGCTTTACATATTTTATACTTTTAATCCTCACACTGACCTGATCAGGTAAATTCTATTAATATCTGTATTTTCCTAATATCCCTTAGGAAAGGAAGGTTCAGAGATGTCCTGTAACTTGCCCAAGATCACGTGGCCAATAAGTGCTGGAGCCAGGGTTTGAACCCAAGGCAGTCTGGCAGAGTGTCTACACTGTGCTTCTTCTAAGTATAGTGCCCAGCCTTGAGGTCATTCATAGCATTCAGCCCAGGCTTGTCATTGGCTTGTCCCTAGGTGCTCTCTTGGAGACCCTCTCTCCTTCTGACAATGAAGTCTCAGCTCTGAGCTCCAAGCCCCAATCTCGCTCTGGGCCGCTGAGTCCATGCCAGGATTTGATGTCTCTAGGACACACTTTCAGCAGTTTTTTACCAACTTTAGTGACTTTCAACCCCTCTAACTGCACAGCCTCAGACAGAGCAGTGTGCCCCTTGCAGCCCAGCCCCAAAACTGGCTGCAGAGTGAGCCCCAGATCTGTAGCCCCTTCTTGGGCATCTCCTCTCTGCAACCCCAAAGCCTCACCCCTGCCTCTCGCATATCTTACAGCCCTCCTGCCTGCCTGCCCCTCTAAGATTAGAGACCATGTAGGTCTGCGTTCTGAGCACTGTTCCAGGACCTTGTTCACAGTAGGGCCTTAGGGACACGTGGTGGAAGTAATAAAGATCTCAAGGAGGAGCTCCAAGGATGGGCTCTTTGGCTAGACCATCCACGGCCTTGGTTGTGAAACTTACATAGTGCCGGAAGCAGGACTTGAATTAAAAAAAACTGGATCCAGAGTCCTCGCTCTTAACTATGATGACAACTGCTTGTGAACTGCTTATTCTGCGTCAGTCACTCGTGGTAAGCCCTTTGTATGCCCTGCCTCTGTTATCTTCACAGCAACCTGATGAGGAAGCTACCGGCAATGCATGCTTTTACTATAAGAAGAAACCAAGGGACTGAGAAACTGACTTGCCCAAGGCCTCACACCTGCTCCACCAGTCACCTCGTGCCACAGTAACTCGGTAGCGACTCCCGAGCCCAGCAGCTTAAGGGAACGGTCATTTGTTCTTGCTTACACTCTAGGGCAGCTTTCTTCATCTCATCTGGGCTCCAACAGGCTGGACTCCCGGCTACAGGGGGGTTCAGGTCTGTTCTGCTCACCCTCGTCCTCTTGGGACCACTGGCTGGTCTGCACGTGTTTGTGTCATAGTCACAGCAGAAGTGCAAGAGGGAAAACCTGATCACCTAAACACAGTTTATACCTCTGATCACATCATACACATGAATATCTGTTGGCCAGTGGAAGTCACGTGGCCAAGCCCAATGCCAATGGTGCAGGAAGCACCCCTGACCCAGCATGAGGCCGTGTGCAGGGCCAAGCCTGACATCACTGGGGGAGGGAGGAAGTGTACCCCTTCCTGGGATGTAAAGGAAATGAGAGGCAGAAAGAATATCTGCCAAACAGTAATACACTCTACCACCTCATTAAAAGGTAGAACCAGAAATCAATCACCCAGAGCTTCCAAGCTCTTTGCCTCAAATACTTTCAAGCCTATTGTTTCAAATACTCTTTTTGAGTAGTCACAAATACTCAGAGCTGAACTTTTGGTCAAATAAGAAGCAATGCCTGTGCACTTGATTGAGTTTTTGCCCTTGACCTTGAGTTGAAAGACCTAAAGCTGCTCCTAAAACACACAGGAGCTGGTAGGATAGCCCAAGCAGGGTGCAGCACCGGTGAGTATGTGCTCCTCCACGCTGACAGCCTCCCCTCCACATACACACGTGGCCCTGAGTTTGTGCTTCTCTCTGGGACTCAGACCTATCATTAGAGGATTAACTTTCCTCTCACTCTTTTACATGTGTTGCCATGCAGCCTTGGAATACATCATTAAAGGCCAAAGCAAGTGTATTTGAATTCTTTGCTTGGCAGACCTGTTTTCTTGTGTCTACAAGAGATTGCTAGAAATTCCTAAATTTTGGAGCTGTGCTTTTACTGGGAGAGAGAAACAAATAGAAAGGGCTCCCAGTGGATTAATTTATTTGTATTTTGTTCTAGCTCCTGACATTTGGAAAAGGCTTGAAGATCTTATTAATGTTTGCTATTTTGATCTGCTTTCGAAGATGACAGATTAAACCACAGAGTCCTAGGAAATAGACTTGTTATTTTCCTTTTCAGAGGTACAGAGTCTGGAAGAATTCTCTCCCGCGCCGGCGTGGCCATTCCTCAGCCCCGGTGCTATCACTGTCACCGCCCTGTTCCTAGCAGGGGGTGCAGATAGAGCCCAGCACTGCTGCCCTCGAAGCCCAGAAACGGCCTCCAGCCCTCTGGACAGAGCCCTCAGGAAGCCACTACTGCCTGATCAGAGTTAATGCAACCTAGTCACCACCCTTGTTCAATAACGTTGCAGGGAAATAACTTTATCCAAATCTTTATAGAATTCTGATAAACACAGCACCATTTTCTTTCATTCCAGTTCTCATGATGCTGCTACTCAATTCAAACATCCTCAGTCTCCAAACTCCTTAGCTTCCTGGTGGAGGAATCAAGAATTGCAACCATCTGACACTTGAACACCCCAGGCCGTCACCCTTCTAATCCCTATAGGACCCCTTGTAATAGGCAAAATTCTAATTTGGCTCCCAAGACTCCTGCCCCCTGGTATATTTGCCCTGTGTGGTCCCCTCTGCTTGAGTGTAGGAGGAACCTGTGAGTGTGATTAGGTTACTCATCAGTTGTTGGCTTGGAATTAATCAAAAGAGAGTTATTCTGGGGGGGGGGGGTCTGTCCTCATTAGGATTAGGTTCTTCCTGAAGTCAGAGAGCTTCTCCTGCTGGCTTGAAGACATAAGCTGCCCTGTTGTGGGAGGGGCTGCGGAGAGGGCTGAGAGGCAAGGACCTGAGGGTGGTGTCCAAAAGCTGACAGTGGTCCTTGGCCAACAGCTAACAAGGAAATGGAAACCTCAATTGTATAATGGCAAGGAACTGAATCCTGCCCACAGAGATATCCATTTTCACAAGGTTTCTCACTTCCAGTAATGTTTACAGCCTGATAATTGACCATAATTAGAATCTTTGGTAAGGTACATCATCCGCCATAGAAAGTAAATATATACCAGCTATCAGTCCTGGAAACAAAGGCAAGATGCATCTAAGAAATGCATTTTGGGTGATGAGAAACTGCAGAAGAAATATTTGATGAAGGGTGTGATGTAAAACAAAACTTAGGCTCTTTGTAAGCTAAGATTAGGAATCTAGGAGGATTGGCTACTTGTTACAGAACTGATGGAATTGAATTGAGAAACGTAATCAGTGGGCCATCTTTATTATGCCACCAGAAAAAATAATGTAGTTGGGCACATCATTCACTCCTCCCCAATCCTCTTCTGTTCCCAGAGTTAAGCCCTGTACCCACTAGAAACCAGAGCCTCTGTTCCTCTACGGCGTGAATGCTGCTCTCTGGGGCCATGTGTCTGATGGCAGACACTAGGTATGAAGAGCATTCTCCTTATTCAAGGAGGAATAAATAGAGGGAACGCATAACACATAGGAGAAAACACAAAAGAATATTCATTCTGAAGACGCAGAGAAAGAGTAGGCCTCCAAAAACAATTTACTGCAGGAAACAGAAAAATTCAGATGCTATTTAGCATTCTCCATAGAATGCCAAGGGAGTATCATCTTCTTGAAGAAGGAGCTGGAAGCCACAGGCAGACATAAATTGGGAACAGAATCTCATGCTGTGAGAGAGTGCCAAGAATTACAAGCAAACTAAAAATGAAAAACAAAATTAAAATCTACATTAGAGGCAAGTTATGGCCAAACTGACAGAAGAAAATAAATGAGCAAGGCAAGGAGTAGCTCTGTCAGGACCAAGAAATTACAATAATGATGCACTGCAGAAAACGTCAGCGCAGGCCTAACCTAGGGCGTATAGAAGTTTCTGAGGAAGAAGCAAGCAGACCTGGAGTAAAAGTAATAACCAAAGAATAATTGCAGATAAATTTCCTGAGCTGAAAAAGATCTGAGTTTGTAGAACTGAACAGCTCATCACATTTCAGGCAAAACTATAGAGGAGAGTGACTGAAATCAGCCCACACTCAAATCTCAAAAAGTTATGAACATCCATATAGAAAAAAAAATCAGATTGTCTAAAATAACATGAAAATCAAGTAACCTCTAAGGTTCTTCTGGGCAAACCCCAATGCCCAAAGACAGTGGAACAATGTCTATAGAATTTGTCTATAGAATTTGCAGGGAAATTCTATAAAACAATATGATGTATGTCTAGCCAGGTGGTCTTCTGTATATGAAGATATCAGAAAGACAGTCCCCCATATGTAAGAGCTCTGAAAAATAATCAAGGAGAAGGAATCAACATTTAACAGATATTTACTTAACATCTTTAATGCATCAGGCATTGTTCTAGGTACTGAGTATAAAATAGTAATCAAGACAGGTGGAGTTCCTGCCATCATGGGACTTATATTTTAATAATAAGTATTGTATAATTAAAATATAATAATTATATTTTGATAATTAATTTTAATAAAACTAGATAGATATTTGATATGGTATTAGGTAGATAATACTGTGAAGATACGGAAAGAGCAAAGTGATCAAGAATGACAAGGGTTGCTATTTTAGATGGGGGACATGGAGGAGCTCTCAGAAAGGAACGCTAAGAGAATAAATGAAAAAGCAAACCGTGGCCATGGAAGCAGCATTTTAAGGGCAACAAGGAAGAAGCTTGCCCACCATGCTTGAGGAAGCGTTAAGGAGCCCAGCGTGGTTTAGTGGAGGTAGAGGGAAAGAGATTTTGGAGATAAATTTGGAGACAGAACTGTGGAGCAGATCATGTAGAGCTTGAACTAGGATTCAGCTGGATTTCATTTCAGACACAATAGGAAGCCATTGTATGGATTTTGTCTAAGGAAGTGATATGATCTGACTTATGTATTGAAAAGATCACACCAGTATTGAAGAGGAGATAGACAGGGAGGGAAAAGGGTCTATAGAAGTGGGGAGACCAGTTAGGAAAGCTATTGCCATAGCCCAGGGGATCAATGAGAGTGACTTTGATTAGGGTATAAGCTGTGAAGCTGACAAAATGACCATATTTGGAATATAATTGTTAGATATTTGCTGATGGACTTGATGTCCAGTATGACAGAAAGAGGGGAGTCAAAGATGACACTAAGGTTTGTGACTCTAGAAATAGGTAAATGGAGGTGCCATTTTCTGAGATGGGAACACTTGGAAAGGAGCATAGAAGCAGAAAATCACGAGTTTCAGTTTTGGACATGATAAATTTTAGATGGCTGCAAGACATATGTACTAGTTGGGATGACACTAGCTACTGTAACATAAATCCCCATATTTCTGTGACTTAAAACAAGCTTATATCACACTCCTGTAGGAGACCAATTCCTGTTTGATGAGGGACTTCCACATGGTCACTCAAGGACCCAGGCTCCTTCCATCTTGTAGCTCCATCCTGCTCTAGGGCTACATTTCATTGACAGATGGCAAAGAGAGAGTAGGAAAGGCACACAGGGAAAGAATGAGTAACGTGGCCCCTCCTAGATGCAAGGGGGGTTGGAAGGTGGGAAAGGCAGTCTTTGGCCAGGTAGCAACTTCCTAGAGATAAAGACACTATGGAAGTAGGCACACAAATCTTGGATGGGAAGTCATCTCTGTCACAACATCCAGGTGAAAATGTTGACTGCCAAGTTAGAACACAATGTGGTCATCAGGGGCAAGATTGGGGCTGGAGATATAAACGTGGGAGTCATTAGCATGTAGATGATATATACAGCCCTGGAGACTAGATTAGATCATTAGGGTGTGGATTGGCAAACTACAGGTCACAACCTGTGCCTTTTTCCATTAAAGTTGTATGGGAATGCGGCCGCGTTCATGTGTTCATGTGTCCTCTACAGCTGCTTTCACACTCCCCTGAAGAAAGAGCTATTAACAGTTTCTCGTGTGCCCTTCCAGAAAGTTTATCTGTCTGTCTGTCTATGCATCCACCTACGCATACACGTATCAATGGAAAATATTTGTATATGCATTTATCTGGGCTGTATGTGCATACCTTTTTAGGTTACAAAAATGAGATCAGACCATACATACTGTATATAACTTACTTTTTTTGCATTTAGTATACCTTGAACATCTTTGCATAACAGTGCATGTAGGTCTCTTCTCTTTGTGTCTTTCATAGCTGCCTGGCATTCTGTTGCATAGATTCATCACAAAGCAGATCCTTATTAATTGGATTATTTATTTATTTTTGTTTCCAATCTTTTAAAAAAATTTTTTATTTATAAATTTTTTTATTTCAGCATATTATAGGGGTACAAAAGTTTAGGTTATGTATATGGCCTTTGCCCTACCTCCCCCCCTGAATCAGAGCTTCAAACGTGTTCATCCCCGAGACCGTGCGCATCGCACTCATTATGTATGTATACACCCATCCCCTCCCCCCGCCACATCTGCCCGACACCGAATTAATGTTATTCCTAAATGTGCTCTTAGGTGATGATCACTGAAACCAATTTGATGGTGAGTACATGTGGTGCTTATTTTTCCATTCTTGGGATACTTCACTTAGTAGAATGGGTTCCAGCTCTATCCAGGAAAATACAAGAGGTGCTATATCACCATTGTTTCTTATAACTGAGTAGTACTCCATGGTATACATATACCACATTTTATTAATCCACTCATGTATTGATGGGCACTTGGGTTGTTTCCACATCTTTGCAATTGTGAATTGTGCTGCTATAAACATTAAAGTGCAGATGTTTTTCTTATAGAATGTCTTGTGTTCTTTT
>CM052442.1:93639961-93755695 GCA_028533085.1 Varecia variegata | reverse complement strand
CACAGAGGTTGCACTAGTTTGCAGTCCCACCAGCAGTGTATGAGTGTTCCTGTCTTTCCACATTCATGCCAACATTTATTGTTTTGGGACTTTTTGATAAAGGCCATTCTCACTGGAGTTAAGTGATACCTCATTGTGGTTTTGATTTGCATTTCCCTGATGATTAGAGATATTGATCATTTTTTCATACGTTTGTTGGCCATTCTTCTGTCTTCTTTTGAAAAATTTCTATTCATGTCCTTTGCCCACTTTTTGATAGGGTTGCTTGATTTTTTCTTGCTGATTTTCTTGAGTTCTAAATAGATTCTAGTTATCAATCCTTTATCGGATGTGTAGCATGTGAAAATTTTTTCCCATTCTATAGGTTGTCTGTTTGCTCTCGTGACAGTTTCTTTGGCTGTGCAGTAGTCTTTTAATTTAATCAGGTCCCATTTATTGCCATTTTTTAACTCTTCCAATGCTGTAATGATATCCTTATTCATTATTTTTAAACACTAACATATTAATAGTACAAGTCTATCTGTAAGATAAAAATCCTAGAAAGTAACATATCTTTGGTTAAGCCAAAATTTTAAAAATTTTAATAGTAATTGAGCAATTGCCCTCTGAAAAAGTTGTGCCAATATGCATTCCCACCAACAGTGAATGAGTATTAGTTTTAGAACCATTTAAAATGTAAGATTGATTTGACTACACTGACATAGAAATATATTTAAGAATGAGTAGGCCAATCACTACATCATGTACATGACTTTGACTTCTTTATTTTTTTTATATTTTTTATATTTTTATATTTTTTTTTGTTGAGACAGATTGTCACTGTTTCAACTAGAGTGCCGTGGCATCAGCCTAGCTCACAGCAACCTCAAACTCCTGGGCTCAAGCAATCCTCCTGCCTCAGCCTCCCGAGTAGCTGGGACTACAGGCATGCGCCACCATGCTCAGCTAATTTTTTCTATATATATTTTTAGTTGTCCGTATAATTTCTTTCTATTTTTAGTAGAGACGGGGTCTCACTCTTGCTCAGGCTGGTCTTGAACTCTTGAGCTCAAATGATCCGTCCGCCTTGGCCTCCCAGAGTGCTAGGATTACAGGCATGAGCCACTGCACCCAGCCTTGATTTCTTTAAAATATGATCCATACCATAGTTGGTAATATGCTATATTTGTCTAATGCAAATCTCATCAAATTAAAAAAAGCATTTTATAATTCACATTCTATAAATCTGAATTGGGTTTAAGCAGTACAGTATGGCTCATATGAAGTCATATTGCTATAATACCTCACTTTGCCTTTCAACATGACATACACAAAAAATATATTAAATATACATATTATGTGATGAAAGAAATGTTTTCTATTTTAAAATGCCTACCGCACTTCTCCCAGGTTCTGTTGCAATGCAAATGTTGTATTATGGTTCTTAGTACATTTTTTCTTACAGCTAGATCTTTATTAAAGTCAGTCAAAGCTTGTGCTTTTCATGTTATGAATAGGCGTCATAATTATCTAATGCAACTACTCCAAAAATCAAATTAGTAATTAGCTGAACCAACCGATTGGTATGACTTCCTGGATGCTGCTCTTTAATGTTGAACATTTATTTTGTGCTTGAAGGATTTGTTTGTGTGTTTCCTATGTGTGATGAGAGTTTTTCGATAATTAGCTCCTAAGGGATGTCGTATTCCAATAGTTAAAGAATAATTATGGCCTTATGAAAAGTGAAATGGCCTCAGCTTCCTTTTGTTGTGGTTTAATTGTATGCAACAAGTCCAGGAGGTGTCTCATTTCAAATTGGGATAGTGAAGATGTAGCTTTCATTTAAAAAAAAAGTGAATTTGGTAAAATGGCAAATTGCTATAATTTTAAAAACAAACAAGCAAATCACCCTATTAAAACAAGCCTCACATTATTTCATTAGTTTATAATTTTGATTGCAAATTAAACTGTGTCAGAGTGAGAAGTTGTAAGGTCATAACTACAACGAGATGGAACTTGATGAAAAAGTTCACATCGAACGGCGTCAGTTGGGGGAATGACATTGTAATGGACTATTAATTAGTGCCAACCACAGAAATGAAGAAAAGTAGAATGACAGGCTAGTTCTGACAGATCATATAGTTTGGGATTGAAGTGAGAATAAAACATACTAAAAGATATAATTTCTTCAATGTCTCTCTTGTTACTTTTGAAAAATTTGCTTTTTGAGGAAAATACATTTTAAATCAAACTATAAGACTTTTTTTTACTCCAAGAAAATGTGAGTGATGAAGGATGCTACTTTACGCAGTACAGTAATATGTTAGTCAATGTTGCTGCAATAATGCTACATAACAAACCACTGCAAACTCGGCATCTTAAAATAACAAGCATTTATTTGTCACCCATAGGTCTGTGGGTTGGTTGCAACTTCACTTGTGGGTTGGACTCAGATCTGCTCTACATATCGTCCTTGGACCAGTAGCTACCCACAGTCTCACAGCAAAGGGCAGACACATGAAGTCCAAGCCGAAATGCACAAGGACATGTAAGGTTTCTGCTAGTCTCATGTCCACCGATCTTCCATTCATCAAAGCAGGTTCCACGGCCCCGCCCAGGATCAGTGGGGTGGGAAAGTGTGCTGTGACCAGCATCAAGAAGGAGGGAAAGAAGTATGTGCTGGACAATCATTCAAATCATCCCAGTAACATGTGTTGATCGTCATGCTTGAGATTATTTCCCCCATCAATGGAAATTAAGAAAGATCCTCCAACATTTTGTTTTTTTTCATATGTCTTTGATAGTATCAGGCCACACTTAAATTGGAAAATGTTAAAGAAGAGAAAATATGATGAGACCAATTTACTTGCAGCACTAGATGTGACAGGAAAAAAGCCATGCTTCTTGTGAGGTGAGGGTTCAGTCAATGGAAGCATGAAGTCAACAGAATTAAAGGAAAAGCTTCTCCCAAGTTCTGTTGAAATGCAAATTTTATATTGTCCATCTTGAAAATCTGCTAGGCCAAATGGTGTTATGTGAAAAGTAGACTCATTCTAGAAATGCTGAAACTCGTTGGAAGCAGATCATGGAGGAATTCCCAGCCACCCTGTGTCCTTTCATCAAATGACTGGAGGAGATTAAAGATGTCCTCTGTACAGCTCTGGTTTTGCCCATTACATGGAGGACCAACAAAGAAAACTCCTTGCTTGTGACCCTCTGTCCCCTGCATTCTGATGGCTTCTGTTGTACACATCTGAGGCTCTCTCTCTGCCAGAGACTATTCTTGCCATGCACCAGGCAGACCCAGATGCTGGAAAACTTAATATCCCCGGGAGGCAGCCCTGAACCAGTGATGGCTGGGAGTTGGTGTTTAAGCACTCGAGCTTCCTCACCCCTTGCTTGGGACAACTCAGAAGCACGTTCTACAATCCCTCCCAGGATCCACCAGCAGAACTGAACCTGAATGGCCCACAGCAGTAACCTGCTTGATAAAGCATCCTTTATAGTCCTTTTTTCCCACTCCCTGACCCACTTCCCCACTCCTCTACAGGTGCTTCCTGGGATCCCCTCCAAAATAAACTACTTGCACTCACATCCCCATGTCACAAACTGTTGTGGGGGGAAACGTGACCTAACATGCCATACACACCTGCAAAGCTTGACGTCTCCTCTGGTTTTGCTACTTGGAATATAAAGAAACTCTGTACATTATCCTAACTCGCTGCTGTTTTCAGACAATTCCTATAGAGTCCAAATAGTTCCCCAACAATGCTGTCAGGCATCTATCTCGTCCCCTGTAAGTAAGAGTCTCCGTGGTGTCAGAGCAGGGTCCTGACTCACTGCCATTGCAGAGGTCTCTTCAGCAAATGGAAACAGATGGCAAAGGTTTTCGCTAATATCCTGAAGTTCTCAGTTTCCTGGGGCAAGTCTTAATGTGCTTGATTAACCTCTGGGCAGAAGATAAGTGCCCACTCAAAACGATTAGGAAGAATTTCTTTATCTCTTGGCATTCTTATCAGATTTTTTTTCCTTAACCAAATGAAAAAAATAAATCTTTTAATTCAAGAGCCCGCCATTCCTGTTATGGAAGCTGTTGCCAAAAAGAAAAAAAAAAGAAGAAAGAAAGAAAGGCTCTAAGCCCCTTGGCTTCCATATTTCTATTCCAGGCGAGGGGACTGGAAGTGGACAGTTTGTACAGTTCCTGGATTTTAAGATACAATCTACTGTAAGACGTGCTGTTACTCTAATAACGGTTCTAGTGGGGAGGGGACACTGCACACTTCAGATGGGCTCTAAGCGCGCATCCTTTCTTTGTTCAGAAACTTTAACATGTGCATCTGAGAATGGAGGAATTATGGGGTGCTGGGGGAATGACCTCATGGGTACAGTTGACAGTGGCAAATCCTTGTCAGTTTGGAGGCAGGTAGAGAAGCTGGTGGTTACCTAGAAGGGCTACAGTGGCATTTTGATGTTTCATTCTGTTCGGAGAGTCTGAAAATTGACATGGGCAATCTTCTACTGCCACAGACCTTGCCAGCGGGACAGATTCCACCACAGGTGACCTCTCCAACTTGACAAAAGGCATCTTCTTAAAGTCCTGAGGAATTCTGCTGTTTCCCTGACTAACCTCACCCCCACCTGGCCACAGGGGCACTGAGAGTCCCAATACTGTTTGCCACCTTTCGCATTTGTGGAGTGGTCTTGTCAGCACTTGTCGCCCCCAGAATGAGTAAGAAATGAAGTGGATGGGATGTCAATGGCAGCACGCTTTGCCAGGTTGAAGACTGATCCAGAGATTAAACTTCTCAGTCAATCCAAACAAAAGAATCTCACCATGGGAATTTACTTTTGAGCAGAGTTAAAGTTTACTTTTTTTGTTATTTGTGTCATCTGTATCTGATTCCTTTTGAGGGAGGGGGAAGTAGCATTCATTTTTGTTGGAAAAAAAAGAGTAAAAGAGACAAAATTTTTATGCACATCAATCTTATGACTTTATGAAAGGCATGTCTTTCCAATGTAATAAATGAGCTACATGCACAATTTTGCCAATACGTGTATTTTCTGAAGTTCATAGATTCCTTAAGATTTCAGAAGAGTTCACAGCCTCCAATTTTTTTTTTTTAAATTACTAACACTTACTTATAGACTGAGGCTCCGGGAGAGTATTTACCCCACTATGAATATAAATAAAGTATTTTTGAAGTTATCGAAGGAGGTTTGTTTCATCATCTAGAAGAGGAAGGAGTTCCCTTGCGGAGGAGCTGGCTGTCGGTATCTCTGCGATCTTCCTTCGTGGATTCAACCAAACAAAGATGGAAAATATTCCCCCCCAAAATTGCTTCTGCACTGCTGAATATGTAAAGACTTTTTTTCCTTGTCATTGTTCCCTAAACAATACAGCATAACAACTATTTACATAGCATGTACATCGTATTAAGTATTATAAGATATCCAGAGATGATTTAAAATATACAGGAGGACATGCATAGGTTATAGGCAAATACTATGGCATTTTATTATATATAAGGGACTTGAGCATCTGTGGATTTTGGTATCCCTAGGAGGTCCTGGAACCAATCCCCGATGGATACTGAGGCACAAATATAGTGACTTAACTATTAATTATCACAATAATCCTCACCACCCTTCTTATATGGTGGGAGAAATAGTCTGCTATTTGATCCAGTCACAAATGCACACTTAGTAAATTAAACTTAATAAAGCTTTCCTGCATACATCTTCTTTGTTCCTTTTGTACAAATCTCAATTACACTCTATTTCTTTGTAAAGAGTGGATAATCTTGCAGGAATGTTCTCTCCCGTGCTTAGGGACGATTTGCCTTTTCTGGCTACATTGTACCTACTGGCCCCCACCCCTACGCCAAGAGTCTTAACATATTTTCCCTCCTTGAGAACCTCTATAATTGTGTGTTCCTTTGTGATGCTAAAAACTAAGCTTTGTTTCTTCAGGCTTTTAAGAGGAACACTTACCTTAATCCTCTTAGGTCTGTGTCCCTTGAAGTGATAGCACTTGCGAAGTTTCAGGTTTCAAGGAGCAGGTTCTCCTCTGACCTGGTTGGGTTGACCTTCCCTGGGATTCCTGCCCTGTCACCCTTGCAGGGGAGCATGTTAAAAAGATTTTTGGCTCCCATGATTGCGCCGTGCGTGGATATTTATGAATGGTGAATTTAACAGAAAGAGAAGTGGGGAGGGGAGGAGAAGAGAGAGAGTTCAAATCACAATACCTTGTTTCTGCTTTTCTGCTTTTCAAATACAGTTATTTGCTAATCATGGAGATGTTTTCTTTCCCTTACTTCTCCTTTTAAGGTTTCAGAATCCTTCTGATTTCATTAAAATACTATATCCCCATTATCAGGCTTGTGCTTTTGATAGCAAGCTATAGTGTCTTTGATCTGGCAATCAAAGCTGTTTGTAAGTCCCTCATATGTTCATGTCACCGGTCAACACACCATCCCTCAGCAAGGTGCCTTGATGTACATACTCCATCTCCCAGAATCTTTTATTAAGCACCTGGCACTGCCCAAGAAGTCCTGAGAGGTGCAGGAGAGAGAGAGCGAGAGAGAGAAATTCAGGCAGAGCCGTTGTCAAAATTTGCTTTGTGTGTATTAAAGACTCCCTCTGGCTACAATTTGGGATTTAGTGAAACTCATTTAATACTCAATACCTGGTCTGTCTTCTAGGATATAAACCAATGTCTCTTGAAATATAGTTCTCAGGCCTCTACCGGCAACGCAATCCTTTAGGAGAGCTTGTTAAAGCTGTGAGTTCTCATTCTCATCCCCAGATCTGCTGAGTTAGGATTTCTGGGGACAGGGAACAGGAAGTTTCACTTCTAAGGAAGCTTCTCAAATGATTCTGTTGCAACTGAAGTCTGAGAACTCGCTGCCTCTAGCTTCCCAGGGCGTCCCTGCTGTGGCTTCTTTGTCCCCATGCTAAACACACTCTCTAGTCCCTGCTCCCGCTCCCAGACCCAGACAGCATCGTCCCAGAGAGAGGAGATGTGGTGAGCATCTGTTGATTTTTCCTGTTTGAGGAGCTTTGATTCCCCCACTCTGGTAACAGGCCCCAAATATTCCTCACCTTTTCCTACTCTTAATCATGTGATCAGACACGGACCCACAGCCTGACGCCTTAGAGGTAGGCATGTGACCAGGCCTAGCCAATCAGCACATTCCATCCCTCTGGCGCCCAGGATTGGTTCAGTGGTGGGCACATGACTAAGCTCATCCTATGAGTCCCAAGCTGGGAACTTTGTTGGAAACACTGAGGAAGACAAAATCTCTTTTTGCTGGGATCACTGGCAACAAGAATGATGTAATCGCTGGGGAGGAGGCGGGGTCACCTTGCTTCCTTGTGGAGAGGTTCCACTTAAGAGCATCATCAAAACTAGAGACAAATAGAGCTAAGAAACGAAAAGGGGTAGAATAAGGTCCTGTCGACTGGATTTTAATCCCTGGATTCAGACACACCTGGAGACAGACCTGCCTGAAGCGTTTTCAGTTCACTGAGTCGGTATATCCCCCTTTTTACTTCTGCCAGTTTGACTTGAGTTTCTGGCACTTTCCACAGAAAGAGCCCTGTTGTGGAGAGAAACTGAAAATAACTGACCTCTTCTACATTCAACGCTGGTATGGTTCAGACCAGACATTGGGTGTTTGGTGCAGGGCAGGCCTTAGACCGGGTGGTGTTCAATAAAAGTATGTTGGGTGAGTAGTCCGGAAGCCCAGGCGTGTGGGTAATTCTTGGGTTAAGGCCAAGAGTCTCAGACTAAGTCAAGACCCGAAACATTCTGTAAAATAGTTCTGAACATGTGCCACATCAAGAACGAGTGTCCTTATGGGGACAATGGGACAGAATATTTGAACTAGGGTTTCATGACAAACTCCAGACCGTGGTCATTATACCCTTAGCCTGGATAACACATTCTCTCCAGAACTCCATAGCTTAGGTGTGGCCTGTAGCAATTCTGGACCTTCCAAATCATTACCATCACCATGCTGTCTCAAGCCATCATGGCACCTACTTGTACTCGTGGCAAAGAAACAAGCTGCAGTCATGAACAGTGGAATGAAAGTCCACATATGGTTAAGAACGAGGATTTTGACTTCAGACAGAACCAACTCCAAGTCTTGTCTATACAAATTGCTAGCTGCCTGTTCTGGACAAGTCGCTTAGAGATTTTATTTATAACATGAGGAAAATAATCCGCCCCCCCCCCACCCCCCCGCCCTGCCCCGTGCATAGGTACCTGTGAGAATTAAATGAGATAAGGTATGTAAAGTGCTTAGCACAATGCCTGGCCCACAGTGATTACCCAGTTCACACAGTTCCGCTTATTTTTGACCTCACTATACATCTTTGACATTTATGTTCCACTTTTACCATATGTTGATGTGTTTTGTAAGTGTCTCCCCTTCCCCATCCACCCTCCCTTTAGCCTAGACTCTGAACAGGCATGTCTGTTAACCACTATTGTTGGTTTTGGGTCTCTGGGCTTCAGTTGACCTATCTGAATGGAGACAGTATGGGGAGAAAGGGCATTGTTGGACTGGATGCTCACTAATGTTTATATCCTTTCTAGTATTTCTTCTGCAGTTCCAACTATACGTGCTTGTCAACTAACTAGAAGTTTCTAGGAAAACACTTCAAGCTTGTATTGCTTAATCACTATTTTCTTCAAGGTAAGTTAAAGTATCCTCTTTTTTTCTGCATAAAGAGCTACAGGTATGACTCTATATTTATGAATTTGGCCAAGAATCAGAATGACGCCTACAGTACACTTTATCATTTTACTACAAATGCCATCAACTGGTAAAAATGTTCCTTTGAAGCTTCCAAACTAGAAGATAAATTGCATTTTTAAAATACCCAAAGATTCCCTCCATTTTTTCCATTTCTTTGATGCATGTAATTTTTTTTGACTTTAGCCCATTTCTCATCTTTTGGCAAATGACCAACTCACAGATTCCAAGCAATATTCAGAATGTATTCAGCTAAAACAAATCAAGTCCGACAGTTGTCACAGAACCATTTAGCCAAAATTACTTCAACATTTTAACAATGCTTGACGTTTTCAGGGACGTCTTTGAAGTACAGAGCTCCCAAAATATTTAGTGTTAACAGTTTTAGACAGGTGTTTTGCCAAAGACATGTAAAGATGTGTTGAGTGAAGATTATTATTTTGCAGCGAGTTTAGCCTCTGGAAAAATATTTATGTCTTAATTGGATGGAATTCCACCTGTCATTGTATCAAACACTTTGCTTATGGTCCGTTTTGCTTAGAGTCCAAGAAAAATGAAAGTATTTTCATTTCAAGAATTAATGTGACATATGTTTGGGCTTTGTGGAATCACTGCATTTGTTTGGTGATAATTATAAGATGGTGTTTTAGGAACTAAAACTAGAGTTTGCAATTAGAATATACAAAATTGTGTCTGAAAGGAAAGCTTAAGAAAGAAGAGAATGACAAAAATGTTGCAAAGGCCCTTTTATAGCAAACCAAAGCTATAGAGCTGAAAAAAATCACTTAATTAAAACTCCAATGGAATAAGACAATCAATCCATTTTCTAGGGGATTCTATCCATTTTAGGAATCGGTTGTTTCAATGTCTGGCACATAGTAGGTTCTCAAAAAAGAAAAGGGTAGCTTCCTGCCTTTCTTTCTCTTGCTTTTCTTTGACATCATCATATTTCCCTGTATAAGATCTTTGGTCATTTACAACATGATTTCAACAAGGACTACTGAGGGTAGAAAACAACTCTTCTTCTGCTTTTGAGTCAATCTTTGGATCAGAACAAGGAAATTTCCCTCAGGTGCTCACGGAAGTTCTCCACGTGAGCGTGGCTGATGAATAGTTCGGGCCTTGACTCATTGTCTGTGAGGAATGAATTTGGTCTACACCTTACTGGGCTGAGGGACTTAGTGTGTGTACCTGACACCTTCTATTTAAGCCCCTAGCCATGTATTGAATGTGTCAGCTTCAGATGGGGCTCAGCCCACTGTCACTGTAGAGATGGGGCCCTGCATGGAACAGTGGCCATAGGTGAGGTGTTTGGAGTTGGGGGACAAGAGCTTGTTTCTTGGAGGCACTTTCTGAACCTCTCACTTTGGGTGGTGGTTTGCAAAACCCTAAATACTAAGAGGTCCCACTCAAGTCAAACAGCAAAATCTCACTCTGCTGAGGTAGGTTCTGCAACAGAGTGAAAGACAAACTCCAGTAGAGGAGCTGATTCGGAAACTCATTAGTCCTCACCATGGCACCCATCCCAGCCTGCTCTGCTGTCTACAGCCCACTTGCTCTCAGACTGTCAAGATCATGAAACGGAGACATTGTCATTCACCAGTCTCATCGTGGGGCACCAGGCTCCCCTCATGGTGAAGGCACTTGAAGTGTGCTTGGGTTAGAAACGGAGGCTCCAGAGGGCCCTGAAGGAGGTGGAGGGGCTCTGAGTGAGATGGGGCAGGTATTTATTCCGGAGGAGCAAAGTCGAGCCACCGACCTAGTGAGAGGGGTTGGGCAATAATGTGACTATCCTGCATCCTCCCACCCCCAAACCTTCATTACAGTCCCTGGACTCCCACAGTGCTTGGAGAAGGCTCTGGCATAGCCTCCTGTCCCTGCCAGTGTGGGAAGCAGCACATGCACCAGTGCACGGAGGTGGAGAAGTGACGTGAGCCAGGGCACTCATGGGCCTCATGGCGCCTTCACCACAGGCCGTGCGACTGGCCAAGCTGGACCTGGGGGCCAGGGCTCCCAGAGGGCCGTGGTTGACACAGTTATCATCAGGATTCAGGCTGCGGAGCTGCTCCTGTACCTCTTTTTATGAGGGAGAGAGCCTCCAGCTTCTTCTTGGCTTGGGCAACATTTGTCTCAACGTCCTTCCTTGTTCTCTGGTCTCTCGTGCTATGGGGTCTTTTATTGTCCCATATTCGTGGGTTTTTACGGTATCGTCCCTGGCACCTGTTTTGATCAAGATAACAGCTCAGTATTTGTTTTGTCCAGTATTTGTGCCCCAGTCAGGCCTTGGTGCCCATTGGTAGAATCATTCATAAATTGCTCCTTCGGATTGGCCACCTTGAGTCTGTAATCAGTGACTTTTTGCCCCCTCAAATAATAACATATTCTTTAGGTAAACCAAAATGGTAACCCCTTATGGTGGTCAAATTTGTCATGTGCATGCCATACACATATCCTGAAACAAACTTCTACTTGACACCTGTGGTTTTAACTTTCCAGTCTCTCTTCTCTGTGGATCTTACTACAGTAGGAGGGAGGGATTGGAGGTGAACAAAGGCAAGGCTGGGACATGAAGGCCCACCCTGGCCTGCTTCTCCCTTGGAATGACCATCATGACAGGTGAAAACACGTTTGAGTGGAAGTGCAGAGGCATTGAACACAGGCCTGGCTTAGCCACACTGTGCTTCACCTACACCCATGGTGCAGGAAGGTGTTAGATCATAGCAAAAAGTGCGGACTATGGGGAAAAGCCAACACTCTGTGTCAGATCCTACCCATCTCTCTTCCCAGCTCTGCCACCTGGATCTTGGGGAGAGACTTAATCCCTCTAGCTTCCCTGTCTTCACATGTGACTTGGGGAATAAGAATCCTAAGCTCATGAGATCCTTATAGATAAAAGGTACAAAGTATATAGAGTGATCTGAATATTGGCTGTAGTTATTGTTATTGTCAATCGGGAGAAGCAAAAGGTAATAGAGCTGATTCTTTAGTCACACGTAAAATATAGACACAGATAGGGGAAGCAGATTGAGACCCAGTGACACCATAAGCATTGTTACTAAATGGTATGGTACACCCAGTGTCTTACAGGTACTCTTTGGATCCCTTTTTAACAGAAGGGGACCTTGAGGGACTGTAAAGAACTGTGTCAGGGGAAATGTTCACCATGTGCCTCTGCCTGCAGGCTCAGATGGCAGTAGCCAATGGTGGACAATGTAATCTGTTCTTGACAATGTTTGGCAATATTCTGAGCTTTCTAGAATTCTCTCCCTTGTCACCAGCAGTTCTAAGGAGTAGGCATCTCTGACAATTGGGTTTCCTGGTAATTGGTAGCATTTCCCCCTTGTTCTTGCATCCAACACTCCCACAATGCTAAATAATACAAACACAGGAAGGCCAGGTGGGGAGATCGTCTTGCTGATTGTTGAGATTTCCAGGTTTCATTCAATAGACAAATGATTTTGCCAGAGAAGCTATACTGCGCAGTACATTTAGAGAGAGTATTTTGTTGGAAAAGAGGCTCAGTTCTTTTCTTAAAAGGATGGTCTCAAAATTAAAAGTGTTAGCCAGTTATTGTTGAAATGTTGTGAAGACTTGGCTGGAATGTCAGTGTTGGAGCAGGCCGCAAGGATCAACTCCTTCACCTGTGGCATTTGACTCTAACCCAGATGCGGGCTGAAATATCCTGTCTCTTAAGAACCAAGAGAAATTGCCATGATCCATCCAAAGTATGAGGAAAACCCCAACACCTTACGAATCTTTCATGGCATTCTGGGGATAGGGAGTAGCTAATGGGTTTGTTTTGTTTTGTTTGCCTTTTTTTTTTTCATTCCATTTCACTCTGGTTTCTGTTTACTTAGTTCTGTTCTATGGGTTCTCTCACCATACTTCTATGTTGGTTGTATCCCAAAATGCTCCAGCTCAGCTATAGAGCTTAGGTTTCTTGATTTCCACATTAAAACCCTTTCACATAAGCCCCTCCCGTGCACAGATGACTTTGCCGAAGTTTGTGAAAAGGCAGAGGGTGTTTATATCTGAGAAGAGCAGTTACCTTCAAATTCAACATCAGATATTCCCGTGCTCAATATCTGCCACAGGACTTGGTGACATCTTCTGCTCATGCTTTGAAGTCACCTCTCCCTCCAATTCCTTCAAAATTTTTACATAAAAGAATAGGAAACTAGACCAAGTCATTTTGAAATTATCGTGTAAACTCAGATGAGACATCACTCGCCTCCCAATGTTTGGGATGCAGGTATATTTCAAATAGGTAAACGTGGTGCAGAGACATGAATCATCTGTGGATAAATAGCAGAGCCAGGACCCCAATATACAGACAGATCTGTGATACGCAGCTGGATTACCGAGTCCTGTTATCACCACACATATTTCCATACACATGTCCTAGTGCACGATCACCAATTCTCAAGTAATTCAATGTTCACGCATCCAGCGGGAAAGCATGAGAGAACAAAACTAAGTCTTTCTTGATAAATCAGAAGGCAATTGAGAATCTTGCCCTGCTTCCAGGACAGTATTGCAAATGCTGATAAAACAAAGCTTGGAGAGCCACTAAGCCTGAGAAGTCATGCTAGGTTCACGGGGAAGATGGTAACGGAGGAACTTCAAAGCGAGGTGGGCAATTCCACTCTGCAAAAGTGCACTGGGCTCCTACTCTAGGGGGAAGATGGAAGGATCAAGACCAAGAAGATACGGTGCCTGCCCTCATGGAGCAGCAGTAGTTTAGTTATGGGGACCATAGTATCAGAAAAAATAATTGGCATGCATTTTCTGATGGGTTCAAAGGTATTTATGGTGACAAGGTCACAAAATGTGTATGCTGAGCACTGCCACAGGGATGGGGTAGCCATCACGATCTGGGCAGTGGGCAGTGATGTCCCAAGCCCTAACATGGCCCTGTCTACCTCTCCAGCATCATCTCTCACCAAGCTCACTTTGACTCCCTGCCACTCCCAAGTCCATGGTCTCCCCATTCTCCCTTGGACCTCAGGCCTTTCTCAACCCCTAGCCCCTGACTCTGGACAACATGCTGCCTGCTTCACTTAACCCTGCACTCCACTCCCCTCCACGTCTCCTGGCTAATTCCCACTCAGTGTTCACATGGAACCTCAGAAATCCCTTCCCCACCTGCCCCTGCCAGCTGTCTCTATCTGCTTTTCATTTGCTCCCATTGTACCTATCTTTCTCCTTCACTTATGATTATAGTTACTTAATAGTGGGATTTTAACATTTTTCTAATCTCCCTGGAAAATATCATGGTTTTTTCTTTTTTTTTTTTGCTTTCTTCTGATCTCTGGCACCAAATACAGGGCCTAGTACATGGTAGGTGCCCGATAAATAATTGCCAAGTGATAGGACCAAGTTTAGGAGACCTGAGGGTAAGGAGAGGTGCATTCTACATGGGCACTCCTAAGAAAACTGTACTGATATGGCAATAGACTGCTGTACCTTGAGAGAGGGTGTAGCAGCTGGTGTTCTTGGTTGCAAGCGACAGAAATGGGCAGGAGCTCACTTTAGAAAAAAAGGAATCTGTTGGAAATAATGTATCGGCTCAAGAATCCATGGAAATCTTGAGAATCAGGGTTGAAACTGGGAGTGAATCAAGGGAGAGCCAACAGTGAGGAACTGGGCCAAGGTCAGCCCAGTGAGCAACCTGGTTGGGACGGCCTGGTAGCATTGCTCTCCTGGACTCTTCCAGATCTTCCAGGATCTCTGCTGGATCCTCCCTTCAGCGGCTGGACTCCCAACGTGGCTGTCCACTGTCCTGCATCTTTGCTTCATTCCCGCAACAATCCCAGCCCAGATGGAGGCATTTGACTGGGCACTCTGGGTCCACGCCTGCAAGGCCACTGCCAAGAATTAGAATAGAAAATATCTTGCCCTTTTAGCTTTTGTAGTGGGTTGAATGCCTTCTTTCCACAATGGCTATAAGGCGAAAGATTCTCCCCAAACAGGTAGACTCTTTGGATATGGAGACGATAAGTTTAAAACACATAAAGACAAATGGCGGTGCAGACAGCTAGGAGTTGGAAAGAAACATATGGTGAGGAAGGGAATTCTAGCAGCTCTAACAGCTCGGGTGAAGGTGTGGGGGTAGAAAAGTGGAAAATAGTCCAGGATTGGAATGTGGGAGGGAATACACAGCAATAAGACTGGAAAGGTGAGCTGGTTTCCTACGATCAAGGCCGCTGAATTCTAGCTGAGGAGTCTGGCCTGTCCACCTATTCTTTGGAACCTCAGTACATCAGGAGAATCAGGGCATGGAACGGTGGATATAAATTTAGAGCCTGTGGGAAAACTGAGCGTTTTTTGTCCTGGCCCCTTCTTTCCCTCACAAGCTATTACTGCAAAAGTTGAAAGACATGCTGGAGCATAAAAGATGTCTATAAAATGAAGATAGGAGTTGAAAGATGCTTTCTTTGCTTCTGGGGCTTTGGGCGGGAATGTCTGTTGGCTTGAAACTTTTACGGACACAAAGACATTTCAGTGCCCATTGATTTGAGCCAATTTTGGAGAAATTCTCCAAGATGTGATACATTTATTGGCAGGGAAGGTATGAAGCTTCTAGACTGGGCCCCTTTTCAGTGGGCCCGGTGAAATGACTTTGAGTCTTTTTACACAGGGAGTCAAATTTGGGTGGGTCACTTTCTGCTGCTGCGACCTGCAGGGAAGGGGGGCGGGTGCCACCGATGGCTATCAGCCGGGGGGCTTCTCATCCTCTGCCTACATGGCAGTCCTTTGTGTGCTCGGAGGAGAGAGCGCTCTAAGCACAGGGACAAGGTGTGGCTGATGGGGCCCGATAAAGCCCGCACAAAAAGCCCACTGTAGTGCTGAAAGGGTCTCCAATGTAGCTCTTTAATTTCCTCGCTTGGAAATGTTTCTCCTCTTTTCATCCCCAGCCTTTATCTTAACTTCTAATCGGAGCAAAGCGGCAGCCTTTCAAATTGAACAAATAGGCTCCTCCGCTTGTGACAAGATGTACCTCATTTTCTCGGCAAGCCTTCAGCAAGGTCACACCTTTTTAATTTATTTTCTGTAAGAAAAATCTAGTTGCTGGATAGAACAAGGGCCCGATCTCGCTAGAGGTCATTTCTCAAGCTAGTCATAAAGCAGAATGGGATTAGAGCCGTTTAATATCCTCGCCCTCACCTTCCTGCCCGTCACCAGCATTTAGGAAGTGAACAGGAGCTTGTCTTGGTGGCAGAGATACTCGACCTGGGTTGTTCTGCCCTCTTAGTGTGCTCGGTTTTTTTTTTTTTTCTTTGTATTTGTTTGTATTGCAAACATTTCTTTTACTCTCTAAGATGTACCGACTTAAAATTTTTAATGAACGATCATCAATTGGTATGTCTTCAATGCTTTCTAACATAAAGGAAGAGACAGAGGATAGTTTGCTGTTCATTTATGTGAACTCTTCATTAATTTATCTTGACCACTACCCCAATTTTAGAATTTTTCCCATAAAAATTTTGTAAAAGATGTGGTGAATGATTTTACTCTGAAATAAAGGCAAAGACTTCATTCCATAAGTTTTAGTTATTGCATAATTTACTAAAATACCCAGCCAACTCCGTTTTTATTCCCTTAATTCTTTTTGTTTTGTTTTGAATAAATTTCTTTTTCTAATTATAAAAATAGTTACTATGTGCATACATATATGTACATATATGGAAAAACGTCTGGAAGGATATGCTAACCTTTGACAGTAAAGGAGTCACCCTTGGGAGGTGAATAGGAACATAGGGAGAGAGGGCTCCGTATATTAACCCATTACTCGAACATTTTACAATGATAATGCACTTACGTTAAACATTTTAAGGAAAAATTTTTCAAATATCCTTCTTTTGCTAGAAAATTAACAGCATGCTGGAAAGAATAGCAAATAAATAAGAGTCAGCCATAAGCTTATTACCTTCCAGGAAAAATTATCAATGACATTTTGTATTTCTTTCCACACTTTAATCTTGTGTATTTATCTCACCCTCTCTTCCATCCACTGTATTATTTTGTGAGCACTTCTCCATTTCATTAAATGTTCTTTTTAAAAAGTGTACTCAATGCCTGCTAGTGTTCCATCGTGTATGCATGCCTAATGCACTTAGACATTTTTAAACCTGCTTATTGTTTTTAATTTGTGGCTATAATTAAAGGAAACATTGTAATAAAGATCTCTCTAGCTCTCTCTTTCTCTCTACATATATAAACATATATATATACATTTGTATATATCTCAGATCATTTTCCTAGGCTGGAGAAAATTCCTAGAAGTGGGGTTACTAGTTCAAAGTAGAGAACATACTCCAGACTATTGATTGATACATTTTGCCAAATTAAACTACAGGAAGAATACTTCTATTTAATTTACCACTGGCAGTATTTCTCAATGTCTATTATAATTTTTTTCCTTTTTGCTGACTCTTTGAATTTGATAAGAGGAAAAATAGTGATTCATTGTTTTAATTTGTATTTTTTAATTATTAGTGATGTTAAACATTTATCATTAGTTTATTGGTTGTTGGAATTTCTTCCTTTGTGAATCGGCTGTTTGGATTTTTTTAACAATTTATTTAAGAGAGTTTCATTTTTGCTCACTGATTTGAAGACATTCTTTATAGTTTAAAAATATTAACCCTTTGTATATATGACATTTTGCATTGTACCTAATTTGACATTTATCTTTTGCTTTTAATTATTTTTAAAAATATCATCATGTTTCTTCCATTTCTATACATTCACACCTACCACTCAAGTCCTTCCTGGTATTTTCATTTGCTAGATGCACCTTTTCCCCCCTGAAAACAGATAACTATTTAATATTCTACTCAAGTAATTATCCTTTCATTTTTGGGATATAATTTGTATTTATTTAGTATTTATTTTTATATAAGATAGAAATCAAATTTTATTTTTCCAAATAGCTGATTGTTCTAAAACTGCTTATTGCATTCATTTTCCCAAGGATTCAAAATTCTATAATCTGTGTCCTGTTCCATTGATCTCTGTCTATTTTTGTGTCAGTTACACAGTGGTTTAATAATTGTAGTTTTATGTTTTCATATTTGTAAGTTCATTCTTCATTTTTCTTTTTCACAATATCTTCAATACTCTAGCAATTTGATTTTCAGATGAATTTTAAAATTTCCCTGTAATTTAATACTTACCAATAAGCACTTAGTACTTAGCCAATAAACCTTTTTATTGTGCAAATGAATAAAGTAATTTGATTGGAATTGAATTAAACCTATAATTGGGAAGTATTGACATCTTTACAATATTAACTTTCTCATCCATGGACATGGTATGTCACTTCATTTATTTTTAAAAAATTGTGTTTCTCTATAATATTTATGGTTTTTTTTGCCATATATTCCTTAAAATTTTCTTATTAAGTTTATCTCTATGTATTTCAAATTTATATTTTTATGGAAATTAAATGGTGATTCACTTTTAAGATGACATGTATTAAATTGTATTTAGAAAAATTTATTTTAAAAAAACTTATTAGTAGATAAAAATATAAGGTACTTCCTGATCACTATCATTATTGCCATGGGGAGTATACTTTGGAATAAGTTTTATGGAAGATAACTCCTTCATTCATTTGTTCACTTATTCTTCAACCAATCAATCATTCAAGTTATCAATCAATAAATGTTTATTGAGTATCTGCTGTTGCCGGGCTGATGATACAGTGGTGATCAAAAGCAGACATGGCTCCTTCCCTAAAGGGTTTTATCCACTCTTGGGGAAACTTCCACAAAGAGAAGTGAAAGTATAACTGTGATAAGTCCTGTGCGAATTGACTTTGTCAGAGAGGTCAGAGAAACTTTCCTCTGGAAATTAGGATGGGCCAAAGGAGAAATAGGTGTTAACTAGGGACTGCAGGGGTGAGATGAACAATATCTTCCAGGCAGAAGGAACAGTAGATTAAAGGCCCTGTGACAGGAGGCAGCATTATGCATTTGAGTGGCTGAGAGAAGAACGATGTGACTCAAGTGCAGAGAGCAAGAGGAGGCCTGTGGGGAAGGAGGCCAGGGAGGAGGCTGGCCAAGCCCTCAAGGCCTGTGAGGCCATGCCAGGAATTTTGACCTTTATCCCAAGAAGAATGGGAAGAGCTTTAGAAACTCTTCTAAAAATAATTGATATTATTGTATTTGTGTCTCTAAATGATTGCTCTGGCTGCAGTTATGGAGGATAGTTTGAAAAAGGCAAGAAGAGATGGAAGTAGACAAAAGAGAAGGCTACTGTAAGAGTTCAGGGGAGAAATGAAGGTAGCTTTGATGAGAGAAGCGCTAGTGGAGAAGGAGAGAAGTGGATGGATTTGAGAGCTAGTTAAGACACACAATTCACAGGACTTACTGGGAGATTAGTCAAAGCAGGTTAGGGAGAAGGACTGACTCCCAGGGTGTGGCTTGAGTAACAGGACAACTGATGGTGCTATTCACTAAAACAAGAACAACAGGAGAGCCAGGTTTGGGGGAAGGATACGTAGTTTTGTAATGGACATGGGAATTTGGGGACGCCTTTGTGACATCCAGCTGGACACATGCAATAGGCAGCTGGATATTCAGGTTTGAAGCTCTGGGGAGAGGACTAAGCTGGAAACCTACGTTTATGAGCCATCTAAAAATGGGCAGTAATTAAAGCCAGACATTGCCTAGACAGCAAGGATGAAATGATAAAGAAAGTATACACAAGACTGAGCCTCATTGGCTGGGTAAAAGATGTTGAGCCTGCACAGGGGACAGAGAGAGTGGCAACAGTCACCAAAGCCATGGCAAAAAGTATCTCAATTATATTAATAGCTTCAGTCAATTGATTTTTGACAAGGTATCAAGACCATTCAGTGGTGAAGGTATTGTCTCTTCAACAAATGATGCTGGAACAATTGGATATCTACCTGCAAAAGAGTTAAGTCGAACCCCTACTTCAAATCATATAGGAAAATTAACTCAAAGCTGATCAACAGCCTAAATATAAGACCGAAAACCCTAAAAGTCTCAGAAGAAAGCGTAAGAGTAAAACTTCATGAGCTTGAATTTGGCAATGGATTCTTAATATAACACCAAAACCACAGGAAACAACATAAATTAGACTTCATCAAAGTTAAAAACTTTGTGCATCCAAGGACATAATCAAGAAAGTAGAAAGACAACCTACAGAATGGGAGAAAATATTTGCAGATCATATATCTAATAAGGGTCTAATATCTAGACTATGTAAAGAACTCTTATAACAACAAAAAGACAAGTGACTCAGTTAAAAAATGGGCAAAGAACTTGTTAGGTATTTCTCCAGAGAAGATATATGAAGGGCCAATAAGCACATGAAAACATGCTCAACATCAAATTATAAAAGTGAGTAATTAGGCATTAGTCATTAGGGAAATGCAAATTAAAATAACAGTGAGATACAACATCACACCCACTGGAATGGCCATAGTGAAAAATCACAAGTGCTGGCAAGAATGTGGGGAAACAGGAACTCTCATACATTGCTGGTAAGAATGTAAAATTGTTCAGCCCCTATGGAAAAGAGGCAGTCCCTCAAAAAGTTAAACAGAAAATGACTATATGGCCCCCAATTCCACTCCTAGGTATGTACCCAAAAGAGTTGTAATTGGGTATTCAAACAAGTCCATGTACACACATGTTCATAGAAGCACTGTTCATAATAACTCAAAAAGCAAACAGCCCAAATGCCCATCAGCAGATGAATGATTAAACAAATTGTCCTATATCCATACAATGGAATAGTATTCAGTCATAAAAAGGAGTGAAGTGCTATTAATAATGCATGCTACAACTTGGATGAATCTCCAAAACATTATGCCAAGTGAAAGAAGCATGACACAAAAGGTTATATATTATATGATTCCATTTATACGAAATATCCAAAATAGATAAATCCTTAAAGACAGAGCATGAATTGGTAGTTGCCAAGGGCTGGGGAGAGTGGGAAATTGGATGAACTCTTTAATGGGTAAAGCATTTTACTCTGGAGTGAGTGATGGGAAAGTCTTTTGGAACAAGATAGAGGTAGTAGTTGCACAACATTGTCAATGTACTAAATGCCACTGAATCACTTTAAAATGTTAATTTTATGTTATGTGAATTTCATCTCAATAGATTTTAAAAAAAGAAGAAGAAAAGAAAGTGTCTCAAGAGGGAGGAGGTTGGCCCTTAGCATCAAACACTCCGGAGAGATCAAGAGAGACAAGTCCTGGGGAGAGTCCGTGGTGTGTGATAGCACGGAGGTCACTGGGGAGGGATGTCGACCTGTGACTGTGGTGGGAGGATGGATGCAGAAGTCAGTTTGCAGCCTGTTCCTGAGGTATTTGCAGCTGAAGAAGTGAACACATTAAGTCCAGAGAGATCTTTCAGTAAGTTTGCTCATGAAGGGGAGGTAGAGAGGGAGATAGAAAACAATGTGGCGTGGAGGAGGGTTGTTAAGATACGTGCAGGTCTGTCTGGAAAGATACGTGAGAGGAAGGCTGCATGCTTGCAAGGGGATGTCTTCTGGGAGGGGATTGGGGTAGGAGTGGGAGCCCCAGCCCTGATGATAGAGTTGGACTTAGCTGAAAGAAGAAAGCTCTCCTACTGGGGAGAATGAAGCATCATGGCCGTACCTTCTGCAGCAATTTTTCAAAACGGGGATCCCTTATTAGAGGCATGTCACAGGTTGTTTACAATATTGCATGGTGATTAGAATAATGGCTTTGGAGTAAGGCCAATCTGAGTAGGGGTCCCAGCAGTCTCCTCTGCTTAAAGGCTGCATGACCCTAAGAAAATTGCCAGCTACTGTGAATTTCAGTTTTATTTTACTTACATATGGAGATTACTTCTCTCTCACAAGGTGGATAGGGGTTAAACATGACCATACCTGTTCAGTGAGTACATACCCATCTCTGCTGCTAGACTGTGAAACCCTTGAGGGCAGGGAATGTGGCTTCCTCATTCCCACCACAGGGCCCATAGTAGTTGCTCACTGAATGTGGTTTAATGAAAAATACCAAAGTGTGAAATATATATATGTGTGATTTTAAGAAACTACACATGAATCACTGACTAGTCTTCAAATTCTGGAAGATTATTTAGAGGTTTATGTGGTAGTTAAGTTTCAGTTGCAAATTACAGAACTGGACTCCAGCTAGTTAATATGGAAAAAAGAGACTTATTAGAGGAAGGCTTAAGAATTTGGTAAAAGTCAGGAGTTGGACCAGGTACTAGAACTACCCTGGGAGGAACCAAGGAAGTTTTTTTCTCACTGGCTTCTTATCTCTCCCTTCTTTTCTTCCTCCCTCAATCTCTCTCTCTCCCTATCTCTCTCTCACACACACACACTTTATGTCTTTCTGCTTCACTCTCCTTTTTCTCTGAATTCTAGATTTCTGTTTCTCATTCTGAGCAGTGAAACATGACCAATAAAAGCTCCCAAATTTATACATGTTCAGTTCCCTGAGAGAGACCTTGGTTCCATTTCTAAAATCCTAGGGAAGGGCTCTGATTACCCACACTGGGTCAGCTGCTCCAGCTTGGACCAGTCATCTGTTACGTTTTACTGAGATCATGGTACCCACTAACAATGTGGATGCAGGGGTGGGAGAGGACCAGTTCCCAGAAACACAGGTGAAACACAAGAGCCAGACAAATAAGTTTAGTTTCCTCTAGAAAGGTATCGTCCAGAACTTCTGAAGGTAGAAGAAAGAGGCTGATTTTCAAATATTCAAACCACATGAAGTCACTATTAGTGTGGTTTGCTTCAAGCACCCTTTGGTCAGGCCCATGCCTTGGGAAATTAGAGCTACTTCAGAGTCGTCATTGATGGTTATAGGATTCTGTCATGTTCAACACAAGCCCAAGTGTTGGTAATGACTCTTGTTTTTGAAGCTTGGGTGCATTTGATGCAGCTCCATTGTAGCAGGATGGCTGAGAAACAAGGACATTACAATAGTCAGGCACTGAGTGGAAAGTGCTTCATAATCGGGTAACAACATAGTTTCTTGAGTTATGCGTGGTCCACTTAGAGAGTGTCCCATGATGACCATCGAGTGTTCAAAGGAAGCGAAACAGGTGCCTTGATGGTGTCCAACAATTTGAGTTAGGAATAGCATTGAACTATTAGTCACTGAGACCCCAAAGAACAATAACTTAGACCACCAAGGGGTCCATTTTTCTTTCATAAAATGAAGTCCTGAGGAAGACAGCCCATTGGTGACACAATAGAGATGCTCCACCCCAGGCCCCTCTACCCCCCTCTGCCATCTCAGGCATGACATGTCCATCCTCAGGTGGCCTTAGATTCACAGGATGTTCCCTGCTGTGCCAACTCTCACATCTATGTTTTAGAAAAGAAAGAAGCAGAAGGGGAGAGGGCAAAAGGGCCCCCACCAGCTGAGTTAGCAAACTTTTCAAGGTGCTTTTTCAGAAACACCACTCAACAATGTCCTTTTGTTTCTAGAACTTAGTCAAGAGACTATTCCTATCAGCAAGGGGAGGCTGGGAAATGTAGTTTTTGATTGGCTGCCATGCCGGCTTCCCCCCAAATCAGGGTTCTATGGAAAAGATGAGGTGATGAGGGGATGATGAGTTGGCAGCTGGCAGAGTTTGTCTTACCAACTGTGCTTTGTTGGATGTCCCTCGGTTTCCACATTGACATTAATGATTCTCCCTCAGCTACGTGCTATTCTGTGCTCCTGCTTTGGGAATGAGCCATTTTTGTGACTTCATTTGTTTATTCATTCAACTAATGCTTATTGAGCACCAACTATGTGCCACCACTGGAGATACGGCACTGCACAAAATAAAACAAAAATCTCTCCCCTTGTGGAGCTTCATTTTAGTGGGAGGACAAGATAAGAAAAAATAAGTAAAATAAATAGTGTGCTTGATGGTCACAAGTGCTAAAGCAAAGAAACCAAGGCAGGGAAGTGGAATGTGAAGGACGTGTTGGAGTGGTGGTGGTTGAAATTTTAATCAAGGGAGCCAAAGAAGATCTCATTCAGAAGATAATTTTTGGAATCCAGGCATAAGGAAGTGATGGAGCTAAGTCCAGGAAGAGCATTCTCAGGAGCGGGAACTGCAAGTGCAAAGGCCCTGTGGTAGCAATGTCCATGGTGTGTCTGAAAAACAGTGAAGAGGCCAGTGTGCTTAAAGCAGATGGCAGGAGATGGGGCCAGAGGGAGAGCAGGGAGCTTGAATCACACAGGCTCCAGAGGCCACAGGAGAGACATCTGTTTTCATTCTTTTGCCTGTCTCTCCAACTGGAATTTCTATCAACTGATAAAGCTTTCAAATTAAGCTTAATCTCACTCTGATGAAACAGTACGTTTGTAGTCCAATTGCCAGAATTGGGTGAATATTCTGCTTCTCTCTCATCAGTGTTAGGCTTATATTAATAGCATTATAGTCATGCCTTTAGCTATTACCCCCAATCTCTCTCTCTCTCTCTCTCTCACACACACACACACACACACACACACACACACAATGTTTGCAAATGCTTTTCATTTTTGCTATTTTAAAATATAGCATCGTTACCCACCAGCTGGCTGTGCTGGTGCACATTTTAAAATTCTTAATACTTTCTAGAAATTGAGCGATGTGGCCTGCTGAAGTTGACATGAATGGGTGAGATGCTGATGATGTGTTAGAAACATATCAAATGTGAAGACATCATCAACAAAATCCTGACGGTGATCCTTATACAAAGGGGTTTCTATCAATGGCTTTAAAGATAGGAACCAACCCAGAGGCAGATGGAATTACTTAGAAGCAGTTAGGGAAAGAATTCAAAGTGCAAGCTGAAACACAAACCTGGATTAAACCTCACAAATGCGAAGGAACTTTCGTTATGAAGTTCGGTTTTCATTTTTTTCTCTCTCCAAATCCCAGCTCCAAACTGTATGTCTCAGATGAATAGGAGCAAGGATAATTAACTGAATAGAGCAGTAAAAGGAGAATTATGGGATATGGAAAGCATTTAAATATATGATTCATGGGTTTGGAGAGATTGCAAACATGTGATAGATGCTCGGAAGAGGCCATCTGAGAGATTGTGCTGAGAGCTCAGCTGGGAAATGACTAAAGCATGCACCAGAATCTTGGCAGTTCATATAATTAAAAGACTAAATATTTTATAAAGATAAAGGAAATAAGATTTCACCAGCACCACGGACTGTGCCGGAAGTGATTAAACAAACCAAAAGCGCATGCACTTTCTCCCTGGGAAACGGCATCTACTTCTTCCCTCTGGAAGCCTGGAAGGTTGAGGCAATGTGCTTACCTGATTACGGAGCAGGTTATTAGTGGCAAGAATCAGAAAGCAAGTGGCAACCAGGTCCTTGACTATGTGGCGGATGGAACCACTATAAGAGCTGGCATTCTAAAAGAAAAAACCACCCAAATATTCCCAGCACCTCCAGGGTACCAGCAGGGGCCATACCCACAATGGGAAAGTTGAAACCATCAGGCTTCTTAAAGAAAACAGAATATCTTTATTATCTCGGGGAAGGCCAAGATTTGTTAGACAGGACGCAGAAAGAACTAACCGCAAAAGAGAATTTTATTAATAAATTGAATTTCATTAAGATTAAAAACTCTTCTCATTGAAAGAAACTGCTGTGAAAGTAAAAAAAAGCTAACCACAGACTGGGAGAAAATATTTGCAAAATATATAGTCACATCCACAATATATAAAGAATTACTGTGAATCAATAACAGAAATAGAAACAATCCAATTTTTTAAATGGGCAAAAGAAAACTAAAACAGAATAAAAATGGCCCAAAGATTGGAGCGGCAACTTCATCAGAGAAGACATATGAATGACCAAAATCAATATGAAAAGGCACTCAATATTATTATTCATCAGGGAAATACAAATTAAAACCACAATGAGATTCCGCAACACCCATCAAAATGGCAAAACATAAAACACGTTGGAGAGCTATTGCTCTCGTCACCCTTATCCTCCACCTCCAGCTGCTAGCCATGTCTTGGCTTTTTAAAGCCTCTTGTCTCTTTCTTTGTGCCACGCCTTGAACTTCTCGCCAACTCCCCCTTGCACTCTTGCAACGCTTCCTCGCCTGTCTCTGGTCCCTCTCCCCCGTTCTTCCCCACTCCTGCAAAGCTGGCCGGATCCCCCGTTTCACATGACGTGGGAGTGCCCCACGCCTGCAGGTTGGAGGCCATCCTCCGTTAGCGTCTGTGGCCCTCCAAAATCTCCACCCTTCTGGCCTCCCTTCAGGAACCCACTCTGTTCCAGCCTTGACAAACTGCCTCTACAGATTACCAAACACACTGGCCCTGCATCTCTTTGTTTGTTTGTTTTCCAGGAGCTCCTTCCAGCCCATCCCCATCAACCTCAGGATGAAGGCCAAACTCCTAGCCTCCAGGGCTCTGTGTGGCCCACTTCTCAGGTATATGCTCGGCCATTTCTCCATTACGGCCGTAGGAGGGGCCCTGCTCCCTCCTGCCACAGGGACTTTGCACGTGCCATTCCCTTCACCTGCAATACGCTACACCTTTCTAAGTCTAATTGACTCCTATCCAGGCTTCTGTTCTCTGCCCACCTGTCAAGCAGGGAAGCTGTCCCTGTCCTCTCAACCCTTGCCCTCATCTGGGCTGACTCAGATTCCCCTGTTACTATCCTCTTAGCACCCTGGACCTTGCCTTTCCAGTGTTCATCACAGCTGGAATTCTCCATTTGTTTATTTTATAAACCCATCTTTTTTTCCTTCTCTCCCTCTTAATTGTAGGCAGGGAGAGCATCTGTTTTCCCATTGTTATACCCAGAGCTTATCTGGTGCCAGCTCCCAGCAGGTGCTGCGTAAACGTGTGCGGAGGGGCCAGAAGGCTGGGTTGTGTGCTCAGACGCTGGAGCCAGACTGCCTCGCTCCAGATCCCAACTGGGCCGCTTACTAGCTGTGTGCCCTCAGCAACTTACCTGACCTCTCAGTGCAGGCTAGGACTAGAGTGTGGGACGGTGCCAAGGGTGCAACAGGTGAGGAGGCACTCACTCTAGGGCCTCCGCCTCACCCTGGCCTTGTCTTGTGCCTCCGTTTCCCTATCAGGGCTAATAGCTGGGCCTGCCTCATGGACTTGGCAAGATGAAAGGTTTCATGGATGTGAAGCACGCAGACCAGCTCCTGGCACAGGGTAAATGCCAGGTGAGCTTGTGCCACCCTCATTTGTCAAGGGGACTCAAGGGCCATTTCATGCCCTTTTTGCCACCACTTCCTCCTTTGCAGCTCAGGTCTATCTCTGCCTCCCTTGCACTCCACTGTCACTGTCCTCTTCTGAAAAACAGCACTAGTGACAGCACCTGGGTGTATGGTTCTCACAGCAGTTTACACATCTGCCACCCCTCTGCGGACAAGAGCTCTTTGAGGACGTCGGAATCTGAGCACCTCCTGCCCTAGCCCAGCTCCCAGCACAGAGTGTCCTCCCCGAAAACCAGAGAGGGTAGAATGAGTATCCATTTGCTTCTCCTGTTCAGGGCCAGGTCCAAGAGACCCTCCATGAAGTTCCTGGAGTGCGCGTAATGCCGCCTCCCTATTTAAGCTTCAGGATTTGAAACTGGTGTCCGGGGACTGGGAGGAGAGGTGCAAATCCAAGCAGCATCATGCCTGGATTCAGGAAACCCCGGTTCACTGGCGAAATGAGTCTGCAGCCCGTGGCAGAGCAGAAACACTTGGAGAAGTGTGTACCTCCAGAGGGAGTTGTTTTTTTTTGTACTGCTGGAAAGTTTATACACACAAGTGGTGCATGTTCATCTGGACAGCTAACCTGCTTTATGGATTTCCTTATTTTCTGGTGGCTTAGAACTATGTAGAAAGCATTGCACGCGACCATCCCCTGATTGGTAAACAGTCCTCTTTTTCTTTTTGTTTTTCTGTGTGTCACCCCTGGTCTGTGTCCCATTCCCTGCCATCACCCCTGCACATGGGGAACACTAAGGGTCCTGGTTCCTGCTCCCTTCCATAGTCTTGAAGAAGACAAGACCCTGGGTTCTGTCTCTCCCTAAGCCAGCTACCCTCACACTCAAGTTCCGCGTGCCCAGCCCTGGTCAAACTTCTCACAGAACCATGTGATTGGTCATGCGGGGCCACAGTCAGGGAAAACAGATTTTCCACGCCTGGGATGCATGCCCCGACTCGTGCCCCGCGATGGGTCTGTGGCCTTTAGAAGCGTAGGACAATGCGCATCTTTGTTTGGTGGAGGATGAATCCATCAGAAGACCCCACTCGGGGGCTGCTGGTGGGTGACTCATGCCCAAACGCTGTCTACCTCAAGCCTTGTGGGAAACTTAAATGTGTCTTTGCACAGCTGAACTCTAGGCTTTCGCTCACCCCCTCTCCTCTACCCCTTTTCTCTGCTCTAGGAGAAACTGAAAATAAGAACCATGCCAGTGTTCTCCCCAAGTCTATGAAAGAAACTGTTTCAAAAGGATTATAATTCAACAAGCAACCCTGGGCCCGAGACAGCACGTGGTGCTGCTGTACACACTGATCCTTCATGACCTCTTAATCTGCCTCCTTCCATCTGGCGTCTGCGAGGGGACACAGTAAAGCAGTCCAGAACATTATCAGTCACCTGGACAGGAGTTAAGAACATTCTAGAATGATATAAAATGGTACATCCAATACCATGGGGTGTGTCGCTTCCAGTTAAGTTGCAAAGACTTCTGTTGCATTTATGATTTTATTCAAATCAATACTTATGACGCCTGGACATAGAGGCGGAGAGGCAGGAGGGCAGCGCCCGGCATGCCACGCAGAGCACCTTGCCGATAAATATGCAAGAGGGTCTCCGACACCGAATCCATCACTCGCACGAAGTCCGCGTGATTATATGAGGACACAACAACGCCCGATGCATGTATATTGGCAATTTGTCAGCATGCTAGCAATAGGAATCGAATTCCAAAGCGCAGGGTGTTTGGCTGGCCTAATTTTTCAGTAGACCAATCCAGGAAATTGCTGAATCTGGTTAATGCTTTGGAATTAACATTACACACGTTTCCCTGAATAAACCACAAGTGGCCCTGGACGCTTCCTTCCCACCCTGCCCCAATCTGGGGCTCCCCCGCAGTCTTAGCTTTCTCCCCGAGGTCTGGCCTGGTTTGGTGGGTATCTTTGGTTTCTTCATCTGTTCAGCCATCTGACAATCATCTCAATTTTCCTCCAGGGTTAACTGCCCCTCTCATATTCTCAGCCAAAGTAATTTGGGTGTTGTGAACTCCACCTCCAGCCTGAGTTTTGATCTGGCCAATCAGATAATCACATTCCTCTGGTCACAATTATTGATTCAAAGATGAGCATGTGACTCAATTGGGGCCAAAGAGAGTCAGGCATAGAAATTTCGTGTAAGCTCTTGGGGAAGAGAAGCTCTCCCTTTCTGTGGGACTTGGTGCTGTGCAGAGGGGTCTGGAGCTCCCAGGGCCCCTAAAAAGAAAGCCTGCCTGAGAGTAAAGCCAACTCAGAGGGAAGCAGAATCAAGAGGTGGCAAGAAACTGAGTCCTCATGATATCGTTTGAGCCCCTGGATCAAGCCATGCCTGAAGGCAGGAATCTTAATTTTGTAATTATAAGAATACATTTTGTTAAGCAGTTTGAGTTGTGTTTTCTGTCATTCACAACTGATAAACTCCTAACTGATATGCCGTAAGTCCCAAGAACCTGCACATTCTGTATTCTTTCCAGTGTCTATGTTAGATGAAGTAGTGAATTTAAATGGCTCCTTAAGCAAAAATAATTATTTTAAAAGGAGAATGGGATTTTGGTGTAAGCAGAGGGCGCTGGGTCTGTCATCAACGTCCCTGAAGTTGGTGTTACTCACCTGTGGCCTCCAAGCACCTTCCCCATTGCTCCACTCCATGTAGTACTGAAGCATCAAGCTTCCTCACTAGACCCTGGTCTCAGCCATCTCTGGGTTCCACTACTTAGGGCATTGCCTGGAACAGAGGAGATGCACGATGTGTGGCTTTGGGGAAAGCACTTAGCTTCCCCCAAATGGGCCTCTCCTCACTCATCTGTAAAATGAGCCTCTTAGTGGAGACGTCCACTAAGCCTCTTCTTCCCATGGCCTGGGCTCTCTCCATATTCTGCAGAGACGATGACAAATGGGCAACCCTATGGCAACTGGGGAACAAACCAACATGGCACAGCTAATAAAACTACCTTCTGTTTATGTAGCTTAGATGGTGCTGAAACTTGAACTTGGGGCCTTTGATGCCACTCCAGTGCTATGTCCATTTCCAGTAACGTCAGTGAGAAAGGAAGACTCGCTTTTACCAACATCCTATTGAATTCCTTTCGGTAAGGACACTACTCTTTGGCTTCCTAGTCTATTCTATGTGTCCGTGAGTTTGTGTTATTTCTGCAAGGGTAGTTTTAGGGGCATGAGGAAGACTTCCTCTGAAATGCTATGTGTTCTTGAAATGTCTTAGTTTCCTCAGCCACAAAGCAGCTCAGAGACGCCTGTGCTGAGGATGCCCATCTCTGGAGCAAAATGGGGGTCTGAGGCTCGTGTCAGGGTGATGATCACAATCACCGCAAACAACTGCTTTGTCACTTTGCTGCCTGCGCAGCCTGGTGTTTCAGCTCCGAGCTATCAGATTTCCTGGTGCCCCCAGTGCCGTCTCGCCTACACACTGGGTTCAAAACGGCACCACGCGACGAGCTTTAAGGTTGCATCTCCACTGTCGTAGCAGATGTAACACTTGTCAAATAACGTGCGTGCCCCCTCGGTATCTCCCGGTGACTCCAGCCTGAAAGGACAGGTTAAGCAATGATCACTGTTTGAAGGAAGATATTTTGTCTGCTAAATGGTTTTCGCTGAAACAATCAAAGCTGCGTGCACTGCTCCCGGGAGTGGGCAGGGAGGCAGCGGGCAAAGTGCTGGGATTTGTATTCAATCTAACTTAGGTTATCACTCCTTGTAGACGAAAATGGGGTTCTAGAAATGACTATGAAGGTTCCAATTTCAATGCATAAGGGAACAGCGGGCTGTGCAGCTGGCAGAGCCAGGTCATACTGAGCCCAGCAGCAAGTGACATCAGTCCTTTCCATGTGTCTGTATTCAGCACCTGCCCCTGCCTCCTACTGCCCCAGGTGTGGTCAGTAACACCTTCCCAATTAAAAGGTAAGTCCCATGAAGACAGGGAATTTGGGGCTTTTTGTTGACTGTCATTTTCCCCAGTGTCCAGAGCAGTGCCTGGCATGTAGTAGACACCCACACATTTTCACTGAATGAAAGAATGACTCAATGGACAGGCACAAGACTCCTTTGGGTGCTTAGAGTACTGGGAGTGGGAAATGTGACACATAAGAAGTAACTATTGAACGCCTCAAGAGAAAAATATTAATATAATCCTTCTGTGATTATAGCCCCAGTTCCATGCATAGATCCAAAACTTTAAACTCTGCCGTCATGGATACGTGACAAGGTCAGGCCGTTAACACGACAGTGAAATGATCACCCTGGACACATTCCACGATCCGATGGCCCATGGCTGGGTCCCTGCAGCTCACACACCAGCATTAGATTTAAAATATAATTAAATTAGTTGCCAGTGTTTAAAAACTGGGAGATTTTATATGAAAATATGAATTTCTGGCTTTCCATCAATAATGACAAGGCGCCCCCTTCCTGCAGAATGACAGCTGGCTGGGACTCAGGAGCAGATGGCCCCATGCGATGAGCCATGTGACCTCCAGTTTGCTCCGGTCCTCACCTAGCTCACCTTACCTACCCTCATAACCCACCTGCCCCTGAAGATTTTCCAGTTTGCTGACGGGAGACCTAGGGTGTTGAGTAAGGAGAAAAGGTCTGTTAAATTCTGTACATGCAAGTTTGGAATATAAGACAGTCCAGAAAAAAATATATATCCTTAAGGACCTTGATCACTCATGGAAAAGGCAAAACAAACATTTTGTTGAGGATAAGGAAAACAAAGAAGCACGATTTCAGGTACAAAGGACATTAAATTTTCAAATCAGTGAGACCAAGCCTGAACACTTTACTGTGGATCTATGGCACAAAATTAGAGGACAAATCTTCCTCGGAACACCTTGAGGTCACAGCCAATGTTAACTTCCAGGCAGTTTTTTAATGGCAAAGAAGTCGATCTGTATCAGAAACAGATGCCTTCTGAAACTTTGACTTGAATGTAGTTTTTAAAAATACGTTTAAGGCCATTTTTATTATTTTGGGGTGAGAATTTGATCTTGCCAGCTGTGGTTTTACCCACCATGTTTGTTTTCTTTTCTCCCCACCCTGAGCACCGTAACCTCTGTCGGTGGCAGGGGACTCGCCATGCAGGATTCAGGGTGAGGGTGAAGAGTTCAGACCAAAGGGGCTGTAGAAATTCAGCGGAAGTTTGAGATTGGCGTGGGCCAGAGTTCAAGAGGAGGCTTGAAGGGGCACGGAAGCCTGGTCTGAACTGCCAGGAAGGCACGGGATTGCACGAGCAGGGAGGGCAGCAGGGACGAGAGGGAGGAGCCAGGTATTGGCACTGCACCTGGCAGGCCTACAGTTAAGTGCCCAAACCTAGGTGTCAGACTCTCTGCATTCAACCTGCACTTTGCCACTGACTGTGTTACCTTGTGCAAATTACTTAACTTTGCTGAGCATCAATTTCCTTACGTGAAAGGTGGTCCCTACCCTGCAGGTGGCTGTAAGAATTCAATGAGTCTAAATGCATGCACTGTACTTAAAAGAGTGTATGGAACACCGTAAGTGCTCTGTAAGTGCTTGCAGCCCTTGCTGGGGCCTCCTGTGCTGGGGTGCAGGAAGGTGTGGAGGGCAGATTGTCCTGTGAGCAGCTGGAGAACGAAACTTCATAGTCATCTGGAACTCCAGGAGTTGCTCCTACCTCTGCGCTGCAGATATGACCTTGATATTGCTTTGCTACAGGGGAGGGGCAGTCACTTTCCAGAATATAAGGACCTAGCCTTAGGGTCTTTCGTGCCTACCATGGGGTGAATACTTGGTACACGTAACTTACCAAATATCTGCTGTTTGATTCGCCTCAAAGACTCTAATTCTATCCTAGATGGATTAGAGCAAATTTTTGGAGAAAATGCAGAAATCTCAATTCTTGGGTAAAACTTTGTAATGTTTTTTAAAACATAAACTTCGTATGGGTCAAGCACAACACACCAGCAGACTGCATCCAGGCAGTGAACTGGTGGTTTGTAACCTCCAGGCTAGACTTTTGTAGCAGATGCTGTCGATGTCCCCAGACCTTATCACTTCAGGGCAATCAGGGGAGCCCAGCACCTGTGTCCCTTTGCCTGGGGTCTTGCTCAGGCTGCGGCCCTGCCTAGGCTCATGCTCAGGGAACTGGCCCTCTTTGGAAGCAGCCACACTAATGACTGAGGGGAGCGAGTGGATAAATACCCCAGCTCCCTCCCCTCTCAGACCGGCTCACTCTGAGAAGTGTGTATGTTCTAGGCTGGCTCCCGGGGGTTCCCCAGCAGGGTGGAGCCCCAGTTTGATTTTCTTTTTTTTTTTTTTCTTTTGAGACAGAGTCTCACTCTGTTGCCTGGGCTAGAGTGAGTGCCATGGCGTCAGCCTAGCTCACAGCAACCTCAAACTCCTGGGCTTAAGCGATCCTCCTGCCTCAGCCTCCCGAGTAGCTGGGACTACAGGCATGTGCCACCATGCCCGGCTAATTTTTCTATATATATATTGTTTAGCTATCCATATGATTTCTTTCTATTTTTAGTAGAGATGGGGTCTCGATCTTGCTCAGGCTGGTCTCGAACTCCTGACCTCGAGCGATCCACCCGACTCGGCCTCCCAGAGTGCTAGGTTTGCAGGCGTGAGCCACCACGCCCGGCCTGATTTTCTTGATAACATACCCTTTACTGATTACTCTCTTTTCCCCATTTCGCTCCTCCGTCCTACTACCCTACTTTCTGGGACCACTTCCCTACCACTTGCACAGGAATCCTTGTCTTGGGGTCTACTTCTTGGCAAAGCCAAACCAACGTAATTCTCTTGGGCACCTGTCACGTGGGAACACTGGGTCTTCCAGAGTATCTAGTAGATGGCATTAATGGGCCAGGCATTGCAAAATGGAATGGATTTAGGTCCCAACTACCTCTTTGGTGCCAAAATAAGGTTTCAGGATCAGTTTCAGCTTTTAGACAATCCCTCATAATTTTGGAGAGTGGGGGTGGAGGGTGGAGAACCTTTTGATTCCGGTGCATTCATTTGCATTTAAATTTGAAGTTAAGGCTTTTAGAAACTTTTAATTTCTATTTAATTATAAGAATTTCACTGCGGGGTATCTATCTGATTTAAAAGAATAATTAAAATTAAGTATAGCTGCAGTGATTTGCTACAGTGTATGGCTGGCCCTCAGGACGTTAAGCAATAGCAAATTATTTGTGGCTGGAGGTGCTCTATATGCAAATTCCCACAAGAATAGAATTTGGTGATAGAGAAATGTAGATTATGAAAATCACATTGCAGGTTTGAACACCAGTGCCTAATAAATGCTTCAGTTGTTACCATTACTTCTCTTAATATCCTCAATTAAATGATTTAAAATAGAACAATAGATAAGCAAGATCAATTAATTTTATAAGATGATCAAAGGAATGTGGTTCGGCATTGTAAAAGCTGTAAACGTGATAATGGTTTTATCAGACAGGAAAAATAACTCGGAATGGCTCAAACTTTATTCGTCTACGCTCAGAGGGGTTTTTTTTGTGATGAACCAAATTGTCTTTTGTAATAGAAAGAGTTTTAGGAGGTTGCCCATTAATTTTAGAAAAAATAATTCAGACATTAAAATAGATGCTATTCTCGGATGGTTATGTGTCAACTGTAATAAGTGATAACAACCGTCAAAATATCTCCATCCTGTAACCTGTTGGAAGGAGGCTTCTGGAGCGGGTAGGAGCTGCCAGGGGCAATAACATTGATCCTCCTGAGCACTTAAGGAGGGGCCCTAACTGGGCTTCTGTGTCTGAGGTCTAGGCTGGAGGCCAAATGGAAGGTACAGAATCAGCCAGCGATTCTCTGCTCAGATGAAGGATGCGCCAGCGGGAATTTGAGAGTGGCAGAGTGAAGGGAAGGATCATTTTTGAAAGGCTACATTTATCTGCAGTGTGCATTGGGGTTAAGAATGATTCAATTATTTATACCCCTCTGTCTTTCAAAAAGGAATTAAGGTAGCGTCCCCCCCCCCTCAAGAAAAGGATAGAAACAGTAAAAGAACAGAAAAAGAGTCAAGCTGAGTAATAACAGGATGGTGGGTAGTGATTGTGGTGGCTCAAGGTAAGCCAAGGGAAAATGATTGCAATTAAAAACAGTTTGGTTCTGAGCTTCCTGGCAATCAAAGCAAAAAGGGAAACATGATGAGTTATTACCTCTTATTGTCTTCTTTAAAATAAAAAAGAGATGACCTTTCCTTTCTAAGAGGATTTTTTTTTTATAATAGTAAGAAAGTAAACACAATCTTAGAGGTTTTTAAAAAAGGTCAGGTAACAGAATTTGAAACATAAAAATAGTTACTCTGTAAATTACCCTGGTTTATTGAGACCAGAAGTCTTATGTCTGACAGGAGCAAGTTAGCAAGTTGTGAGAAGGCATCTGTCTTATATCAGTCTCAAATATCTTCACTCATCCAGTTGTTCACAGACAACATTAAGTTGGTGCTGTGGCGAATGATCAATAAGTATGCACTTGGCAAGAATGGAGTTAAATGATCAAATATTGGCTTTACAACCTTCAGGGGGATTCAGTGATCTTTGAGAAGAGAGAATGAGACTTAGTGGCAAGTAGAGACACTGCTGTAACCAACAAGTGGCATCTGGCAGGCGGTTGTCTGCATGAGCCATGGTGGGATTTCCCCACCACTAAGAGGCTAAAGCTCGGTTTGCTAAGTGGTTCATGGGCTGTGGCCTGACCTGCATTAGCACAGCTCTTTGGGGCTTTTTGGAGGCACCTTGGCATGCTCTCTGATTATCCAGGCTGCCATGTTCTCTTCCTCCTCGGCTGAAACTCCTGAGGCTAATCTCTTGTGGCTCTCAGGTCTAATGGCAGAAAGGTGGGGCTACAGATTAACTCTGATGGGAAAACCAGTAAGGGAGAAAGCTCCTTCCTTCTGCTATTTGGGATTCCTAGAGGGTAGATAAACCAAGGCATTTTCCTGGCTGGTGGTGATCCCTTTTCAAGTCTCATGATATTTCAAATATGATTCCTGCAAGAACTTGCCATTTTCTACCTTACTATACATTATTCCTGGCTATGATACAAAGAGCTTGGGTTTTGGAGATGAACGTGGGTCCAAATCCCCTTTTGCCACTTACTGGTCGTGAGATCCCGGACAGATGATGTAACGTTGTTGAATCTGTAGTTTCTCATCTGAGAAACGAGTCCCCATGAGCTAATAATCATAAGCCCTCAAGATCCTTGATGTCCTTGTACGTAGACAGTGCTGAGGTCATAGTTACATGTATGAATATGGGCTGGTCGTTAGACCCCATTCTAGGTGCTGAGGATACAGAGAGCATAAAACGCAACCCCTTGAAGAATTCCTGGTGTGCAGTGGCACGTGCCATGATGGAAGCAGGTGTTGACTGTGCCCTAGAAGGAGGGAGTCCAGCTTGGTGATCTGCACACTGGTGGGTGCCGTGGGCCCAGTGGTCAGGGCCGCAATCAGAAAAGCAAAGCCGAGCTCCTGTCTAGCTACCCAGCGTTTGACCCATGGATATAGGCACTCATCTATATTTTTAGTTGCTTTATTTATCAAAGGAGGAAGGCTGATCTGAAAGTCCTTCGTTCTCCTTGCAGATAATTAGCAAGGTGGAGGCTGCAAGGTAGACGTGAGAGCATCACGGAGCTCCGACAGGTTTGAACGGTAGGAAGTTGATCCAATCTCCGCCCACCGGAAGTTCCACGTGGAGCTCTTCTACAAGAGCCAAAAACGTTGCCATTAGCTGATCCCTGCCACCCAAAAAATTTAAAGACGAGAAATGGAAGACATAATGAATTCCTGTAAAACAGTTATTAACCTTGCATTATGGTCGTGTTTACAAGGTGACTGAGATGCCATCAGTGCGAAGGAGCCCACCCAGCCCAGCCGCCGTGATTTATGGAAGGCGAGCAGTGGCGGTGTCCTCGGCCGCTTTGATGGCCAGAGCGAGTGAGTCACCGTCACTCCGCCAGCCCGGTGGGTGTGTGCCTGAACCGAAGCACTAAACTTCATCAGCAGTGTAATTCCATTTACGCTATTACATAATTAAATTGAGACTTGAATTGTGCTTTTTAAAAGATTATGTGACCATATGCAGCTTGAACAAGAGCCAACTTTGAAAAAAGTGGTCTTTTCACAATTCCTTTCTATTAGGTTAGGACTCTGTTATTTCTTGTTCCCTTTTTTTCTCCTCCAAATTTGAATCAAACCCAGTCAGTAGTTAATAAATTGATATGATTACAGCTTAAATATTTTTATTTTAAAATGTGCTTTCAATAGGCTTTAAAACAAAAATAAAATCTCGTGGAATCCAGATCATGTATCAAGCGAGGGATAGCAGTGTTCTGAGAGAACAATGTGGACTAACATTTCAAATGGCATTTTATCAAAGCAGGTTTTAAACAAAGTTTTAGAATCAGTACTGAGTAATTTAATTAGCAAAATGGTACACTTAATTCTTAAAATAAGTCAAGTTAAAGAAAACGAAATCTTATGCCTGGCATAAAGCTACGACTTTTTGAGAAATTGTTTAACTTTGGGGGAGTGCATTTGTACTCAGTAATATTATGGAATTCAATGCAGATATATTAATTCAACCAGTAGAGAATTTTTATAGCAATAAATTTAATAAACAAAAAAGTACTAATAGCTTTCAATGAAATCCAGACATTAAAGTACAATTGTATTTGGAAAAATTAATAGGAAAAATAAGTGTACTTGAAGCCTAAAGAGACTGTGGACAGTTTTTATTTTTTTTTAATCAGCGTAAACTGTTCCTTATAAAATCCAGGCTAGTCTATGCATATTCAACAGCTCTTATTAAGATGCATTAGAAAACCCAAAGGCCATTAGATAATGAAACTGACCGGAGGTATTTTCCAGTGCTTCAATTAATACTCTGGTGGTTAAACTATAATGACCATACTCAATTGGAGTCAAATCCAGATGTGACTTGTATTTAAGGACCTCAGAGTCACTTCTTAGTGGATTGATTCTGAAACACTAAAGCACTAAATTATAACTGTTTTGTCTGAAAGTTTTTTCTTTTTCTTTGATAACCAAAGCAGGTATTCCCCTACAGTCAAACATTAGCACAGAGCATGGCAGAATGTTAGCACCTTCCAGCCTTGCCCTGTGCCTGGCACATAGTAAGTGCTCAGTAAATATGAAGAATATGTTCAGAAAATGAATATGATCTGACCCAAAACACTAACCTGTTTCTTTTGAGATCTTAACGACAGCCGGCTTCCCTTGACTGGAGTCTATTGTAAGTCGATATTGGTTTTAATTAAAGAATCTTGAGGGAGGGCAGGTATACAATAATACCTTTTATTTGTGAATTTCCAAAGAACACATATTCAGTTATTGAATCCTTACAACAACCCTATAATGTACTATTCTAATTTTACATAGTGAAATTAAGTAACTTCCTGAAGTTTGCACATCCAGTACGTGGTAGAGCAGTTGAATCCAATCAGCCTGGATCCTAAAGCCCTTCTTTCAGCCTGGATGTTAGTGGTGCACACACTATGCCTCAAGGACCAAGTCCAGCCTGTTTTTGTAAATAAAGTTTTATTGGAACACAACCCACTCATTTGTTTGCATACTGTCCAAGGCTACTTTTATTCTACAACACCTGAGTTCAGCAGTTGCAACAGACACCATTATGACCACAAAGCCTAAAGCATTTACTATCTGACCCTTTAAGAAAAAGCTTGTCAACCCTTGCTCTAGACCACTTGCTTAAGAGTAAAAAGGAGTCAAGTTGACAACTCAGATAAGGTTCATGTCCAAAAAAGCCTTTTGTGGAAGTCAACCAGAATCCACTGTCAAAAATAACGGTTTTTGCCAACCAATTCAAGGCAGTGTGGGATGGTGGAAAAAGCAAAAGGCTTTAAGGCCAGGCTAGGTATAAATATTAACCCCACCCATTGATGGCTGTACAGACTTGAGCAAATTGCATCTTTTTTCTGAGTTCCAATTTTCCATCTGCAAACTTAGGCTATTTGTACCTCCCATGTTGAGTTATTTTAGGGGATTAAATAAGGTAACTTCTATCAAAGTCTTAATGCAGTATCTGGCACATAGCAGAAAATCAATCAATAAATAGTAATGAATACACAAGCATTTATCCTTGCATCTCTGCACATCCATATATTTATTAGCAAACGTAGGAAGCCAGAGTCACTAAGCTGCATTGTTCCAGAGTGTTGGTGAAAACCAGGAACTTCGGGAGGAGCTGTCAACTCCATCAGGAAACTCCTCTCGCCAATCAATGGTTCTGCCGGGGATTCATGGCCGGGCCTTCTAGTGCTTGCCCTGGGGAGGGGTCTCCTAGGGGTTGTGTCTTCAGCTAAGGGCACTCAAAACAGAGCCCATTCCACACCCCCACACGTGGCTGCCTCATGTGAATACTGTCCCCATAGGCTGCTGAGAAAGCTCACTCTGAAATAATGTGATTTTCCCTCAAGGTGTCCTTAGAGGCCACAGAGGGCATCTGAGAGGCTTGAATCTCTCCAACCTCTGGGCTTCTTGGGAAGACACCACTTTGGAAGCTTCAAGTCATTCTCCTCTGTCACCTCCCTGGTCCAAGCACCACCGTCTGTGGGTAGGTTTTGCAATAGCGTCCACCAAGTCTGCATGCTACCCAGTAGCCCGGGGGCACCTTTAACAAAATATGCCAGATCTTGCTACTCTTCTGCTCAAAACCCTTCTGAAACTCCCCATTGCTCTCCCAGCAAAAACCAATTCCCTACAAGGGTGTAGAAGGCCCAACATCAATTGGGCTCCACCCCTTTTCTTCTCTGAGCTCTTCTCCTACTGTGCCCTTGTGTTCACTTTGTTCCTGCCATAATAGCCTTCTTCATGTCTCTTGAATGAGCCAAGCACATTCTTATTTTGGACACTTTATACATGCTATTCCCTCTTTGCAGAACACTGTTCCCCTAGCTATCAATCTGGCTCACTCCTTCATCCCTTTACTCAAGTGTCACCTCTGCAAGGGCCACCAGCCACTCTCCCCCAGCTGCTGGCCTCTGTCCTAAGCCACTACCACCTCACGTATACTTCTTTTCCCTTTCCTGCTTTATTTTGCTCCTAAACATTTACCCGCAGGCAACATACTGTATTTTTACTTAATTCTCTTGTTTATATTTGCTTTCCCCAACAAGAATGTTAGCTCCATGAGGGTAAGGCCCTTCTGTCAGTTTTGTTTATTGCTATATCTCTGCCTTTGAGAACTCCAACTGGCACATAGTAAATGCTCAGTAAATAATCGTGAAGTGAGTTAACGTAGCAAAAATGATAGGCCTAAGCACTGAGTGAAATACTCCAGGCTTTATCCTTAGAAAGGCATTTTCAGAAAGACATGTGGAGTACCAAATCTCACAGCCAGAGGAATGGTGGTACATTCTCTAAATTCCTAAGAAAATAGCAAGGTCATGTTTGGTCTACATATGTTGCTTCATTCTAAAGAGACCTCTGTTCTCAATTCTTACTCAACTGGTATCTTTTTGTCTCCTGGTATTACCCTGTCAGGTGAGGGATCCTTAGTGAATAAGAAGCTGTCATTTGTAGTGGTCTCACAGAGGCTTGGAAGTCAACAACTGCTTGAGATTTCCAGTAAATAAATGTCTCTGTGCTGGCAAAAGCAATGTCATGGGACATGTCTTTCCAGTAGCTCATGAAATGGCAATTGCATCTTCTAAGTTGCATTTTCTCAGAAGAAAATCACAGCAGAAATTGAATATAACTAGAGAGACATGACATTCTTGCTTTATCAAAACAAAGATGATGATGAGGATGGTGGCGATGATAATCGTGATAATTGTACCTAAGAGTTATTGAGTGCTCACTTGAATATTTTTCAACCCATAGTACACCATATGAATTTTAGCATCAGCTTGTCACTTTATGAGAAGGTCCTGTTGGAATTTTTATTGGAATTGTGTTGAATTTATAGATTCATCTAAGGATGGTTACTCTATTTATAATATTGAAACTTCCTTCCATAAATATTTTTAATTTATTTAGCCAATATTTTATGACCTTCCAAAAAGTTTTATAATTTTCATTATAAAGGTCTTAGACAGTTTTGGATATATTTAGTCCTGAGTACTTCAAAATTTTTGTTGGTATGATGAATAAGTTTATTTCAATTACATTGTTGATGTTTTATCATTGGTACATATGTACCAAAATGCTTTTGGTATGTTAATCTTATATCCAGAAGTCTTTTGTATTTTCTTACTGTTTTATCAATTCTTTCTTATTTTCTATGTAGACAATTATATTAATAATGCACATAGGTAATGTAGTTTTATTTCTGCCTTTAAAATTCTTTTACTTTCTTATTTTCATTATTTTATTGTATTTTCTAGGACCTCCAGAACAATGTTAAATAAAAATGAGCATGGAGATATTTACATCATTACTGACTTTAAATGTAATGCTTCTCAAGTTTTACCATCACGTATAGTATTTGTTATGAGTTTTTGGTAGATACTGTTTATCAAGGGAAGAAAGCTCCCTTCCATTTCCAGTTTACAATGGCTTTTGCCATGAAAAAGAATTGAGTTGAACTGGAATTTTCTCTCTCCATTTATTGTTACGATCATGCTTTTTTCTTCACTCTATTAATATGGTGAATTACATCACTGCATTTTCTAATCTTAACCTGTCTTTTATGGTCTCAAACTTCTGGCCTCAAGTGATCCTCCCACCTTAGCCTCCCAAAGTGCAGGGATTACAGGCATGAGCCACCACACCCAGCCCTTTGATGGGATTAATACTACTTGTTTATAAATTTTTTCCCTGCTAAAGTTTTTAAATGGATTTTAAAATCTATATTCATAAGTAATATTTTCCCAAAGTTTTACTTTTCAACAGGGTCCCTGTCTTGTTTTGATGTCAGTGGAAAATTTTATATCTTTCCGTTCCAGCATATAGATTATATAAAATTGGGGTTATCAGTTCTTTTTGGTGATGATAACACTTCCTTAAAAAGCCCTCTGGACCTGTCGTTTCTGGAAAATAGTTTCATGCTACTGATTATTTAATGTACTACTTAGGTTTTCTATTTTTTATTGAGTCAATTTTGAGTACTATATTTTTCTAGAAATTTTCCATTCCCTCTGAGTTTTTACATTTATTCCCATAAAGCTGTTTATGGCTTTTTCTTATGATTTTGAAAAGTTCTACTGTATTCATGGTTATGTTGTCTTTCTTGTTAATATTGCTCATTGGACTTTCTCTCTTATTTTCTTGAATCTTGTCAGAGTTTTGTCTATTAGTTTGTTCAAAGAGACAGCTTTTAATTTTGATGATCCAACTATTTTATTTACCATATTATTAATTTTTGTTCTTTATAACATCTTTCTCCTACTATCTTTAGACTTGCTATTTTCTAACTTCTTGAGTTGGATACCAAGCTTGATAATTCTTCTATAATATGTGACTTTGGGGCTAGAATTATTTCACTTATTATGGTTTTGCCTTTGTAGCACAAGTCTTGAAAACTAATCTTTTGTCATTCAGTTTTAAATATACCACTATTTGCATTATAATTTATTTTGTGACCCACGTCTATGTAAAGGCTTTGATTGTTTTCGTTGTTATTGTTTAATATCCAAATGCATGCAATGATTGGCTCTTTATAACTTAATTTTATTACTGGCATAGAATGTGGTCTGTGTGAAGTTCACAGTTTTGCTCCCCATGCTTCTTGCATTCTACTTACTCCTTTTAGATTCCTCCACATTATTCCTTAGTAGCAAGGTTCTTTCAGTGGTAAACTCTCCCAGTCTTTGTCTGAAAACTTTTATTTGATCCTCTTTTAAGTAATTAACTGTGTATACTTTGAATATTATTTTCCTTCAAAGACTTGAAGCTATTATTCCATTGTTCACTAGCCTTGACGGCTTCTGGCAAACCTATTGCCATTTTAACTGCAGGTCTTCACCCTGGGTTTGCGGCTAGGATTTTTCTTTTGTCTTTAGTATTTGACATTTTCTTTACTGTATGGATTTCTTTAATTTATTCTTCCCAATATTTAATGTGCTTGCTTTATTTCAGGACTCATGACTCTTCAATTCTAGGAAAATTTCAACCTCCACCTACACTTCCTGCATGATGTTCTCTCTCATCCTTCCTATATTCATTTCTGTTATAAATATATTTGGTTGAACCTTCTGACTCTGCCCTCTGTATCTCTTAACCTCTTTTTCATGTGATCCATTTTTGTATGCCTCCCCACTCTATTCTGAGTAACTTTCCCAGATCTATCTTATGGTTCACTCACTCCCTCCTCAGGTGTATTTAATTTGCTATTTAACAAGTCCTTTCAATTTTATGTATTAATGAATATATTTTTCACAAATCTGAGTTATTAGAGCATTATTGCTAATTAGGAAATTTAGAAGCTACCTACATGTCACAATTATAAATTAAATGAATGACAAACTAAATTATAGTGTCCCCATTTGATAGATTATTCTGTAGCCATAAAATTTAAATTTCAATAAGCATAAAGCAAACAATAAAATAAAATATATTAAAATAAAAATACATAACATTATATATGTGCTCTTCTTGTGAACATGTGTAAAAGGAAAAGTGAATACATTGAAAAAATAGCTGTATGAGGGTGATTTCATTGCAGATGATCTTTCTCCTTCTCCAAACTTTCCATAATGATGTTGCATTATTTTTACTATTAAAAATAGTTCCTTAAAACACATTCACCTTCCCAGTAGAGCATTTGGGTACAAAGTCTAAATATGAGGTCAGAATTAGCACTTGCTTAAATATATCCCCACTGTTGAGAATTTCTTGGAAGCAGGAATTCATTTCTAGATAACAGCTGATATTGAAAGTCTCGCTAGCCGTTTTGAATGCATAGGTGTTCTTTCTGTCCCTAAGTTGATTCAGAAAATTGAAATCTACATGCCTGCATGTGTCATGGCTAAGATGCCACTGAACTTCTTTCTTGCTTTTCTTTCAAACATAATTAATAGTTGTATTTGTCTTTGAATATCATCAGTTAGGAAGTGAAAAATGCTTTTCCATTCTTCAAACTGTACTTTTTTCATTTCAAACCAGGTTGCAAAGCATAGGCCACACTTAAAGCTAATGAAGACTTTTTTTTAAAAAAAGCACCAGTTTTCGCTAAATGAAAGACAATTTTACATTTTTAAGAAAAAACTTCATGGCTATGCATTTGCTAATCATAGCAATTTCTTGCACCGGCAAAGTAGGGGCTTTTGTTACCTTATTGGGGGCTAGAACTTAGTGTTCAGAAAAGCTATGCAGAGGCAGCTCTGAGAGTATCTGTAGCACAATCATATCCTTGGATTTGGTCAAGTTCATTCCTTCCTTCCTCCGAGTGTTTCAGTGATGTTTCCTCTACGGACTCAAAGCTGCCCCTTCCCAGCTGTGCCGCACTCGCTTGTCTTATTAAACAACAGGATACCGGGGGCGTCAAGATGAACACGGGTAGAACCGATTTAAAATTTCAGGATTTGGGATTCTGGGTTACCTGGTCTGGGTTCTTATTTTCAAGGTGTTCCTGTGGCTTTGTATAATTCTCTGGTCAGCCCATAATCCTCAAACACAGTGATCATCATAAATGCTCTTCTGTTTCCATTTACTCCGCAGAAGTCAAAAGGTGCGGCTGGTTTATGAGTTTACTGGGCCATGTATCACTACCGGCGGGTCAGCGGGCCAGCCGGATGGATGGGCAGCGCTAACCTCCCCATTTATTACTCTTGTCAACTCGGAAGGCTTTTTTTTTTTTTTTTTTACCTTGTGAAAGGCCCATCAGCAATGAATCAGTGAAGTGAAGATGACAGTTGATTTGTGAATTTAGATTCTATAAAGTGACTGCGCTTTGGTGGGCTGTGTAGATAAAGCAACCGTCACGATAAGGTGGCAAGTGCAATTCCACACAACCAAATTTATTGCGCATTTGAGGAAATCATCCTATTTTAAAACGCCATAAATTCTAAATTGAATATTACTTATTCCCATGAATTTTGATTTATATTTTGAATATTTTTAATGGGATGCTAAATAGCCTGGGCTAGAAGTTATGAGTTTATGCATTACTTTGCGCGGGCTATTGTGACTTTCCGCAGAATATATTGACCATTCTCAGGGTTTTATTTGTGCGGAAGGCAGTGGGGGCGGGGCAGTGGATCCGTGCACCTGCGGAGGGTGCCCCGTGGGGAATGATTCGCATGCGGGTTAGAAAGAAAGGGCTGCAGCCTTCCTTCCCTCCTCCGAGCCGGCGGTGGCACAGGCTGAGTCAGACAAGGTTGAAACTGCAATGGAAGGGAACAAGGAACCCTGACTTCCATGAGACACCCCCAAAGTCCTCGGAAGCACTCATTGCCGCAGTAATTAACGAATTCAGTGACGACTTATTTACAGCCTATCTCCGCCACTGGACGTCTCCTGCTCACAGCTGTAGCTCCACAGAGCCTGGAAGGAAGCAGGATGCCCTCCAATAGCACAGACAAAAGCAAAATAAAACAAAAAACAACCCTCCGTGTCCTAGAATGCTTTAAGCCACCCCCTTTTCCAGTTAATTCAGTTTTCTTTTTAACTGATAGTTAAAAAAAGAAAACCCTTTTATTTTAATCCTGGCTGGTGAAGCACTGAAGAAAAGGGCCACCCGATTATCTTTTACCAAGGAGAAAGATCAGGAAAGATTCTTCCAACCTGTAATTGAAAATTGACAGCTTTGCAGGGTCCCCACCAGGCAGAGGCCTCCGGCGGCTCTTCCCCCACAGGTGGCGGCAAGACAGCCTGCGTGGGAGGTTCGCGAAGTGCGGGGCAGATGACTCCCCCGGTCCCGTGTCCAGCCCTGACCGAGCACCTGGCGCTGTGTGCTCCTGGCGGGTTCTGGAACTGTCAGGTGAAATCCTCAGGGTTTGTCCGGCACAGGCTGGAGCCGTCTGATCGTTAGTCCTGGAGGGAAGCAGCCGGTCTCGAGTCAAGGGAAATTCTTGCCCATTTAGAACGTTTAGCCGAGCAGGTTTTCTGTGCAGATGAGTCCCTGGTAGAGCCTTGCAGGGCTCCAACTCTCTTTTAAATACTCGTAATACTATGGTGTTCTGAGCACTGGTGCAGTGGCGTTGGCATGGCACTTGCTAGAAAGGTTTTAAAAATCTCTGTAAGGTGGAACCTTGTAATTTCCAAGACCGGAGCCCTCTTATGCCCCAAAGCCCCCCAAATAAACTGTGCTGTTCTCTGCGTTTTCATTGTGGTTTCTCTTTCCATAGGGCAGCATAGAGAAAAAAAGAAATACACAAATTGGCTTAAAAAAAAAGTGAGGAGATTCTCTGTCCCGACCCTCTCTGACCACCATGACTACCAAGATGGAATAGCTAAATTTGGGGGGGGGTTAAATGTACAAATAATGTGACCCCACATGTGACTTCGCTGGCTGAGACCTTAGCGGGGACTGTCTGCCGACACACTTCCAAGCGGCCACTCCAGGTAGCCTGGGCTTCCTCACAACACGGTGGCTGGGCTCCAAAAGTGAGTGGCCGGAGGGAGGGGGGATGGAGGTAAGGGAAGAAGTGGTCGGAGACAGACAGACAGAGACAGAAGGACAGAAGAGAGGGAAGGAGAGAGGGACAGAAAGAGAGAGAAGAAACGAGAGAAAGAGAGAGAGAGAACACTCTAGGCAGAAGCTGTATTTTTGGTGTGACCTAGCCTCCGAAGTCAGAAAATCACTTCTGCCACATTCTATTCGGTAAAAGCGGGTCACTAAGTCTGACGTATATTCAAGGGGAGAAGGATCAGACTCCACATTTTGAAGGGAGGAAGGTCAAAGAATTTGTAGACCTTTTAAAACCGCCACACAGGGTCACTGTGGGGAACAATCTTGCCCCTGTTGGCAATGAGACCTGCTTCTGGGTGGCGCCCGAGACCCTGCGAGACTCCGTTAGCACCTGTTGCCCGCGGCCGAGGCCAGTGGGGTTGGGCAAGCCACCTTCCCACAGAGACAGGTACTCGAAGCATCTCCTGTAATGCAATTTTCTCGGTTCTAGGGGCTTTGGGAGGAAAGTTCACAAGCAAATCTGAGGCTTCCTTGTGCACACCAAGTGCCATTTCTTAATTACTTCTGGAACATCACTATGGTGGCGGAAGCAGAGGTAGCTGTGTCATCCCTTCTGCTCACAATGCTCCGCCCCTTTTTTCTGCTTGACAGGCTCTATTCATCCTTTAAGGCTCACACTTCAAACCCCAAAACATCCTCCTTAAAATATTGCAGGGTGCCCCCAAGTGGAGCCGGTTTGCCCACAGTCCTTTATTTTTATGTCCATTGCAGCACCGAAGAGTCTATCATCTTGTCTTCTAGACAGTGGATTTCCCTGGGGCAGGAGGCCTGCCCTAGCCCCAGCCTCAAACTGAACATGTGGAATGTGCTGGGTGTTTATATTCCATAAATGTTGGCTCAGAGGAGCTTAGAAAAGTGGGCAGTGGTTTTAGGCTAGCATTGTCCAACATGGGACATGTGCAAGCTTACCTTCACGAGATGCTATAAAAGAAGGGTTTTGTGTCAAACATATTTGAAAGAAATCTGCCTTTTCTCATTTCAGTCTTGGAGACTCACAATGCATGTTTTTGGGTTTTTTTTGTTTTTTTTTTTTTTGAGACACAGTCTCACTCTGTTCCCTGGGCTAGAGTGCTGTAGCATCAGCCTAGCTCACAGCAACCTCAAACTCCTGGGCTCAAGCAATTCTCCTGCCTCAGCCTCCTGAGTAGCTGGGACTATACGTGCGAGCCACCACACCCAGCTAATTTTTTCTATTTTTAGTTACCTGACTAATTTTTCTCTATTTTTAGTAGAGCCACCATGCCCGGCTAATTTTTTTCTATATATATTTTTAGTTGTCCAGATCATTTCTTTCTATTTTTAGTAGAGACAGGGGTCTCGCTTTTGCTCAGGCTGGTCTCGAACTCGTGAACTCAAGCAATCCTCCCTCCTCTACCTCCCAGAGTGCCAGGATTACAGGCGTTAGCCACCACGCCCACCTCACAATGCATGTTAACACTGGAAGGGAGCCACTATGAGCTCTTGGGTCAAGGGTGATTTGATTTCTGGCCACACCCTTGTGCAAGTCACTAAACACAAATGTCTTATTTTCTTTGACAATAAAATGGCAATGGCATTTTTATTCCCTACCTCATAGAGATGTTAATATTGAGAGAATAAACTAAAAAAAATCATGATAGGCATTTATATGTGTTAGGGATTAAATAACTATTGGATAATAATATTATCATTAAAGGCTCTGGAGAAGTCCTGCAACAATGATCACAGCATTTTCCAAACTTATTTGATGGTGAAATTATTTTTTTTCCACATCACACTTAATAATTTATACCCACATTTTAGGAAATATGGCTGAAGGAGACTTGATAGTACTGGAAATTATTCTCTGCCAATTAGATGATGCTTTAAATCCAGAAAAATTTAAAGCTAACATAGTTCTTGAGGAGTTGTTCAAGGGCTGAAGCTAGAATTAATGGTTAATGAATGAGTAGCTGGTACATTTTTTTCATTGAAATCTCTTTAACTGATGGCTCCTGTCTTTTGGGGAAATTCTTAACCTTGATGAAAGCATTTCAGATGTATTTGACTACATTTTTTCAGTAGGCCGCAACGTGAAAGGGGAAATACAAGTGTGATGGGTGATCTTGCCGAGTTTAGCAGGTGCCTTCTGTAATCCTATGTGTATCTGGGAGGAGATGGAATGTTCCTCACAGTAAGGACCGTCTGTTTTCGATGGGGAGCTGCTGCTGCTGTCTACAGACATTTTGCTATCTGTTCACAGCTTGCCAGGCTGTTTATGGGTTTTCTTAGCTCTTCATGGAGACTGGAGGGCGTCAGGGGCTTCCCGAATCCCTAGGTAGGTCTGGGCCCAAGGTGGCTGCTGAAATAACTGTGGCAGTCTGAGGCCCGAGTGGAATCGAGTGAAGTGGTTTTAATTGCCCGACAGCCATTTCTCCTTTTCCATAACACGCCATCTTCATCTTTCCCTGAGAAATCACTCCTTCCCCACTCCCAGGCCACGCAGCTTAGGGGGCCGACTCTGGCCCTGGCGACAGAGGTGGCCCCATGACCCAGGTCTGGCCAATCCAAACATCCCATTCCCCAACTCCAGACACAGACGTGTGACCCAAGCCAGGTCAGGGAGGGCCCCAGATTGAACTGGGGAAGAGGGTCCAGGTGGTGAGACCCAGGGGAGCGCGGGGCCCTTTGTCCAGGGAAACCCACGTGTCAAAACTTGCTAAAAACTCCCATTTGATCAAAAGTGGGGAAAGAGAAAATTTGCAATTACACACATGACAATCCCTCTTAGGAATGATAATTAACACTGTTAGTATAATGACTGTCTTTTATTGAGTATTTACTATGTGCCAAGCTTCTGTGTTTCCTCAATTCTAACATGCACCTTTTCCCATCTGAACATTTCTGAAGTCAGGATGCATCTTTCAGGTGAGAGCCTCTTACAATTGCTTCCCGCTAAGTGGCGACGATGGGGCTGTTGTCATTGCCTTAACCCATATGTCCTGCCTCCGTTTTTCATGAATGCCAAAGGTGATGTAGGATTAAAATCTATGTCTAAATAAGTCTTTAAAAGATGTATTCAACAAAAATTCCAAATGAGTGGCTAAGGATGATATATACCTAACATCTGTGTTTCAATAAATCCTAAAAAAAATTAAAAAAAATTCCAAATGATAAGAAAGCTTAGGAATGTGGTTTAACCAGCAGTGTTTTTCCAACTCTCCTGAAGGGACGTGAAATAATGTAGCATCCCGCAATGACGGCATCTCAGTGTCTATGAAATGTGGGATTACCTTATTCAGTGCTGAGGTCAGTACTATGTAAAATGTAAAATTGAAGGACACCCTGGCTGGGGAAATTAGCTAATTTCTGAGATCCACCACCAAGCACTGAGTGCTGGCCCAGTGTGTGACAAAGCACAGAAAACCTGGCCAGATAAGGTCAGTTCGAGATTCAAATCGTTAGCAGACTTCGCTACTTGGGCTACGAGTTCTAATTTGCAGCAATAGGCAGACATCATCTTATTGCTTGATTGAAACAAACAAACAAAAGACCACCAACTTTTCTGTCCTTTCGCAAAGCCAAACTTCCCCTAGTGTCGTCGCCTTAGATAATGCCATCACAGCGCGGCAGCATTAGGAAAAAGTTACTTGTAATCTGCAGGATTAGACGAAAGCCGAGTTCCCAAATCTGCTCTTTCTCTACCAGAAAATTGATACCAGGGACCTTGAGAGCTGAAAGAGCCCCGCGAGCTTGTTTGAAACAACCAAGGACCCAGTTGCAACGATGTGGCAACAATTAGGATATGATTTCCTTTGGGAAAACGTCACTCAGCTTATTTCAGCCAAATGTCCAAGTCGTTATGGGCAATTTTTTCTGCACAATGCCCTCCCCCCAGTTTTTGTAAATTAGAACCATCCAATTTAGCTTCAGAGTTTGCTTTGGGGGCACGGATTTGATTCTGGAATAAATTTGACCGCGCAGAGAAGGGCCCTGGTGCAGACGCCAGCTTTACGGATGGAGCATAGGCAAATGGGGGCACGGGAAGCTTTTCTTCACAGGCTGCTTTGAAAACTGGCTTTCATGTGAATATCAGACGCTTTATTGCCTTGACTCGGGTGACCTCATCTAGCAGAATGAAGTCATCCATCCGCCAGGGAAGACAAACCTTCGTTCCAGAGAATCAATCAGGCCCATCGAGGGTCCTCCTCACCCCCTTATCTCCAGCCAGTGAGCAGTTAGAAACCTGACAGGCCCCAGAAAGCCCCTGTGACTTCACGTCCCACTAAATCAAAAAGGAACCCAAGGCTCAGGGAAGCACCGGCACGCTACCGGGTAAGCACAGCTCAACAGCATTTCTGACGTCGGGGATTATTGCGTTTGGAATCAAGGTATTTCTTGAGAACAAAAACCGTGGCATTCCAGTGAACTTCGGGGCTTTCTCCCTCTTGTTATTAAACTATTAACTCCTGCAAGATAGGAATGCCAGGCACATAATTGCTCGCCCGGCCTTTTCTTCCCAAGCTATTGCACAACCCATAAACAGTCCAATTAGGAAACCAATTAAAATGAGAAAGAGGCTTCCTGAATTATCCAGCAGTTGAGGCAACGCTGCCTTTTCCTTGTCAGCCAGTGAAAGGTTTTTATTACATCTGCTGCAGAGGTGGAAGAATCAAGGGAGAGCAGCAGGCAGAGCCGTTGTCCTCTCCCCCAGCCCTTGGCCAGCTCTGAGATGCTTTGTGACACCACGAGGTGGGTGTTCTAGAAGGAAGAAGCTCTGGCTTGCTTACTGGAACCAAGACAAACATTACAAATAAAAATGTAAAACTACACCACTAAGTTTATTCTTGGATTGTCGCGAAGGCTCTGGTGTATACGTAAGTTTTCGGACAGTAGGTTCTTTTCCTAACAGCAGGTCGCTGGCCTTGCATTCCTGGTGGCTTCTCATGTGCATTCCTTCTGTCGCTGTGTCCTTCCACGAGGCTCTGAGTGGCTGTAGGATCCTCCTATGGTAGGAGGAAGCTGACCTTGGCCAAGATCACATACCCCTTCTTTCATCCGTTCAAGAGACTCTTGCTGTTGGCCGACTATGTGCAGTAAGACAAGCTGCGCCCTGCGGATCTGCAAGACAAACACGTCTGAAAGTTTCCCACCTTCACTGAACACGCAGTGCAGACACGCACGCAGTCATTTCTCCCTGGGCTCTCGCAGTGCCCCAAACATGCCTTTAGGTTAAACCTCTAGTTTTAAACCTAATTCCTGTGTGTGGCCCACCACAGGTGCTCAAGCAGGGGGGTGGTGGAAGTGTCCAGACTGACAGGCCTCTGATCATCCTAAGTGGCCATCAGTATTCCTGCAAGAGTCCCCTAGGGAGAGGGAGTGCCACCGATTCCTCTTCCTGAGATGCACGTGTGCACGCGTGTGTGTGTGCATGTTTATGTGTGCGTGTGCACACACGCACAGTGCATGCACGTTTGGGGATGAGATAGTTAATTAGTTGAGTGGTCTTTGTTCTCCAGCGTGTGGTGGCCTCCCTGCGTTATTGCGGCCACTCAGAGCTCCACTGGTAGAGATGACTTTGTTCTTTACTACTTACAAAGTTAGAAGGAAAGCAAATTGGGCTGGCTGTGAACTTCTGAAATGCCACATGGCTGCGCCCTCGAAAAGCCCCACTGAACTCTGCGGTGGCATTAACGACATTCTCCCTTCTCTCGGAGAGATTTTGCCACATCTTCTCTCTTCCTCCCTGGAGTTTTACTCCTTGAAGGCCGGCACAGAGCTCTCTGCCGCTGCAGCCCCAGGACCCTGCCTGGCCCAAGGTGAGCGTCACTGCACCACTGACAGGTGAACGCACTTTTCTTGAATGTCTCTGCCTTTCTCCACCAGAAAGAGTCGCTCTTTTGAACACATAACCTTCTGGCCCATGTTATGTAAATTTTAAACTAGAACTGGAGTTGAGTTTCAGGACCAGGAGTCGAGTCTGTAAATACAGCATTATTTTACAAGAATTTGGGTCTCATCCCAGCACCTCTAGTTGAGTAACTTGGGCAAGTTGCTTAATCTTCTTAGCCTCCCCTTCCTCATCTATGAGACACAAATAATAATAGCACTTGAGCTATTGGAGGATAGCTATTGGCTGTTGGAGGATTTAATGGGTTAATGTGTATGCAACATGCTCAGATTAAGGCCTGGCACATGCCAGGTGCTACCCAAAGTAAGTTGTCATTGCTGTGCCGTGGTCTTGTTCAAGCTGTGTGCTTTCTCTCGGTGAGAACAGACGTGGAGCGTGCAAGCCTGTACTTGGCCTTGTTTGGAATGCTGATACCAACACCAGCTGGAAGGGACTTGGGGAGACTCAGATGCCCCTTGTGTGTCCACGCTGGACTCCCCTGAAGGTTGGTGGCTACTGATTGAGCATTTGGTGTATAGTAAGTGCTGTACTTTGTGTCTCTGCGTGTCCTGTCTCATTGGTAAAATGGCCAGCATTGGCTTAGATCTCTGGTGGCTGGAAGTTCACTGAATCACAAGATAGTCCCTTTCTACTAAGAGGGAGCAGAGTAGACTGGTTAAGGGTATGTATGAACTAACCGTGTTTGAATCCCAGCTCTGCAGCTTACAAGTATGACCTTGGATGACTGACTTTAATTCTCTCTGTTCTATTTTCTTTATCTATAAAATGGGAATAATATTAATAATAGTCCCTACCACATACGGTTTTATGAGGAGTACATGAGTGAATATTTATAAAGCTCCTTGAAGAATGTCTACTGTGTTTAAACCTATATAAGAGTGTGATAAAAAAAATTCCACTTTTATAATGACTCGGTGTTAGAAAAAGTTCTTTCTTCTATTGATCTAAAATCCATATTTTCTACTCACTGGAGGCAAGCAAGGGCCCTGAGTTTGGAAGGTCCCAGGTTTTGTGCCCATTTCCTAGCCATGCTGTGCTGAGACGTTGCTTTTGTTCCCTGAGTCTTGAGTTTCTCATCTGTAAAATGGGTGCACTCATCACAGTCCTGCTTAGTATCCAGAAACTTGTCTTGAACCCAGTAATGACGGATCTTCTCTGGGCCAGACTTATGCTAACTGGGACTTGTGTGTCAGGCAGAATCCCGACATGTCACATCACGAGGAACAGGGCCACTGTCAAGAGGCCTGGAATCTTTGGACCGATCCCAGCACAGCCAGATGATCTTTCCAAAGCGCAGACCTGACGGCATCTGTCCCGGGTCTAAATTGCTCTTCCTGAGTTTCTCCCTCCATCTCCTCCTGCCTCAACCCCCTCATTCCCTGCTCTCCACCCCTCGTCCCCACCCACTGGCACTTGCTCCACTTGCCCTGTTCTATGGAGAGCAGCACTTCTCAGCGGGGGCTGGTTTTGCCCCCCAGGGGACATTTGGAATTTTCTAGACAGGTTTTTTGGTTGTCATGACCTGGGGAGGAGGCACTGCCAGCATCTAGCAGGTGGAGGCTAGTGTTGCTGCTACATAACCTACAATGCACAGACAGCCCCTCAGGACAAAGAGCTATGGGGCCTGAAATGTCAAAAGTTGCAAAGTTGAGAAACTCTGGGCTAGATTATGGACCTTTCCAGAGAATCCTTCCCACCACCTATCCACCCACCTGTGCCTACCTGTATCAGTCAGGGTAGACCAGGTTACAGTGCTCCATGTCCAGTGTAGCCTGGGTGGGGGACTCGAATCCACATTGTCCTCACTCTGAGACCTGGGCTGAGGGAACAGGCCACTCCAGAATGTTGCAGGTTGCAGTGGGAGAGGAGAGAGCATGTGAGATTGCTCACTGGTGTTACTTTTGCTCACAGTTTATTGGCCACTTCAAGTCACATGGCCACATCTAACCTCAAAGAAAGTAGAGACATACAATCTTACCATGAACCTGGAAGGACAGAAACAGGTATTTGTGAACAGCCCAGATCAACACCCGCACCCGATCCAGTCTCATTCTGGAAGACTCACTTCGGGTGCCGGGAAACCTACCCGGCCTTCCCCACATTTGCACCGGGTTCCCGCGTAGGCTCACCCGATCATAACACGCAGCACCGCGGCTGGCGTGTCCAGTGGGCAGTGGGATTCTTGTTCACGACTATGACCCCGACACCTAATCTAGTGCTTGGCGTGACATAGAGCCCAGGAACGACTGATCGATGGATTCCCATCCTGGAGGAAAAGCTGAGGAAGAGGAGGACTCTGAGCAAATGTTGCTGTGTGTGTGGCCCAAGAAGCTGATGCCATTGGGCCTCTGTCCCCACCTTGCAAGGGCATCAGGATTCTGGGACTGATGCGGCCCATGGTCTCCTCCCCTGGACCTACCTGTCCTGCGTCCTCATCTTGGCGTTGCCCAAGTTCCAAGCTGCCCTCCCCGCTCTGGTGGCCATGCCACCAACTGGTCTGACCGGACCCCGTCCTCCCCACCCCTCTCCCTGGAGAACTGCTTTCTAAGAAACATTTCCAAACTGCAGTCACTTACCTCTGACTGCCCTGGTTTCCGACGTATCTTAGTCCCACTCTGCCTATTATCTAATCAATATTCTCTTTTAACTCAACTCATATTTTTACCTAAAGAGATTTATTTACAAACAAGTTCACACCAGTCCCAGACAGACAGATAATAGACAAATAGATGATAGATAAATTATAGAAGAGAGAGAGAGAAACAGAGAGAACATTGGTCCTTTTGGGGAAATTCTAGGGAACTACTTTAATACTTTGAAAACTGGTAAACCAAGCCTTTATCCTGCCCTTCCCATATGACCTGTACCTCAGAGTATCCTGATAATTGGCAAAGGAAACTTTTCGTCTTTGTAGAAATATTCTAGCTAACAAATGAAGAAGGAGTGTTAGAACTGGAACATCACTGTTCTGCAGCCCCTAATGACTCAATAGACATAGGCAGTGATCATCGGGGACTAGTGACGCCATATAAAGAGAGACAGCAAACGCTATCCACCTCCCAGTGGTAGAACACAACGCCATCTATTTAATAACCTTGCAAAAACGTATTGAACCTGAATCTGATCAAGCCTCTAGACCTAACTACCAATGTACAGGATACATGGGGGACAAAAGACCCACAGGATGCAATCAGTAAATCCAGATTGTGGGAGACTCCACAAAACAGATGACCTGGCTTCTTCAATACAACCCTCCCCCCAAGAAATTGCAATCTAAAAGAGAAAGAGCAAGAGAGTGAGAGAAAGAGAGAGATTGAAAGGAGATTAACCTAAATGTTGAAAGAGACTTGTGTAACATAGAAAATTGCAAGGTATGGGCCTTGTTTGGATCCCAACTCAAATTAATTTGCTAAATGCAAACACTTTAGTGGATACGAGATGGTATTTGTAGTGATTGTTAATATTTTAGATATGATAATGGTATTCTGGTTAGGCTTGTCAAAGTCCCTGTATTTTAGGGATATACATCAAATTATTTTCAGATGAAATGATATGACGTCCTGTGTGTGATTTGAAGTATCCCGGGCACGGAGAGAGGCGGACAATGAGCAGGGAAAGGTGAAACAAGGGCCATGTGGCCATGGGTGATGAAGCTGAGTATGTCAGATTCATCCCATGATTTCCTCCATTTCTTAAAATGCTTGAAATTTTCTATAATAAAAAGTTTTTTTAAAAAACCAGGATGCTGTCATAGGAGATGAGCAGGGTTAGTGATAAGGAGGGAAGTCAGGGAAGACCCACAGAGGAAGTGACATTCAGATCTGAATGACAAAAAGGAGCCCGCCTTGCAGGGATATGGGAGAGGAGTATTCCAGGCAGAGGGAACAGCAAGAACACAGGGAGATTACTCGCCTCTGTCTAAGAAATAACCTTGAAAAGCCGTCAAATTAGCAACTGAAAATACTGCTGCTTTGAAAATGATGCTAATTTTCAACAGGAATTCTTCCCTCCAAAAGGAGACGTGTGTACCAACCTTATGCTTAGGATTAAAATTTCAAGTGTTTTTAATATTTTGATTAAAATTAGTTTAATTAAAAAAATGTTAATTGCCTTATTGTTTTCACTGCTTGCCTTCCGATTCCACCACTGGGATCCATCCCAGCACCTGCTGGAGTGCCACAAGCTGCCAGTTCAAACAGCCACATGTCAGTAAATAAAAGGAAAATAAAGTGGTTTTTTTTTTTATATTTGTGAAATACCGCACCAATGCATGTAGTGTAAAATAGCCCAGTGTGGTCCCAGCTGAATAGTAAGAGGGTGATTTATTCCCAAGGTTCTGTTTCCATTTTTGCTGTTTATGGTAGCATATCAGCTGAGCTTTTTGATTGAATTACCACCTTGTATTCAGGCTGGGACCATGCATTATTACATATGTAAGTATAAATGTTGATGCAAATGAGTTTTCCTAATGAAAGGAGAGGCAGTTTATTTTCCCCTGCATAATGGGTGGTTCTGAGGAGCAGATTTATTTTCTCAAAGTGAGTACGTGCTTATTTTTCAATTTGTCATCCATTCTTAGCATGAGCACCCCAATAACTCAGATCGGCAAATCTTTTGGCTTTCATATTTTAATGTAGTTTTTTTTTTCATTTTTAAACTGAAATCAATTTCGATGTGATTTATCATCAGAGAATTACCTTATATAAAATGCTTAAGTGAATGAAGTAATAACTTCAGGCCTATCGGTTAGAGAGAGCAATTTTCAGTTTTTCAGTTCTAAATAAACAGTGAGATCCCGAGTCACATTTTCATTTCATTCATTACACTGTATGCTTTAGTTATTACTGAGTTTTGGAGTGTCTAGAAGCTTTAAATGAGTGGAATTCTTTTTAGAGATTGCTGAATTTCATTTTCTACAGTTTGAGCTACTCTGCTTGGTGTCGCTGGGTATTCTATTCTCTCCTTACCTAAACCAGCCGACCAAGTCTGGAGTTCAGTTCACTCTTCATAAATTAAGATACTAATGTTGAGCCCTGGGCTCGCTCTTTGCATATGAAATTAACTGCAGCTTCCTTGCTTTGAAAGGATCTGCTTAGTAAGTACTTGGCTGATGATTTCGGAGGAGAACCAGGCCGAAGGGAGTGCGATGTGGGAACTTTCCCTCCTACCTTTGAGGACAGGAAGGCCCTGGGTGACCAGAGACCCCTGACAAAGTTGCCCACGAAGCCTTCTGCACCCATTGTCGGTTTGAGGATTCACTGGGCGGGGGGCCTCCAGGGGCATGGTATGAGTTTAGGGACAATAGTGGCTGTCTTTCCACGTGCCAGAAATCTCCTAATGACAATAATAATAGTAATAATAGCCCTGCTTATTTATTATATTCATATGTATAATATATAATTAATAAATATACCAATATATAATATATAGGTTAGATATCCTAATAATGATACTCAAATATTTACTGAGCACTTACTGTGTCTAGGCACTATGCTAAACATCTCATTAATTATCTATATAAATAATATCTATGTATCAATATACTTATCTACATAGTTAAATGGCATTATCTCATTTAATCTCCACTACACCCCTCCAAGATAAAAACCACTATAATTTCCACTGTGCAGATAAAGAAACAGAGGCTCAGAGAAGTTAAGTAATTTGTCCAGGGTCACCCAGTGACCTCCTGGAGGAGTCAAATGCAAAACCAGACAGTTTGGCCTCAAAGCTTTCCTTACTTTGCAAGCACTTTACTTAAGCAAGATTTCCACTTATAGGGGAATGCTTCTTTGTGCAGCATTTGTTAAAATTCCTACAATCTTCCATCTGCAGGAGGGAAAAGAAAGTGTGTAGTCACTTGGTGGTTTAGAGTCTGGACAGATGGAGTTGAGTTCCAACTCTGGGGCTGTCACTGAACAAGTTGAGTGGCCTTGCATAAGCTGCTTAACCTCTTTCTACCTCAGTTTCCCCATCTACAATATGGAGATGACAATGATAGTATTGTTATTGTGGAGAATTAATGCACCAATGCCGTGCCCGATGGGTCAGAATCCATTGAACCTATCTAGCTATACTTAAACTAAAATCTTACACCGGGTTTACTCAGGTGGGAGCCACTTCTGGGAGCTGCTTAAAAGGGGCTTGTTAATTTGCATTTCTAATTACCCTCTAACTACCTGCCTGGCCAGTCCTCTGAGGACTCTCTCAGTGATTGATGTGATACCACTTAGAAATTTCTTTGAGTTCCTCAGAAGAAAGGTTTTCTGAACAATCCAGCTGGTGTTACCGTTTAGAGAAATCTGAAAACCTAACTGTGCTGCTGATACGCTCATAGGGAGTTGAAAGGGGGATTATCTTTTAAGACTTGAGAATGTTGATGTTTGCAAATATTTTCTCGCTGCCTCTCCTAATACTGCAAATTGACTGCGGAGATAATGGGCAAAGGATGACATCATACACAACAGCAGCCTTTTAAGTGCAAAGGCTGGAGGAACCACTTAGAGTAATTAGGAAATCCTTAAACAAGTGTTTGCAAAGTATTGGCTAACCCTTAATGTTTGCTCTTTTTTTTTTTTTTGTTCCTGGCATCCAATGCTAAAAGTCTGACCTTGAATAATTATCTACCCACTAGCTTTCAGCACCAGGAACAGAAAGGCTCCCCTGCGCAGCCTGGCTGTGTGTGCGCAGCGCCTCTGAAGGCCAGCGCCCTTCCCAAGTGGGCGGCTGTGTAGAGGAAGTGCTCTCGTGTAAACTGTGCAACGTGGAGCTGCACAGGGGCCCCTGCTAATGCTTCAGGATGAAGTGCTGACTTTCTTTCCTTGTGCTTTCCTTTCGCTTTGGAAAGCTACCAGAGGAGACAATGACCTGGGGCATAACCAATTATCTGAGTGTGCCCGTGGAGCATCATGTCCTGGAACTGCTCTCGCATCACCGTTCTCTGGTCTGCTCTTCCTCCTTCTCCTCTCTGTTCTTTCCCTTCTGTCCTTCCTCTCCTGCCCGGGTATTAGGCCTGAATGCTCCAAGGCCAGAAGCAGTTGTAATTTCACGGATGTTACTCCCTGAATTAGAGATTCAGAAACTCAGTCTTGGACTCAGCCGGGCCCAGGAGCTGCCTAGGAACAGGGGTCCCTAATCCTTCGGGGCAAGTTTTAGACCCACTGCACTCCAGCCTGGGTGACAGAGCTAGACCCTGTCTCTTAAAAAAAAAAAAAGAAAGAAATAAAAATAAAGTTAAAAAAATTAAAAGCCACCATCATACATTACTGTTGCAAATTTAAAGCTATTTAAATTCCAAAGGAAATCAAATACATACAAACAAATCAGGGAGCAAGTTTCCAAATAGTTCAGAGCTTAGGGATTCACATTTGTCTGCTGTGTCATTTTTTTGAAATTATGCTCAAATTTAACATGGTCATTTCTTGGTGCTATGTTGTATGCATGTATTTATTTCTTAACCTCTTAGGAAAATGCCTTGTGCAGATTAAGCTTATTCACTCCTCTGTTCATTGATTATTTACTGGGCAACTACTGTGCTCTAAGTACTGTGCTGGGTAGTGGGGGTTCCAAGAAAGGACAAAAATTAATTCGATAGGTGCCCTTGGGGAGTACGTGGTCTAGGGGAAGGCAAAGATTAGGCAAATAATCACATGTGCATAAATTATTTTAACTCATGGTATACGCTATGAAGGGAAAGTGAAGGGTGTATCTGGACATTTGATTTAAATTTGGGGTAAGGTAGTGTGGCGTAAGGAGGCAAGGGGAGGTTTCCTTGAGAGATGATGTTCAAGCCGATGTCTAAAGAAAATGTATAGAACTTAACCAAGCAAAGAGCAAGAGAAAAAGTTTTCTAGGCAAACAATAGGATATGCAAGGACTGTTGGAAGGGAAGACATTGGGCAGCTGCAGGAACTGAAAGCCCGTTCATCTTAAGTGGCAGGGATGGGATCAGGTGACCAGTCAGGGGCCAGATTGGGGAGGTTTGGGCAGGCCATGGGAAGGCTTTGGAACATTATTCTGAGGACAAAGGGAAAACACTGAATTTTTAAATTTTTTTCTTTTTTTTTAAAGCAGGGACGTGACTTGATCGAATTTGAATTTCAAGATCCCTTGGGCTGCATTGTGAAGAGATGAGTGGAGGGAGAAGGGAGACCAGCTTCGCTGGGATCCCCATGGAAGACGGTGGTGTCTCAGCCCAGGTGTTAGTGGTGTGGAGTGGAATGACAAATACCAAAGATATTTTGCAGGGAGAATTGACAAGTCTTGGCAAGACTGGGTGGGGGTGGGGGTTGATGAGGGAGAGGTAGGTCTCGAGGATGAATTCTGAATGTCTGGCTTCAAGCAGCTGTTTACATTGGGGGTCCCCACCCTGTGGTGAGTTGTATAATTATTTCATTATATATTACAATGTAATAATAATAGAAATAAAGTGCACAATACATGTAATGCACTTGAATAATCCCAAAACCGTCCCCCTCTCCCTGGTCCATGGAAAAATTGTCTTCCGTCAAAACAGTCCCTGGTGCCAGAAAGGTTGGGGACCTCTGGTTTACACAGAAGGAAAACACTAAAGACCAGCAACCTTGTAGGTGGAAGTTAAATATAAGTGAGCAAAGCATTAAAATGATTCCTTTACTAGCTATTTAAGACCTCTGACTTGCTAGGTATTCTGAGAGCTTAAGACAGGACTCCATATAGATGGTCAGTTCTTGTCGTTGGGAGTTTGTGACAATGTGAAACACAGGCGTTATTACATACATCACTCATGTTAATGTTACCAGTTGCAGCCTATTCCTTAACACATGCTATACTCTGCATCTCCTGTTTTGGGGGACCTAGGTATATGCACCCCTCCAGTTTCTATACCACTCAAAAGTCATTGGACTTTTGATAATGAATACAAATTGTCAGCCCACTCACCACCCACAAATGGAGATATTTATCTGTTTTTTAATACCCAAGTTGAGCTCTGTTATCCACATTTTTCCGCTAGTAACCACGAGGTAGGCAATTCTTAAGAGATATTTTAACAAGGTTTCCTATGAGTCATTTCAATAAGTTCTTTAAAAGAAACGATGTGTATTTTATTTTTTCAGGAAGTAAATGATGGCATTTGTGCTATTATAAATCATGATGGATTTCCATATTCTCCACCATAAAGAACCTTTTTTTTCTTCCTCTTAGAAAGGAAAATTAAGGTTGCTGTACCATGGGATCACTTTCATTATCTTTAGCATACAAATGATCTTTTAAAAAGATTTTTTTCCCTCTACATATGTACAGTATCAATGATATAATTTACATTGCATCCTTCATATTAACACTCTGATCCATCATCACTAACAATGCAAGGTCTTTGTGCGAGGGGCTGTCGGACAAATGTTTTAGCTTGTGAGAAGAAAATTGTTAGCATTTGAATAGAGAATGGTACAGGAAGGATTAATAGCCTACTTTGATGGATTAGAATGTAGGGAAATTGCTCAATATTAATATGAAAATGTTTGTGAATTGGTTGCAAGGTGCTGTCAATGGAAAATGATTACGTCTCCAAGGCCTTATCAGGTGAGACTTGACTCTTAGCAAAGACTTACACACAAAAGATTGAGGAGGGGTGTGGAAGATGGCTGGCTCCCGGAGCCAGGACACAAACCTGCCATCAACCATTAGAGTCCTGGAGTCACTTTGGGTGCCCTTTCCATTATATTGTGTACATCTTTATGTTAACATATCTGAATATGGATTTGTAATAAAAGAGAAAGGAAGTGTGGACTGTAAGTTATTATTTCTATAATTTAGCCTCTCTATCTTTTAAAGCTCAATCAGAAACAAGCAGGGCATTGTTGCATACATAATTGAGCTCCCCTTAACTGATTTTTTTTTTTTTTTGGTCTGTGCACAATGCTTTGCAAGATGGCAATTTTCAAGGAGGGGCCACTGTTTATAAACCATGATATGCAAATAGTTGTTTAATACCGCTGCCCACAAACTCAGTCAGAGCAAGCCTAATCTTAGAATGATGCCGGAAAGATTTCTGTGGATATGAAAAAGTTACACTTGCAAACTTTCACTCTCATGCTTTAAACATACCCTAAGCATTCATTTACCTAGTTAATGTCAGAACCCAGGCTTAATTTTTTTTCTAGGCCCCATTTTTTTTCTTCCATTAAAAACTCAAACACTAAAGTATTGCCCTGAATATATATATGGAGGAAATTGAATGTTTGAATTTGTCTCCTAAAAAACAGACTTGTTCAATACAATAAAACAAATAAAAAAAGTACAATAAAACAATTGTCCTGAATTCCCTTCAGTAGGAACTATTCCAGATGACTTCAGGAGCATCCTCTCTCCCTCTCTCTCTCTCTCTCTCTCTGTATATGCATGTGTGTGTGTGTGTGTGTGTGTATTTAGGCATATACACACACATACATATACATGCACATATATACATATATACATAAATATTTCTTAATGAAAGTTCAAATTCATGACAAAATGGTGACTAATAAGACTTTGTTGTTTCTTCCAAAATCCTAAACAATCTCAGCTCCCTCTGCCCCTCCGGTTGGTGTCCCCAGCGTGGGGCCACCGGGTCCTGAAGCAGCACAGTGGTGCTGACATTCAGACTCACTGACAGTCATCCACATAGAAATGACAGACTGGGCAGTGGGAAATGCTGCTCTTAAAATCAGGCCACGGTCTCTTCTCATCCTCAAAAGGGTCCTTAGAATAGGACAGAAATTCTTAAATAGAGTTTTTCTATTTAAGTTTCCTGTTTAGCGGCTAGAGCTGGCGTTCTCCACCTCGGAACTATTGCCACTCGGGGCCCTGTTCGTGGCTGAGGTGTGCCCACCTCAGGCCTGTCTGGCTGATACCGTGGTCCAGATTCTTCCTCTTCTCCTTTTGATTTAAAAACTTTCGCCTGAGTTATGCATGTTCTTAGTTCTAAAAGAATTCTGCAAGACTCTATCCCCCTCAATCTCGCTTTCGAGAAGCGACTCCCATTTCTTTCCAATGTACATTTGGGCACTTATTTCCGAATTTATTTGTATAGTCTTTTCTAGATTTTTAAATCTAGTCTTGACTGTTAACTTACTCCTGTAGACTACGGGGCTCTGGCCCTTTCCCGCCACCCCCCACCCCAACACACAGACTTGCCACCTGCCGCCTGTCTCCCAGCAGAGTTATGTCACATTTGTACTGAGTTCAACATTCAGCCTTTAGATCATGTCAGTATCACCCGCGGCGGAGCCATTGACTATACTATACAATTACGTTTCCTTCTTATCTAACTTTTTGTTTTCCCTGGAGTTGCTAATAGCCTGGTTTTCTACGTAGCTCTCTGTCAAAACTGTCAATCTCCTCTTAGCATTTTTAAACTCATCTGTTATTTGATCGGTTTTGGATTCTTTTAGGAGTTTTCCTTCTAGACCCCAGCACCACCCCCATTCCCCGCTCAATCTGGACTAGTGGCCCTCTAGACTGGCTTCCTCGTACCTTTCTTCACCGTCATCTTGGGAGTGCCCTCGTCTCTTTCTTAGATGGAATCCCTGTTTCCTGGAGCTGTGTCTTTCCCTAACTTTTGGTGGATAATATCTACCAGCTTCTGACTATAGGTTCATGGGATGTATGTTTTTTGATACTAAAAATGCCTTTTTACTGCCCTTATCCACAAATGTCAAGACTGCAAGGGACCCTTCTTCAAAACATCATGAAAATCCCTGGTGGTTTTCCCTACCTTGCTCCATGGCCATCAACATGTTTTTGGACTCATTAACCTTCTCAGGCTGTTGGGAGCATTGAGTACACCTCAGCATTAGGAACAACCTACATTGCACATCCCGTCGCCATTTGGCAGACACTGCCATAGTCACATCTTATCATGGGAGGCCTGTAGACACGGTGAATCCACAAGCCAAGGCTAACTCGGGACCACACTGTTCATAAATGTGGTCTAGAACCCAGAGAGCTCAAGAGACCAATGCAGCATGTGGCTATGGCACCAGAAAAACAGAAATGCCATAAAAATTTCAGTTTTGATGAGCTTAGCCAGAATTTTGCACGAAGTTCTTCCAATGAACTATGTTTCTGTCAGCATACATGTAAGCTTTGTGTTTTATGGTTTTATAATTTTCTGACTTCTATATGGCAGGTCAAGGGAGCATCATCATATTTCATGACTTGGGATCTCTAAAGGTCTTAATCTGCTTTGCTTCAAGGTGAGTGATTTGCTTCCCCTCTTCCTCCTTCCCCTACTCTACCACAAGTAAATAAAGTTAATTTGTATAACTACGCTTAACTTGGGTTCACCCAAGGAAACCACCTTTTAGACATTGGTCAAAAACTCCTGCAAGAATGTTTTATTGACCGAACAGTTTATCAGTTGGAAAGGAAGGAAAGGGTTTTCTATCCAAATCACCAGGGGAGACTTTTCAACCTATATCCTCTCACTGACATTTTTCTGTGATCCTTAATCCACACCATTCCACCGTGTTAGGGAGCCAGTGTTACTGATGACGGTAGATGGGGAAAGAAAATCAAAACAATAGAATTCTACTGACCTGTACCAGAGTTTGTGAACCATTTTTGGTTTCTAGGTAGAGGAATAGTAAGTGCAAAGGCACTGTGGCCCTTTTGAAGCCTTCATCCCCTCAATGTTCTGCTTTCTCAGGTAAGAGCTAGCTAATTTTTGCAAGTTATCCCTGATGAAGTATTCCAGATTAATGTGGTTTAAATACAGCTTGAAAAACATGTTCTGGAAACTATACCTTAATCCAAAGAAGGAAGAAAAATGGTGAAATTTCTTAGTAGGGAAGGAAAGTTTGTATTTGTCAGTTATAAAGAATAGCCCATTTGAAAAAGCAACAAAATACAGAAACAGGGAACAATTAAGGTCAGAAGACCCAGCTGGTAACCCCTGCTGTGTCCTCTCATGGCTGTGTGATTAGAGTCCCTCAGCATTACTGAACCTGTCTCCACACTGTAAATTGAGATCATATAAAACATGTCATACATTAGCCTGTATCTCAAACAGAGAGGGTATAGGAAAGTGCTTTGTAATGAGATACAGTATGTAAAAGACCTTTGTGTACCATGCAGCGTTACATACATGTTGATTTTCACAAAGTTTGTTTCATTTCTTAACATTTTCAGACCAACCTGTAGTACTGTCACCTAATTTCCTTACAGAGGTATGCTTCTGTTACTCATTTTTCTGTACTTGTCAAAGAAAAACAAAAGATTTTTATTTCCTTAAATGCAGCCTGCATAAAATTCAACGTGCGTAAGTGGATATATCCGTCAGGGCTCTGGGTTGCAAACATAGATGTGAACTCTAGTACCTTAAATAGAAGGACTTACTCAAGGTTTATCAGAGTGAATAGAATTGCTATTCAGAGTGGTTAGTAACTGCTATCGACCGGCACTGTGCGGTCAGGAGGGAGTGGGCGGGTGCCTGGGGGCCCCCTGCTTTCTGGGGGTTAATCCTTAGGTTTCTGGATGGGGGAAAAGCTGGGCAGTTTCTAAGGGAGTGGCCTCATCCAGGGCAGTGGCGGATGCAGTTGGGAGCAGGGGACAGTGACTGTTTGCTGGTGGGAACTGAAGGACTTCAATATTTTAACCACTGGCCTGGGCTCAAGAATGCAGACCCGCTGAACATCAGCCTTGGCTGGCGAGAGGCCAGAGAACCAGCTGGAGAAACATTCAGAAACCCTGCCGCGGGGATGACACCTCCGCCATCTTGGATGAGACCTTCTGTGGAGGACGTTGGCCCAGGTTCTGAGCACCACGGCCATGAACTGTGCCTTCATTGTGGTGGCCTTCATTCAGGGGGCAAAGTCCCGGGTGGGAGCATCAGGCTGGCCAAGGCTCCCTGCCTGCAACCTGCCTGACGTGGAGTGAGCAGCGGGTGGCACGAGGCCAGCCCTACTACCTCCTATGACAGAGTCCATGGAAATTTCCTTCAAGAAGAAAAGGGATTTGGATCCTGGGTATCCAATGTCCACTAGACTGAGAGTTTAAGGTGGAGACAAAGATGCTTTCTGTAAGGTGCTCCCTAAATCTGTTTCTCCTCCTCTCCCTCATGTAGTGAGTAATGCTGTGAAGAACTCATCATCATCGTCATCACAGAAAACCGTGAACAACTGTAAGGTGATCTGCACTATGTTGCCCAGCTAAAGGTCACCTTGGATTTTTACCTTGACTGCCATGCTTTTCTCCTCATTAAAATATTTGACAAGAATTCTCTGCATGGATGAACAGCTCCGAGCAGCCTGGCCCCACACTGCTCTCCCAAAGATGTTGCACTGTCATCGTAAATAATCGTGCTGCCAGTTGAAAATCAATATCTGTGTTATACACACATTAACACAGAAATCTGGTGTTCTTACAGCTATAATGCTTCCCGGAAGATACTCTACGAATTTTTGGTGAAAAAAACATGCATTTTCTTCCCTTTAGGTTGCTTTGATTGGCCTAAAAAGTAAGGTTTACATCTTTATTCATCTCTGCATCCCTCTTGCACCTGTCATAGAGTTTTGATCATAGTTGATGGTTGAAAAAAGTGCTTATTGAATCGGGCAGTGAGGTTAGAGTTGCAAGTATATGAATATGTTCTAAGTCTAAGAAGTTGTATCCTGGAGGAAGTCAGATATAGTGGTTAGTGTCACAGGTAGGATGACCAACTGTCCTGGTTTGCCTGGGACTGAGAGGCAACCCAGGACACAGACTCCCACAGCTACAACCAGGAAGGTCACAGGCTTAGGCACCAGACATTTGAATCCTGGTTCTACTGCTTATCCACACTATGACTAAGTTTTCTATTTCTTAAGGTGAATAATAATACATTTGTTATTAGGCTTTGGAAATAACCATGCTCATATATATACAGTACTTAGGACAGTCTTGGCTCATAGTACATACTTGGTGAATGTCAACAAATAGTAAATTCTTATAATAATGCCTGAATATAATGTCTCCTCCCAGAGCCCAAAAGATACTTCTGTGAATATTCTTCTTAGTGCTTGTAAGTCTTTTCAAAATACTGTAGGTTATAACGTCTAAACAGCAGAGAGTTGGTTCCAAAACAATATTACTTTGAAATAGAACAAACCAGCCTTTGCAGACATTGGCAAATAACAAGTCCGACTGGAAATTCCTTTGTAATATCACAACATATCACAATGTGACATGGAGGGAGAAGATTTGCAGGTGTGAGGAAAAGTATCTCGAGGTGAGTGACGTGACGCCACTTTCTAGAAGGCTGTTGTACTGACTCGCTCCCGCCGCACACACTCCGGTACACACGCTCTCTTCCCAACACAATGCCGGTTGTTTTTGGACTGGGAGCTTGAGATTTCCCGAAATTATCCAGGGGAAAAAAAGAGGAGGAGGGGGCAAGGAGCAGGAAAAGCCTCTTCTACCTAAATAAATACCGTCGAAATGTCGCTGTGGCTCTGATCTCTTTGATTTCCCCTCTCTCGGATGGAAATGTTCCTGATCCCCGATTTCACGGACAAGCTTAAATCAATGTGTAAATATTTTGCCATCACTAGGACCTGATTTCTTCATCTACGTATCCAGAAGTCTTTAGCCCACATGTGAAAGAACATAGAGGCCTTATCATCTTACGCTGAAACCAGGGCATGTGTTGAAAAGCTAAACCACGGTGGAATAATTGTGGTCTGCAAAACCAGGACTCGCTGGCTCCGTGAGCTGATTTCCCGAGAGCCGGTGCGGCCCACTTGCTGTTCGCCTGGACTTGCTCTTAATTGGGTTTCAGCTATGTGAGCTTAGATCATCGGGATAAAAAGAAGAAATTGTCAATAATCCGGGTGTTTTGTCTATGCTGTCAAATATCTGGGTGCTGGGGAACGTCTGTATGTACGGCTGAGTTCTGACTTTTTGTGACCGAGGCGCGAACGTTTTTTTTTTCTCCTTAGACGGTGAGATCCGCTCAGAGTGCGTTAAACACTGAGAACTGCAAGGTAGCTGCGGTGCTTTCTGGTTTCCTCCTGCTTTTTCGAATAAAGAATCAAAGCAACAACATGGAACAAGTAAATATAAAACTTTAATTAAAAAGAGGTTAAAAAGACAGGATACCGGGGATCAGTAAGAATTACCTGTGTTGGTGTTTCCAAGTGTAGAACACGTGCCCCTGGGGGAGGTAAAATGATGTGAGACGGGGCGTTAAATAACAGAGACTGCTGCGGTGACATGACTCTTCTTTCCAGTTTCTGTCATCTTTCTGCTTACAGCTGGGAGAAAGTCTCATCTGGGGGCCGCTCTGCCCCTAACTCCTCTCCGGTACTTGCAAACCCGCCTTGCTGGCGAGGACCGGTCGCCTACAGCTCAGAGTCTTCAGTAGACAACAGAATCCGGTGCGAATTTCATAACATTTCTTTGCTTTTTAAAAATGTATTTTTAATGATTGCCTTCTTTTTCATTTATTGCAGTGCGTAAGATAGTTGACTTTTTAAATACAAGTGTGCCTACTTAAAGAAAGTGATGAAGTCACTGGAGCACAGGCGAGTGCAAGGATATGTTAAAAGTCATGAAGGTGACACACAAACAGCCCAATTTTAAGGACCTCTATGAAGGGACAATGCAATCTATCCATCCAACAAATACTTAGTGAGTGTCTACCACGTTGTGCTGACCCTTGTGGATCTGGGGCAAAGTCCTTGGCCTCAAGGAGTGGTAGAGAAGATAGATAACACACAGACAAATAAGTATATATTTAATCAAATGATGTCAGAAGTAAAATGAAGAAAAATGAAACAAGGAATTAGAGAGCAACGGGCAAAAGTTCTATTTTTGACAGAATGGTTGGGGCAGGACCCTGTGGGAAGATGGCATCTGAGCAATGGCTGGGATGAATACAGGTGTGAGCTAGAGTCTATCTGGAGGAAAAGCATTTCAAGAAGATGGAACAGCCAGTGCAAAGTCCTGAAGCAAGAGCATGGCTGGTGTGGTTAAGGAATAAGAAGGAGGCCCGTGTGGGCTGCAGTGGAGGGGACAAGGGACGTGGCACGGGGTGGGACTGGAGAGCTGGGCAGGAAGTGCCCATAGGGCTTTGTTGGCCAAAGTAATAATTTTATCCATAGTGAGATGGGAGCCATGGGAATGTTTAGAGCAGAGAAGTACGCGATCTGATTTATGTTCTTAAAGGTCACTCTGGACACTGTGGAGAAGAGACTGGTGAAGGGTGTGGCACAGTGGAAGTGGGGACACCTGAGGAGGCCCCTGCAGGCTGCTCCCAGGTGTGGCCTGTGCCCAAGAGGTGGTGTTGAGAAGCTTAAACCCCAGGAAGCACCAGGAGCCTTTACTGACGATTTCTAAAGGATGAATAAAACCTGTATAAAACCAGCACTGGTTTGGAAGAACTTGTATCTTAGCAACAGACAAGAGGATGATTCCTGTCATGTGGAAGGTTCTGGAATATGGCCTTGTTTCTATGTAGGACCCTTTCTGCAGGAGATTCTGTGAGTGTATGATCTCAAGAAAGATATGATAGCCTCAGAGAAGGTTCATCTCAGAGGGCAAGAGAGTGAGGAGAGAGCACAGACCAGTGCTGTGTCCTTCAGCCAGGGAGAATGTTGTCTAAAGAGACCATAATCTAAATTTTCAAACTATGCAAATAAAGGTGAGCACAAACTTGCTAATAAAATCCTGAGAAGACACCATCTGAGGGTGCATGATGTCGACAAGCGTGCTGGTTCTCAAACTTGACTGCACGCTAGAATAACCCAGGTGGCTTTAAAAATTGTTGCTAGGCCATTGCCCAGGCCACACCCTAGCCCAGTTACATCAGACTCTCTGGAGGTGAAGTCCAGGCAACGGTAACAGTAACGTTCCCCAGGTGATTGCTAAATGCAGCCAAGATTCTGACTCAGCAAGTCTGTGGTTGGGCCCAAGCTGCTGCCCAAGTGCTGATGCTACCAGTCCAAGGACCTCACTTTGAGTAGCAAGAGCATGAAAAAGAGAGGCTGGAACTTGAAAGTGAGGAAACTTCTGTGTGAGTATTTGCCCTGGCATTTCCTAGCTGCAGGTTGATCAACCATCCTAGTTTTCTGGGACTCTCTTGATTGTGGCATTAAAGGGTCCATGTCCTGGCCAAACAGGGACAGTTGCTCACCCTATGTGTGATCCTAGGAGGTCAGATAAAGTCTCTGAGCCTGGTAACGTTGTCATGTGAATGAAATAATGTGTGTTCGGATGTCTAATAAGATAACCTAGCACACAGTAGGAGTCCAAAAGTGCTTAATAATTGAATTTTAAGATGTTAAGTTTGCAGGTTAAAGCACAGTGAGCTACCAGTTCACACCCACCAGAATGGCTAATGTAAAAAAGACTGAAAATACTAACATTGTCAAGGATGTGAAGTAAGTGAAACTTTCGTGCAAAATTAGTAGAACCACTTAGAAAAACTGTTTGGCACTAGCTACTCACCCCCAGCATCACCTGTGGCCCAGCAATTTTCATCCTAGACATATACTCAAGAGAAATACATATATCTTCACCCAAGACATGTACAGCAGCTTTATTTAAAATAGTAAGACATTAGAAACAACTCAAAACCCCATCAGTTAACTGGATATAGAAATCATAGTTTATTCATAAAATGGAACATAGCAATAAACTCTTGCTACACACAGCAATATGGACGAATCTTACAAACATAATCATGAGTGAAAGAAACCAGATAGAAAAGATATACTACAGAAAATAGCCCGACCTACCCTATGGTGTTAGAAGTGTGGACAGTGGTTTCCATTGGAGGGTATCTGACTTTCTACGGTGTTCTTTTTGTTCCAGGCATTGGTTACACCAGGGTGTTCACTTTGTGAAAATTCATCTAACTGTACAATGCTATCTGTGCACATTTCTATATAAATGGTATACTTTAATAAAAAGTTTTTTAAAGACCAAGATGTAGAAAAACCAATATAGGAAATTTCTTAGTCTTAGATGATAGTAGCTGGAAGCTTCAATGGATCCCAAAAAGTTTTAGAAAATTTGCAAATGAGATTTTTTTAATGGCTTCTAAGAGACTGGAGATACTAAGCATTTAAATAGGCATCTTTCCCCTTTTAATAGTCTCCAGGGATCTCTCATCCCAAATATACAGTGCACAGAACTATCTGCGAGTCTAACTAGGATTACAGTCACTCTGTCCACACCCCTAGCTAGGTCTTCAATAGAGGGAAATTTCTCTCCTCATCTCTGCAAACAAAGCCCAAACCTTACCAAGGGCAGAGAAAAGTTATTAGGAGATTGCATAAAATTCTCTAAAAGAAACTGTCAATAATCTACCTTCCATCTGGTCACACCCCTTGGGAACTTCAATCCATTCGCTGCTAGAATCACCATAGACACTCTTAATCTACTTCCTTAAATTTATCTTTTCGGCTCCATCTGCCGGTTATTATGGTTTTCTGATGACATAAGATATGCCAAGGAACCTGAGTTCCAAAACGGTCAGCTCGCCATGTTAAAATGGAACTCTTAGGCTGAAATCAGAAGCCATTTAAATCTTCAACAAGCTCTCACTGTGCTGTTGATTCAGAAATCCAAGCCTTCCCTGAGACCAGTGGTGTTCCTTACAGATGTTTTGCTTGAATGAAGGAAGCGTCTTCAGAGGACTCCTATACAATATCAAATGCGACTGAAACATCAGGAATCTGCAAATCTCTTGGTCTCATCACTTTGGTGGAAAAGATGACGAAGTGGCAAAGGTGCATCTCAGGTGCATCTTATCCTTCATGTAGAAACAAGACAGCCCGCTAGGAGTGTTTGCTCTGGGCGTATTCTACAGGAAGTTTACAATGCACTTGTTTCTTCAACTGGTGGACTGATATGTAATCATCATCATCATCATCATCATCACCATCACCACCACAGCTAGAGCTATTTTATTTTTGACACAGCAGCCACCATCATCCTTGCACAAAATAAGTCGTATCAGGTCACCCCTCCTCCATGTCCCTCAGAGTAAAATCAAAAGTCTTCAGGGGTCTCCCCAGGTCCTTCCTGATCTGGCCTTGTCTTAGCTCACTGATGTCATCTCTTGTCCTCCCTAGTTTACTCGGCTCCAGCTACACTGGTCCCTTGCTGCTCCTGGGATACTGTAGGTGTGCTCCCACCTTAGGACTAGGTACAGCTGAGCCCCTCTGCTTGGAATGCCCACCCTGCCCCCACCCTGTTGGCTAACTCACTCCACTCCTCCAAATCTTTGCTTAAATGTCACCATTTTAAAGAGTCATTCCCTGACTACCTCGTGTCTCCCTACTGCCACTCTTCTAATCCCCTCTACCCTGACCTACTTTCTTTTTTCCACACTGTTTTCACCTAACATGCTATATAATTTTCTTGCTATTTTGTTTATTGTTTATTATTTTTCTTCCCACACTAGAATGTCAGCTGCACAAAGTCAAGGGATTTTGTTGTTATTGCTCTGTTTTGTTCCCCGATGTGTCCCAAGTGCCTAACATGGAATTGGCACAGTAGGTGCTCAACAAATATTTGTTGAATGTTGAATGGCTGAAATATGGGGGCTTATACGTGCTGTTGTTAGGCTAAGTACTTTACATGTATAGATCTAACACTTGGCAGTCCACGAGAAAGGTAATATTATTAACCATATTTACAAGTTAAGAAACTGAAGCAGAGAGAGGCGGTTTAGCCTGCCAAGGGTCACACAGCTAGTCAATAATGAAGCCAGGGTTCAAACCCAAGCAGTGAGATCTTAGAACACTAGTTCTTGACCACATCAACTAAATTGAAGCAAGCAATGCCAAGAAGAGGTTATATACTCAACAAGCACATGTTGCTTATGATAGACAGCAGCTTGTTGTTTCTACATTCATTCTTTTCCTAGTAATTGCACCCCAGTTTCCCTCTAGGGAATCATTCCTTCCTCCACTTTCCATCTGTGGGCTTCTCGTACACTGGACTCCATTCCTGAGCCAAGGGTAAAGCTTGTGATGAGAGAAAGCCAATCAGCACCTGGCTTTCCTCTGGCCTTGGTGATTGGCTCAGAAATGGGCACATGACCTGGTCAAGCTGAGAATGCTGGGACAAAATGGCTTCAATTTTCCTGTAGGCCATGGAAGCAGGTAAACTGTTAAGCATCATCCTGGAAGCCTGCCAGGGTGACTCTGCCTGAGAATAGAGCCAACACCGAGGAAGTAGACCAAATAAATGGTTGTGAGAGGCCCTGGGTCCTGCCCACTAGGCTTGTCTGAAGCTTCAAGGTACTCTCCTCTATAATGGGTGGGTAATGGCTTCCCAGTATGACTGTTTAAGGGGCCTAAGAGTATGTCACCTTCCTTGGTTGTCTCCTTTTGTTTTTGTTCCTTCCTTCTCTCCTTCCTTCCATTTATCCTTCCTTCCTTCCTTCTTTGTCTCTCTTCCTTTCACACTTTCTTTCCTTTCTAACACTAACTTAGTAAATACTATGCATCAGAAACTATGCCACATTTAAAAACATTATCCCATTTTATTTTTACAACAACAATATTGGATAGGAACATTTGATATTCCCATTTTATGGATGAAGACACAGCCTGGGAAATTTGCACAAGGTCAGGCAACTGGTAAGCGACAGAGTCAGGTTTCAGAGTCGAGCAATCTGACTCCAGCCCATGCCCTCTTAATCACTGGACTAGACTACACCGCCTCCCTTGTGAACCACAGGGTCATATGGTGAGCAGACCAGAGTTGAAAGAAGAAGAAAGGGTGGCTGCAAAGTCAGCCAAGTGTGGCTCAGGTAGCAATGGAAGGGGCAGACTAGCATAGTGATTAAGAACAAAGCTTTGGATTCCGACCAAACTCCTGGTTTGAATTCTGCCTTTTCCATATGCTAGCTGTGTGAACATGGCATATTAATTAACCTCTCTGGGCTCTGGAATTCTCATCTCTGCAGTGAAGATAATAGTACCTGTCTCAAAACAATGTTGCTTGGTTTAACTGGGAAAATGGATACAAAGTATTACCCCATTATCGGGAACACAAGTAAAAGCTATTATGACAATAACATGTTAATTACCATTAACTAACTATAAATTACTATTAATAACTATTAATTACTATTAATTCACTAACATTAATCACTATTAATATTCTTATTTATTATTGGTTGCCCTTAAAATGCTCAATCCTAACAGCAGAAGTCCTGAAGACAGAGAGCAAAGTGTGTTTTCTCCCTTATGACTTTGGTCAACAGCCCCCATCCTTGGAACTGAAGACTATTTTTATGCACTAAAAGAAAGCCATTTAAACTCTGCTGAATTTTGTCAACCCTAGGCTGCAAAACCAGCCTTCAGGAGGTGACTGTGTTTAAAGAGATGTTCTCAGAAATATGCACATGCCCCACTGAGGGGTGAATTATCTGAGTTCCCTCCAGGTGATGTCAAGCAGATAGATCTTTCAGAATTAGGCAATCTGGCTACTAAACCACTGGTGTTTTACCACGGGGCATACACCTTCCCAAGAAGAGAAGTATTATACAAATAGGAAACATCTCCTGGCTCTCAGATTAATGCTGCTGTAGAAAATAGCATCTTAATTAATAAATGCATTCTCCAAATGGAGGCACTTCCATTGCAAAGCCTGTCTTGTCTATCCTTAGAAAAATGGAATGTTTTGGCTAGGCATAAACAACAGTGAGAGAATATTCTAAATGCACGTGTTTTCTTCGTCAGATGAGACGCATATTGTAGATCGTTTCTGAGACTCCTTGGAGATAATAGCTCCTGAGTAAACGCTTCTCTCTGTCTTGAGAGATTAGAAGTCACGATACCTGTTTTACATTTGGAGGTGTCCAGCTTCCCTCCTTTCTTCCCCATTTCCTAGAACTGTTCAGTTGTATTTACAAAAAAAGCATTTCATTTGGGCATCAGGGCTGACCAGGAGACTATTCGAAGTTAAAGCACTTTGCTAGTTTCCATTTTCTTCTCCAGCATTGCTTTCTACTTCTGCTTTTTCTTTAAAAAGAAAAAAAAAAAAGTTCGGACTTAAGAAAACTTGATCCATTTGGAAACAGGCTGGCCACAACTATTCCTTCCTGTGCTCCTAGACAGAAGGAGGCGTGGAGGCTAGAAGGCCCAGAAGATTCCAGGGGGAAAATGGCAAGAGAGGGCAAAGGCGCATGGGGCTTCTCCACAGGGGATGTTCAATAACTCTCTCAGCCTTTATGCTATAGGACAGGGGCTCATTTGCTCGATTTGGGGTGACAGCAGCCGGTTTTGTTACAGCGTAGCTGGAGTTTGAAGTAAGTGTAGCTCTCAGAGGCCGAAAGCAGCATTCGTTATCGTAGCCACGGGAGGGCATGGAAATCGGAGGCGTTTTGGCAAAGGCAGCATAAATCCAATGTTTGCGAGAGGCCGACCCAGCCAGGGAGGAAGGAATGCACAGTTTCCCTTTGACGGTGAGATTTCCTGCTTCTCGTTGGAGAGGTTGTCTGGACTCAAAGCACAAGCAAAGTCTGCATCAATTACTTGAAAGGAAACCAACCCTATTCCTGAAGGTTTGGCAGCAGAAACATGCATTGTTGAGAAAGGGGAAGGAAAAAAAAAGACTAATGAACTCCCCTCTCTTCGGTATTTTCAAAGGCCTCTTGTGTTGGTGGCTGCTTTTTTTTTTTTTTTTTTTAACAGAGTTCTTAGGAACTCTCATTAGCCCTTCAATAAATGCTACTTTAAGGGCTTGTAACTTTGTCATTAAATCTTCACTCCAAGATGAATTAAGGTTGCAGCCAAGAAATGCCCTCCCCACCCCCAGTGAGCTTCTTTACAATTACCAAAAAGGCAGGAAAATAGATTTGCGGGGGATTTTTAGTACTCGTTTACGTGCCTTCCTGTCAAATAGTGATTAATTCAGGGCCACTTAAGTTTTCCTAACTTTCATCCATAATGGGCACGCTGACATTTTTATTTGAATCTCTTTACGCCATCCAAAATAATCTCCTTCAGCAACAGAAACTGCTGGTTAATTGCCACAGAGCAGCTGTTACCTCTTCTCAGTCGACAGCCTCTTTCAGGATGTTTTTGAGCTTGGTGCCTGTGGAACGCGCGGGCCAGGGACAGCCTGTCAGGTGGATTGATTGAATGGCCCCCTTGTTCCCGACTGGCTGTGTCTACACTGGTATCAGGGCCAAACAAAGCCCTTCGCATCTAAATATAGCATTTTCTTTGGCCCCGGGCCCTCACTGTCTTGTTTTTCCATTCTTCCACACTCTAAAACAAATCAGAGAGGGCCCCATTTTAACATGACTGACTTTTACCCTGATTTGCATATTCCATGAGTCAGACTGGTCCTAGAAATACAAGTTCATGCACAATTAATCTGATTTTCTGGTTAATTGAAGGCTAACCAGAAAACGGCTTTGAAAAATCCATTCTTGTTGCAAAGTATTCTGAAAACACGTTCACACACTTTCAGAACAGCAGAGCCGTGGGATTGAAAGAGAATTCAAGGTCTGAGTGCGCAGAGGGCAGCGTCTATGGGTCTAGCCAACTTACCTGGACCTTCCGTCTTCTGCGTGACCCCATTCCATTTTTGAACAACTTTTGTGCTGGAGTATCCCCTTCTTGTATTTCTTGCTTTGATTATTAGTGGAGTAAATTTTTTTAAACTTGTTTTCTTGGTGACAGAGTGGGCGAGGTTTCAGAATACAGAGTTAGCCATTGTCCTGTAGAAATCTTGGGGACAGAGTAAGACAGGCTGAGTGTTCAGGAGCCAGGAAATATGTGTGGCCTCTCCAAACTTGTTTTCTTATACTCTGCTCCTTTCCAAGGGTGGCCTGAGTGAAACCATTGCAGATATTTGGAATCCAGTTGGATGGGTTCCCATTAATCACCTTTGCTGTACTGCACTCAAAGGGTAGCCCTCACCGAATGTTGGCATAACTTTTGGCAAAAAAACAAAAGGAAAGGAGAGGAAAGAAAAACAACTAGTTTAAAATATTGTGTATATTCTTTTCTGATTATAAAAGTAATATGTGTTATAAGTTCAAACAATACAGAAAGGTGAAATATAGAAAGTAGAAGTCCCCTAAAGTCTATCCTACAGGAATAGATATTTTACAATAAAAAATGTGTCTAGCCCATGGCTATGTGGAGGTAGTATAGCCCTGAATCTAGTGAGATTGCGGGTCAGGCTTGTACTGGTTAGGTGTCAACCCCACCAACTGCTTACTTCGTCTCCAAAGCATTGACAGAAAGTCCAATCAGCCTTTCAGCTCCTCCCGAAGTCCTAGCTGAGAAAAGTATTATTCAGGGACATCTAAGGATCATGATTGCCATCCACTCCACCAGGCCCGTGGAGTTCTATCTTTGGATCAAGTTGAACACCAGAAACTTGCTCATTTGTGCTTTATTTATTTAGGCCAAGGGCAGGAGTTACACAGCACACATGTGGTCAGTCATCTGTCCTCTGACTATGGCAGGCATCTCTAAGCTAGTATAGGCTCTTTTCCTGCTCAGCCTAGATGTGACCCTGAACCTTCTCAAGACAGGGCTTTGCGACTCCACCACGGGGCAACTGGAGTGGCCACTAGACAGGTGCCCATTTGCCTTGCTTTTTTACTCCAGCCCTGGTAATTCTGCAACTGTGTTTGCTCTCAAAGTTGATATCGAACTTCTGCTCTCATAGCCCCCTTATGAAGAGCCCTGTGTGTAAAATTTATTTAAAAATGAAGCGTCTGGAAAAGTTCTCCCCTCTAAAACACTGTATGCTTGAATAAAGTGAGGCTTTGTCATTAGTCATGACCATCCTTTCGCTCTTGCTGCCGAGAGGCTCTGAGTCAATGGCAACAAACATAACAAGCCTCATGATTGACCTCTTGGCAACCTCCTTTTTTCTTGTCCAGAGTTTTTGTTTTTGTCATTTGTGGTTTGGGTTACAAACTGTCTTATGTCAAAGAGGTGAAGGTATAATTAAGTAAATGAACAAATTAAAAAGTCATGCATCCAATCTGGTGTCTTATCCATGCAGGCCTCAGTCTGAGAGCAATTTCTGTTGTCCTTCGTGTTTAAAAGCATATCCATGCCTTTGCACGCCATCTTAGAAGAATGCTTGGCGCTAGGACAATGTCATTGGAGCCGGAAAAGGGAAATAAAACTGGGATGATTGATCTGGATAGATGAGATCTTTCTTTTCAGCCTTTGGAGAGTGTTGTTGTGGCCCCATTTTACAGACAAGGGAGGGCAGGTTTGGCTTCCTGGGGACACCAGAGTGTGCCTGAGTGACGTGTCACTCCCAAGTCCTGCCTCTAGTCCACTTGGGCCTGTAATCTTATGCAACCTTTTCTCTTTCAAAAGTGCTCCAGCACTCCCTGGCCATTCCAAATGCTACTGGTGAGCACACTTCATTTCTACTTTGTCTAGGAATCAGAATAGCTCCGACTTTCGAAAAGCATGAAATCTCCAAATGAAGGAACGTAAAGTACTTGGCTTCCAACCCCCCCAACACGGAGAATCAATCTGAATACACAAAATTAGAAAAACATACACAGAATGGTTGTTTAAAATTCACAGCTGTCAACATCAAGTATTTTGTGTGAGAGAAAGAATGCAAGAAACATCGGGTTAACAAAATAGCTGCAGATGGATCGGTTCGCAGCGAGGACTAGGCTGGCATTGTCTGTGCTCTGTTTTGCAGAGGCTCATTTGCATCCCAGGACAAAGGTTCGCTGTTGGAGACCCTTTCTCTCCATCCTCCTCCTCCAAAAGGCGCCTCGCCTTCCACAGTGAAGATAGTCGGTCTCCCTCCTCCCAACAGAAACCTACAGGAACGAACACAAATCTGTTATTTTAACACAACGTGGGCACAAAGTGGTGTTTTCATTCCGAATAAAGCTGGGGGAAGCTGAAGAATGGGGCCTTTTATGTGCAGGAGATACTCAAAGGAAGCAGGATTGAACTGTAGGCCAGCGAATATGAATAAAGTTGTTAGAGAATCTGCAGCCTGTGGCCTGGGAGCGCCACTGTAAGTTCCCTGTCAGCTAGCAGCACTTTGCATCAGAATGCATAATTGCATCTGTTAATTACATTTTTAGCCTAGTCCTCCAACATAGAATAAATTCATTTTCCTCCCACTTTTCATACTGCCTGGGAGAGGAGACTTTTTTTTTTTTTCAATTTAATAAACATGATTGACAACAGGAAATGCAGATTTACTTTCTTTCTATTATGACTGAAAATTTGCGTCCGGAATCCACACATGTATTTTGCTGATGATTGTGTAGCAGCACATTAACAATTGCATTCATTCCACAAATTCTAAGGGCCCTGTTTTATGACTCTTGTAAGAAGTAGCTTGAAAGTGGCATGAAGAAATGTTTAAAAATATGCAGAGACTAAGGACATTTTAAGCACCGTGTCTAAAGGGAAATGCCAGGGTAGAAATGTCACTTCAATGGTAAAGGCCAGCCCTTGAGACCAGCACTCTGAATTCTGGGCCTCCAATCCCTGGGCCACATTTAGGGAGCTGAGCTAGAAATGCCTCTGTCTTTTACCAACACCTTTGAACCAGAAACTGGGCAGCTGCTTCACCCTTTGCACAAGGCCGCAAAGATTGTTGGCGAGACAACTGGGACCAACACCCTGACCTACCTGGAGAGGAGGTGAGGACTGTGGGAGGGAGGCTGGGAAATCTAACCCCACCCCTCCCTCCCTTGCTCTCTTCCTGTGGTCCCCAGAAAAAAAGAGCAAGAGTCCCCCTTTCCCATATGGGTGGGGCAAGAGCACAGGAAAGATGGTTTTAAGTGAGGCTGTGAAACCTGGAGGACAATGTGATTTCTGAGCCCATAGCATGAGGCGCCGTGAGTCTGGGGGTGGTGACTGTGCAGTGTTTCTTCGGACAGTGGCCCCATGATGTAACTGAAGGTCTTGACACCAGCTCTTTAAATCAGGGGCTCCTTTAGGGGCTCCCTGCTGCCATTGTTTCTAATGGCCTTAATCCCAGGCCTGAGGGGCAAGTTAAATAATTTTTCTTTTTTAACCACTAAAGAAATCCTCCTGTTTGAGTAGAAGAGAGAAAAAAAAGCAAATCTTCCAGAGCATACATAATCTCCTCTTGATCTGGTCTCCCCGGGCCTCTGACTGGCAAAAGTAAGCCTGCAGATGGTTCTGGAAAGATGAGTGTGAGAATCTCTCTCCTTCAGCCTGGGAGAGCGAGCTAAGGAGGGGAGCCCCGTGGCATCTTCAGAGCCCTAAGCTCGTGCTCACGCCTCTAACAGTTGTTCAAGCCTTGACGCCGTTCGCTCGTATATCTTTGTCCAAATGAGAGGTCAGATGAGATCACTGGAGTGAAAGAGCTTTGTAAACTATAAGGCACTAGACAATGCCAGTCTGTTTTCATTATTAACCAGTAGCCCAGGCCCTTTCCTGCCAAGGAGGCTATTAAAATTTTGGCATGGGGGGCGGGGTCTGAGTTCCTTTTTTTTTTTTTTTAGTTGTTAACAGATATTTATTGAGAGCCTACCATTGACCAGGCATTTTACCAATATAGATCAGATCATGTCACTCTCCTGCTGGAAACACTCTGAGGCCACCCTTCACACCTAGAATAACAGTCAGTGTCTCCACCGTGGTCTGTAAGGCCTCACTTCCCTCCTTCTGCCCCTCTTTCCCTCTGCGCAGTCTGTGGTGCCCCCTCGCCGCCCCCCCACGTGTCAACTTCACTTTCACGTTCAGGCCTTTGTGCATAAGTTGCATCTGGCCTGAAAACACACTCTCTTTCACCCCACTGAGGTCCAAACATCACTTCCTCAATGAGGTCGTTCTTGACCACACTCTCTAAAACACCCTCCCCTCATCCCTGACATTCCTTATCCCCATCCCCTGCTTTAAGGGTCTTCATAGCCCTCAACATAATCTGAAATGATTGAAGGTGTCTGTGTATGTGTGTGTGTGTATGTTTATTGTTGTCTCGCCCACTAGAATGCATGCTCTGTAAGGCATATTTTGCCCATGGCTGTTATGTCCAGCACTTAGAATAGTACCTGGCACATAGTAGGTGCTCAGTGAATATTTATGGCATGAATACAAAGCACTGGGGATGCAAAGATGAGAAGAAATCGAGGGGGTTACAGTTCTGCCTTTATCTGATGGGACCTGGCTCAGAAGGAAAGCAAGAGCAATTAATAATGCAATGTTTACTTTATGACTTAGTGCAAAAGACTTGAGTGCTCAAGTTATTTCTTTTTCATAAGAAGCTCACCCAAAATTGAGGATCTGGTTTCTAAGATCTTCTTTGAAACGAGGAGTCTTGGCATGAGACATAGGAAGACATATGAGGGCCCGTAGACAGAGCCAGGTCAGAGACTTCTGGGGACACACAGGGAGGGCTGCCCAGCTCCCAGCAGCTCCCTCCATGGCTGGCTTGGCATTACCCAACCTCTTTTCTATCTCCCTTGATTGGCAAAGACTGATAGCCTCACCCAGGCTGAGCCAATTATACTCTTTCATCCCTCGCCCGCTGGCCAGCAGCATTCAGCCAGGTAAGTCAGAGTTTTTCCTGGGGATTTTCCAACTGGAACTACAGAGAAAAACTGTTTTCTTTTCCAGTGACAAAGCTATGCAGATGGGAGCCCAGAGGTTCTAGCTCCATGGCACTAGCCATAGGATGACGATGGGGAGACAGAGGTTAGTGATGGAGACAGAGAGATAAACAGAGAATGTCCAGGCCTTGGACCCACCCCCACTCCCTCCCTGACCTACAGTCATGCATCGCTGAATCCCTCCCTTGCCTAAGCCAGCTCAAGTGGGGTTTTCTTCAATCAACTCAAAGTGCCTTGATAAATATATTTTTATTTAAACTAGTTATGTAATTATTAATATTATAAAATAAAAACATAAATTTAGGATTTAAAAATGCAAGCACTCCGGGAGATTATAAAACAAAAAGCGATCTTCTTCCTTGGCCCCCCAAAACCCTCCACCCCCCACCCCCGCCTCCACCTCGCTCCTGTTTCATTCCCTAGAGGTAACCCGCAACCACTTGTTAAACTTATTATCCTTCTAACTGTCATTTGACAGACTTCTGGCAAGCATTTTGAAAAGCAGCAGAAAATCCTTTGTAATTTTGATTTATCTGATTGTAATATATATTACTCTTGTAGATTTTCAAACAATGGGTTATTCAACCATTTATTTCAGTCAGCTTTGTCTGCATTAGTAAATGTTTTGACATTAGCCATTTATTTCAGAGATGAATGATTCATTTGGGTATTTCTCAACAACATAAAATAATGTTCTGGGTGAGGGCATTGCTGACTTCTTGGCAGGGACTGAGTTATTCATTCTCACATTCTTCACACAGTTCAGCGTGCTGTGTGCAGAGTAGGCACAGTGTGTGTTGGGATGGATGAAGGATTTGGTGAAAAGGAGCCTGAGACAGAAAGGGAAAGAATGAACCTTCACTGAGCGCTTTCGCGGTACCGTGGACTTGGCATGCTTTATCTCTTTTAGCCTTTGCGTAGCTCTGGGCAGCTCTTGTCCCTTCTGTAGCTGGTTTGTTGGCTTTCCATTTCATGGTGCGGCTACTCCATGTCCCTCCGATGAACCCATTTTGCTCAGGTTAGCCAGAGCTGGTTTCTGTTGCTTGCAACTCAAGAACTCTGACAGAGAAATCAGTGCATCCAAAGTAGGGTGAATGAACTGGATAGGAAAAAATAGATATAACCTCACTTACAAATGAGGAAAATGAAGGCACAGACTCATTCATTAAGTACTTTGCTTCAGGCCACATAGCTAGGGAGCGGCCAAACAGGAATTAACTCCGGTCTCTCAAGGTACAAAAGTTTGGCCCTTTCACCATTCTCCAGCCGGGTGCCAAGACTCTGGCACAGGAACAAATTATTTCTAGAGTCCAAAGAAAACATGATTGAACTTGCCTGATTCTCACCAAGAAGTCAGTCTGTATGTGTTTTGCGGAAGATGGCCTCTTCCAGAAGTCTGTGGGCTTCACCCCTGGAGACTTTTCTAGATCCTTGCTGATGCAAAAGCATGTCTTAGACACTTAGGAAAAAAATATTTAGAAGAGACCAATCATGAAGCAGAACCTCAAGCACTATTCTCTTACTCGCTTCCCTTATCTTTAAATGTTTCATGTGTGTCTTATTCCTCTTCTGTTGCCCCCACCACATAGGGGAAAAAAAAACTTATTACCCATGGTGAATATTGATAATTTACTTGTTTTTGGTAAGATTCTTTATTTTACACAATATTACAGGCTGGTGAAAAGCAAAGGCTCTAGAGCCAGAGTTCCTAGGTTTGAATCCCAGCCCTGCCATTTGCCATGTGACCTGTGACTTTGTTGTATGGGATAAGTTACTTACCATCTCTGCCTCTGTTTCCTCCTCTGTAAAATGAGTATAATAAAACCTGCTGCCTCCCAGAATGGTTGTAAGGATTAAAAAGTTAACATATGTAAAACACTTAGAGCAGGGCCTGGCACATAGTAGGTACTGAAAGTATTTGCTATTAGTATTATTCCTTAACTTACTATTTTAATTTTTTAAAAGGTACTCATTGGGAACCTGAGCAGATGAAATGAGTTTTGAATTCTGCAAGTGCGTGTGTGGGTTGTGCAGTTCAGAGCAGTGGTTCGGAATCTGTGATTACGGCACGGGTCTTAAAGTAACAAGTGACTGGTAGCAATAGGCACACAAACAGAATCCTGCTTCGTGGGTATTCTCATTATTCTTTCCTTTTTGACATGATTCCATGTTTAGCTGCATAGCATTAAGCAATACTTACACAGTTCGGGAAAGGGCAATTTAGAAAGATCAGACCCAATGATCTTAAAGCTGTGATGTATGGTTCAGTGAAAGTATAAGTAGGTCAAATACCTCTAACATTGAATTAGCTGAAATTATGCAAGCTATTATATTGGATATTACTATTTGAACATTTTGTATAAACTGCAGTAATACACACTCATCTTTATGGGATGAATCAAGACTTAAAACTAATTCTGGCGAATTAAGAATTGTATTTTCTTCTAGGAATTAACTACCACAATTTGACTGCAGCTGTAAAAATTTTATTAGGCAATACATCTGACCTCAAATTGGAAATTTGTGTTGGAACCAGTTTAGGAAATAATTATTGCTGTGTTGTTAATTTTATATTTGCCTAATAAAACACAGCAGGAACAACAGGGTTGGATGAATGTAACAAAAGAAAGCTCTTAGACATGCTTTAAATGAGTATTTTCAACCAAGCTGGAACTAGGAATGTGCATCTCTGTTGAACACTGTTGCAGCTGACATTGTGGAATTAATAATAGTTCATGGTTATCAGACTAGAAAAGAGAAACGTGTTGATGTTGTTTCAATCATTCTCACCAGCCAATAAGAAGTGTCACTGTGTGCATATCTGAAACTGTTTGCTTTAGTAAAGTTTAACCTCCTCGCATACTTAGAACCTCACAGGAACATGCACGGCTGCACACATGCACGTCGACATGGCCTCTCTTGGGACTACTCACTTGTTCTCGTTTGTCCAGTTTGCACTGTGAAGAGCATTAGCAGAGAAAGACCAACCACTCTTGGAAGTGAAAAGCATGTGTCTTTGTCATCATGGGTGTTGTGGTTCTTGTTGAGAGAGGGCTAATTGTTTCATTCAACTACATGAAAGGATATTATTCTTCCTTATGTGAGAATCATCTTCTAGTCTCTTCTAGTCTCTTCTATTATTCTTGAGTTTCATCTCAAAGACATACCTGGAGACTATTAACTGAGTCTGTAGTCTGTAGCTATTTGCTACTGGTTGCTGTGGGGCAGTATAAGCTAAAAGTTGGATCACAAATCACCTTTCTGGTGGCATAAAATAACATAGATTCACATCATGAGAAAGTTATTCCCTTTACAATCTTCTCCTGATCCTTCCAGTTGTATCAACCAAGAAGTCTCAGGTTGGTGGGAGGATGTCTTCAACACATTTTTCACTCTTGTTTGTCTCCATTTTTACCAAAGAATGGGCAGCACTCAGGCCCAGAGCCTTAGGAGTCAATAACAACAAGCTAGAGTTTAACAATATCAAGTTGTTTGTCCTGCTTTTTTAAATAGTTGTATTCAATTTAGGGTGAGTGAGTATGGTGTTTCATTTACGATAGGGAGTGAATGCCTACTTTAAAAATAAGGGTGAAATAAGGTAATTGATTTGAATAAAAAATATTTGGTAAATAATATAAGTAGTCCTTGCATAAGGCAAAACCAAGACACTTGTAAGAGGCAGGCTCTGTCAGGGCACAGAGGGCATGCGGGAAGAGTTTGAACTGGACAGAGGTTAATGAAAGGACTGGTTATAGAGCTGTGCGTGGGGTCCAGGGAACCAACAGGGCTGCTGAGCACCCAGGGACTAGCAACTGCAGGAAGCCGTCACCCTCCCAGGGCTGAGGAGTGAAGAAGGGATAGTTTTCCCAGAGCCAATGGGAGCTGGGACTTTGGAGGCAGGAGATAGCTGCCCTATTGGGAAGCAAGGAGGGAGAGGGAAATAAATACCCTGACCTCTCCCTCCTTCCGTCTTCCAACATTTGACAGCCCAACCCAACCAGAAGCCAAGGTCAAGGGAAAGCTGAGTGATGCAGTCCTCAGAGGTGAGCGAAGGACTGAGAGTGTATCAGGACGGGGGGCTGCAAACGGAGGATGCCAGCACGGCGGGGCGTACGGGACTGGAATCTGGGCGCTCCTGCTGGGGCATATAGACAAGGGTGAACCGGAGATTCAGGGAAAGAGAACCGACTTTTGAGAGCCTACTCTGTATTTGCCATGAGTCAAATATCGTTCACCTGCTTTATTTCATTATTTATTTCATTAGTGACCGGATGAAATGAAGGAAATTCACTTCTGAAGTACAGAAGTGCATTGCAAAAGTACAAGAGCAAGTGAATTATTAACAGATGAAGGTTTGGTTTCAAATCCCTCCTGCAGGCGGCCCAGCTCCCCCAGTGCTGTGTGGCACAGAGCACAGCAGCTGAGAACAACCGCTTAGGGGCCCAGCCGGCCAGGGTTCACGTCCCACCCCATCCTCTCCCAACTGTCTGATACGGGGCAGGTCACTTAACCTTTCTGCGCCTCATCTCACTCTTCTACAAAATGGGACTTGGCAGTTCCTACTTCTTAGGGATGCTGTGATGACTAAGTGAGTTAATATGGATAAGTGTTTTATGGTAATTCTGGTGGGGGGGTATTATTATTTCTTATCTTTAGAGATGGCGTCTTGCTATATTGCCCAGGCTGGCCTTAAACTCCTGGGCTCAAGCCATCCTCAGCCCCCTGAGTTGCTGGGACCACAGGTATGTGCCACCACTCCTGGCCTGTTTTATTTTTATTTTATTTTGCAGAGATGATACTCATTCTCTCTTTAAGACACAAGGAATAGTAAGTACTTATGCTTATGCATAAAAATTAAACAGGGAAATATCTTCTTTTCTCCCTGGTTTTTATTAATGACTATAAAAGTTTAATAGACTAACAGGCATAATACTTTGGTAATTGAAGCCCTAGTTAATTAGGTAAATCAAACTGCTGTTTTGTTCTGATAGCTGTTGAAATATTTTCTGGGATGGATTAGTCCACTTAGATGAGCTAGTGTAAACTTATTTGAAACCTCTCTTGGAGGCTGGGAGACCTAGCGATCTGAGACTCACCATTTGTAAGATGTGGCCTTACCCTTTTAGCCTGTGGATCGAGAATCGGTGTCAGGTGGAGCATCCCAGGCATTAAATTGGGAGGATTTTTCCTTAATCCACAACATAGTATTTTCTTATCTTTTGCTTCCTCTGATGTGATGAATAAAATACCCTAAGAAGTTAAGGTTCTCCTAGCCTAAGGATGCTGTGCATGGCAAAAATCCTGTATTTAATGTGCGTGTGTGGTGGGGTGGGGGGTGTCCCAGATAAAGCATGACTCCTGGCCTTGAGGAGATTATGATTTTAATGAGGGGCATGGGACAGGATCCGGGTCAGACTCTTCTGACTGCTGTAAGGCTGGCGGGCATAAGGTGCCACGGGGATTCTGGAAAGGAACCTCCCCTTTCTGCTGAGATAGAAGGTGGGTTGAGCAGACCACAGATGACCTTGAGAAGGAACTGGCTTCTGAGCTGAATTCTGAGGGAGAGATAGGATTTTGAGAATGAGAGATAGTTAAGGAGAGACATTTATGATAGAAATAATTCTGTGTAAAGGATTGAAGTGAGGAAATGATGGTATAGGACTCAAAACCAGCAAACATCTGATTTGGCAACCATGTGCAGGCTCTTGATATCTTTTATTAAATAGAATAGCATACGGGGCTCAGTCGTGAGAAATAGGTCAGAAAGGGGTTTTGAATGCCAGGCCAAAGAATGTGCATGCACGATGATTAGTTGTTTTTTAGGCTTTCACTCTTGCAATGAAAAGGTGTCCCAGTTTCTCAGAATTAAGAGATGGAAAGCTATATTCTTGCCTTTACGGAGCTCACCGTCAGACATGTAAGATGTCGATTACTGAACAGTGTGGCCAAGACCACAGCAGAGGGACTGTGGGGACAAGAGAAGGGTGCCTAACTCATGGGGGGTCCCAAAGGCTTCTACAAGAAGGGGTCCCTGTGCGAGAGACATAAGGGAAAGGCAATTGTTGATGCAGCAAAGGAAGGCTGAGAAAAGGTACTGCAGGCAGAGAAAGCGTTGTGTGCCAAGTTGCAGAGGTGAGAGGAGGTGGCTACTGAGGAACAGCCAATGTTCTTCCTCAAAGGACATGCTGGTTGTGGTGATTTTGCTCACAAGGTAGAGAATCCCACTTAAGCTAATGCAAATAAACATATGGGGTTATCATGAGGATGCTAAAGTCTCCTGGAATCCAAGGGCAATACAGCCAGGCATGGCCACCAGGAGCCACAGAGTCCATGCTCTTCATCTCTCCTCCTGAGCTACACCATTTCTTATGGCTGCGTTCTCTTGTCCTACCTGTTTATGTTTCTCTTTCTCTCTCTCCCCTTTGACTTCCAACAGACTCAACGTGGCCACCAGCCTACAACACAACACAACCCATCTGTTCAACCCTAACTCAGCCTCTCAGCCCGTATTCCCAGGAGAGGACTCTGATTGACCCTTCACCTCGATTTAGGCAGAGCTCTTGGCACCGGACTATGCCAAATGACTCTCTAGAGATTGGTTGCCTTTGGGTCAGGACCTCTGGTCCAACCAGCTGTGGCTGCAGAAGGAGGGGAGAAGGGTCACGTGGTCCATGTCCACTTAATTGGGACTCTGGGCCTAAATCCCCAAAGGTTAGATCATTCTAGGGAATGTCCCTGAAGGGAAAGCTGTGGAAAAATCTAGGATGAATTGGTTGGCAGGGAGGAACCATTCCCTCCAGCTGACAACATGGCACCCTAGAAAAGCCACCACTCCCCCCGCCCCAATCTGAGTGTAGTGACCTGAGAGCCACTTGCTTGATTGACATTCTTGGCAAGGTCCACTCATTCTGATGCTACTCTTTTAATTTCATTTGGAACAGCAGAGAAATAAATAATTCAATTACGCATTTTTTGGTTACACCTACGCAGGCACCTGAGTGGCAGAAATCTCTCCATCAGGTTGTCAGTTTTACCTTAAGCACTTGGGACAGAAAATGGTGGCAGGTAACACTCTGGGATTGAGAGAAAGAATGAAGCGCAGCCCTCCAGTCAGAATGTTAATTCCTGGAATTCTGTGTTTGTCTTGACGGCTACGCTTGCTTCATTTTATTAAAAGTTTAAGAATTTCTCTGATCAAAACTATAGTAATACGCTAAGAAAAACATCCTCCCCTCAAATAACAGTATATTAAAATTTATTTCCCAAGAGAGAAAATAAATTTCCATGAAATAAAGGGAAGAACTAACAGACACTCATTTTCTGAATAACCATGGTTTTTTTCTCACAAAGAATGCGCTTTCAGGCAAATGCATTTGTGTGTCTCTTGAGGTATGTGATGTCTGCTGCTGTAAGACAATAGTAATTAAAAAATTAAACAATTAAAAAAGAAAAAAGTTTGTCATCAATTTTAATTTTATGTTATGTGAATTAATATTTCTTTTTATAATGCAATATTCTGCAATTTATCATGCAGGCGCAGTCCTTGCTTCCGCATTGTAGATAATTAGTTTACATTACTCTACAGAAATGAATTGTCGCTGGTGATCTCAAGTGCCTGCTAACAAATCACTTCTGTTGGGGCTTCATTTAGATTCCACTCAGGCCTTAACTATAGCACTATGTGGCATTGTCCTTAAATGTTAAATATCAGGCTAATTTTTTAAAAAAGATTCCTAGCCCAAGAAAGCTAGAAACCTATCCTCGGGACAGATCTACACTTTGTTATTTTACTTCAAAACAAAAAAGATTTATGTTTTCAAGTATAGTTTTTGTTGCTAATTTTTCTTGCCTTTCCACTTCCGCCCACCCAACAGGGCCACTAAACTAATGAGGAAGGACAGTGAAGAGAAACTTGGGACTTCTCCAGGCTGTTAATGAGACACAATGACTCATGAGTTTCTGAGCACCTCCTCCTCTGAAACTTGATCTCATCACAAAATACTTATGAAAGTATCTAATTCAGAATTCCAGTATTTGTCATCATGAGTGTGAGAGCCATCTTAGGGATCAATTTCACCATAGGAAAGAAATTGAATTGTCTGATAGAGTCCTGTGAGGTCAATATTACAGAGCTAATCTGTCTCTCTGCACTTCTGAAGAGAAATAGGAATAATACAGTCTGAACACATAGGGAACCGGGCGGACACTGGGACACCATCTCCAAAAGTATCTTCTCTGCGATTCCTAGAGGGAAGTTGATAATTTCTGAGAATTTGATTCACTGTCATCCAGAGATTCTTAAGAACATGGTAGTACTCCAGAAAACTCGAGAAAAATATCAGCGCAGCTGCCAAGAGTTCCAAATGGAAGATGCAGCTAGATTTGACCGGGGCAGCGAGCATTTATAGAGCACCTGTTGTGAGCTCTACAATCGTTGGTTCTTGGGTGGAAGTACATGATGTCTGATCTCTGCATTTGAGGGACTTAACAGGTTTTTTTTTAGAGAAAAAAGATGAGCTCAAGATGAAGACAAGAGTAAATTAAATATAAAATATATAAATACAATATACATAAATAAAATTAAATATAAGGCATAAATATTGATTATGGATTAGTTTAGCATTTCCCAAAGTTCTGGTGGTACTCAAGTGATACTGCTTATTCTTGGCTTACATGACAGACTGGTGCCCACTCCCCACCTTCCATTAGATGCTCAGAGCCTCAGGCTCCTCTGGGTCCCTGGGACTTGTCCCCAGGTGTGCTCCAACAGCATTTTAATCTTACCCAGCAGCCAGGAAGCACTTATTAACAGTAGTTGTGTCCTGGTACCATGTGGGAGAAATCAGAAGTTGTCCTGTCATGTAATTAGCTTATTTCAGCCCCCAAATTATGGAGCTTATCGGTCTGTATCTGAAATGGGAGGCTGCTTTCCATGGAGAGTGAACCTTACTAAAAAAGAAAGGCTTTGGGCCGGGCATGGTGGCTCACGCCTGTAATCCTAGCACTCTGGGAGGCCGAGGCGGGCGGATTGTTTGAGCTCAGGAGTTCAGAGACCCACCTGAGCAAGAGCGAGAGACCCCATCTCTACTAAAAATAGAAAGATTATATGGACAGCTGACAATATATATGGAAAATTAGCCAGGCATGGTGGCACATGCCTGTAGTCCCAGCTACTTGGGAGGCTGAGGCAGGAGGATTGCTTGAGCCCAGGAGTTTGAGGTTGCTGTGAGCTAGGCTGACGCCACGGCACTCTGGCCCGGGCAACAGAGTGAGACTCCATCTCAAAAAAAAAAAAAAGAAAGAAAGGCTTTGGCTTCTGCTCAGCCCCCTGATAGATTAGAGACTGCCAGCAGAAGACTTCTTAGAGCTGAGGAGCAGGAGTTGGGGAGAAGTGAATGAGCAATTCCCCGAGACAGCGTGGCAGGAGGAGGACGAGGACAGAGGAAATGCTGGGTGCTAGCTATGTGGAGTGACTCGGCCGCTGAACAATGCCTGATGGCTGGTTGTGAAGCATGGATGAGTAGGGATGGCTATTGGGAAGTCCTTTGCACAGCTGTGATCCACTCTCTGGCCATTCCTCCTCTTCTATCACCCCAGACCATCAGCAAAGTCTAGTTTAGTAGGTGTGGGCAGGGGTGTGTGTGTGTGTGTGTGTGCGTGTGTGTGTGTGTGTGTGTGTGTGTGTGTGTGAGAGAGAGAGAGAGAGAAAGAGAGAGAGACAATGTTGGGGGAAGGGTGGGGTTAAGAATCACGGTGGGGCTGGTTTCACCTCTGAATCCAGACAGTATGGGGCATGGGGACCACACATGCCCAGTGATGAGAACAGGAGTCAGTCCCTGGGAGGACAGCGTTCTTTGCACAGTATACAGGCTGAGGGATAGAGCAATCGAGTCTAGTTCTTAAGGGGTATAAGACCTGAACCAACAGCTATTAGGGTTTCCAGAGAGAAGTGGAAATAATCAAAAAGGTCAAGTTTCAAACTGTCCTCAGGCAAGGAATGAGGGCATGAAACATGCAAAGTCGAAACCTCACCTGGTATTCAGACACCAAGCAACCAAGAGATGGCAGGGTTTGAGCCTCTGTGGACCTGGTCATTACCGACCCCAGTTGCATTGTGAATACCAAACTGATTACCATGTGCCCTTGGTAATGACTCTCAGTGGTGTGTGTGTGTGTTTTATCCAGCACTGCTTGATGATACCACAAACCTCCTCATGCTTTATTGTGCACAGCTGTGGAGCAACAACCAGGTGTCTAGAAGCAGCTGTTTGGACCTCTAAAACAGGGACAGCAACCACTGGTGACCCAGAGCCTCATTCCTTAGACTATAAAAAGTGGTCCTAGAAATCACTTTGCTATCTCCATCCTTATACCCCAGCTCTGTCTGGTGGGATTTCTCCACCATTTGGAATAATCCCATCCCCATCCCAAGCTCCAAGTCTTGCCAACCTGACAGGGTCTGCAGAGCCAAGGCGGGAGGTGGTGAAGGAAGGACAGGCACCATCTGCAACCCCCTGGATGCCTCTCTAGGCTCAGGGCTGTTTCCCACTCATCCATCTCCTTTCTCGCCCACTGCCCCACCTCTTCCTTAAGTAAAATGGATTGAAGACCCACTGGCTGGATTCTCTGAAATGCAGACTGGTGTGGGTTTTAGTATTTAGAGAAAAGCATTCAAAATCTCATCTTTAGGATCTCAATGGGCCTTTGGGAAATAACTACAGTAGAAGAAAACTTGCTTTTGTTCTTGTTCTGTCTTATCAGTTTGCCCTGTTCCTAGAAGTGAAAACTCCTAGAAACCCAGAAGGATGTGGATGTGGGCTTGCTGCAAGGAGAGGAGGGTAGAAGATAAGCTCTCTTTCCAGGTGTTCCCCCAACCTTGTTAACTCATTTCCTTCAGGGCTTTGCTCAAATACCACCTCCTCAGGGAGGCTTCCCTGGACCCCCCTTTCTAAATCACTCTCTGATTCACTTCTCTGGTTTAATTTTCCTTTTAGTGCTTTTTACCATTTGAATATTCCATATATTTAACTTATTGATCTTATTTGATTGCCTGCTGCCCCATTAGAATCTCTGCTCCATTAGCATGGAGATGTTTGCCTGTTTTGCTTACTAGATGCTAGACAGCGCCTGGCTCCCTCTACGTGACCAATTACTATTCGTTATTGAAAGACTTGTGCCCTCCTGGCCTGAGGGACCAAAGCCCCAGTTGGAAAATGTAGGTATTCAGTCTAAGATGGAAAGGAGACAGGTGCTTCTTGGTCTTTACAAAGACCTGGGATGACCAGAGATTTAAGCCAGGACAAAGGATCATTGCTAGGGCTTGCTTCCCTGAAGGCTGTCACCCCGTTACTCTCAGGAGCCCCATTCCTGTTGCCAACTCTTCCATCGCAAACTCTGCCTTTAGGAAACCCCATTTTCAACCCTGGGTACTGCAGAAGTGGTTGGTTCTGAGTGAGCCTCCCTTCCTTCTGGGGGCCAGAGTCTGAACTCAGGTTCTACATGCCCATGATATCCCATAGCTGAAGGTGTCATAGGTGAAACCGGCAGCCTGGATGTTCTCACCGCCCCCCACCGGACCTTCTGGGGGAAATGGTTCCAGCTTCCCTCTGCTCCCCCTGGGCAGCCCATGTGCGGGTAGGATGTGGGAGCTGCCCAGGCCGCACCCGTTGGAAAGTGTTTCTCCCCGACTGCAGCTGTTGAAAGGCTAATCTTTTTGCCTCACATGGGTTAGGAGTGCAAAGTTGAATCCAAAAGGGCTCAATTCAATCTCATTTCCTCCTCCCTTTGATCTCTTCATTTCCTATTTCACTTCCTCTGACAATTTCCTCCTTCCATTCCCAGCACAAACAACTCTCACTGTGGCACTTGGCCATTCTCAGTCATTTTCCCAGACACTGAGCTGCTCAGTTGGCCGCCGTTCCCCATCACCCTGTGGACATTCCGATAAACGTCAGGCACAGGCTATAGAGAGGCAGGGTTGGGGACACCTCACTGTGTGTCCTGTGGATCCTCATGCCTGGAAACTTGGGTGTAGCCAGGGATATCAGTGTATGAAGTCCTGGGGTGCCCCAAAAGGAAGGCAACACGGTGAGTAACCGTGAAGGGTGTTTTATAGTGCACAAAAGCAGATTCCCACCCACGGATCCCCCAGAGCTGCTGAAGTCCTGCTTCCAGCCAATTGTGCTTTTCTTTCCTTAATGAGGTCATAGGTGAGATCCAAATATTCCATTCTTAAAGAAAAAAAAAATGGAGCAAAACATTCTAGAAACTTCTGTGTTCTATTTTGACATCTAAATCTCAATGTGAAATGGTCCCTGAACTAATCATATTAGTAAAACTGGCAAGATTAAAAGAGCCATAAACACACACGCTCAGTGTTTCAACATCCATTAAAATGTATACAGCAGCCTCCCAGAATATTTAATAGGCTTATATGATGACTGAATGTGAATTCATTCATCTCAGTCAAGTCAGGTTATTAAGATACACATGCTAAGTGATTTGTCCTGTGTTTACCCTGTGCTGGGAAAATGGTATCTGATTTTGAAAAAAAAAATGCAGAGCCATTCTTTGTTGGAAGAAATGGGAGTCAGGACCCCACCCCACCCCCAGTTTCCATGCCGGCTTTATCACAAGCAAACTGCTTAGTCCCTGTGGGACTCAGTTGTCCATTTTGAGAAATTAGGAGGGTTGTCCAAATGATCTCTAATGTTTTCTCGTTTTCTCCATCCTTGACCTCTTTAAATGTGGTAGGTGGGGTAGAATAGTGGTTATGAGTGTAGACTCTGGCATTAGACTGCTCAGGGTTCAAACCCTGCCTCTATCACTATGTGGATATGTAATTATTGAGCCTCAGTTTATACATCTGTAAAATGGGAATAACGATTGAGGGCTACAGTGAAGTTATCCATATGAATCATGGTACCTAGTGAGTGCCCATTAAATACTGGTTAACTTTAGAACTTAATGACCTATTGGGCATTTTAGGGCATGGATTTCATTTCTGAATTGCACTCTCTATATATTATTTACTTTAATCCTCACCACAGATGGAGTTAACCTTGATTTGCAGATAAGAAACTGAGACCCAGAGAAGTTAACTAACTGCCCAAAATGACAGAACAAATTGGACTGACTGGGTTCTGGGCTCCCCTCCCCTGCAACCTATGTACCTACCACCTCTACTATCCCTCAGGGATTCTAAGTACAGATGCAAGTGTTCAGTCTCTAGCTATTATCTTCTGCATTTGGGGGAGATAAAAACAGCTAGATGATTTTCCGATCTTGCTGGTTTCTCTGGAGTTTAGACCTAGGAAATTGAAAATTGAAGTTGTGTTCTCAGTACCTGTTTTCTCTGCTTCGTAATTGAAGCTAAGTCAGCCAAGAACAGCTTTTGTTCATCATCATTATTATTATTACTATTTTAATTTGTTGAGACCTCCACTCAACAGCATTATATCTTTAGAATGAATGTGTACTCTAGCCATGCTGAGCCAAGTAGAAAATCAGTGTTGTACCCGTATCTAAATTGAGATTTCCCAACCATGTCACTATTGACATTTTGGGCTGGACAGTTCTTTGTTTGGGGGGCTTTCCTAAACATCCTCTCATTCTGTTGGATGCATCCCTAGGCATTCTAGTAACTTCTACCCACTAGATGCCATTAGCAACCCCCACTTTCCACACATCCCTCAGCTGTAACAATCAAAAAGTGTCCAGACATTGTCAACTGTCCCCTGGTGAGCAAAACCACCCTTGGTATAGAACCCCTGGTGAGCTGAAGGATGAGAGGCTGAGGTGAAGTATTCTTTTCATTCTTAATTGCCCTCTTCAACACATAGTTTTGGAGTTATTTTGGTTCTAGTAAGTAATTGTTTTATCTGGCAACATGCTAGCAGAAAAAACATTCGCCATCTTGAGAAGCTTTTGGTCTGAAGGCAAATTTGCCCAGACAGAAATAAATGTTTTTGTCCTTCAGGGACAGCTAAGGAAGCCATTTTCAAAATGGTTTCCCCAACTTTCAATGGGGCCAGTGCCCTCTGCTGGAAAGTTTGTCAGCATTGCCTCAGAGTAGGTTGGATCAAATGGTTTGGAAATTTGGAAAACAGCAGAAGCACAAAGAGTCAATGAAACAATCCAATTAGCAGGAAACTTTTGCAATGGCTTCCTTTGTACTAAGTAACTGTTCCTACAGCTTTCTGATTTCTCAGCAGAACTTGCTATCATTATTATTATTTGTAGACTACCCAAGACTTTCTTTCCATTTCTCCATCTGTAAACCCATCCAGTCTTTGGTTGGTAATTATAATAACCACGTCAACAAAACCCTGCCTAATATTTACTGAATGCTTAAAGATGCACTAGGCACTGCGCCTCGTATATACCACCTCCTTTTGGCTTCTCAACAGCTCTATGACACAGAGGCTATTGCGATTACTATTTACACATGAGGAAACCAAACTTGAATGAGGAAGTAAACTAATTGACCAAGATCCCACAGCTCATGATGGTGGAGAAAGTCCTCACATCCGTAGCCCATATTTCTAATCCTATGCTATACTACTACATTCATGTATTCATGTTTTTTTCATTCAATCATGAAGTTTTCTTCCTAAATGTGATGCATTACTGATCTAAGGAAGCAGTATATGGATGTCTGGTGTCATTTTGAATTTGCTCCCATTTATTTAAAGCATTATTTTTTTACATAACTATCACTTTTAGTTTCTGAAACCCCTGGAAGATAAGTTGCTTTTCTCCAAATATGGATTTGGACTCTAGACGTAGAATTCATAGAGGGGACTAGATTCTTAAGCATTCAATTGCTCACAAATGTCTCTAAAAATATTACATACGAATAACATTCATGTGCATCAGAATATACCCAAGACATTGTAATTTACGGCCTTTCTTATTACTTTAAAAGCCTGGGATTCTTGTAGAATATGGTTTAGTGGGTCAAACATTCCCTTTCCTCTCATTTATCAGGCTTTTGATCTCATGTCAGTCCTGAACGTTGGCACGCCTGGCCCACAACCGTGTGCTGGGAGATTGCACATACAACAGACCCCCTTCCATCTTAAAAACTCGTGGGGATGCGGGTGCTACAGCCCCTCCTGGGTAAGCCGAGGAGGTATTAAATTCCCCCGGTCCTCACTGCCCCTTTGTCTATTATTATTTTATAGTTTTGTTCTGCATTCCTTCCACTCAACCTCCAGTCCATAGAAGCCTGTTTCTTTATTAGTTGCATATGTCTGCACCCTTTTACCTCAGCAGGGAAAGACAAAATATTCTGGAGGGCTTGGAGGCCTGGGATGGACAGCTAATCCATCCCCAGCTTGAACTAATCGTCGGGCCGATGTGCTATTGTACTGGGCCTGTTCTGTGCAGCTGAGCTGTGGGGTTTCAATTTGTAGGAGCATAAACAGATACTAAAGTTGGAAGAACGGCTCGGTCATTTGTTAGCAGAGTTCAGATCAAATTATCACAGCGGTCCCCTGCTGGCAGCCGGAACAATTACCTCCTTTTTTCTCGATCTTTAAATGTTTTCTGTTTCACTTAAGCCTCAGTAAATAGTTTACTTCTCATGGGCTTCATTTATTGACACAGAGAGGCTTGATTTATTTAATTTTGTTTCTCTGCCGTCTTCCCAGAAAGGAGCCGTAATGTTTTGTTGAAATCTCCCCTCGAATGATAAGTTTATCATGGTAGGCTGAGGAAGCGGTTTAATGATGTGACTATAAATTATCAGGCTTTTTAATGAGAAGTTTAGAAGCCCAAATTCTAAAGCCGATTTTTAAAGCTTTAAACCAGAGCCCAGCCGCTGTCGCTTGGAAAGGTTGAGATCCAGAGTCAGAAACTGGTATACAGAGAGATCACTGAGATTTGGGGGTCTGAATCCATAATTGGATTATTCAAAACCCAGGAATTGGATGATTCTTTTCAGGAAAATGGAGTATATTGTGTCCATTCTGTCTGCCCTATCACAGCAGAGACTCATTGATGTTCTGCGTGAGTTCACCGGAATTAACTTCAACATTTGTTTTCACTCTTTTCCCCCTTCCCCCAGTTCCACCCTTGACTTTCACTCTCCCATAGTTACATTTGTCTGCTTCTTACAGTCCTACTGGGACGGATTTATCATCATTTGCTAACATATCTGTCTCAAAATCTCAGCTTTGATCAGCTTGTATTTTATAACTTACATCTGTTCTACATTTAACCTTTTGTAATGCTGTTTTTCAAAAATATTACCTGATCTAACAAAAGAATTGTACAAGAGCAAGAGCTCCAAAGTGCAGATTTAAAAAAAAAAAACTCACCAAACATACCTGCCTACTTGACCATATTTTTATTACTCCTCCCAAGTCACCCTTTCATTAAATCTATAAATCCATCATTTCTCCCACCTGGTGATGGGACCTCTGTTGATCCAGGGGCTCCGTGCTCCCCATCTGCCTTTGTCCCGTCAACCTGACCCTTCCTTGCCTGGAATTCATGCCAGGGCACGAGGCTGTGTGCAGGGTGCCTCTGCTGGGGGCCACGGCTGAAACTGGAGCTGGACTTCCTGTCCCGCTGGCCTGTCCCACAGGGGGACCAGAGGTCCTTTCCAGCAGGTTCTGACTTCCAAGAAGTTTGGACTCAATTTCATTTGTTCATTTTATTTTAATAAAGTTAATATAGTTTTACCGATGAACTAAGAAATATTTAAGACACCCCAAAACATGTAAAAAGTCATACAATAAACACCCATGTACTCACCACACAGCTTAAGAAATAAAATATTACAAACACAGTAGGAGGCCCCTTCTGGTGTGTTTCTCTCCCAGATTGTATCCTCCCTGCCCCTTCCCCAAAGAGAAAGGCTGCCCTGGATTGGGATTGCCCATTCCCAGATGATTTCTCTACACTTTAGCTCCTTGTGTATATTTCCCTACACACGATTTTCAATATTCTTCTGCCACTTGCTTTCTTTATCCATGTTGAGATGTGTAGTGCTAAGTAGTCATTTTCATTGCCACAGAATATTCCATTTTATGATGAAGATTTACATTATTTTCAACTTTCTTGCTATCACAAGCAATGCTTTCTGAAAATTCTTATACATGTCTCTGGAGGGACATATGTGAGAGTTTTTTTTAGGGTGCATACTGGAGAAGGAATGGCTGGTTCATAGGATGGACACTTCTCTATTTGACTATATACTGCCCAACCCTTTCCTGGAAATGGTTGTAGCATTTCACACTCTCGCCAATGCTGATGGGAACATCGTATTAATAGTATCTCATAGCAGTTTTAATTTGCATTTATTTCCTTACTAACAATGTTGAAATGAGATGATACAAAGTAATATTGCTTATCACATACTATGACTGGCACATAGTAAGTATTCCATTAATGTTAGTTAGCATTATTATTATTTCACACAGCAAGCCTAGGAGGTAATTAAAACAATGATTACTTCCATTTTAGAGACAAGAGACCAGATCTGGAAACATACTAGCTAACATGCTAAACCCAAAGAAATGTAACCAGTGTAGACGATGGGGGAGGCGGGCAGCCTGTGACTCAAGACTGAATTGCTGGTGTCGTCCCCACTTGGAAAAACTCTGGCAGCTGGGTTAGGGCTGCCATCTTGAACGAGCCTTCCCATCTTTCCTAATGACCTGTACACTCACTCTAGGTCTAGACCCATCACAGGAATATGGAGGTCTAGTTGAGCTCTCCTTTTAGGCACATGGCTGGGTGAAAGGACAGTTGGCCACTGGGTGCCCTGACCTCTGTTCAACCCAGGGTTGGCATAAGTACCAGCCAAGCACATGGGGTCTCCACAGAACCAACTCTAGACTGACCTTAGGGTTTCCCCTTCCCGACTTCCAGCCTGCCCCCTAGAAAGCACACCTGGAGGCCACAGATGTCTTTGCTAGTCTTGAAAGGCAAGAACTGAGTCCTCCTTCCCACTGGCAAGCTGGAAAAAGATATCTGTGAAGGTGCACATGAGTCATTCTGATGACCCGTGATAATGTCATGGATGAAGATGACAACGAGGAGGAGGAGGAGAAGGAGAAAGAGTCAAGAACCTACCATGCATTTTACTCTTTCTATATGCCAAGCATGATGTGGACCTTTTACGTACATTCTTTGTCCTATTTAGAGCTCACGACAACTCTGTTAAGGGAGCCAGTATTATCTCCATCTTACAGTCCCAGAAGGATCATAAGAAACATAAATAAGTATGTTCAGGGAAAGCCTGGTTTGGGGGAAAGTGCCCCCAACTCTCTTCCTTCTTTAAATTACTCAATGAATTTTCTTCAACAGAGTCGACCACAGATTCTGCAAATTAGTCTTATTTGGCTTCAAACACCCAGGACCCTCAGGACACAAACAAATTATCAATAAACTTGGAGCTCCATGTCTGAATTCGCCATCCACTTTGAGGAGGGCCCCAAGTGCAGCTCTGGCCATGGAGCCAGCACCTGGGGAGTCGGGTAATGGCTTCAGCTCCACATCCTAGTGCTCGGGGTTGAAGAAAGAGGCTAGAGGCACACTGCTACCACTCTGAGGCTGAGGTCCGGCCCTACGCCTTGTTCTCTTTTATTTCCAGAATGCATGGGAACAGCTGAGGTTACCAAACATACCTCTCTTGCTGGAGCAGAAATCTCTCTTTTTTTTTTTTTTTTTTTTGGTTTGCTTTTGTTATGCCAAATTCTACCCTTTGAAAAATGCAGAAGCCCATTAAAGATTAAGACTACAAACAAGCTTAAAACACATCTTAAGGCATTCACAAAGGTCGCAGGTGTAAGCAGGTCAAAGTGATATCTTGTTCTCCTAAATATTTCAACAGGTAAACAAACTTTTGATTGCGTTATCTGTTCAATAAATGACTTTGAACTTTCCGCCAGCGCCACCCACTCCGGCTTTCTCAAACCCGCGGAGGCCCCGCCCGCAGATAAAGGCCTGAGTGGTCCCCGAGGGCTGGGGCCTTTCATCTCACCTGAGCTGTGTACACTAGCCGTTTGGTTAGCTGGGCTCTGCTACCCTGAGGACCCGTTCAAAATCCTCCCATTTATTAGGATCTAACACCTAATCTGTAAATAAGCCAGGAGAAAATGTAGATTTTAGTAGCAGTTGGAGCGCAGTTCACTGTCAGACAGGCCAGCTCCTCCCTCTCACTCATTATTTCTCGCTCTTTGGATCTCCTCTCCCCTTCCCTTCCCCAACTCCCTTCTTTCCTACAGCCACTGGCAGACAATCAAAGTAAAAAGATGTGGCTGTATTTTTTATGTGGACTTCTAAAGTTTATGTATCCAGAAAGACTAGAGCCCGGTGGTGAAAAACACGATTGCCTGGATTTGAACTCTGGTTGTGTAGGTCCTAGCTGTGTGACCCTAGGCGATTGAGATAACCCCTCTGTGCCTCCATTTTCTGGTAGTGAAATGGAGATAATCATAGCACCCACCCCACAGAACTGTTGTGAGGATTAAATGAGTTATATCCTAAAGGATTTACAACATGGCGTGCCACCTAGCACACACTAAGTCTTGGCCAGTGCTACTATATTATTATTAACACACAGGAAACTTTGAGGGTTGTTGTCATAGAGTTACAGTGGTCTGTGAAGGAGTTGTACTCCACTGTGTGGACAAACACCTCCATGACAAGGACAAGGGCCCCTTCACCATCTGCATTTCCTACAGCTGTGCCTGGCGCCCCTCATTCCTTCTAGGACAAAGGAGGATGAACCAAGGAAGGATGCGGTGGATGCTACCAGCCGGCACTCCCAGACCCCAGGCCAACAGTGTTGCCTGGCATGGTCTCTCTTATCACAGACTCATCCCCCAGCATTTAAAGGATGCAGGGCCTACTGGTGGCAGCATTTGAAATGTGGGAGGACGCTGTGATCAGGCTGATCAAAGCAAGTCCCATTGAGACAGGAGCTTTTGGTGTTGGGGACACATCCCTAAGAGTGAATGTGGCTGCCTCCCCACGTCCCCGGAGAGAGAGCACCTGGACCCACCCAGCTACTCCTCAACCACGTGGGTGGGGCTGGCAGGAAAGAGGTGCCTGAGGTCCTCCTCCCTCTGCTCTGGGCCCACCATGGAGCTTCCAGACTCTCCAACAAGCCCGGGGCAGTTTGGATGGATGTCTTCTCTTTCCCACAAGGCGGGTGGAGGGACTCTGCCTCCTCGCCAGCCCATGTGTTAGAGGAAAGCGCTGGGCCCGTTTCTCAGAGATCCAGTGTCAGCAGAGCTGGCTGTTCCAAGATGCCCGGGCACAGAACACAGAACACCTTCTCCAGACCCTTCAGGGCCTTTCTGAGTGGACGAGCAGCCCCGCAGCACACACAGACTGAATCCGAAAGGAGCAGAGCGCTCCCCTCACAGGCTGTGTACAAACTGAAACTTCGAATATTATTTTTTTCCTAAATGCTCCAGGGGAGCTGGCGTTTTGAAAGGACCTACAGTAAGATGAGGATTCATTTGGGCTGTAATTCACCATCTTGGTTTATCAGAATCAAGAGGATTTTGAGAGCTGTTTTGCTGCGCTATCCTCACCTGCAACATCCAGGTGGGCTTTTCTGAGCCCCACATGGGACACGAGCTCAGAGCAGGTAACCGAGAGAGATGTCACTGAGAAAGGAGAACTGCCTTCAGCGCAGACCCCCTGCCCGGGTTAGGGTTCGTGGTGGAGACTGTGTGCTGTCCACACAAAATCCGTTCTCTCGTTCGACCCATCCTCTCTGGCAGTGGATCGTGGCCACTAGACTAAGTTTTTGCCAATAAAATGTGAGCCAAGCAATGTGTGCGCTGCTTCCAGTTCTGGGCTTTAAGACGTTGTTTGTGCCTCCTCCATATGCTTTCTTGTCCCTTCCCGCTGGCTGGAACGTGGATGTGGCAGAGACCCAGCAGACAATGGCAATGCCCTAGGACAGGGTCGGCCAACTTCAGCCCCAAATTCAGCGCACAGCCGTCCCAACCCAGCCACGTCCATTCATGTGAACACTGCCTATAGCTGCTTTGGCATCACCAGAGCAGAGGTGAGTAGTTGTAACCGAGACCACGGTCTTGGCGAAGCCAACATATGTATTATCTGCCCTTTACAGAGAACGTCTGCTGATTGCCACCCCAGGGGACGGTGAAGCAACGAGAAAGGAACCTGGGTCCCTGAATGATCGCGTGGAGCAGAGCTGGGCTGTGCACATCAGGGCTAGTCTTTGTTCACGAAGTTGTTGCATCGCTGAGTCTCTCTGTCACAGCAGCGCAGCTCCGGTACAGGCTACGGTAACCTTCCCTGGAAACCGCCAGCAGTGGCTGCCATCTTCCCTTCTCTCAGGCCCCAGAGTCCACCTGTCCCTGTTGCTGGAAACTAAGGAGGCGCCTGGCACATTGTAGCCACTCTATAAATACTTGCTGAATGAATGATCAAGAGAGTCAAAGTAAAACGCTGAGAAAGAGGAGAAAGGTAAACCAGGGTGTTCTTTGCAACGTATTAATAGAATAGTAGACATAGTCTGCGTCTGGAAGGCATTGAAACCCAGTTCCGGCGCACACGAGCTGTGTGGCCTTCAGCAAGTTACTCTGCCTCTCTGAGTCTTAGTTTCTCCACCTGCGAAGAGGCAATGACAGTACTTAACCAAGCAGTGTTGTCAGGATTAGAGGTAACAAAAGTAGAAGACGTAGTTGTGGTGTTTCTCTGCCAACACACATGAAGGACGAGAAGAGAAGCAGGTATCCCTGAGACCTTTTGCACCCACAGCCCACAGAAAAAAATGCCACTTACAAGAGATTATCTCCCCCTGAGTCACCAGATTGTCCCCTAACTTAACTGGCACCCACACGCCTCAAAAGGAACTAATCCGGCAGCCATATTAGCTTCCGGGGGCTGGGATGTGTGGCAGTTATGTTTCCTACATAAGAATGGGCTTGCTTTGAGCAGCATAGTTGCAGTCTGAAATTCTCTGATTCTTACAAGTTGGTGGGTTCCTGCTTTGCCTCTCCAGGGGAAGGAAGTTGCCAGGTGTCCTACTGGCAAGTTCCCAGTAAGGAGAGGAAAAGAGGCATGTGTGAGGTCTGAGAAGAGAGGACATGGGGGCAGGATTGTCAAAATAGTTTCACTCTGAGTGGTGTAGTGTCCTGATCCAGTTCACAGCTGTCCTTTGTTGAACATTTATTGTGCACCAGGCACTGTGGTGGGCACCAGCCCATAATGTAGATGCTAAGTATACTATCCACCTTCTCCAGACGAGGAAACTGGGACCAAAAGGACTGAAGTCACTTGCTTTGGAGCACATGACTAACAATGGTAGGGCCCGGATTCAAACACTAGTCTGTATAACCCAATAGGCACGGTGGCTCATGCCTGTAATCCTAGCACTTTGGGAGGCTGAGGTGGGAGGATCACTTGAGGCCAGGAGTTCAAGACCAGCCTGAGCAAGAGTGAGATCCCATCTCTACAAAAAATAGAAAAATTAGCCGGGCATTGTGGCACGCACTTGTAGTCCCAGCTACCTGGGAGGCTGAGGCGGAAGGATCACTTGAGCCCAGGAGTTTGAGGCTGCAGTGAGCTATGATGATGCCACTGCACTGTAGCCCAGGTGACACAGCACAAGACCCTGTCTCAAAAAGCAAACAAACAAAAACAAAAAAAGACTTATTTGAAACACAGTGTCTGCCAAGGGCCCGCCCACACCTCTCTATGGACCAAAGTAGGCAAAGATGGACATGCTCACATAGTTTCTAAAATTATATTAGTTGACTCCATTTAAAAGTTAGGAGATTTTATATTGCGTTCTGACCTTGAGGCTCATCGTGGCAAATCAGAAGACCTGGCAACATACGGTCTGAATTGCCCCTCGGCAGTGACTGCCTGGACAGAGTGGGGTCTGCCCCCTTCGGGACAGACAAGAAAGCTCCAGTTGGCCGTAGACACCCCCACTCCCTATTGTCTGTTCTCTGCCAACTTCACTCATTTCCTTTCCTTCCTGCTCTCTGTGGATGTCTGGCTTCAAGATCCCCGTCCTAACCTCGGTGAGGTCCTCACCGTCAGGGGCACCTGGGGGAAGCAGGAGAAAGATGAACTTGCCCTTTAGAGCCTGGTGAGACGGGAATTGGTGGCAGGGGTGGGTGAGGGTGGGGAACACACTGGACTACGCCATTCCAATGGCGGCTGTCTTTCCTTAAGGGGGTGCCATCTTCCCTGAGCCCCCCACACCCCACAGGGCTCAGGGCAGCAGCCTGTTATCCTTCTTCCCTCTGCGAAAAGCCCTCAATGGCCCTCAGTGAGCCCATTTTATTTATTTCACTTGATCTCCAAAGAGTCCGGACTCATTACAGACCTTGTTGAACGCTTTCCTCCCCACAGATCCATCGGGACAGCAGCCGACTTGATCAATAGCGCCGAACTTTAATTTTTCTTATATAGCCAAGGCTATATATATGGTGGGGGTGGAGGGGAGAAAGAGTGGTGGGCGGGGGTGGGGGGGGTCTTAGAACAGTATAGTTATAATTTCCCTTTGCCTTGAGGAGGAAATGATGTTGCTTCAATTTCGGCGTGAGTTAAACTTGATGCAAACATCCGTAAATGGGTCAGGCAGTCGGGAAAGCCAACAGTTGGCCACGTTTGTGCTAACTCTAGTCTTTTTGTTTTTGCCAGAGGAAAAAAAAAATTCTAATTTCTATCAGTCTAGATTGAGCTGGGGAGCATTATCAGCTAGAAGGACCCTCCTGATTTGACAGACCTCAGTGTATGATGATTAATTACTTCTCAGCTTCATTGGACTTTTCTAATTTCCTTTCGCCACTGGCTGGAGGCACCGCGCGATAAGTACTGCTCTTATTATTTTGTGCAAAGGAAAATGTCTATTACACTCTGTCGTACGAGCGAGCAGAATGAAAAGACAGCTGATCGGGAACCTTGCAAGCGCCCCTGTCTTTATTTGGTCTCCTCTGGCCTCCCTTCCTTGCTTGTTCTAAGACAGAGGTGGCCACACACAGTTTCCTGTCAAAATAAGAAGATAAAATCATAATCTCTATCCGAGTACTTGACATTTTGAAATTTGTATAATGATTTCATGGGATTTAATCCTCCAGCTCACCACAAATCCTCCTCCAAATGCAAATGCAACAAAATATTACACTGAAACATGCAAGGCCATTCTTCTGCAGCCCATTTATTTCATCGTAAATTAAATTTGGAGGGGGTGCCTTATTGTATATAATACTCAACTGAGAACGACTATTATTATTATTATCAAAGAACCATAATTGAATGTGGAAAGAGAACATGTGTAACAGAGGACAATGCAGGTGGACCCAACACCTGAATTGTCATGTGTGGGTCTACAGGAGCGTCCCGCACAAGCGCAGGCAGCTCACGTGGCTGAGGACTGGCCAGCTGCTTATGACACTCACAGATTTTACCATAACGGACAATTGAGACTCTGCAGGAGCTGTTTGTTTTCCCGAGAGGAGAGATATGAAGACGTATAAGGGATCCCACTTCTCAGCCCCTTCTGCCTGTTAATCCTCGGGCCTGGGCTGATATTGAGTGTTGGTTCAGGTACTCTCGGGGACATGTTTACTGAGGCTTATGCAGGAAAAGCCCCATTGAGCAAATCATGGTGGCGTTTCTCTATGTCTCCAGCTGCTAAGGAGCTGCCAACTTTGCGGGGAGTCTTCCTTCCAAGCAAGGGAAGGGAAGAGAAAGTCTAGAAGGCTGAGGGCTGGGTTCCCACCACAGTCTTGCACTGGCTTCTGAATTCTACTTGTCTACTCTTGGTGCTTTTTTTGTTTACCTTTTAGGAGATGCAGAGGAGTCTAGGAACTACTGAAGCAGAAAAGAGCCATTTAGCTTCTCTTTTTACTAATAGTATTAGCTAGCATTTAGTGAGCACCTACTACATGCCAGGCACTATGCTAAGTGACTTATGTACATTATCCCATGTAATCTTTACAGCCCACTTGATGTCGGTGCCTTTATGAACCCATTTTTTAGACAAGAACACCTGGGCTTCAAAACTAAATGTCTCGTCCAAGATCATGCAGCTAGTAAATGATAGAGCCAGCATTTGACCCTGGGACCGTCATTCTCTCAACCTCTCTGCTCTCCTGTCTCGTATTCCCACATCAACTTTTCTCCTCTTTTGCAAAAGTCCTGATGATAATGTGTATGGCAAAGAATACTGGCTGGGTGAACAAGGTGTGTTTTCTTCATTCACACAGTCCATTCATTATCCTCTTGTTTGTGTTTCTAGTTGTTCCACAAACATTAATTGAGCACCTATTATGTGCCAGGTGCTGTGCTAGGCTCTAGAGGTCCCCAGATAAAATCCCCAGGGTCCTTGCCTTCCAGAAGCTCAAAGTAGCATCAACAAATAAATGACTAAAACGTTAAAACCCAGAGCAAAACATGCTATAATAATGATGCATAAGAGAGGCTAATTTTTCCTGCAGACATGGGGAAATCTGCAAGCGAGACTGACATTTGACCTGCACCTGGAAGGGCATTCCAGGCAGAGAGAACAGCCTGGCTAAGGACTCAAGACAGAAGTCTGGTGAGGCTGGTTTGTAGGGTACTTGGGCAGCTGAGAGGACAGAGCCAGCAGAAACCGAGGCTGGCAAGGCGGTGGTGGCCAGACAGTGAGGCACATGAATGAGTTCAACTCATGTTAATCTCTGAAATGGCCTATTTGTGACCTCAAGCAAGGTCACTTCTGGGCTTCAGTTTCCCCATTTTGCAATGTAGTCACTAGCCTTGACCTAGTATGGAGAACCAGTGGCCATGGGCTGGTTCTGGCCTGCACTTGTTTCCTTTGGTCTGCATGTTACTGTCACGAGCAGAGAGCCACCATGTAAGAGTTCACACTAAAATCCAGATTTCTAGCTTCTTTTGAAAATTAACTTGTGACAGATGGCACCTACATTCCCACCCAGCCAGAGGTGGCTGGAGCTAAGCGGGTACATGGTTGGAGTGATCTGAAGGCTGTTCAGTTCCCCACCACCTCCACCAGTGCCTACCACATGGCCAACGCCGAGACCACTACAAATGGTCATCTAGCATCGTGTTTGCATTGCTGATCAGTGATTTCCTTTCTTAGAATAGAGAAAACATATCTCTGTAACCATGATGTAACAAAAGTGAGAAACAAAATCTAGACCAAGAAAAGGCCACATTTTAAGAAAAATAATATAGAGCATATTTCTGTGTTAAATTAAAGAATATTTCTCTGTATTTCATATGCAAACAAAAAATGTGCCTTTGTTGAAAGAATTCAAATTCATTTATTCAGTGTTCCTGCTGGCATCTGAGTTTGTACCCTGGGCTTTGTATGTCCCCAAACCTTCACTCTTGCTTCTGGGTAGGCCTGCTATGGATTTGGGGCTCTGCCAGTGACACAGAGGGCTGGGGAGAATTAGGTTTATGGCCACCAGGACCACCTCCAAAGGTGCCTTTTTGGGCACAAACCCTCTCCGTCTTTCTCTGAGAGAGGTGTGCAAGTCACCTCGGATAGGGAGGGCTCCAACTGCTGATTGGTCTTTCTGGCAGAGGGAGTCCATCACCCAGTAGTACGTGACACCCTGCCTCACAGTGGTCAGGAGGGCTAGGGCCCTGCTGTGGCGTAGATGAGCCGGCCTGTGTCACAGACGTCTGATGAGGTGAGTCCTGATAAACTGTGGCTTAGATTTGCCCATCAGGACACGTCTGCCCATGACAGATTCTTCACTTTCCTTGGATCCACGCCCTTTGCTGTGTAACTTGGCAGTGCCTGTCCCTTCACTCTGGGCTCTGTCACGTGACTCGCACTGGTCAACAAGATGTTGGCAAACATCAGGCAAGCAGAAGCTTGACATATGCTTGTGCGTTTCCATTTCCTCTCTCTTGCTTTCTCTGTGAGAACATATCCAGGCCAGCCTGTTGGAAGATGAGATTTGTAGAACAGAGCTGAATTGCCTCAGTTATCTAAGCCAAGGCCATGCTAGACCAGCAGAGGCTAGCGGATCCCGAAACACAGGGGAGAGCCGGCCAAGATCGGCTGAGCCCTGCCCCCAGCCAAACCTGCCCGCCAAGATCAGCAGAGCCTCCCAGCCAATCTGCATTTGACCACAGACTCAGGAGTTAGGCAGCTGAGACGGGAAGAACCGCCCCATCAACCTGCAGACTCAGGAGCTAAAGAAGTGCTTTTATTAATATCACTTAAGCCACTGAGTTCTGGAGTGGTTCATAACACAGAATTATCATGGCAACAGACAACTGATATATCCGTCCCCCCATGTTTATTTCTTCCACAGCAGCACATCCCCTCTCCCCCATGTCAGCGGGCTATCCCTCTTGTCCCCAGGCTTACTCCTGGGAGAAGAAATGCTTCAAAGCCCAAAGTATTTGGTGTCTTTCACAGATGTGAGTCTGGGCTTAACTCTGCCAATTCCTAACTCTGTGACCTTTCACAAGCACTTCACTTCTTAAAGCCTCAGTTTCCTCATCTGTTTAATGGGGATGATAATAATACAAACAGTGCCTGCTTCCTAGAGTAGCTGTGATGGTTAAATCAAAAAAGGCAGGTGGAACATTTAGCACAGCACCTGCCACATGGTAAACGTTTAATAAACATCACCTAGCATCACTCTCATGCCATCTCCTTCCCTCTTTCTGTTAATGCCTCAAACTCTTGGTAGAGTTTTATTCTTCTTCCACACAGTAGCAGGTATCCATGCAACTCTTTCAACTTGCATCATGCTCTGTGATGCCAGAACACAAACTGGCAGAATTTCCCTCTGGCAAGAACCATGGGCAACACCTAGTTACCATGAGCCCAGGATCCCCACTGCCATCCTCATATGTGTAGGTCATTGGCAATCTCCATAATGACACACACCATTGTTTCCCCAAGTGTCTACTGAGGGAATGTTTCTACATAGAACCCCTAAATAAATAAGCAAACAAACAAACCAATAAATAGGACAATCTATAGACAAATAAATTTGATGCATTCCAAGCTGAACAGACTTCTTTGCACAAGGAGTTGGTAGTAAGACTGGAATTGCAGGTGTAATATCCCCATAGGCAGGAACTTGTCTGCCTCATGGAGGGGGGCAGGGGTGGAATCGGTGCTCTCTTCCTCATTGTCCTTGGCTCTTTTGTTTGGGTCTGTCCTTACTCCCCTGTTTGTTTTGCTGCCAATAAGAGCCAAAAGTTTGACTTGCCTTGGTCATCTCTTTTTTTCTATTCTGAGAGTGAACTGTGCAGTCAGATGTGGACAATTCCCTATTCCTCCCTTGCAGTGTGAATGCACAAGAAGACAGAAGTACCTTCTTTGTGCCAGAATAAAGCAGGGGTGCTAGAAGCATTATTACCTCTTCATCATCACCCCAATCAGCTGAGGTTTAAATGGAATTCTGTCAGGGTCACTGATGGGATTTTTTTTTTTTTAACTGGCACACAAGATACCATTACATTTCATCTTGGGACAATTGTTCTCTGAGCAAAGTGTGTTATTTTCCTGTAGGTAATCCCTCACCAGATTGTGGATTTTCCATGTTCAACATCAGCCACTACAACCAAAAAGCAACGAACTGTGTTATTGACAATGTTTTAATTACAATGCATAAAAGATACAAGGCAGCAAAGACAAGGAAATGATCTGGCTGTAGTGGCATTTGTATGTCTAAGGAAACTCAGTGGTGGTGGTTCCAACATGAAGCATATGTATTTCCTGCTAACGTTAAAAATTCTAGTAGCATGCATGGGATTGTTTTAAATGAAATAATAACATTCATAGAAACAATTGTCTTTGGCAGCACTATAAATGAAATTAGGAGCTCTTAGAATGGTAGGCTTGCAACACTGTTAATGTGAAATATAATCGTTGAATTGCTTTGTTCTTTTTTCCAATAAAAGGTGGAAGCTATTGAGTGTTGTTATTAGGCGAGCTAAGCTGGGCTTCTGTACAGCATAGTTTTGTGTGTCTGAACCAGCAGAAGCGTTTGAAGTCCCACGATTCCTTCTGCTTGCTAATTCTTCCATTTGTTTGATTTTTGGTACAAAGAAAATGAAAGAATATGATGAGATTATGGCATTTTAAGTCAATATTTATTAAAAAATCAATCTAGATGAAAATCTGCCCATCCCTCTAATTAGATGAGGCAACTTGAGGTTGATTTTTAATTGCAAAAGTAATTACACGGAGCAGATAGCCAGTGACATTTGATTATGTAGGTGATTGATTAAAAAGCCGAGCTCACCGAGCAGATTGTCAGCCAGGGAATCCAGACAAAAGAGCAAATTAAAAAAGTTGTCCTGTTAGTAATCACAAAATTCAAGGATGAAATTACAGAGCCAAACACCTCCATTGCTCCTCATCCTCATCACTCACACCGCACGCATTCTCTCCAACGCCTGATAAAGAAATGGATTAGTGCGAAATTAATTGAAGGGAAAAAAAAAACGGGAACTGAATTCATGGCTGAGAATAGGGCTTTTAACAAGTGGAAACAAATTTCTCTAGTTTTATAATACAACTTTTTTTTTTTTTGGCAAGAGAGATGTTTTCATAAAGGATCATTTCAGAATGTTTGATGATTTTCATTTATCTATTAAGAGAGGGAGGGGGAAATCTCACTTTCTAGCGGAATAGAATATTAAGACGTCTTGCTTGTTATTCATTTCATTATAACATGAAAGGCTAGGGAACAGGCTGTACATTTGGCAAGAGAATCCTTGGATTTGTAAACAGCCCTAGCTGACATATTGGGTAGAATAATGAAAGGGGGTCCCAGTCGTTCAGAGGAACCCCAGTGGGGTCCACTTGAGGATATTGTGCATAAAGGTGAAAGGGGTGTGTATTGGGTCTGGCTCAGAGCAACTATTCCAGGTCCCTAAGAGTCCCAGAAAAGCAAAAGGGAAACTGAGGCAGGGCCACCCAGTGCAGCTCCAGCAGCACTGAGAGTTCTGTGCCACCTCCCTGTGACTGTCCCTCTGAGCTGGTCTGGGCAGGATATAATGAACCAGTCGGGAGATAAAGTCCAAATCACTGCTAATATCTACTCCTCTGCTTTGTCAGCAGACGCCATCCAGGCAGAGCGTGGGATGGGCAGGACGTGCTCCTTCCAATCCTCCAGGGCAGCTGATTTCAGCTAGTTCCAGGTTCAGAGCCTACGTGTGCCACAGGGAGATACATATTTCAGTAGACAGATGCTTGGATTCCCAGCCTCTGATACTAGTTAATGCAATCCCCTCCTTTGTATTTGCTTTTTAAAAAATTCAATTATTCATCCAACACATATTTTTGGTAAGGCAGTTTGCTATTGTGTAAGAGTTCCAGCTCTTAGAAAACAATTTAGCGTTATCCAGCGCAACCGGCGTTATACACACCCTCTAACCTAGCAGTTCTTCTGCTAGGTATGTAGCTTAGAAAAACGTGCAGTGTACACTGGCAGACATATGCAAAAACATTCATAGCAACATGGTTCTTACAATTGCCCCACATTAGAAACAAACCAAATGTTCATCACTTTAAGAATGGTCAAAAATAAACTGAGGTATATCACTCAATGGCAAACTATATATGCGACAACATATCACAATCACAACATTAAACCAAAGCAGCAAGACACAAAAGAGTATATACTAAATGATTCCATTCATATGAAGCTGAAAATCAATGAAAGCAAAATTATACTGTTTAATAATCTATGAGCGGTACAAGGAAAGGATTACAGCCAGGGAGGAAATATATCGGACCTCTGGGATGCTTGCAATGTCCTATTTTTTGTCTTCAGTGGTGGTTATCAAGTTTTTGTCCAACTATGGATCTGTGTTTTATGTTCTTTTCTGAATGTGTGTTGTATGTCACACACACACATGCAAAGGTACATGAGCCTTTGGGGCCAGACTGCCTGGAATTAAATAGCTGTTCCACACTTCCTAGCTATCTGACCTTCAGAAAGATACTTTGTGACTCAGTTTTTTTTATTTCTAAACTGGGCTTGATAATAGCACCTTCCCCATAAAATCATTGAGAAAGTTACGTTAGTTAACACATACCAAAATAGCTTTGAACTGGGTCTGGAATATGATAAAGCTTTAGAAAATTTTACTGTTATCATCACCATCATCATCATCATCACATAAGTGCTAGGTGTTCTACTAAATTTAAGCTCTAAAGAAAGGAACAAAATACAGTCCTTGCCTTACACATACACACACACACTTGTGAATAAATACATGAATTTGGAATATATCCGTAGGATACACAACAAATTCCTGCGGGGGGAGGGAGGGAACTGCAGATGTGGTACTTCAACTTCATCTGCGATGTTTTATTTCCTGTAATTTTTCAAAAGACTATCTCAATTTTATTTGTTATATTTTAGTTATTAGAAAATGACTTGTAGCATATAAGGCAAAATGTTAAAAAACATAAATTCTAGTTCATGGGAACATGGATATTTGTTACCTTTATCTATGTGATTTTCTTTTTTAAAAAATTCTGGAAATAAAAAAAGAAATGCCTAACTGCATATGAAAACCCCTCTAATAAGCACACACGCTGAGTTTTGTGGGAGCCAAAGGAGGAAGAACCTGATTTGTCTGAGGTGAGCAGGGAAGGTTCCCCAGGAGGTGACATCTGAGTGGAACCTTGGAAATAAGTAGGAGTTCACCAGGTGGACAGAGGGATGAGGCCCTAACGTGGGAAAGAATATGGCACTGTGAGTAGCTTGCAGACACTTGGTAACGCTGGGCCTCAGTTTCCCTGTCTGTACAATGGGCTATTTTTCCACCTCTCACAGAATAGGCTCCAGAAAATACGGAGACTCCGTACATCAAAAGCAGTTGAAGTCCTGGGCTTGTGACACAGCCAGCTGTTCAAGTCCAGTTCTATTGCTTACTGGCTGGGAGACTTGGGGTGAAACAGTCAAGCTTCCTGGGTTGCTCTTGCCTTCTCTGTAAAAAATAGTGATGATGATATTTCAGTACTCACCTCATAGGACTTTTCTGAGGAGGCAGGGATTTAATATACTCAAAATATGTAGATCAGTGCCTGGCAGATGTTAGGAGCTCAAATGATGATGATGATGATGATGACAGAATTTATTTATTTATGTATTTTCAGGTATCTGTGACATTGATCCATTGCTCTTTTCAGAAGTTGTGGCCCTTTTATCTCCTCCGTCCACAATGTCACAGGATTAAGGGTTCTGCCGGGTCTTCTGAGGGAACGCTCAAGTCTGCTGCTGAGCTCACTCAGGTGAGGATGCGCTTCCAGGTTTGCAGGTAAGCCCTCTCACAGCTGCTCCCTCCCCCTTTAATAGCGTTTTTTTTTTTTTCCTTTTTTTTTTTTTTGCTGGGATTTCATTAATTCTTCCCGGTCTCCATTTTCCCTTCATATCTATACCGTCAGCCAAATTCTCCACAGGCCTCACGCAAAGCTCCCCCAAATCCATGCTCATTAACTTGCCCTCTGGAGGGGTCGTCCATGGGATTGCAAGGATACAGTTGTTGCCTTTTCTTTTAAGCAGAGCTTTGGAGCAGAGCTGCTTCTTCCTCCGTTAGGCACTGCTGGTAAACACGCCCTGGCAGGTGTGCTGCGCCGTAGGGAGGGAGCAGTTACTGGGGAGACTTGAGCCGAAGTCCTCCGAGGGCGGTGCCCAATGGGCACCTGGAGGAATATCTTTTCCTGATGCACAGTTTGGAGTTAGACGTCAGAGAACTGGGGAAGAACTTGGCTTGAGGTTTAATCCTAGGCTGTGAGAGACAGGAGGAAATATAGCAAGACCTGGTCCGACCCTCTTGAGCACAGATGAGGAAACTGAGGCCAGGAGAAGGCAGAGCTAGGAGTACAGCCAAGTTTTCTGGTGTCTATACTACATTGATTAGCCTGGCTCCCCACCCCCAACTCTAGGCATGGCAAGTTGATGGCAAAGGTGTCCCCAATTTCTTACACCTCTTTGTCAACAGTTTGTTTGCAATGGGATGGCAGTTTGTTACATCAAGAGATAGAGTCTGTTTCCTCACCGAAGTCGGCATTAGTTTGCTCAGGATGCCGTAGCAACGTACCACATACTGGGTGACTTCCACAGCAGAATTTTATTTTCTCACAGTTATGGAGGCTGGAAGTCCGAGATCAAGGCGTTGGTGGGATGGATTTTTTCTTTCCCTGAGGCCTCTCTCCTTGGCTTGCAGATGGCCGTCTTCTCCCTGTGTCTTCACACGGTCTTCCCTCTGTACCAGTCTGTGTCCTAATTTCCCCTTCTTACAAGACACAAATCATATTGGATTAGGGCCCACCCTAATGACCTCATTTTACCTTAATCACCCACTTTTTTTTTGAAACACGTAGAAAGTTTATTTCCTGTATATCTTTCATTATAGCATGGCACAATTTTATAACGAATTTTACATCAGCAGCAGATTTTTATTAATTGATTAATCTCACATGTTGTATTGAGTTAAAAAATAATCAGTCTCACAATATACACTCATCTCTCTAGAAGCCCGTATTTTAATAAAATGTTAGTATGCACATTGGCTATAACATAGAGGATCCTAAACCTTTTAATCTCATTGAATAAATACAGTTCAATCTTTTCACATAAGAGAGTTCCAAAAATATCTGTCCCAACATTTACAAATTGATTGACATTATAAGAAGTAAAAACATGCCTCAGAATTATATTAATAACTATTTTATTATATTAATAACTATATTATATTA